>JARHVA010001410.1:5000-747500 GCA_037957365.1 Torreya grandis | reverse complement strand
GTGTAGGATACAAAAGTTTAATATGACCATATACTTTTATATGTTACATGAATACTTTCACCCAACTTCCCTAGGGGCATTACCACATTGGTATTGTGCTTTGTGTTTGGGGCATCTTTGTACATTGGGTTTTACAGTGATATATTTATTTCTTTTCATTTATCATATAGAGTCATTTATATTGATTATATCATATCCTAATAGTGTATATAAATTATATGTTACATGGATTTCTAAATTTTGACTATTACATTACTACATTATATGTGTGCCTATGATTTTTCAATGTCTTGTATATGTATTCTTATGTGTGATTGATTAAAAAAATGACATCTTTTATAGTCCTTATCTTTGGAGGGTCCTTTATCTATCATGTCATGTCATGTCATCTTATACCATGATGTATTATGGGTAATATGTCTTTGTGTGATAATTTCCTATATTTAATTACATACTTGTGTCTACTTATTATGATATATTATGTGATATTCTATATTTAGTTCTATGATCCAAATCATGCACATTAATATGATTGGTACCTACATTGACATGGTCCTTACCATGCATCTATTGTAGCATATTACTATTATGTATGCTTCTTTGTTTTATATATCTCTAATAGGGACACAGTTATGAAAATGGGGGAAATGGTATTTGTCTCTATATTTTTTGTCAATTAGGGAAACTTTAATTTTATCTATATGATTAATGTTATTTACACACACACACACACACACACACACACACACACAAATTGAAATTTATTAATCAATAGTAATATGTGAATCATCATGTGATAATGAAATATATAGGGGAAAAATATGCCCCAATGAATGTTATGTATGTGTAATACACACACACACACACACACAAACACACACACACACACACACACACACACACACACACACACACACACACACACACACACACACACACACACACACACACACACACACACACACACACACACACACACACACACACACACACACACACACACACACACACACACACGTGTGTGTGTGTGTGTATCTCTATGTGTGTATACATACATACATACATACATACACACACACACACACACACACACACACACACACACACACACACACACACACACACACACACACACATACATATACAAAAATATAGAGGGGAAAAATATGCCCCAATGAATGTTATGTATGTGTAATACACACACACACATATGTGTGTATCTATGTATCTCTCTGTGTGTGTATACATACATATATATATATATACACACACACACACACACACACATATGTATATATATGTATACATATACATATACATATATATATCTATATCTATGTGTGTGTGTGTGTATTTGTGTGTATATATAAATTATTTACACACACACACACACACACACACACACACACACACACACACACACACACACACACACACACACACATTGCAATCTTAAAAAAATAATGTGGTTTATTAATCAATAGTAATATGTGCATCATCATGTGATAATGAAAGATATAAGGGAAAAAATATGCCCCAATGAATGTTATGTATGTGTAATATGTGTGTGTGTGTGTGTGTGTGTGTGTGTGTGTGTGTGTGTGTGTGTGTGTGTGTGTGTGTGTGTGTAATTTTATATACATACACACACACACACACACACACACACACACACACACACACACACACACACACACACACACACACACACACACACACACACACACACACACACACACACACACACACACACACACATAATTACACACATACATACATAGGGGAAAAATATGTCCCAATCAATGCTATGTATGTGTGTAATTATACACACACACACATAGATACATACATATATATTACACATATATAGAATTAATTGGGGCATATGTTTTCGCTTATATCTTTCATTATCACATGATGATGCACATATTCCTATTGATTAATAAATTACAATGTTTTTAATGATTAAGTACATATGTTCTATATGATTTTTGTATTTTACTTATTTTAGATTAATATATCTAAATAAGATATAAATTTTGAATATCTAGATTCTCTAAGATATCTCTAAATTATGAAAACTTGAAATGTTATAAATAGATGTTCAATTTTATAATTTATGGAAATAACTAAAAGGACTAAGGTACTTAGCTTTTTTTAGGTTTGTTTAGGACTAATACTATGTGTGCTAAAAAATGTATTGTGAATGCACTATGGAAGCTTTCTCTCTAGGGCAAACCCCTATGAATTCCTCTATTTTTAAGGGAGTTATTTTACCTATGTAAGAACTATCCTCAAAAGAAAAATCTCTACAAAATGTGTGCTATCCAAAGCATATATGATATCTAAATAATAATCCAATATAATGTGCATGCATAACATCTAAATATGAGATAATCTAAGCATAATTTTTTAATGTGCCATGTATTTTATGTCTAGCATTCACAAAGGTGTCAAGATATATATAAAAATGTATGTAAAACAAATTTGAGTAAAAATTGAGTAGCTACCTATGGGGATGGGGCATGATGTCCATCATGACAACCAAGTAGGAAGGGTTAATGCATGAATTCTCTCATGGTATCTAAAACTAGAGTGTGTAGCAATAAAAATACAAGTGTCATGGCCATGATGCATATAATCAAACATACATACAACATACATGATCCACAAAAAGTAAGTCAAGGGGCCACAATACAAGGTGTATGCAAATGAAAATGTAACTGATATATAAATCAATCCTAGCTTAGAGAAGATAAATCATACTTACACTACTTATTTTTTGGATACATTAAATATTTATGGTCATGACCAAGATGGATCTGCTAGACCTATCCAAGGGATCTCTTAATATAATAAAATAACTAGGAAGGATTCCAAAGCCTCCAATCAAGCAAAACTATGCAATAACCCTAACTATGTCCTATGTTTTCATACTTTCAAGGAGTATAATGATTATTAAATTAAATTATAATATAGTTCTTATCAAATCTTGTACCACAAAATAGAGGTTAGTAAACATAAACATAAACATACATAAGAGAATCCTAATTGATCTATGTAGAGGTAAGACATTAATCCATGGAGAGAGTAATATATTCAAAATCCATTACTTATGCTAATTTTATATACTAAAATGGAGGAGCAAAGTTATAGATTCTTACGTTGAAGATGAACCCATCAAGACTCAATCTCTCCCTTGGCCAAAGGTGCTTCATAAAAAAAAATTGTGGTTTTTAAGGATCACTAAGAAAGTCCAAAGCATCTAAGACTTTTTCACAAGCCAAGATTATTTTCCAATTATAAACCCTAAGCTATAACTCCTCAAGTATAAACATGGAAGATCATATTGTAAAGGAGTGCAAATGAATAATTAACTCTTGCTGTTTCTCTAAGAATGGAGAAATGAATGTGTATATATAGTTGAATTTAACTGATAGGATCAACCCAATCAACTCTATATCATTATTGACAAAAATAAATTAGATCTTGGTATAGGTCAACAAGGGGCTAACATAGACTGTAGATGAGTTTTATCAATTAGAGTAAAGGGTCGATGGGGATAATAGTGTAATTCAAACCATTAGAAAGGGTTTTTAGGCTAGGGAATGACTAATGAAGGCATAAAATTACTAAAGGAGGGTGTTAAAAAGAGTAAAATATTAGGGGAGTGTTTCTAGGATATATATATATATATATATATATATATATATATATATATATATATATATATATATATATATATATATATATATATATATATATATATATATATATAAACATATCCTAGAAACACTCCCCTAATATTTTACTCATTTTTAACACCCTCCTTTAGTAATTTTATGCCTTCATTAGTCATTCCCTAGCCTAAAAACCCTTTCTAATGGTTTGAATTACACTATTATCCCCATCGACCCTTTACTATAATTGATAAAACTCATCTACAGTCTATGTTAGCCCCTCGTTGACCTATACCAAGATCTAATTTATTTTTGTCAATAATGATATAGAGTTGATTGGGTTGATCCTATCAGTTAAATTCAACTATATATACACATTCATTTCTCCATTCTTAGAGAAACACCAAGAGTTAATTATTCATTTTCACTCCTTTACAATATGATCTTCCATATTTATACTTGAGGAGTTATAGCTTAGGGTTTATAATTGGAAAATAATCTTGGCTATATATATATATATATATATATATATATATATATATATATATGTATGTATATATATATATATGTATATATATATATATACATATGTATATATATATGTATATATATATATGTATATATATATATATGTATATATATATATATATATATATGTATATATATATATATATATATATGTATATATATATATATATGTATATATATATATATATATATATGTATACATATATATATATATGTATATATATATATATATAAAGTGGTATTAAAGGGAAAACAATCTTAACAATCACCAATGGTCTACCCACCCCTTTCCCAATACACCCTTTAAGGCATGTACTCATAGAGATTGAGACTCAACAGCTTCTTGCAAGAATGAAAGCATCAATAATTGATAAAATCTAAAAATATTGTGTATGCATATGCCCCACTTGAAACTCATCATGTGTCTCTCATGTGAAATAGGGGATGGTGCTTCGAGAAAATAACATAGAAACATACAATGTTGAATCTAAAAAATTATAGTATTTGAAAGCATAAAATAACTAAAAGTAAATGACTAAAAGGGAAATAACTAAAAAAACTAATGTGTACCTTGACTTACCTTTATCATTGGATGGTTATCTTCTATGTTTTTAGTTTTAATCATGGATGGTGTAGAGATTGCTTTTAACAAACCCAAAGATACAAAACTAAAGAGCAAAAATAAATAAACACAGGAAAGCTAAGATAACTGACATGGTGTAGAAGAGATGTACTAAAAATTTGGCAATATAAGGTGACAAATACTAAGTTATGATGAAAATACCAAGTCAAAATTTTAGAATGAATCAGGTAACCAAAAATCCAAGGTTACTAAAGATCAAAAAACTCAAACAAGTAAACTTTAAGTAAGATTGGCAAACTCACCAAGTCAAACCAATGATACATGTCAAAAATGGTAATCAAACATCAATGTGAAATTAGTAAAAATCCGTACTTAATAAATATGGATAAATAAATGGTAAAACAACATTGATGAGTGAGTAGTAACAATCCTCACTCAATCATCAATGGAAAAAAATGCTTAAAATGGAAAACAACATTAGTGAGTGAGAAATAACAAGCCAACCTAACTCAATACTGGAAAAAGAACATGAAAGTAGAAATAGACTCAAGTGTCCAAGAAAAAGGTGATTCAATCATGTAAAATGGTAAAATAAATCAAATCAAATCTATAAATGTAAAGCCATGGTATAAATAAAAATAATCCCTAGTCACTCAAGCATGTTGTTTTGTTCTAAGGATAGATAAAACTAAAACAAAGTAGTGCTAGCATGTTTTGAATATGTCAAGAAGAAGGAAGTATATAAGTGGGAAAATGGATTTAAACTCACACTTCTCTATCAAGGGATGAAATGAAATGGGTGGAGGGGAAAATCAAGTAAAAAGTAAGGTATAAAAACTCTTTATCTAAATCAAGACACTCAAATTAGATTTGTCAAAATAAGAGGACTTTGAAGAACTTCTCCTAGCCACACAAATCTTAACTCAATATATTAAGTATGAATATCATCCCATTAAGGCTATATGCATGAAAATTAAAATAGACCTACCTTCTCACAACATGTTACCCATTCCTCAGGACCCCTCACAAAGTCATTGGTCTACTATGAAGATTAGGAACTTGCATGAGAAATTACATAGCACCATAGAGTTTTTTGAATTATTCTACTCTAATATTTTGGCCTATTGTATCGTAATGTAACTTGAATCTATCATGAGGCCAACTATGAAATTTGAGCTTTGATTAAAGATAAGAAATGTGTTATTAATCATGTTTTTTGGTGTGATTTTTATTTTTGATTTTGTATGTTGCCTTTTGTTTAAAATTATTTAGATTTTAACCTATTTGATGGATTTTTATATTCCTTCACCATACGGATTCAAAGAACTAAACATGGTTTATAAAGATGACTATAATTTGAAAACTTTGGACTTGGATGCTAGGAAAGAGAACTTAGAGAGCATGGTGTCTAAGAGTCTTGTTAATTCAGGTGAAATAAAAGTGCTATCTTGACTTAAACCATGATTGATCCAAAGTGGAATGAAAGGAGAGGAAATCAAGATGAATGAAACATGAAACAATTTGAATTATGTAAAATCATAAAAAATGTGACAAAGGTGAAAAGGGGAATACAATGATAGTGAAGTGTGATTCCTTATCATAAGAATGAGGTAAGTGTAGGAAAACATGTTAACTCCTTATTGTTGTGAAAATTTTATCTACAAAAGAAGCCAAAAGATCAATCTAAGAACAAGGGATCATAAACTTTTAACCATTACAAACACATTCTAAAAGAGGAACACTGAATTAAAGATGGTGATTTATATGAGAAAGACCTAGTCCTATCCATGGTATTAAACTACAACTCATAAAAGAGAAACCTTGAGGGTATACAAAGCATGTGAAAAATAAATGAGAAAGATGGTATTTTTAAGGAAGGCCTGGTCTTATCCATGGTATTACATTGAAACTCATAAAATAAAAACCCAAAGAGTGCAAAAATCAATGAAAAGAAATAAGTGAAATAAAAGAAAAACAAAGTCATGAGGAATATCAAGTCCTATCCACCACAAATGTACCATGTACTTGTTTAAAGAAGAGAAGGAACCTCTTCTTTCATAACATAGAATATCAAGGTACTTTTAACATTGTGATAATAAAGGATGTTATATCAAAAGACATATTTGAAGGCTTGTTTACAAATTCAATTATTTTCACAGGAATCTATGTTTGGAGGATAAGTTTGATTCACAAGGAATTGAATGGTGTCTTTGTACCATAAGATTATCGAATGGTGATAGCCTCAATATGGTAGATAAGTGAATCTAGTGGTTTAATGGAAGATTGGTACTTTATTATTTTAATAAGAAAGGTATAATGAGGGAGAACGTGGTGTGGATGAAAAAGAGAAGTTGAAGAAGCAAAGGAATCAATGATAGAGTTTTGATCTCAAGGGATGGGCTAGATGGTAAAAGAAGTGAATTCTTTGGCAAAGGTACTATCTATTTGAGGATAAACAATGATATTTTCACTTTTACATTGACAATACCCATTAACATGTTGGAAAATGAGTTGGGATTGAGCCAAAGCATGTAGATATGTAATGTATAAATCTAGTGTCACTCTCATGCCTAGTATTAAGGCTTTGTACTTCACCATGTTATTAGTAACATCAAATGTAATAATAAATGCTAAAGGGATGATTTTAATAGGAGGAATAGTGAGGATACAACCTACCCCATATTATTGAAGGCATTTGGTGCCATCAAAATGAAGGGTTAAAGTATCTTTGTGTAAATCGACATTTATTTTAAGAAATTATTTAATGACTACTTTAGATTTAGTAGTATCAAGAAGGATAGAGAACTCTTCTAGATTACTTACTACAAGATCGACAGTGAAATTACTAAATTAATATTTAATAGATATAGATTAATTAAGACCTTCAATATAAAGTATATTATCATTTGGGAGACTATTGTGAAGGTGGTTAGTAGCAGGGATGGGAGTTGTTACAAGTTGGCCAGCAATTATTTATCCTTTGATAGCTTTTTGTGTAATAGTGTAGAGATAAAATTCCATTAGAAGGACCATCCACTTGCCAATTTTGTCTCTAGGGAGAAAGGCTTTAGAGAAGAAATGGAGTGGGTCAAAATAAATGATAACATAAGTTGTTTGATAAAGAAATAATGATGGATCTTTTCAGTCATAAAATATATTGTGAGACAATCATGTTCTAATTTTGTGTAACATTTTTCATAGTCAATGGGGCCTTGACTGATATAATACATGGCATATTATCTTTTGGTTTCATCTTTTTTTGCAAGCATTTTTCCAACTGATATGGGTGTGGAAGAAGTATATAAAATTAAAGTATGATCATTATAAGGTGGATGAAGAATGGGTGGATAAAGCAAAGATTATTTATTATTTTAAAACACTTTTTGACAATGATCTATCCATTCAAGAGAATTACCTTTATTTAGAAGAGAATTAACAAAATAGATGTGGTAAGCCATTTTAGGGATAAATCATATTATTGTCCCAAGCTTGTCAAGTTAAGTACAAATATCTAAAATGGAATGAGGGATAGGAATGTTGACAATAATGTTGATCTTAGTAGGATTGACATGAATACCACTAAGAGATACTAATAACCCTATCAGTTTACGATATGTGACGCCAAATACACATTTTTAGGGATTTAGTCTAACTTTATATTTTTATGAGGTGATTGAAGATGATAGTAAGTATCAAAAAGATGAGTTTTGTGGCTTTTAGACTTGGTGATGAGGTCATATACATAGGTTTCCACAATATTATGGATGAGGTAATGGAATATGTGGGTCATATCACAATAATATTTATCTCCCACATTTTTGAGTTCAAAGGGTATTTTATCATAATAATAGGTGCCCATTTCATGGTGAAAGTTATATTATGTTGATCTTCAAGGGCAATGTGAATTTGATTATAACCTAATAAACTATCCATAAGGGACAATATTTCATATCCAATAGTGGAATTGATGATGGAATATATGTAAGGTAAAGGGAATATATCTTTAAGACAAGCAAGATTAAGATTACAAAAATCATTACAAATGAAAATGATGATTATGACTTTTTTTTTAATAGGGATAGTGTTTGACACTCATTCTGAATAGTGCATAGGCTTGATAAATTTAGCATCAATAATTTTAATTATTTATTTATGGAATAAATTTGAAACTTTGGGTGGATATTTATGTTGTTTTTGTTGCATAGGTTTGGCATCAAGATAGGTGATGATGTTGTGCACCACAATGCTAGGATGAATGTTAGGCATGTCTTCATTGGACCAAGTGAAAGTCTCACAATATTTATCAAAGAATAAACTAAATTGGTTTAAGTTCTTTAGATACTGTGATTAGTCAAGGGAATGATGGGGTGCCATATTCAATTCTTGTAGTTTACTCAATAAGCATAACATTTCCATCTTGGAAATGATATTTCATGTTAGGTAGAGAGTAAATGGGAGTTAATGTACTATCAATGATAGAGAAGAATTTTTTAAAATGAGGAGATTTTTTCTTGAAATTCCCATGTTTATGATGTTGTCAAGGGAGTTGATGTTCTCAAGTGTGAAGCAATTCAATAATGGCTTCATCACTACGAAAAGTGTGAAGAGGGCCATAATACTCCATATCTATTTTGAGATAAATAATTTTTTTATGATGATGGTCATACTCAGAATGTATTTGACATACATTTATGGCCTTAGCATCAAATATGATCTCAAGAGTAGGTAGAAAGGGGAAAATTATTGATCCAATTTTATTGGTTTATTGTTATAATTATTGATAGGAAGAGGATTAGATAGAATGATTGGTTTGAGAGGGGGTACAAAATATGTTAGAATTTCTAGAGGTTTGAGGGGTAATATTTATTCCACCACCCAAGGGGTATCGAGGAGTGGCTAATTAGTAGAATGTACATGACCTTTAGGGGATATTTTTAAATTTGTTAAAATGGTATAAACATCATGATTAAAATAATATATTTGAGATAGATTTTTTTATCATGTTGAACATCTAAGTCTCAGGATTGAGCTTGGGCCTTGATGTACTTATCATCATAAGTTGGAGAAATTGTACATGTTTGAGATTTGGGAGGAACTTTAGAAGGTAAGATGCCTAAATCACTAAATAGACATGGGGAAATGACTAAAGGATCTTATAATAATTTATCCACTCCATAATCACTGCACATGAATTCATATTTTATGTAAGAGGCTTTTTAAGCATTACATGGAGGGGGAAATAATTGATCTCATCGATGAGAGGGATAGTGTGATCACAAAGTAATAAAAAGAGAGGTAACTACTCTAAGATGTAGGGAGATATATTAGTAGTGTTACATGTATTTTTCAAGTCATTAGGCTCATCATCATTATAATAAACAAGAGTGACATGTAAATCAGGATTAGTGTTGATGAATTTGGGTAAAGGATTACTATTACTCTTTATAATGGTGGGAATTCAATATTGAGATTTGGGATTTGGAAGCTAAATACTCTAAGGGTTAGGATCAGCCTCATATTCTTACCTTTTTCCATTATGAATGAACTTGATACATTAGATACCTAAAGAGTAATAGACCTCATTTTATGATTCCATGGGCATCCTAAGAGTATGTTTTAAGATAAGGGTAAATCAAGGACCATGATCTTAGTTAATCTAGCCATAGGTCCAATTGTAAGAGGGATACAAATAAAACTAAGGGGTTTTTGATTAGTTTTGTCAAATCCATAACATTTCAAGTGATTTTTTTTGAGATGATATTTGTTATAGCCAAGTTTTTATATGAGCCACAGAGATGTCACATTAATACTAGACCCTTTGTCTACTAATACTTTACAAATTAGGGTTATATTAATTTTTATTTTGATGAAGAGGAGTAGATCACAACTCAAAAGAGGATCTCATCATTGATCAAGTCTTCTTAAAGGAACTCTATGGAGGGTTTAAAATAGGGATAAATGGATTCAATGGTATATACTTTGGTTAGTTGAGGATCATAAGAAGGTCATTCTTCATTTAAAGAATATGGCTCTTCAATTTCTTGAAGATTTTACATTAGTAAATTACAATGATCAGGAGAGGCATCAACTAACTCCATAAGAGTAATTTTACAAAGTATGGATTTGAGTTATTCTAAGAAGTTCCAGTGGGTTTTTAAAGAAGAATTGACATGAGGCTTAGAATGTAAATTAGCTTTAGGAGGAAGAGAATCAGTTGGGGATTTAGGAGGATATGGTTCCTCATTGGTTTCTAAAACTAAATGAGTATTCATAGTGTCTTTGAGGAGTTGTTCTTCCAAATATGGTTTCTTAGGTTTGGTGACAGGATGTTTGTGAGCTAGTTTATAGTGATAATTGACCTTAACCACATTGACATATTGAAAATCATTGTAATATTTATCATAATAAAATTTAATTGTATGAATATCCTTATTGGCTTGTTGAGAATTAAATGGGGAAAAAAATTTGGTTATTAGAAGAAGAATATTTAGGAATTTGTCATTTTTTATAAACATTAATGTAATCTTGATGATAGAGTTGAATTATGGCTTTGTGATTGAATGAATCACCAATCATATAGGATACAAAAAAAATTGTAAGCCCTTTATGTGTTTCATGGGAGTTACCAATGTTGGCATGGAACCAACAAAATTTATTAGGGTCATAGCATTTAGGAGGATTATTGTGATAAGTGAATGGTTTAGAGGGCACTAAAAATTATTTCATTTGTTACACAGTTAATGGTGTATCAAAGTATTGGGGGTTTTTGGATTTAACAACTTTTAGTTTGGATTGAGGAGTATTTTTGGTTATGAGTTTATTCAAATGTTGAAAATATCCTTAATGATTTTTGTATTAGGTTTGAATTATTTCATTAAGAAGTCTTGATGCTTGGATTGGTCAATAGATTCATTAAATATTTGAGGGGCAAAAGTTTGAACCTTATATTGAAGTGAAGGAGTTAATGCAATTATAAAGAGTTTAAACAAATTATCATCAATAACATTATGATCATCCTTTTGAGCCATATGTTTCCATTGTTTGATAAAATCATAAATTGATTCGATGGGAGATTACTTAGCATTGATGAAATGGCTAAGGTAATTTTTAGGGAGATCATTGTGTTGAAACTCTTTAACTAGAGGATTGACTAAATCCTCTAGTTTCCATATGGAATGTTGGGGAAGTTGATTGTGTATACACATAATATTTTCAAACTTTATCAATTATTGATGGTTTCTATCTTGTAGGAACCCATCATGTCTTAATATCTCTAAGTGCATGCCTTAATGGGTGCATCAAGAAAGGGGTGGGTAGACCATTAGTGCTTCACAAGATTTTTGTCCCTATACTATCACTTGCTATCAATCCAACCATTTCCTAAAAAGAATTCCATAAGCTTTGCCTCTTATTTTTCAGCCTCCTTTAGTCATTTTCTACCTTCATTAGCCTTTCCCTAGCCTAAACTCATTTTTGACATTTTACAAAAAAATGTTAGCCCCATTTACCCTATACTTTAATTGATAAAAACTCATTTATGTTTTAGTTCATCTCTTAACCAACCTAGAGTAGGACCTAATTTGATTTTTTAATAATGAAATAAATTCGATTGGGCTGACCTTGTTGGCTAAACTTTCAAAAATGACTAGTGGAATCTGCAAAATAAATTATAGATCTTGGTGGCAAAGTAGTATTAGATTGAAAACTTGCAGATTGAAAAATAGAGAAGAGAAAAAAAAATAGAGCAGCAAGAAAAATAGAGTATAAAAAGGCAGAGTAAGAAAGAAATTGTAGATACTATGATATTTCCTTCATAATTATTAAGAAAAAAACCTTAGCCTTAATAAAGATTACAAAAGCTTCTCAAACGCAACAGAGAGAAGTGGTTAATAAATGAAAAAGCAGAGTCAACTACTATCTAACCATCGCATCATTATTTTCATGAAGGGTAGAGAAAACAAGGGAACTGCTTATGCATTAGTTAGCTTAGTTACACAGGCAATTGGTTGGCATTGGACTGCGCCTGTTGTAGGAGAAGGATAAATTGACGCTAACACCCCCCTTAAGCTAATTAAGGAGAAGAGAAAATAATAAAAAGAGATATATATTTCACATCTAATTATCCAACATTATAATTGAGAAACATAACTTAGGGTTTCATACTTTCTTTGGAGATACAGATGTTATCTTATGGAGAAGTCTTTTGGATGCATATATAGGTCATGTAGCCTAGAGCTAATTTATTCTTGTTATCCTTACATACCACAAAAACCTCTTGAAAATCACCTTGGCCAAGGGAGATATTGAGGCTCAATAGGTTCATCTTCAAAGATAAGTATTCCTAACTTTGTCCCTCCTTTGTAAGAGTAGATAGATATGCATATATGTAGATGTACAAAGTTATGGGATAAAAATCATGACAGGCCCCCAACTTTGTAAGTTTTTTTACAAAGGGTGTATACCATTTTTAAAAGGGTGTACACCTTTTTTCATGAAAATATAAGGCTCAAGATACTTCCTGAGCCTCGAGGGCATATGCCCTTTATAAAGGGCATATGCCTTTTACAAAGGGTGTATGTCCTTTATGGTCAACAAAGGGTGTACACCCTTTACAAAGGGCATACACCCTTTAAAAGGGCATTTACCCTCTATAAAGGGTGTTTACCCTTTGTAAAGGGCATACAACCTTTATAAATAAATTAAGGTGTACTCCCTTTCAATTTTATCACGTATCATAGGCTGTAAAGAAGAAGTTATGGCTAAGAGAGGAAGGAAAACTTTTTTTCCTTGAATTTTTATATTGATACACGTGGTTTGGAGAATTATTTTGCCAATGGGATTCAAAATTGGATTGCTTCACATCAGGTATGTTATTTTTGCATTTTTTTTCTTTTTGTGTAACTTATTAAACTAGAGTTTTGAATTCAAATTTGCATTTAATTTTTTAAATTGGCTAAAAAATGTTTTTTATTTAAAATTTATATACATAAGTTTGATGGATCCATTTCCTAAATAAAATGTTACACAAATCCCACTAGAGTTTGATATTGCATAAGGATTTAAATTGTATGAGCAATACAATGCCAAATATCAACAATTATAGATAATTATCAATGGTTTGCATCATTATTTAGTTGGTAGTACATAAATTTTACTTTCCAATACATTATAATCTTTTTTTAATGAAGTGAGAAATGTGACTTCACAACTAGATGCAATGTTGCATTGAAGATAGGCTCTAAAAAAAAATTATTCTGATAAATTATCATATGAAGATGTGAAAAAAATAACAAAAGAAGATTTGTGTGCTTTTTTATTAAACCTAGAACCAACCTACCTCCACCAAAAAAGTTTCAAACACATTATTATTGATTGGTGTATTCATGCAGAGATTAAAAATAAATTTTGGGATAGGTGGTGGATGGTGTTTGATGAGCCTCCATGCAACAATAATGAGGTTCCATTATATTTTTTAAGAAAAGTGTACTATGAGTTTGTATTAAAAGCAATTCTAAATTATTTCAACTTGAAGGCATCCCAAAGTAAGGGAGGTGGGTCTTCATTTGATAGACCTAGTGTTAGGTAGGACCAAAACCATCATAACTGACCTTTGAGAAATAGAAGAACAATATCACATGCCACTATTTCTAAAATTTTACATCATAACATATAGATGGACACCCTTGAGGTGGTTACTAGTTTGACACAAATTATGATTGATCATGGTATTCATAATATAAAGACTTCTACTCAGCCTATAGGTGGTGTTAGTGGTAGTGGTGGTGTTGGTGTTAATGGTATTGGTGGTAGTGGTAGTGGTGATAATGGTGGTGTTGGTGTTAGTATAGGTGATAGTGTCCCTCCTACTCATGTTATAGTTTATGTGCATCATTGCACATCATATGGGAGGAAGTGTATGGGACCTCCTATTTAGGTGTGACATACATAGACTACATTTATGGAGACTATTATGCCAAAATGTATGCCATCTATATATATTTTAGTACTACCAGATAGTAACATGATAGGCATTAGCATGTTACTATACCACATGTAGATGTTTTAGTAGTGCATAATACTAGCATTTTAGACAATATGTGAGATGTAGTAGCTTCAACGACTCGTATCAGGATATGCTAGGCTCCTATATAGAGGATTATTCACCATCTATATTTTATGCATAGGTTTAATTTTAATTATCTAGTTTCTTTTGTTTTTAAAATAATATTAGTTTTATTTTCTAGTACATGCATTTGTACTTAATTGATTGATTTATTTGATTAAACATGTTATTTGTTATTTGTACCTAGTTGATTGGTGATATTCTAGGTACCTCAGTAGGCCTTAACTCTATTATAGAGGCTATAATTGGCATGGGTGTATCTTACACATAGGTTTGTAAATTTTTAAATTACATATTTATTCATTTACATGTTTATTATCCTTTGAACAAAAAACTCTATTTTAATATATATTATAGTCATAGATTTTTATCATGTTCATTGAAGTTACATATTATTCATTTATTGGTTTTATATATGATGAGGGATGTTATGGGCACCATTCATGGATGAGAAAAAGGTTTACGTGATATTGTTGCTACATCAGAGAATCCACTATCTCTATATTAGGTTATGATTCAAGGATGGAGAATGGGAAGAAAACATAGTTTAATTGTTTTTATCTTTAAGCAATGATATTTTATGTCATATTTACATAATTGTATACAACTCTAGATCTAATGATATATGTATGCTCTATAGGATTTCCCATTGTAGGTGTATATGTGGTCTTGTATCCTTAGACAAGCATTTAGATGGAATATGGTGAGTGTAGAATCATTTTACTAAATTTTACATTATTGAAAAATTTATAAAATTTTCAATATACAATTTCAATGCATTAATTTTTTATATTTTATATGTTGTGTAGAGACAAACATTTTCATCAGTTGTTAATGAATTAATGAATGACTCACATTTTGAGAGAAGAGTATCTCCTCATACTAAGGCATCCAACACTCCTGTCTCTACGTCTATGGCAATAAAATGCAATTTGTTTGGATGAAATGAAGAACATGAAAGCTAGTCATTATGCTAGGGATCTAGTTTTAGGCATAATCTATTTTGTATGTCAATATGGCTCAATTATATGCCTATATGGCACATTTTTTATATGTACATAGTTGTAGGCACAATCGATTTTGTTTTCTGATATGGCCTACATTTTATGACTATATGGTGCATTTTGTCTATGTACATGTTATGGTCTACATTTTTTCTTGATATATGTTATATTATTTATGTTAAATTATGACATATAACTTTGAATGTATCACATATATACTATTTATCAATATGATTCCTTTAACTGTGTATTTTCTATTTTTATCATTTAATGTTTACACATATTATTGGTTAATGATTGAATTATTACTTCGTATGAGGTTAAAAAAATTCAAATTTTTCTCTAAGTTAGGTGCTTTGAATCATTATTTATATTTTACATTTACATGTGATATTTTCTATTTACTTCTTTCATTTACATTTGATTTTTATTTGCTAACCCACACATAATTCCCCATCTAGACCTATAGAATATAAGCAAAATGATTTCATAAAGGATATTGACCTAAGAAGGCCACACAAAACTTGACTCTTTATATGCCTTCTAGCTCACACAAAGGCAAGAATAATTATAGTGAAAAGTGGTGCCATCAACAATTACTAGAGAGCCATGAACACTCTCAAAGTTGGGCATAACAATCCTTTCTTTGGAAACCTACATCATATCATGCACATATAAATGATACTAAACCCCAATAACACTTTCCTAATCACCAACACCAATTCTACAGAGACCTCTAAGGAGTGTGAACATCTCTTCCATACCATGTTATGGACCTCAAGGTTCAACCTCTTCATATTATCATTGACAATCTAAGTTAGAATAACATCATCACACTATCTACAACCCAATAACTTGGCTTTCCCACTATTGTGCAATGTAAGCTATAATCCTTGGGGTAGATTCAATAACTTGGTACAATTATATAGGTTTGGAGGAAATGAACATTCTATAATAAATTTGAGCATATGGATGATACCATAACTTAAAAAATTGTCCCTCTTTAAGTCTATAGCATATTATTAGGGAGGTTGTACTTTTATGACTGAGATTCCACATATATCAAGCAAAACCAAAAAATTTGGATGTACACCCAAAATATTGCTTGTTCAACCTCTTATAGTCAACTCCACTAACTAAATTCATGTTGGTCTCTTCTAAAAATTTTCATAAACTAATCATGCATGTGCATAGTTTCATGTTGCTCATGGTTTGTCTTAAGACACCTATGTAGGAAGGAAAGTAAGAATTTATAGTGTGATCAATGAAATCAATGTCCAATAAAAAAGCTTGAAAAGTTATTGAAGCCACATAATGGATTCTTCCTAGAGCTTGAATTTATTTCAATGTACCATGTATTAAAACACCATATATATTTGGTCCATTTACAAGAAAACCTTTCTATCATAAATAAATTTGGGAGAATGATGCATAAATGTTAGGAGGTCTAATGATGCACTTGTGTATGTATTCATCTCCTACTTGTCCATACAACAAATAAAGACATTTATATGTGTCCATATAATCACCATGGCCTAATTATACATGGGTTAATATCAATTTTTATATCCCTCTATAGACTATCCATAAAATTGCAATCTTGGAAAGGCAAGAATATAAACATAAATGAAGAGACTTAAGAAACTTCAATATTCCTTGACTAGTATATAAAACTTGAGTTTATATTCTTATGGTCCTTAAATATTTATTTAATTTTTATCTCAATATGGAAATCCAATCCATCTATTAGTTTTGTCTATTTGAACTCAAAAGACTCGTAGCTCTGTACAAGCTAATAAAGCCTAAATACCTCAAAAGGATCAAAACAAAAATATTTGAAAAAAAGGGTATAGATAAATATAAAATACTTTATCATAATATTTTATACATGATTAAACTTTTTCAACACCTCAAAAGGTCTACTACAAATAATTTTATCAAAAACCTCTCATAGACTTACTAGTCTTAATGTTGCTCTAACATGCAAAAAACCCATTTTGTATTGAATTATCACTTCAAGACACCTTAGACATATTTGTTTATATGTTTTATGAATTATAAATTCTTAAATAAAAGTTTTGTATTTTAAATTTTACTATTTTACCCAAAAATTCATAAAATCATGTTTTGTCTATTACGCCTAATGACCCTCTAGTAGATCAAGACACAATATATAGTTTTCTTACAATAAATGATCATTTTATGAGGTCTATACAAATGAATTATAGGTGTTTAAACCTTCATTTGTTTTTTATAGACTCAATTTTGAATTTTCAAAATTTATCTCTCTCCTCACCATCAAAGAAACATAGAAAATAGGGTATCTCTTACACATATGCGATTAGTTGGAGGAGCCCAATCGATGAACCATCTACACAAAGACATCCAAATGGGCATTTTTAGGATATAAAAACCTTTTTAAAATATCATTTGGTTTCTAGAAGCAAAATTTGTAGTTGGTCGGAGGCATTCCTGAAGAGAATTTACTCATCCCTAAATGTGTAAAATCACCAAACTTTGATCACATGTTGCATGAGAACCATGAGGGATAGAGACTAACCACCAGCTTCTATATGTGGAGGGATGAGTCCTATAAGAAATCCTAGGATGATTTTATCTAAATCATGATGTATGAGATGTAATAATGAGGTTTTTCTTATGGCTAAATCTCTTAGAATAGAGTAAAAGTTGGTCAGTGGGGGTCGTAGAATCTGACTCATCAATCCAATCAATTAATTGTCTATGTAGACATATCTAGATGGGAAATTTTATGCTAGAATGACCTTTGTATATTCTTATTTAGGCCTTAGAAGAAAAAATTTTAGTTTGTCAAAGGCATACCTTAAGAGAATTCACTCATCCTTGAATGTATGAAATGAGCGAAGTTCAATCATGCATTACATGAGAACCATGAGGGATAGAGACTAACCATAGCTCCTAAACATGGATGGATGAGTCTTACAATAAAAATTAGGAGGATTTGTATAAATCATGATGGATGAGATGTGATAATGAGGTTTCTCTCATGGAAAAATCTCTCAGAATGGGGTGAAAGTTATCAGTGGGGGCCATAGATTCTAACTCATTAGCCCAATCGATGAACTGACTATGTAAACACATCTAGATGGGAATTTTTACGTTAGAACAAAATTTTTTTGGTCTTGGTTGGGCCCCATAACTGAAATTTTTAATTGGTTGGAGGCATTATTGAAGAGAATTCACTCATCTTAGAATGTGCAAAATGAGTGAACTTTCATCACGAGTTACATGAGAAGCATGAAGGATAGAGATGAACCATCATATCCTACACATGGAGGGATGATTCATCTAAGAAATATCAAGAATATTTTTCTAAGTCATGACATATAAGATGCAGTAATGAGGTTTCTCTCATGGCTAAATCTCTTAGAATGGAGTAAAAATTGGTTAATAGGGGTTGTAGATTCTGACTCATCAGCCCAATCGATGAACCGTCTACATAGACATGTCTAGATGGGAATTTTAGGATATAATGAACTTTGCTTAGTCTTGTTTAGGACTTATAAGTGAAATTTGTAATTAGTCATAGGCATTCCTAAAGAGAATTCACTCATCCTTAAATATGTAAAATAAGTAAACTTTGATCACACATTGCACAAGAACCATAAGGGCTAGAGATGAACCATTAGATCCTACATGTAGAGTGATTAGTCCTATAAGAAATAATAAGAGGATCTAATATAATTCATGATGAATGAGATGTGATAATGAGGTTTTTCTCATGGCCAAATCTCTTAAAATGGGGTAAATTTTGGTCAGTAGGGGCCGTAGATTTTGACTCATCATCCCAATCAATAAACCGTCTATTAAAACACATCTATATGGGTGTTTTTAAGATATAATGACCTTTTCTAGTCTTGATCAAGTCACAAATTTGAAATTTTTAGCTGTTTGGAGGCATTCTTGAAGAATATTCACTCATCCTCGAATGTGCAATATGAGTGAACTTTGGTCTTGTATTGCATGGAAAAAATGAGGGATAAATATGAATCATCAACTCATAAACATGGAGGGATTATTCCTCTAAAAAATCCTATGAGGATTATGTTTAACTTGTAATAGATGAGATGTGGCAATGAGGTTTCTCTCATAGCCAAATCTCTCTAAACATGGTAAAAGTTAGTCAGTGAGGGTCATAAATTCTAACTTATCAATTCAATCAAAAACCCATCTACATACACACATATAGATGGGAATTTTTAGGCTATAATGACCTTTTTTTGGTCTTGGTTTGGCCTCAAAAGTCAAAGTTAAAGTTGGTTAGAGGCATTCCTAAATAGAATTCACTCATCCTCAAATGTGCAAAATGAATGAACTTTGATAAAATGTTGCACAAGCAATGTGAGGGATAAATATGAACCATCAACTCCTAAACATGCAGGTATGAGTCCTTAAAGAAAACCTTGGTGGATTATATCTAACTCATGATGGATGAGACACAATAATGAGGTGTCTCTCATAGCTAAATCTCTCAGAATAGGCTAAGAGTTGGTTAATGTGGGTTGTAGATTTTGACTTATTATCCCAATAGATGAACCATATACACAAACACATTTAGATGGGAATTTTTAGTCTATAATTACATTTATCTAGTCTTGGTCAGGCCTTAGAAGCAAAAGTTGTAGTTGATCAGAGGAATTCCTTAAGAGAATTCACTCATCCTTGAATGTGCAAAATGAGCAAAATTTGGTCATGCATTGCACAAGAATCATGAGGGTTAGATATGAACCATTAGCTCTTAAAAATGGAGGGATTATTCCTATAATAAATCTTGGGAGGATTTTGTCTAACTTGTGATGGATGGGATGTGATGACAAGGTTTCTCTCATAGCTAAATCTCTTAAAATGGGTAAGAGTTGCTCAATCAGGCTATAAATTTTGACTCATTAGTCCAATCGATGAACAATATATGTAGACACATCTAAATGGGATTTTTTAGGATAGAAAAACCTTTGTACAATCTTGGTCAGGCCTCAAAAGTGAAAGTTATAATTGGTCAGATGAACTCATGAAGAGAATTCACTCATCCCCAAATGTGTAAAATGAGTGAATTTCGATCATGAGTTGGACAAGAACCATGAGGGATAGAGATATACCATAAGCTCCTACATGTGGAGGGATGATTCCTATAAGAAATATTTAGAGGATTTTGTCTAACTCATGACAAATGAGACGTGGAAATGAGGTTTCTCTCATGGCTAAATCTCTTAGAATAGGGTAAAAGTTGGTCAATGAGGGTCATAGATTTTGACTCATCAGCCCAATAAATGAACCATCTTTGTGGACATGTTTGGATGGGAATTTTTAGGCTAGAATGACCTTTGTCTAGTCTTATTCAAGCCTTGGAAATGAAAGTTTCAATTGATCAGAGGCATTCCTTAAAAGAATTCACTCATCCCTGAATGTGCAAAATGAGAAAAATTTGATCATGTGTTGCATGAGAACTGTGAGGGATAGAGATAAACCATCAGCTCCTAAATGTGGAGGGATGAGTCCTATAATAAATATTTAGAGGATTTTGTCTAACTAGTGATGGATGAGATGTGGCAATGAGGTTTCTCTCATGGCCACATATTTTAGAACATACCAAAAGTTGGTTAGTGAGGGTCATAGATTCTGACTCATTAGCTTAATGAATGAACCATCTATGCAGACACATTGAGATAGGCAATTTTAAGTTAGAATAACCTTTTTTATCTTATTCATCTCCTATGAGTGAAATTTGTAGTTGATCAAAGTCATTCTTTAAGAGAATTCACTCATCCCTAAATATGTAAAATGAGCAAACTTCAATCACACATTGCACGAGAACCATGAGGGAAAGAGATGAACTATCAGCTCCTAAACATGGAGGGATGAGTCCTTTAAAAAAACTTGGGAGGATTTTGTCTAAATTATTATGGATGAGATGTGGTAATTGTCAGGAGAACCTACACCAATCAATATGCTCTGATACCAACTGTTAGGTGACCCCTTATCCAATGGAAGCACAATTGATTACTTTCTTATAAGCAATTAAACACAGAATTATACCAGAATGATAAAGTAACTAGAAACTTGAGACAGCAAAGAATTTGAGAGACAATACACACTCTTGTATTAAATATTACTAGAAGAAAAATACAATAAGGAAGATGCCACTTCTTCCTCCACCTCAAAGGCTTGCCACACCTCAAGACCTTCTTCCCTCTCTCTCTTGCTCAACACAACAACTCTATAGCCTGAGTTATTATCCCTCCTTAAATGCTTTAGTTGATCTCCTTGACCTTCCTTGCTTCAATGCTTTTACTTGCCTTCTTAATAATTACAATACATGCCTTATGGGTCTTTAAATAGGATCCCATGCTTACAAAAATAGAAATCCAACTACAATAATTAGACATGTAGCTCATGACTATAATTAGTCATTTGACATGCAAACACTCACTTCACTTAACTGACTACTCGTCAACAGCAGTTTTGGAAATACACAGGTGACTGACGTCGGTCCCTGCTTGCCTGGTGCTGCCAACATCAGTCGACATCCTGCCATCACCAGTTTCCTTTTGCACTGCATCTGACCGACATCGGTCATGCTGTCGACACCAGTGCTTCTGGTTCTTCAGCATCCTCTTCTTGTGTCTATAAACAGTTGAAGCTTTTACCTCCACACCCTAACAATCTCCCACTTGGAGATAAACAGTTGCAACTTGTACCTGTACCTATACACCATCTATTTTGTTCCTTAGGCTCTGTATCCCTCTTCAAAGTCACTCTTGAAGACCAACCACCACTGAAACCTGTGATGTTGAACTTGTCACTTATGCCAAAAGAATTTTGTTGCTCCCAAATTCTTCATGACATACTTCTGAACCAACTCTACCCTTAGCTCAGAAAACTCCCTGTATATGAAACCCTGCAACAAGTAACACAATACAGTAACAGGATAATGTAGCTAAAATTATCCAACCTGGTAAAGATAAAATACAATGGTCAAACCTCCATTGCCTACAGCCTAAACAAGACCATATACCATAGCCTTTTATCTCACGTGTCCATCCACTCTCTTCTCTAAAATAGGAATCCATCCCTCTATCCAGTGCTTCCTTCCAGCTAACGACTCAACCAACAAATACCTGTTTGGTTCTTCTCCAAGGACTCACACTCCTCATCCATGTCAAGCTCCCACTGTTTCTGGATTCTACCTACATTTCTACTTCCATCTTCCTAGTTCTTGACTATCAGTAAGCAATATAAAGAAGGTGAACAATGAATATGAGGTTCACTTACCATTTCTGACCTCCATATGGGTGTTTGAGACTCCTTGACAGCTAGTTGTCCACCCATCATCCATTCTAGTGACCGATCTCGGCCATCTCCTAGTCTGCTCCCGACTGATGTTAGTTCCTTGCACTGACCCTGGCTGCCAACATCATTTCCTTGGCTGATGCCAGCATCCCCCCTGTCGATGTTGGTCCTTATGACCAACGTCAAACTTCTCCTGCCCGACCTACCAACCTTACTGGTTTGGACATGACCGATGTCTGTATCTGGCTGATCGGCATCGGTCCCATGTGACCAACATCGGTGTCTGTGTGTTCCTATAAGTGATGAAATTTTCATCTATGAGCTCTTCTTGGATCAAACCTCTATCCATGCTGCCCTGCTCAGATTTATTTAGCCCCTGTGATTGATCTCTGTCCTTCATCTCCTCCATAAACACCAAGGCTTCTTTGTTCCTATCAAAAGCATCAAATTTCCTTTTTCTACAATGAAGTCTATCTATGCTTTCCGAATTTGAACACATACCTTTCAATTCAAGAACTTCCATTCCCTTCTTATTCATGTGACCAAGCTTATTAGACCACGTCTTCGAATCTACACCAGAAGTAGAATCAGTGATACAAGTAGACAGATAAAGAGTATCTACTTTCTTACCTCTCGCTAAAACAAGTGCTCCCTTCGTAACCTTCCAAGAGTCCACTGTGAGGGTTATTGTGCATCCCTCATCTCCCAACCTTCCTTCAGAAATTAGACTCTACTTCAGAATTGGAACATGCATGACCTCTTTCAACACCCATGTGTTGTCAATCTGCAATCTCAGCTGCACTTTCCCTTTGCCAACTATCTGATAAGGCATATCATCCCATAAATAGAGCACTCCAAAGTCTCCCTATTCATACTCATAGAACAAATCTCTATTTTGGGATGCATGAAAAGATGAACCAAAATCTAAAATCCATGATCCTACCTAACTATCCAAAGAAAGTATGAGAGCATCCTATATCACAATATTTGCATCCTTTGCTTCTTCCATACCTGCATGTTGATTCTCTTTATCTCTCAACCAACACTCCTTCTTTGTATGTCCTTTCTTTCCACAAAACCAGTAGGTAATACCTTTGGACTCAGATCTCCTTCCCGACCTTCATTTCCCTTGCTCAATCTTCTCCTTTTGCCTACCCCTGCTTTTTACACTTAGAGTGTTCCCTGATGATTCACCTATGCTTCTCCTGTGTATTTCCTCATTCAATATCACACTCACAACATCATCAACTTTTAAGATTTTAGAAGCAGATGCAGAATTACTTACTGCCATAACCAAACTGTCCCAACTTTTAGGCAAAGAACATAAAATCAAGAGAGCCTTTACCTCATCATCAAAAACAATATTGACTCAAGCTAATTGGTTTACCAAACCATGGAAATCACTGAGATGAGTATGTACCGATCCACCTTCTTACATTTTCAAAGTAAATAGCTACTCAATAAGATATACCTTATTAGAAGCTGAGGGCTTTTTGTATAAATTCACCAAGGACTTTATCAACTCTTCCATTGTCTTGCACTGTGATAAGCTGGAAATCACAGATGATGCAAGGCTCAACCTTATGGAACTGAGAGCCTTCCGATCAAGTAAACTCCATTCTTCATCCTTCATATCTATGGGCTTGCATGCAACCCCACCCAATGGTAAGTACAAATCCTATTGATACAGATAGTCCTCAATTTGCATCCTCTAATGTTGATAATTCTTATCGTTAAACTTTTCCATTCGTAGCTTACTTTCTTCTGCCATTACTAAACTCCCACTAAATCAAAGAACCCTGTGAATGACCTATAATCAAAAACAATACCCTGCTTCCTGCAAACCGTAGCTCTAATACCACTTGTTAGGAGAACCTACAATAATCAATATGCTCTGATACCAACTGTTAGGTGACCCCTTATCCAACGAAAGCACAATTGATTACTTTCTTATAAGAAATTAAACATGGAATTATACTATAATGATAAAGTAACTAGAAACTTGAGAGAGCAAAGAATTTGAGAGACAATACACACTCTTGTATTAAATATTACTAGAAGAAAAATACAATAAGGAAGATGCCACTTCTTCCTCCACCTCAAAGGCTTGCCACACCTCAAGACCTTCTTCCCTCTCTCTCTTGCTCAACACAACAACTCTATAGCTTGAGTTATTATCCCTCCTTGAATGCTTCAACTGATCTCCTTGAACTTACACCTATAGATCTCCTTGACCTTGCTTGCTTCAATGCTTTTACTTGCCTTCTTGATAATTACAATACATGCCTTATGGGTCTTTAAATAGGATCCCATGCTTACAAAAATAGAAATTTAACTACAATAATTAGACATGCAGCTCATGACTATAATTAGTCATTTGACATGCAAACACTCGCTTCACTTAACTAACTATTTTTTAATAGTAGTTTTGAAAATACACAGGCGACCAACGTCGGTCCCTACTTGCTTGGTGCTGCCGACATCAACTGACATCTTGCCATCACCGGTTTCCTTCTGCACTGCATCTGACCAACGTCAGTCATGCTACTGATGCCAGTGCTTTTGGTTCTTCAGCATCCTCTTCTTGTTTCTATAAATAGTTAAATCTTTTAGCTCCATACCCTAACAGTAATGAGGTTTCTCTCATATCTAAATCTCTCAAAACATGCCAAAAGTTGGTTAGTGAGGGCCGTAAATTCTAACTCATCAGCCTAATCAATGAAACATCTACATGGACATGTCTAGATAGGCACTTTAAATTTAGAATCACCTTTATCTAGTCTTGATAAACCCTTGAGAGAAAAAATTGTATTTGGTTGGAGGCATTCCTTAAGAGAATTCACTCATCCTTGAATATGCAAAATGAGAAAACTTTAGTCACACATTACATGAGAACCATGAGGGTTAGAGACAAACTATCACCTCTTACACATGGAGGGGTGAGTCATATAAGAAAGCCTAGGAGGATTTTATCTAAATTTTTAGGGATGAGATAGGGCAATGAAGTTTATCTCATTGCCAAATCTCTAAGAAAGGCATAAAAGTTGGTTAACAAAGGCCATATATTCTAACTCATCAGCCCAATCGATGAACTAACTATGTAGACACATCTAAATGGATGCTTTTAGGTTATAAAAACCTTTGTCCAATCTTGGTTGAGCCTAAAAATTGAAATTTAGAGTTGGTTCGAGGCATTCTTGAAGAGAATTCACTTGTCCTTGAATGTGCAAAATGAGAAAACTTTTATTGCACATTTCATGAGAACTATGAGGACTAGAGATGAACTATCAACTCTTACACATGAAGTGACTAGTCTTATAATAAATCCCAAGAGGATTTTATCTAAATAATTATGGATGAGATGTAGCAATGTGGTTTCTCTCATGGCTAAATCTATCAGAATGGGGTAAAAGTTGGTTAGTGGGGATCATAGATTTTGACTCGTCAACCCAAATCGATGAACCATCTATGCAGACACATTAAGATAACAACTTTTAAGCTAGAATCACCTTTTTCCAATCTTGATTAACCCCTGAAAGTGAAGTTTTCGATTGATCAGAGGCATTCCTTAAGAGAATTCACTCATCCTCGAATGTGCAAAATGAACAAACTTTTGTCATGAGTTGCACGAGAACCATGAGGGCTAAAGATGAATTGTTATCTCCTACACATGAAGGGATGAGTTCTATAAGAAATTTAAAGATGATTTTGTTTAAATCATGATGGAAAAGATGTGGTGATGAGGTTTTCTCATGGACAAATCTCTTAGAACATGTCCAAATTTGGTCAGTGAAGGTTGTAGATTCTGACTCATCAGCCCAATCGATAAACCATCTATGCAGACACATTAGGATAAGAACTTTTAGGATAGAATAAAAACTTTTAGGTCTCAATAAACCATTGGGAATGAAAGTTGTATTTTATTAGAGGCTTTCCTTAATAGAATTCATTCATCCCTAAAAGTATAAAATAAGCAAACTTCTATTATGAGAATGTTGAGGGATAGAGATGAACCATGAACTCCTTCACATGTAGGATGAGTCCTCTAAGAAATCCTAAGAGGATTTATCTAAATCATGATAGATGAGATGCAGTAATGAGGTTTCTCTCATGGCCAAATCTCTTAGAACATGTCAAAAGTTGGCTAGTAAGTGCCATAGATTCTGACTTGTCAACCCAATCAATGAACCATCCTCATAAAAATGTTAGGATAGGCACTTTCAGGTTAGATTCACCTTTATATTGTCCCCATCAACCCTTAGAATTGAAATTTTTAGTTGATTAAAGGCATTCTTTAAGATAATTCACTCATCCCTAAATGTGCAAAATGAGTGAACTTCCATTGTGAGTTGCATGAGAACCATGAGGGATAGAGATGAATTGTTAGGTCCTACACATGCATAGATGAGTCCTCTAAGAAATATCAAGAGTATTTTATCTAACTTATGATGAATGAGATGTAATAATGAGGTTTATCTTGTGACCAAATCTCTCAGAATATACCAAAAGTTGGTCAGTGAGGGCCGTAGATTCTGACTCGTCAGCCCAATCAATGAATCATCTACATGAACATGTAGAGATAGGCACTTTTAGGCTAGAATCACCTTTGTCAAGTCTCAGTCAACGCTTAAGATTAAAATTTGTAGTTGATTAGAGGCATTCTTTAATATAATTCACTTGTCCTTGAATGTGCAAAATTAGTGAACTTTCATCATGAGTTGCATGAGAACCATGAGGGATAGAGACAAACCAGCAGTTCTTACACATGCACAAAAAGTTTTATACCTTCAAAAATTAGAGAATTGGGTTCATCCAAAGCCTAGTAAACCTATAATAAAAATAACTTAGGGTTGAAAAAGACCTTTATAGGTGCATAATGAGTTTGTAGACCTTCCTCACAATTCACACATTGATATCCATGCATTACACAAGGAATATGTATCAAAGTATCCAAATGACTAAATTGAAATGTAT
Organism: Torreya grandis; assembly: GCA_037957365.1. Classification (NCBI taxonomy): domain Eukaryota; kingdom Viridiplantae; phylum Streptophyta; class Pinopsida; order Cupressales; family Taxaceae; genus Torreya; species Torreya grandis. The sequence continues at coordinate 719,282 of JARHVA010001410.1, read as the reverse complement.
AGATCCTTTTTAAGCTCTGATCTTCATTTAAAAACTATGAAAATAATATATACCCTTATCCACATTGTAATAAATCCATTACCATAAAATAAGGGTCTATAAATAGAAACCTTTAACATAGAGGTTAGTAGAATATGATATGAATTACTTTTTTCCTTTATTGATCATCATTCACAATCAATTTCCATAGTATATACATTTAAAAAAACACAAAATATAAGATATACATAGAATACTATGAGCAAAGATAGTTTTGTCAATAATTTCCTTTTATTCACTACTCTCCTCTTTCTTCTACTTTGATAATATATATCTAAAACTATCAAAACAAACCTTATATCTCCCTCACCAACCAATCATTTATTCTTGAATCATTCTCCACATGAGATTATTAGACACAATCTTGGTTACAACTCAACATAATATGCAGATCCATGTCCTATGAGGATCAAGGCATTAAAAACCCTTCACCTTTTCATAAGACTCTTAATTACAAATTACTATATCTCACATAATCAAATAGATGCTCTGATCCCTCAATAAAGCTTACAAGAATTAAAACTTTTGAATAGTGCTTTTATGAATTTTATGAATCCTAGACACCTAGTAAAGACTCTTAAGGACCAAAAACTAATCTAGAACACCTCCTTCCTTATTTCAAGCCAAAAATGACATCACTAAATGATGCCCCTACATCAATGTTTTCTTGAAAGGATAAACAGAGCAAATGTGAAAAAGGATTTACTTAAAGTAGATGAAATTAATATAAATTATTTTAGCTTCTCTTCATTTCAAGAAGATAATCTTATCCATTCATGACACCAACCATGTGAAGGTGGAAGCTTGTATGGTGCCACTAACCTACATTTAAATTGTTAGTAAAAAATATAAACACATAATTATAAAATAGTTGAAAAATAAAATACATTAAATCAAATAACTTTATTATATTAGTTTGAAATAAGTTAGATAAACTTAATAATTCAATCTAACATACGTTTAGGATCAGCTATGTTTACAAGTGTTTCAAGAATTGCTTCATGGTTAGATTCACACACTTTCCACAAAGTTCTATTTTCAGGCTTTCCATGATATTTTATTAATTGAATATTTGTAGCAATAACAAGGTTTTAATAATGGAGCACCATCTTATGTATTTCAAAGTCCTCAAATAATAATTATTTTATTTTTTTATGACAGTACCTATGAACCCAGGTTCTAGTAATGACTATGGATCTATTGAGATAAATTAGCTCTTCTCCATACATAACATTTATGGTTAATTTTTTTCTTATACACAATGACACAAGTAGTTGTTTATTCCCTCATCATTATTCTCAAGTGCAATTACTACAAAAACATGCCCTACATTTAAATTATAATCAAATTATAAGCACATCTAGAAAAAATAAAAATATCACTAATACATAAAGTTGTATATTTAATTAAATAATAAATTATACCTAGTTACACAAGATCTGAGATGTGGTCAAAGTCAACTGATGATGTCATTTCATGATCTATCACTTTTTGGAGTGAATGGCTACTCTCTATAGGTAATATGGATCTACAATACTAATCATTAACCCATTATTTTGAACCACATTCATTACAGTTAAATTCCATACATGAGGAACAAAAACATGCCATATTCCTAGTATAATTAGTCCATGAACTTGAATTTGAGCTTTGAATGGAGTGGAAAACACTCGATCCAGGTATTGTAATGTAATCTTCATACATTGTCGTATGTTGTTCCTTTATTAACTAAAAGAATATTCATATATGATAATGTTTATCAAATATATAAAAAATATTTTCATTATACCAACTCAAAATAATTGCTACATCCACCATATTAGCACCATCCTTGTGCTTTGCTTGCTCTCTTTTAAGGGCTCTTTTTACACATGAACTAACACCATCATGTTCCCCTTTTCCATGCCCAACCTCAAAGAAGCTCCAAAAATGTTGAATGTCATTATTCTTATGCATTTTGCTTAACTAATAAAACATTTAAGAATTCTTAAATTTCCCTACATAATTATTTGACCAAATGTAGTGTGTATCAAACATGATTTGTCTTGCATTCATATTCATATAAAATATCTCAAAATAACCCTAGACAAACTCTAGAGAATGTGATCTATCATCACTCATATATAAATGGCGCTCCTTCAAAATATTTTTATTATCATCTATGTTATTAGGTACATGCTTGAATGTAATATAAATAAAAACTCTAACTTGAATTGAATTATAATATTGGGATTGAACCTCAGTTTATGGTTATAGTGTGTATTTTTTAGCAAAATCCATAACTAAAATAATGGTGCCAATTGGGAAGATGTCCTTGCATGCTTTTAATTGATTATCTAGCCATTTTGATTTTTGTGTGTGTCTTACATATATGAAATCACACACAAAAACTTTGGTCATAACCAATTCACATTTTGATGTCTCTTTTCTGTCTTTAAACACAATAGATCTGTACTTCTTATAATCAACTAGTTGCTTTCCAAATTCATGTGAAATATCTTCATGTAAATAACTCATCAAATTTGATAAACCATCACAACTATTACATGTTCCATCTAAACATTGTTCGGAAAAAAAACTATCCATTAGGTCTTTAACAAAAAAGACCTTGGATTAATTCTCTTGATGTTTTAGGTGGGGAAGACACCATACATTCCTAAAAAATCTTGTCAGTATGTAAAGTACAATGTATATGATGAAAATCATCAAAATGCATAGAAAATTCAACATGTACCTTACAACAGCATGTGTTGCTTGCTTGGTTAATTTTAACATAAAAAAGCTTGCACATCTCAAATGACCTTTGGATAATTATTAATTGCCCATTAAATTTTTCAATAAACTTTTTATAAAAATCTATTTGTGTCATGTCTAAATTTTTTTTTGCATATAGCTCCAGATTTTTTGAGTATTTTCTTCTTTTAACAATGTCTTATACATTAGATGAGATTCTTGTGTTGTCATGCTAAAAAATTTCAATCAATTTTTTTTCCTTCAACCAATACCTTATATTTTCATGGGAGTCTACCACTAAATGCCCAACAATCCATGAGTGAAGGGTCATCAATCCTTCTTCTTCTTTTTATGGCATTTATTAGATATTTTCTATTTAAAGTCAAGGATCTACTTGTTTCACTAAGAATTTGAGATTCAAATGTTGACTTACTCACTATAGATTTAATTATTACTCATCTTAATAGATTACTATCTTTATTCTAACTTTTATTGCCTATTGCCTTAAATGTATTAAATAGATTCTTTACTATTATACTATTTTTTCCCTCCATGTTTAATGTTTTTAACCCCAAATTATGCATCACATGGTGTTTTTTTGCATTTTCATTAATTGAAAAACTAATTGACAACATTATGTATTACTTTTGTTCTTAAATTCATAGTTACATACATGTTGAGAATGATGTTGGACTATTTTTTTGACATTTTACCTTCTATAAGTTCTGTTGGCTAGATATTTTGTAAGCTAACAAAATTACCTAGGAAGTCATGGGATTAAATCCCCTTCATTTAATGGTGAAGCTCCTATGTATTTATGTATATTTGTTTCTAATTATCTACTACTCAAAGTTATTCATAAATTATATAGATTATGTCCAAGTTTTTTTTTCTAGGGTATTACTTTAATCACAGTGTTCATGAACTATAACAAGGTGATTTTGCAGCAAGTAAGCAGTTGTTTCAGAGAATATTGTAAAGAAAATTTGGAAAATTTAGAGTGAAAAAATAGAACATATTGAGAAAAATAAGTTTTACTTCATAATAATCAGTTTTATAGATCTGATTAAATTTGCACAAATAAATAAACATTCAAGAGATGACAATATTTTCAGCAAATGAGTAAGAAAGACTGAAATTCACATTTTGATTAAAGATAACACAAACTTTACCATTTTAATCTTAAAAAATCCAAAAAATATATCCTAAGATGTAAATTTTCATAGAAAACAACTTCTTTCTCATTCACTTCAAACCAATTTCATAAAATGAAATTCTAAGAAATATAAACACAAATTTTTAGATAGATTCAATTCTATTGCTTTAGTTATAATTGCTATGAAAAAATTATCATCATCCCCAAACATCCAATCCTGAACTTATATTTATACAAAAATATATGCCAAATTTAAATAGGAAACAAGGTCTTCAAAAACTAGAAACCATTAAAAAACATCCTCTTCAAACTTGTACTGTGTGGTATGCAACAACTAGTGACATGTAGCACTTCTTGGTCTTGCTATTTGGATTGAACACAACTAATTTGCATGTAATACAAAGTTCACTTAAGTAATTTAATTTTACAATAATGACTTAAAGTAATGGAATTTTAGCCAAGCTACTTGGGTCTTGAAATTTTACAAAGTAATATACTTCATCAAGACCCGAGTAGCTTAGCTAAAATTTCTTATAACAAAGTTACTTTACAAAAAGAATGAATAAAATTAGAAGAAAATGGGAAGAAGGAAGAATAAATTATTAGAAGGAAGAGTAAAAATAATCATTCCACCTTGTGGACTTCATATATGTATTTCTCTCTATACTTGATGTGCTAAGACATCATCAACTGTATTTTTGCATCATTGGGTTTTTCCAGTGATTGTATTTTCATCTCAAATCTATGAATTTCATTTTATATTATTTTAATATGAGATTTTATCTTTTCAATTCTTTTATTAAGTATTTTTATTTATTTTTGACATTTGATTAACTCCTTAATGGATTTAGCTTTGAAGGGAGTTGTGGCTTTATCCATTAGTTGCTTAAATTACTTATATAACTACTAAGATGTCCTTAGAACATTATCAAACTAGATACTAGTAAGACTAAAAATGAAATCCTCTATATTTTTCTTTTCATTGCATGCTTCTTCTTCCGACATATTCATTTCTTCACACATTGCTTTTAGAATACACATATGGAAAGATAGGAGATACTCTTCCTATTTTATTTTTTTTACAAATCCATCAGAAGTAATATTTTCTTCAATTAATTTTTTTTTGTTAAAATGAATCATTATTTTTTGCATGATCTCTTGTTACAACTCAAAAATTCTATTCTCATTCTCTATCTCTTTTAATAATACTTTTATTTCTGCCAATTTCTTCAAAACATTAGTATAAACATCTAGAACTCTGGCAAAGATCTTTTAATAAGTTTGGTGTATCTTTTCTATCCATTTATTATCTATTGTAGCTTTATCTCCAATATCTTCTATCTTATTTATCACTTCATGGCCAATTTAATCTCTTGAAATAATATATTACTATGGAACAACCATGGCAACATTGGCTATTATTTCACATAATTAAGCATTTTTTCCTTCAACTTGGCCTTAACAACCTTCTCTTTTTCAATATTTTTAAAGATAGTATTTATTAGAGTTTGGGTATCCTATTCTAATCCTTTAGAAGTAAATTCCTCAAGGTGTATCTTTAAAAAATTTAGATCACTCTTGGTGACTTCTCCTTTGCTCATTCCTTATGGTGGAACTGATATCTCTACAAACTTTTGCCCTATAGGCTCAATTATTTTTTTAAGTTACCTTGGTAGACTTAGGGTTATTTCCTTTCTTATCAAGACTTTTTAACAATTTTAAGTCTATTTACTCAATATTAATCACTTATTTTGACTCTGGAGTTGTTTTTAATGTCAACCAAGATGAGAATTATGTACTAGTGGAGGTGTCTAGATGAGTTACCATCTACTACTAGTTGTTTCTAACCACTATTTCTTGTGATGGAACCCCTTGAGCCTTTGTCTCTTAATGGATTTATTTATTTTTTTCCTTTTCAACTTGATTCTCAATTGTTCCTTATTTCTCTTTATCATCTTCCTTTTCTTTTTCTACCACTTTTTCAACTACTACTTCCTTCTCCGTGGGCTTCTCAGCAATTTTCTTTATCACTGCTTCAACCTCTTTTTATTTCTTAGCTAATTTGTATTTTGTTACCTATACTACCTCTATCTTAGTTTAAAATTATTTTCTTGTTTTAACTTCTTTTACCTTTTCAGTAACTACTTCTTTCATGGCTTCCTTCTCAGGTTCAACCGATTCTTTTTGCTTTTGTTTTAGTGCTTCCTAAGATGGGGTTTCCTCTTTAGTTGTTACTTTTTATGGCTCATTATTCATGGTGGGTTTCTCTTTTGAAGGTGGTCAAGGTGGATAAATAGGTGGGTTTTTCTTGGGAGGTTTGATACCATGTGACTTTGGGGGTGGAATTAGTATTGATGGATCTGTGAAAGGTATAGCAGAAGTGAGAATAGAAGTAATGATGGTGTTAGTAGAAGAGACCAATGGAGTTGTGAAAATAACTGTGATCAAGGAATTTGACAAAGAGAGGAGGTTATTATAGATTTAGTCTAAAAAATAATGAAATATGAACTCACTAACAATCTAACATCCTTTAGGCCTGATCATGGGGAGAACATAATGAATAAACCAAATGAGAACTCAAAAAAACATGGAAGGAAATGAGAAATATAAACATAAAAACACAAATTCCTTACCAAATCCTTGATAGCTCTAAATGGTAATTTAGTTGGCTTGCTCAGTTTATGCATAAGATGTCTTCATCAATGACATATGGCTAACATCATCTCCTCTATGCACCATTAGTGAATGCTTGGCTTGATTAATGGCTTGATAGATTTGGCTAAATTTTGAAATTACAACATTAGGCTTTTAGTTTTATAAATCTATTATTACATTATAACTCTACTTTGATTGAGCTCTCTAAATTAAGAGCTCTAGGCTTGCTTTTATAGGCTTTCAAATCCCTTGGAATGGGTTAAATCTGATCGTGGTTGAGTTTATTAACTTTGGTTGAGTTTGGCATATTCCTAGGATATTATTTTAGATATTTTCTTTTTGAGACAACTCACAAAAGTAATGAGTATCTTTTAGAATGTTCTAAGATGCTCTTGATATTTAAATTTTTCTTTTTGGTAATTGATTTATTAGCTCATTTGCTCAAAGATGAAATTATATCTTCTAGAATGTTCTAAAATGCTCTTGATATTTGAATTTTTGTTTTTGGTAACTGATTTATTAGCTCATTTGATCAAGGATTAAATTAATTAGGATTTGAAATTGATTTAAATTGCTAATTGATTTTGATTAGGATGTACAAGTCAATTAATTCTTTTTAGGCATTTGGTCATTTGTTTGATTTTGATTAATTCAATGTGTGTATTTGCCTTGTTTAATTGATTTAATAGGACAAATTGATTTAATGCAAGGTTATAAAGTCAATTTCAAGACTAATAGAAATTCTTAGGTTAAATGTTTGATGATTGGTAAGAATTGTTTTAAAGTTAGGTATGAAGCCATTAGTGGCCAATTTTAGGTGTCCAAAATTTGCCCTTATTTGGGAAGGCATTTCAAGATGTAAGCATAGTAATGTATTCTCAAAGAATAAAATTTTTCTTTGTGCTTATGACTTCAACAATAATGGATGAATTATAGCTTCCCCTCAAGGGAGTGGTTGGCAAGAGTAGATTATAAAATCATCCCTCGAATAGAAAGAAGTGAAATGAGGGGACCAAAGAAAAGAAGATGGGGTGAAAGCACAATGAGTTTCAAAAAGTAGTCAAATGTCAAGATCTTAGACAACAATTTATTACTTTTGTATAAGCAACTAAACACAGAATTGAAACCAAAAGTAATAAGTAACTAGAAATTAAAAATAGCAAAGAATAGGAGATACGAGAAATAATACAATCTATATTAAACTCTTCCAGAAGGAAATACAATGATGAAATCTCTCTCTCCTCACATCTCTCAAATGCACAGTAAGTCTCCCTCAAGAGTTCTCCCTCTCTCTCAATCAATTACAACCAACTCAATTACTGAATTGTATTCTAGTAAATCTTCTTGATCTTGCTCTTTCCACATCTTCTTGATCTTGTTCTCATACAGATCAACTTGATCTTGCACCCTTTACTTACAATACTTCCCCATGGGTCTCTTAAATAGAATTGAAAGCAAACAATAATTAGAAAAATAGAGTCAAGACTAATTTTAGTCTTTACATGCAAACTAGTTGTTCTTCTAAAAATAGAACTTTTGGAACGCCTGGAAATGCACAAAAGTCAGTATCAGTCTACAAATGACCGATGTCGGTTGACCCTTAACTGATGTCAGTTGGTTATGATTGATTCAGCTGATGTTGGTCGACCCGTAATCAATGTCAATTGGTTCTGACTAATTCCAGTTACTGTGTAATCCCAACAACCTCCACATTAGCTCATTAAGGAAGCTTTTAGCCCCACAACTCAATAATATCCCACTTGGAGATAAATAGCTACACCTGTACCTGTACAGCAACATCCACTAAACATCTTTGGCTTGTTTCTCCCTCTTCAAGTTCAATCTTGAAGACCAATAAAAGTTGAATGAAGATTCAACTTCTCCTTTATTACTAGCTTTGTTAACATATTAGCAGTGTTCTTATCATTATGGATCTTTTCTAGCTTCAACTGTCTATCCTCCAATACCTATCAAATGAAGTGGTACCTAAGCTATATATGTTTGGTTCTTGAATGAAAGGATGAATTCTTTGCCAAATGAATTGCACTTTGACTATCACTATATAATCTGAAACTCTCTTGCTCCTTTCCCAACTCTTCCATGAACTGAGTCGTCCAAATCATTTCCTTGCTAGCCTCTGTGACTACAATGTATTCTGCCTCTGTAGTATACAAGAAAACAACCTTCTACAACTTTGAAATCTAGCTAACCATCATTCCACCAATAGTGAACACATATCATGTGGTGATTCTCCTACCATCTAAGTCACCTACCATATTTGAATCTACATACCCATGTAGAGAAGTGTTTGACCCTCCATAGCATAAATGCTTACTACTGGTCCCTCTCAAATATCTAAGAATCCACTGAACTGCTTTCCAGCGTTCCTTTCCTAGATTGGCCATAAACTTGTTGATAACTCCCACTACTTGGGCAATATCTGGTCTAGTACATACCATTGCATACATCAAGCTCCCAATTGCTGAAGCATATAAAACTCTACTCATGTACTCAACTTCATCATGTGATTTAGGACACTGTTCTTTACTCAACTTGAAGTGTCTAGCCATAAGCGTGCTTACCAGTTTCGCATCCTACATTTTGAACCTCTCCAACACCTTATTCACATAATCCTCTTGAAAAAAAATCAAACTATGATTTTTCCTGTCTCTCTTAATACTCATGCCAAGGATTTTCTTTGCTGCTCCTAAATCCTTCATGGAAAATGTGTGAGCTAATTTCACCTTAAGCTCAGTAATTTTTTGCATGTGTGAACCTACAACAAGCATATCATCTACATACAATAACAAGATAATATAACTACCATTATCCAATCTAGCCTTATGTATCATTTGTCCATTCTCTCCTTCCTTCAACCTGTATACCCATTTGTTTTTTAGTGCTTTATTTTTGGCTGGAAACTCAACCAAATCCCACGTATGGTTCTCTTCTAAGGAATCAATTTCCTCATTCATGCCATGCTCCCACTATTTCCTGCATTGCCTCATCAAAAAATTTTGGTTCTCCACCATTAGTGAGTAACAAGTAGTATAAAGAAGGGGAATAATGAATTGGAGGTTTACTTACCCTTTCAGACCTCCTTATGGGCATTTGAGACTCATTAATAGCTTACTATCTACCCAAATTTCTTTCTAACAGTGACTGATCCCAGTCATCTCTTATCGATGTCGGTCTGCACTAGACCGATGTCAATTCCTCCTGACCAACATCAATTTCCACCTGATTGACATTAGTTTCCACCTAACTGACATTAGTTTCTACCTGACCGACATTAGTCTCTGTGTTTTTTTGTGAGTGATGATTTTTACCCATGAGCTCATTTTGGATCATAACCTCTTCCAAATCAAGATTACCTTGCTCAAAATTATTTAGCCTCTTGAGCTGATCACTGTACATCACCTTCTCATTGAAAACTACATCATGGCTTCTAATAATTTTGTTAGTTTCTAAATTCCACAATCAAAATTCAAAATCTCCAAAACCATAACCAATGAAAGTGCACTGCATAGATTTAACATCTAGCTTCTTTTTATTTTCTTTATCAATGTGCACAAAAGCTTCAGAACCAAAAACTCTGAGAAATGAAAGATCTACCTTTTTACCTATCCAAGCCTCTTCAAGAATTCCACCATCCAGTTCAGTAGAAGGTCCTCTATTAATCAGGTAAACCATAGTGTCTATAGCTTCTAGCCAAAACTATAAGGGCAAACCAGCATGTAACCTCATACTCTGTGCACGCTCTATTATTGTTTTATTCATCCTTTCAGCAAATCTATTTTGCTGAGGTGTCCTTGGAACCATCCTTTCCCTGTGTATTCCACTCATAAAATAGTAACTATTGAATTTATTACTACAGTACTCACCACCATTGTCAAATCTAAGGCACTTCAATTTCAAACCTATTTCATTCTCAACCAAAGCTTTCCATTTCTTAAATGTGTCAAAAACATCAGATTTACTCTTTATGTAATAAACCCATACCTTTCTTGTAGTATCATCAATGAAAGAAACATAATACTATGATCATCTAATAAAAGCTACCTGAGCTGGTCCCCACACGTTTATGTGAACAAGCTCTAACTTGTGCTTCTTCTTTGTTGACCTAGTTTTGAGAAACCTCACTTTCTTTTATTTCCCAAAAATGCAATGCTCATAGAAATCTAGATCTATGATTTTCAAATCTAAAATCTTACCTTTTGACCTAAGAACATTCATTCCCTTCTCACTCATGTGACCAAGCCTACAGTGCCACAACTTTACATCTACATCTGAAGTAGATAAAATAGAAGGAGAATAATCAGTAATACAAGTAGATAGATAAAGTATACCTACTCTCTTACCTTTTTCTAATACAAGTGCACCCTTGGAAACTTTCCAAGATTTAGCTATGAGAGTTACTGTGTAACCCTCATCACCTAACTTTCCTACAAAAATTAGATTCCTCTTCAGGATGGGTACATGCATGACATCCTTCAACACCCATGTGTTGCCATTTTGCAATTTCAGCTGCACTTTTTCTTTGCCAATAATTTTACAAGGCTCATCATCCCCTAAATAAAATTTTCCAAAATCTCCATGGACATAATCATTGAAAAATTCTCTATTTGGGGTTGCATGGAAAGAGGCACCAGAATCTAAAACCCATGATTCTACTTTATTATCCAAAGAAAATGTAAGAGCATCTTGTGCAAAAATACCTGCAACTTTTACTTCTTTATTACCTTCATGCTAATTTTCTTTGTTATCCTTTAACCAACAATCTTTCTTTGCATGCCCTTTCTTTCCACAATTCCAGTAGGTTATTCTTCCATTTCTGGATTTGGATCTACTTCCCATCTTTGACCTTGATTTCCCTTGCTTGCCCTTCTCTCTTTGCCTTCCCCTACTTTCAACACTTAAAGCATTACCTGATGTTTCCCCTATGCTTTTCCTATGAATTTCTTCATTCAAGATTACACTAGCAACATCATTAGCTTTCAAGATATTTGAACTAACTACCATTACCAAACTATGCAAAATTTTAGGTAAAGAACATAAGATTAAGAGAGCCTTAATTTCATCATCAAAAACTATTTTGACTAAATTTAATTGATTTACTATTGTATGGAAATCATTAAGATGACTAGATACAGATCCACCTTCCTACATTTGCAAATTAAATAATTGCCTCATAAGATATACCTTATTCAAAGCTAAGGGTTTTTCATATAAATTTGCCAAAGTATCCATTAACCCTACCGTTGTCTTTGCCTGTGATAAGTTGGAAATCACAGAAGATGCCAGGCTCAACCTTATATATCTAAGAGCCTTTCTATCAAGAACATTCCATTCTCCATCTTTCATATCTATGGGCTTCCTTGAAACCTCACCTAATGGTAAATATAGATCTTTCTGATACATATAATCTTCAATCTGCATCATCCATAATTGATAATTCTTGCCATTGAATTTCTCCATTCTTAGTTTAGTTTCTTTTGCCATTGCTTTACTCCCACTCAACCAAAAACCCCTGTGAGTGAATTTTGTAATCAACAAACACTAACACACTCTGATACCAATTGTTAGTGTATACACATAGCTCTGATACCACTTGTCAGGATCTTAGACAACAATTGATTAATTTTGTATAAGCAACTAAACATGGAATTGAAACTAGAAGTAATAAGTAACTAGAAATTAGAAACAACAAAGAATAAGAGATATGAGAAATAATACAATTTGTATTAAAATCTTATAGAAGGAAATACAATGAAGAAATCTCTCTCTCCTCACACCTCTCAGATGTACAGTAATTCTCCCTCAAGATTTCTCTCTCTCTCAATCAATTACAACCAACTCAATTACTGAATTATATTCTAGCAGATCTTCTTGATCTTGCTCTTTGTAGATCTTCTTGATCTTGCTCCCTTGTAGATCAACTTGATCTTGCACCCTTTACTTACAATATTGCCCCATGGGTCTCTTAAATAGAATTGAAAGCAAACAATAATTAGAAAAATAGATTCAAGACTAATTTTAGTCTTTACATGCAAACTAGCTATTTGTCTAAAAATAACACTTCTAGAAATGCCTAAAAATGCATAGAAGTCGGTGTCGGTCTACAGATGACTGATGTCGGCTGACCTCTAACTGATGTCAATTGGTTATAACTGATTCCACCGATGTCGGTCGACCCCTAATCGATGTCAGTTGGTTCTGACCGATGCCGGTTACTATGTAAGCCTAGTAACCTCCACATTAGCTCATTAGGGAAGCTTTTAACTCCACAACTCAACATCAAAATCATTGATAATACAAGTGGGATGGTGTATAATGGTTTTCCCATAGGTAGTTATAAATATTATACCTAGATAGTGGCAAAGTGGTATGATAACATAATTATTTTCTTAAAGGTGGTTATAATCATTAAGAAGATGGAGCTTCCACAATTAGGATAGACAAAAAAGAAAGAAAAATTGGTGATAACATGATGACTTCCCCCAGTAGGTGATATAATCATTGAGAATGCATGTAGGATGGTGTATAATGGTAATGTAGTATACCCTAATTATGAAAAACATGATTGATGGCTAATGATCGATAAGTTGATAAATAGGATAAAGATGAATTAGGATAACCTACTAGTAGGGAGATGCTCATAAAAACTAACAAAGGTTGAAATGATTTCATTACTTAATTACTCTATTTGGGATATGATTAGGTATTATATTGGGATCATTATTGATGTTAGTGTCAAGGAGATGGTGATGTTGCATTGATGTTGTAGACCTCTCAAAACTAATTTTATGTTGTAGCATTTGATGGTAAGCCTCATGATATAAAACCATGGAGGATTGGCCAAAATATGCATAAGGATTGACTCTCGATATCCAATACTTAATAGAAAACAATTGCACCAATGATAAAAACCATGATGACAATGTAGACATTTGAACATGGATAGATTCAAGAATAATATGCAAGGAATCACCCAATGAACACACATAGACTAAATTAAGGCCATAGTACTAAAATCAAACAAATAAACACACAAACAAATATACAAAATAGACAAACAAAGAAACAAACAAGAAAAAAATAAATAAGTGTTAGTACAAATAACATAATAAACATTCCCCCTAGAAACTAGGTGACAACTGAACAAATAAACAAAAAGGGGAAATAGAAGAAAAGGAAGGGGTGGTTAAGTTATCTCCATATGTGCTAGGAAAGTGGAATCTACCTACATATTTCCATGGATATGACAATCCAACAAAACTTCAAGCCAAATGTAGTTCTCATAAGAAATGGAAAGAAAATGATGATTGACAAAAAACATGATGGATACAATAGAAGAATAAGGATGAACTCAAAAAATAGTGATAGAATAGGATAAAGGGCCAAAAAGGATGGGGAAACTAAGGAATAAGTGTTTTGTTTGTGACTTAGTGAGGGTTCCTAGAATCCTTAAGGCAAAGAAGTGGTCAATGTTTTTTTTTGGTTTTTCTAAATGATTTTCAAATGTTTTTAGAATTTTTGAAGTATCTCAACTCGATCAAGAATGATGAGACACTAAAATGGTCCAAGCTCACAAAATGGTGAGATCATTATAACTTGAAATGATGCTCATAAAATGGTGAGAGTGTGGATGAAGTTGCTCACAAAATGGTGAGAGTATTATAACTAGAAATGATGCTTGAAAATGGCAAATGCATGGTTGAAGGGGGATTGAGATGACCTCAACATGAATCAAATGTGACCCACATAGTCCCAAAATTGCTTTAGTTCATAATATTTCACCTCACAGTGGAGGAATATGACTAGTGTAGTAGTTAATTCAATATTCATAGTTGGTATGAAGGCATAATATGACATAGGAGTAGCTAAGGATAAGTCAAGGCGCAATAAATAAATGATACCCCTAGTTTACCCATAGGTGGTTATGAATAGGATACAACTGATATATCAATGATACCAATTTTCCCTAGTAGGTGATATAATTAGTATCAAGATTGGTGAAGACTGTTTTTCCCTAGTAGATGATATAATTAGGCTCACATAAACAAATTTGATAAGAAGGGAACAAGAAACAAAGGATGCAACTGCCAAAACTTCTATCATACTACTCAAAAATACTACCTCTATCTAAAATGCTTGAAATAAATACTGAAATTGATCTAATTTTGTATGCTAAAAATGTGAAACCAATAGATGAACCAAGGTCAAATGGGCTAGATTGATAGGATTCAAAACATGTTTGGTTGAGTAAAAATAGAATGGTAAAATGGTATGATAGGATGGCTTAGTTAGAACTTGGAATGTCTAAATGATAGGAAGGTAGAACAAATAGTTTTATAATGGTATAAAGAAGGATATTGATAATATGGTACAACTTGAAACACTCATTATATATAATACATCAAGTTACTCAAGCATAATACTACTTGAGGTGAATAATGTTCATCAGCTCATCAAGTTCATTGTCATCTAGTGTGGTGAGCTTGTATGCCCCAATGTCATAGTCTGTAGTGATGATAAAAGGACCCACCCAATTGGGTTTGAAATTTCCTTTATGCTTATTTTCAACCATGGTATTTTTGTGGTTCTCTTTTAGGACAAGATCACTAAGTTCAAATGTTTTATGTTTTACATGTCAATTGTATTGATCCTGAAGCTAGTTCCTGATAGGCCTATAATTTGTTCATAGTGTCTATTGATGCTTAGAATTGCATTATTTCCAACACCAACAATGGGAAGTTTTAGGAATGTGGGACTTGTGACCTGAAATGACCTATGGGTTTTAAAGAAGCTGGCTCTTCTTTATCTCAAACGTATCATGAGAAAAGGGATAGAAATCAAATGGAAGAACCAATGTAATGAAAGAAAATTTAACTATGGGGATGCGCCTAAGTTTAATTCGATCCTTAATACTAAGCATAGTGAAGCTATCTTTAAGATTCAATTACATTAAAAAGCAAACAATGCATGATCAATGTAAAAGATGAAAACAAATAAAATCAAAGGCTCACAACATAGACAATTTTTGTAGTAACACAAAAAAAATATCAACAAAGGCACAAAATTTAGTCTTCTTATTAATTTTATAGTCACATAAAAGGCACAAATACATTCATAGTTATACAAACTTTTTGAATTAAGAAAATAAAACAAAGACAAATGATATTACTGGCCACAGCAAGAAAGTCTAAAAAAACTTCTTGATAACAATCTCTTGAGAAAATTCTCTCTCTCTTCTGATGATGATCGATCTTCTCCTTGCAGTTTGCACCCATATTTATAGCATAGGACTGGCTCTAGATTACCCGCACGTTCCCTTCCCAATAGTCTAACTAAACTCTAACTTACTAGAAGTGTCTAAAAAGAGATATCTTTTGGATCTAAAATGTTTAGTCTCCTCGCACAATCAAATCCCAATGGCCTAACCAAACTGAACTTAATTGGAAGTGTCTAAAAAAAATGGATCTAAAATGTTTATTCTCCTCGCATGATCATTGGTTGAATTAGATACATGTGACGCTTCCCATTATGAAACGGGTGAGGACACTTGGCAGCACCTACTTATTTCACTTGAAAACCATCTCATTATTCAAGAGGCACTAGAAAATGACACTTGGTAGCTTCCATAGCAATTACAGAAGACACATAGCACTCTCCACTACATTTAGACTCTTTACTATGTCTTTATATTAGGAGTGTTATGGCTTTGATATCTATCACAGTCTGCTACTTTGAAACTTTATCAACTTACAAAAAGTGGGACCCAAAACACTTCTTACCCGAGTAGCTTCAAAAGGGGAATGAGGATAGGTGGCACTTTCTACTGATGTTTAACAAGTGACATGTGGTATCTTCTACTCATCTATAGAAAAGCTTTAGATACTTTTTGAAAATCTTGTGGAAGGTGACATGTGGCAGTCTCCGCTGAGCTTTAGGTACACTATAGAAATATTTAGGACTCATTTTAGATTCACATAGATGATGACACTTGGTGGCTTCTACTTACTTTAGAAACAAAACTTAGGGCCCACCATAGTCTTTACTCAATAATGAAACAAAATAAAGAAACTGTGGATGTTGACACTTCGCGGCTTCCGCTAAGCTTTAGCTAGGGACACATGGTGACTTCCACTACTTTTAGAAAAATATATTGAAACCTTCTGTAGTTTCCACTTGGTGCCCTCTGCATGAACTAAGAAAATATTATTGAAATAAGCTTTTTAAACTCATAAGAAACTTGAAATGTGGATGTCCACACTTATCGCGCTCTGCTGAGTTATACCAAGACACGTGGTGGTCTCCATGCAACTTATAGAAATTATAAAATGTGTCCCAGCTGATGAAACTTGGTAGCTTCCACTCGACTTTGAGACTTAAAAAAAAAATTAGGAAAAATGAAAAACCCCCACAAAATGAAAAACTTGTGCCCTATGTCATAACCCTCACTGCCTTGAAACTAAAACATGCAAGGACAAAACTTGAAGCGCACAACTAAAACAAAAATAATTTGTAGAGTATTTTTACTCTATAGTTCTTGGTGACCCTAAGGATTTTTGAGCCTATTCAAAAAATAATCCACAATCTCCTGCATATAAAAACATGGTAAAAATCACTTCAATAAGGCCATCTAATAAACAGACCACTCAGCATTAGATAGTCCATGCTTATTCTGCAATTTGTGGAAAGCTGCATCAAGGTTGACGATGTCCTTGTGGAAAAAACTTTGCAAAACATGAACTATAGCCTTTAATTGGAATTCAAGTTGGGACATGGGGATCAAGACAGCTTCCACTTCTAGCATTGATGAATCATTTGTTAAACCCTGGAAAATTGACTGATCATTTTGTCTAGCCAACAACAAAGGTTTAATCTCATCAACCATTAACATAGTGTTGCTATCAGGAAAAGGGGAGGGAAGACCCAATTGCACCAAATCTTCAATATGTTGCTTCATGTATTTGATTCTCTCTTTTACCACATCTAAGAGCTCTTTGCAATTAATTGCTATGGAGTTGTAACTAAGCACTTCATTTGCCCTTTTTGTAGCAATCATTCTGTCACTAATCCCTGCTACTGATAACATTCCATCAGTTGTGTCATATAGCTTTTGCAACAGCATTTGAGAATCAAACACTCTCAAAGAGATAGTGGATAGAGTGGCTAGAACTGAAGTCTCCACCTTTTCACATAATATCTATGCATTTAGTAGGAAAGTTAGAGAGGGTCCAAGCTGAGTAATCTCCTCAGATATTCTTTTCCATATTGATACATATAGCTCTTTAACCAGGTTTAGAACTCCTACATTCTTTGGCCTATTAGTCAGCTCAAGTGTCAATTTTTTTGTTATTTGTTACTCATCTTAAAATTGGGCCTATATGGTAGTGGTATTGTTTTGTTCATTCAGCAGCTTTTGCCAAAATTGAGTGACCTATTGCAAGTTTTCCTCACATTCTTTCTGTAGTGTTGCCTTTTCCTACCTTAGGGTTGTCACTGCAGCTTTCTCTTATGTCAGATCTTCTTTCAAAGAAGCATTTAGGGTCTAAATAGCCTGGTGATTCTGATAAGAAATAGTATCTTTCAACTATTTGTTGAGACTCTCTATTTCATTATTCTTGGTTTTGATTTCTATAGTCAAACTGCTGCAATTTGCTTTCTCTTGAGCTAAATTAGCCTCCATCTTCTATAGCTTCTTTGTTACTTTCAAATAATTAGTGGCTATAAAAGAAGTGGTTTCATTCAGCAACTTAACCCTGTCCTATGGTCTAAAAAGTGACATATCCATAACCACTGCACTCATTGAATAATCTTGAGGCTACATCTACTCATTTAGCTTGACTATATTAGGTGACAAATGGGTCACAGTTAGTTGCTACTAGATTGGGTCAAATAGTGACCTCATATGTGGTGTAGCCACAGCTTTATTATCTTTCATCTTCTTTTTCTCCATCTGGGCTTCCCTAGCCTTCTTAGCAATGTCTACTTGAGTTTGGAAGGTAGAAGAAGAGGCAATATGCCCACCCACAAAAGGATAACCTTGTGGCAAGCCATAGGGAATAGCCAAATGTTGGCTAGGGGGAATCTAGGAAGATATTTTCTTTGGGACAGAGGGGGAAAAGTGAGGCAATGATGTGGCCTAAGTAGTAATAGGTGGGGCAAATTGGGATATTGGCACAACAGAGGTGGTAGGGGATATTATCTGGCCAATTGGGATTGTCACCCCTATAGAAGAAGAAAGAGACTGAGAAGAAGAAGGAGAAACAACATGTACCTAAGGAGAAATAGATGTATTCAGTGGTTGATGTTGTGAGGGCTCTACCTCCTCCTCTGAATCAAGCTAAAGTTTTAGCCTCTTATGTTTCCTTGGTCTTTCTTCTTCTTATTGTGCTTCCTTCTCTTCAACATTTACATTTGCTACTAGTAGTGATTGTACAAAATTGGGAACCCCAAAGGCTGACACTGATGGAGAAGCTCTGGGTGGTGAGGATACTACACTATTTTGTTTTTCTATGGCACCGAGAGATTGGGTCCAGACAATGATAGTGACTGTAGATGAGGTTTGTCCTAGGGCCTGCATTATATGACTAGATTCTGCTCTGGCTTCTGACTCTCCACCCTATGTCTATAGTTTTTTTTAATCAAGGCTAGAGATAGGAGATGGATGACATTCATCCCAGATTGTCTCCTATTTCTCATTTGAATCTACATTACCAAAAGAGTGAGTTGTCTCACTAATCTCCTACCTATACTTCCAATAGGCTTCTATTTTCTCAGGTTTCCAGTCTTTATTCTTCAATGCCCTTCTTAAATCAGAAGTCATTCTAATTTTAGGGTCAAAATCCTTTTCCTTAACATAAAATGTCTCCCATGGCTTGGCCTCCTCTGAGGGCAAATCTATCAATTCTACATATAAATCAGGAATATCTTCTTTATGGTTTCTTCTATTTTCCCAAAAAGAACAACCCTCATGCACAATTTTGGCGGTGACCTTGTTATTCTTGACCCATGAGGTTTTGAAACTACTTGGGTCATATCCCCATTTATCTTTAATTAGAAAGAAACCCAAGAAAGCTAACTTTCTTAGCAATAAGTGCTTAGCATCTCTAACCTCTAGGGCCATGTTTTCTCTACCCACAGAATATCATACATTTTCTTTTTCTTCTTCCTAGTGTCATATTCATTATCAACCATAGACACTTGCTAGGTGACCTTTAAGAATGATAAACTAAGAGTCAAAATATTGGGTAACAACATTGGTTCTCCATTAAAACCATGGTCCCTAATGATAGTATGATGGGATCTAAAAAAGTAGTCACAAGGAATAATGCAATTTGTCATGAGGCCATTGACACATGGAGTTAATCTATTTTTAACCAGCTCTGGGCTTAGGTGATAAAAGGCAGGGGAAAAAAAAATTCTCAAAATTCATATGGGTCACTTGTTTTGGACAAGATATGTGTCCATGCAGACACAGGAATGGTCCTATTATGACCGAAACTTGGGTCATACATATTCAGCTGCATATATTGGGAAAAGATGCTAGAGTTTTGATACAACATGAGGTGAAATAGATAAGAAGAATACTTGAAAACCCCTTTAGATTTGAAATGAGTGAGTTGGTCAACCATTAAGTAGGCAATCTACTCAGAAAAATCTAGTTGATACTCCTGAGACTTGTCTATAGTTTTTAATCTGAAGAGAATGGCCATTTGTTCTTCATAGATAGTTATATCCTCTTTCATTCCAAAAATGAATGCCATCATGGATAGTGCCTCTTTATTAGCCTATGTAAATTGTACCCTTATTATTGGTAGTACTAACACAGTGGTATCATCATCCCCTAATTACAATTCTAATTTTAGAAACCTTAATTGATTATTAACATTTGCCCACATTTTTTGCATTTTGGCAATGGTGGGAAATGTGGATATCTTGTCATGATATAGGGCTAACATGTCCCTAATGGCCTTTGGTGTAATTTTCAACATGAATTAACCCTATTGTATGGTATTCAAGGGTGAATTAAACAATTTGGCACATATTTCAACTAAGTTAGGGCACGGATGTATACCTGGGACAATGAATTATGCCAGTTGGGAAGTCCATATCCTCATTGTGAATATTTCATATTGTCCAGCTTTGGCCCTCTAGATACATCTTTGGTGTGCCCCTTCACACAAATATTTTCTAGACTTTTGAAGGGTTGGGTCTATGATTCTATCTGCAAAATTCTTCACCTTTGCTAGGTCGATCACATAACCAACTTCGGGGAGTCTAGTCCTTGGATAGGCCTTTAATGGTTGTGCAGGGGCTAAAGCATATGATTTTCTAGTGAGAAGCTTATTAATGAATTCATATATCCTAGACCCCTATTGTGAAGACTGTGCTCCCTCCATATCTATGTCTATATTGGGATTTAGTGAACTTATGTAACGAGTATGGAAGCTTTGCAATAAGGAAAGCACTTCTACTAAGCAGGTTTTGCTATGAATTGAAAATGCAGGTAACAAGGATTTTTCTAGCAGATGTAGGAATGTTTAAGACACTGTTAAGCCTTAAATCTTGTTATTGGGGTATTTAATGACCCATCAAGTCTTAAAAATGGCATTAAAACTAGATAACCATTAGTAAATCTTATTAAATCTATGTGGGATAGTGAGTCAGACACGTCATGAAAATGGTTGTGTAAGGGTACCTTGGGGAATGTTGGGGATTTGAGAGAGATTTAATGAATGCATGAGTTTTTGAAAAATTTGGAAAGACTCTGAGCTATGGGCATGTGTCCAAAGAACACTTATTAAAAGAAAGAGTGGGAAAGAAAAATGAGAAAATAGAGCAACAAGGAAAGGGAAACTATCTAACTATAATGCATGGAAGATACAGCTTAACTAAAATGTTTTAGGTAGATCCCATTCATAGGAATCTCTTTAGGTTCACCCTCCATTATTTCCAGCTCAAATGAATTTTGCTACTTATAGGTATGAATCTTATAGGGTCTAGTCCATAATGCTTCAAATTTAGTGTGTTGACCTAGCTTGGCAAGTCTCACATCCCATTTCAAAAAAACTGAGCCTACTTTCAAATGGGGGTTTGAAATCTTCTTATCGAAGTGGTCTTTGATTATTTTTTGATGTTTCAATAATGATTCATGTGCTATATCCCTCTTTTCTTAAACTTCCAAGAGTTCAGCAAGTCCCCCTGATTGTTGAAAAAATGAGAGTACCTAAAAATCATTTTCAAAGACTTGTTAATTTTCATCATTGTCTGGGATAGTTGGCCTTACTATAACTTTGACTGACTCATTGTTGACTAATAGATCAGTTGTTGGGTCAAACTGTGAGCCAATCTATGCCATCCTATCTGCTTCAAAATTTTGACTTCTAAGAACTACTTCAATATCGAAAGCTTCAAAATCATCTATTAAGTCCCAAATTCTATGTCTATAGGATCTCATCCTTACATTTTTGGCTATTGCCTTTTCTTTGATTTGTTTCACTACTAGTTTTGAATCTCCTTTTACTATCAGATTCTTTACCCTTTTTTTCTTAACTAACATGAGCCCATGTACTAAGGATTCATATTTAGCATCATTATTTATACAAGAAAATTGGAAACAGATAGCTCTTAAAATTTTCTCACCATTTGGAGCAACAAGACAAATTCCTACTCCAGCACCATTTTTACTTCTAGCCCCATCAAATTTTAAGGTCCAAATTTCTGAGTCCTTTTCAGATTCTTGAGTCTTTAGCATTTCTTCCCTTAAAACATTTGGGATTTCATGGTCTTCATAAAATATGACATAAGTGCCCAAGCCAGTAGAATCATAATTTCCATATGGGTCACTTTGCATCATAGTTAACAACTAATTATTTTCCTCCTCTTGGTCATGTTCAATCTAGTCACCTAACTCTTCAACAAAGACCCTTTCTTCCTTATTCAACATAGCATGAGATACCTCTAAATTCAGGGTTGGTTGATTGGTGATGTGATCCTTAGATAGTGACTCAGATAGTATTTTCATTTTTGAACCATATTTGGTTTTTAGGATGAGGCGAGACCAATCAAGTGACATATATCCTCCTATCTTGGTTGTGAACTCTCTGGATAAAAATAGGCCAAATATAGGGGGTATATCTATGACTACCACATCTTAATTAACAATTATATCAAGGAAAGTATATAATTGCAATGGAAGCTATTTAATTTTCCCTATTGTTTTCATCAATTTTCCATCCAACTGCATAACTCCTCTAGTAAGTGGCTCATACTTTATTTTTAAAGCATCTACTATTTGTTTAGACATTAATGTAGTACTAGCCCCTGAGTCTATCATTACATTATGCAATAGTTTCTTTCCAACTATCAAAGTCAAATAGAAGGGATCTGGTTTTGATTTCCTTACCTTTGGTGCATTGTTTAAAAGGGCTGGTGTCTATAGAGGAACCGTATCTTTGAGCTTTTCCTTATTAGCAAGTCCTTCTTTGGTACCAATATGTTTAAGCACTACTTAGCCCTATAGAGCTTCTTGTAATAGTGTATTTTGCTCAGTAATAGCTAATATGTCCCATATTGACACATGTGCTAGGGTCCTCTTCAGTTGATCCACGACATTCATTGGTCCTAGTGTTTGGGTTCTTGGATAATAAAGGTACCTTGCTTTTTCTTGAACTTGTCTAAAAATTACTTTGTTCTACACTAGTTGAGGTATTTCTTATCTAGCAGCTATGTTTTGATGACCTTGAAATGGAGGAATTCCCATAATTTCATTATTTATGACTTTAGGTTGTTCCATCATCTTTCTCTTTGATCTGGTGTAGTAATCTGATTGTACCAATGGCTTCTTGGAAGTAAAAGCTTCATTTAAGAATACTAACTCTTCATCTTCAACCGATGAAAACAAAGCATGCTCAGAGGCTATTTCTTCTTCCTACTTTAAGGACATCCCTTGCATCTGAGCCATCAGGACTGAATTTTGCATACCAGAGGATTGGTAGGCTTGAGTGCTTGAAGTATTTGAAAATTGTCCATCCATTCTTCTTTGCTCTACTATCTTTTGTTGTAGATTACCCATGGGACAATCTCTAGGAATATGAGCATTATTACAAGGGAAACACCAAGCATTGGTGCCATCTGCATAATTATTTTTCCCTTGAACAATCTCCCTATTTGGATTAGGGGGAATAGTCTATGAGGGTGTAGGGACTACAACTAATTGGTTCGATGGCTGAGGGTTAATTTACCTTTGAGGACCCTGATACTAGTTTGGCTGTGGTGGAAGTATATTTCCTTGGAAGCCTTGATATTGGGGTCTAGGATAAGGATTTTACTATCTTTTTAGGTTAATTATCTCATTATAAAATGTCCTTAGGATGTTCTTGACATCATCCATCTCAGATGACTGGACAGAAATAAGTTCTTTAGCAGGCTGTTGAGGAAATGTATACATAGACACAGGTGGGGCTATGGGATTAGGGGTTTTTTGAGGCAAAGGTAAGGTAATCTCTAGAAATAATGGGCATGGGAGGCCTTAGGGGCAACTTTCTAGCATCTATTAAATTATTTTCAAATCTAACTGCATACTCATAGGCTTCTGGCAGAGTCTGACCTCCAAGTGACTGAATCATTACTGATATATCTAAATTTAAGGCTTTAAGATAAAATACTATAGCCATACCTAGTAATAGTCTTCCTATAGTAGGAATTGTTTTCCAAGTCTTTTGAAATCTTGAATTGAAATCAGTCATTGCTTCTTGTGGTGCCTTTTGATAGTAATCAATTGTTGCAACAAAGAAGATTTATCACCCTTTTCTTCTAATATTTCAAAGAAAAGATCTCCAAGCTGATCCCATGTAGATATTATATTTGGGGTCAAAGATCTATACCAATCTAGAGCCTTTCCCTTAAAATAAGATGCTAACAATCTTATAGCCACATTTTGATGTGTGATCACATGTATTGCATAGACATCAGACACATCCTGAAGATGTTCTTCAGGTGTTTTGAAATCTTTCCCATTGAATTTAGGTAGAGCTTTCAAGGCATTTACTGGAATAGGATCCCAAGTGGCTGGTGGTACTAGGAAAATCAGAGGACTAAAAGTGTTCTAACTTGCATAATTCCTTGCGCCTATAGGTGCTCCCATGTTTACTCTAGGTATTTATGTAAAATGATTAGCCCTACTTCTTGAATTAGTTATCAATGGTGGTAAAAAAATACCTAGGTTCAGAATAGATTGAGCTCTTGTTACTGATACATTGCTCTGACTCCTTGTAGCTCTCTGGTTCATATGGTCTTGAAGGAAACTTCAATATGGTCCCACCAGGCATGCCAAAAATTGTTGATGCTTAGAATTGTGTTGTTTCCAACACCAATGATGGGAAGTTTTAGGAATGTGGGATTTGTGACCTGAAATGACCTCCAAGTTTTAAAAAAGTTGGATCTTCTTTATCTCAAATGTATCATGAGAAAAGGGATAGAGATTAAATGGAAACACTAATGTAATGAAAGAAAATATAACTATGGTGATGTGCCTGAGTTTAATTCGATCCGTAATACTAAGCACAATGAAGCTATCTTTAAGATCCAATTACATTAAAGAGAAAACAATGCATGATTAATGTAAAAGATGAAAACAAATAGAATCAAAGGCTCACAACTTAGATGATTTTTGTAGTAACACAGAAAATAACAACAAAGGCAAAGAATTTAGTCTTCTTATTAATTTTCTAGTCACATAAAAGGCACAGTTATACAAACTTTTTGAATAAAGAAAATAGAATAAAGGTAAATAATATTATTGGCCATAGCAAGAAAGTCTAAAGAAACTTCTTGATAACAATATCTTGAGAAAATTCTCTCTCTCTCTCTCTCTTCTGATGATGATCAATCTTCTCCTTGCAGTCTGCACCCATATTTATAACATAAGACTAGCTCTAGATTACCTGCACGTTCCCTTCCCAATGGTCTAACTAAACTCTGACTTACTAGAAGTGTCTAAAAAAAGATAACTTTTAGATATGAAACATTTATTCTCCTCACACGATCAAATCCCAATGTCCTAACCAAACTGAACTTAACTAGAAGTGTCTAACAAAAGATATTTTTTGGATCTGAAACATTTAGTCTCCTCACACAATCATTGGCTAAATTAGATACACGTGATGCTTCCCACTGTGAAATGGGTGACGACACTTGGTAGCATCCACTTATTTCACTTGAAAATCATCTCATTATTTAGGAGGCACTAGAAAATGACACTTGGTAGCTTTTGCAGCACTTACAAAAGACACATGACACTCTCCATTGCATTTAGACTCTTTACTATGTCTTTGTATTGGGAGTGTTCCAGCTTTGACATCTGTCATAGTCTACTTCTTTGAAACTTTATCAACTTATAGAAAATGGGACCCATAACACTTCTTGCCTAAGTAGCTTCAAAAGGGGGATGGGGATAGGTGGCACTTTTTGCTGATCTTTAACAAGTGACACATGGCAGCTTCCACTCATCTATAGAAGCTTTAGATAATTTTTGAAAATCTTGTGAAAGGTGACATGTGGTGGTCTCCACTGAGCTTTAGCTACACTATAGAAACATTCAAGACTCATTTTAGATTCACACAAATGATGAAACTTGGTGGCTTCTGCTTACTTTAGAAATAAAACTTGGGGTCCACCATAGTCTTTACTCAATAATGAAACAAAATTAAGAAACTACAGATGTTGACACTTGGCAGCTTCTACTGAGCTTTAGCTAGGGACACGTGGCAGCTTCTACTGCTTTTAGAAAAACATATTGAAACCTTCTGTAGTTGACACTTGGTATCCTCTGTGTGCATTGAGAAAATCATTATTGAAATAAGCTTTTAAAACTCATAAGAAACTTGAAATGTGGATGCCGACACTTGTCGTGCTCCACTGAGTTATACCAGGACACATGGTAGTCTCCACACAACTTATAGAAATTATAAAATGTGTCCTAGATGATGACACTTGGTAGCTTCCACTTGACTTTGAGACTTAAAAAAATTTTGAGGCAAATTGAAAAACCTGTGCAAAATGAAAAACCTGCACCCTATGTCATAACCCTCACTACCTCAAAATTGAAATGCATAAGGACAAAACTTGAAGCGCATAACTAAAACTCAAAATAAAATGTAGATTATTTTTACTCTATAGTTTAGATGTGCTTCTCGTCAAATAAATTTATCTCTTAAAAGTGATCTACTTGATAGTCATTATCATCGAGCACATTCTTATAAGATATGCATAATGAAAGCAACTCAACCTCAATGGTAAGTATGGCTTTAGTGCCATAAACAAGTGAGTATGGAGTGGCTCCTATGGGTGTGTGATGATTGGTACAGTATGCCCAAAGGGCATGGAATACTTGAAGGTGCCAATCATGATCAACATCACTGAAAATATTTGTAAGAATGTTAACAATGGTTTTTTTTTATGCTTCGGCCTAGCCATAACCTTGAGGGTAATATGTTAGTGAAAAGTGTTGTGTGATCTTGTATTTAGCACATAAATTTTTGAAATCCTTGTTCTTAAATGATCCTCCATTATCAGATATAATGTTGGAAGGGATAAAATTAAGGTAGATGAGATGGTTAAAGATGAATTTGTAAATTTTCTTTTTAGTCACATAAGTGAGGGGTATAGCTTCGACCCACTTAGTGAAATATTCAATGGTAGTGAGAATGTGTTTATGGCCATCTGATGAGGTGGGGTTTATCTTCCTAATGAGTTCAATGCCCCATGTAGAAAATGGCCATGGTGTTAGTAGTGATTTTAAGGTCTTGGCATGTGCATGAATTAAATTAGCATGCCATTGACACTTGTCACATTTATTGACATATGTAGTTTCATCTACATCCATTATCAACCAATAGTAACTAGTATGAAAGAGATTTTGGATAGGATTGACTTTATAGTGTGGGCTCCACATACTCCATGAACTTCCCTTAATGCTTGTATAGATTCTGTCAAAGATAAATAAGGAAGTAGAGTTCCATAAAAAATACAATGGTATAGGGTTGGTTTGAGTAGGGTGTAACATTGGGAATTATGGATGAAAGCTTTGGTTTGTTTTCAAGATAAGTTTGGTGGGAGGATTTTATCATGTAAATAGGCATATATATTTGAGTACCAATTAGATATGGGACCAACAATATCATATGTTATTACAATAGTTAAAGGTTCATGAGTTGGTGTTGTTAGATTTTCTAAAAGAAACTGATACTCACTAGTTGATCTGTGAGAACTTGCCCCTTGATTGCTTTTTGGTTTACATACTCTATCTCTAACTCATTGAGTAACATTATCCATGTGACCATATGGCCTTACAAATTTATTTTTGATAGTATATATTTAAGTGGATCTACTTTGGAAATAACCATGGTCTTATTGTTCAACATATAGTGGCATAGTTTCTGGGCTGTGAAGACCATAGTGAGACAAGCTTTTTTATGGGCGTATAGTTATTCTCATATGCAACTAGTGTATGACTTAGATAGTACACTACATTCTCTTTTCCATTATCATCATGTTGAGATAGAAGTTCCCCTAGAGCATTAACAATACTAGAAAGACATAATAAGAATGGTTTCCCTATTATCAAAGGTAATAGAACTGGGGATTCATGAGATAGTCCTTCAGCTGCTAAAAATCCTTTTGGCAATCATTATCCCAATGAAATGTGACACCTCTATTTCGTAGGTGTGTAAATGGATGGAACTTATTTGATAATTCAGATATGAAGCATCAGATGGATTGGATCTTGCCCTATAAAGTATGGAGCTACTTTAGATTGGTTGATGGTATCATCTCTGTTATCGCTCTTACTTTATCTAGAACAACTTCAATTCCCCTTTGAGACATGATGAAGATTAATAATTTTATTGATGTACCTCTAAACATACACTTCTTGGGGTTGAGCCTAACTTTGTAATCTTGTAGTTTCTTAAATATCCTCCTTAATGCTGCTAGATGATCAGCCCTAGTTCTAGATTTGCCTAGTATATCATTGATGTAGTCTTTGATAGTGTCATGCATCATATCATTAAATATGGTTGTCATAGCTCTTTGATAAGTGGCCCCTACATTATTAAGGCTAAATAGCATGATTTGATAATAGAATGTTCCCCATGAAGTGGTGAATGTTATTTTGTGTTGGTTTTCTGGTGTTATTATGATTTGATTGTAACCTCAAAAGTCATCCATAAGTGAAAGCATTTCATAACCCTCTATGGATTTGACTCTCATGTCAATATTAGGTAGTGGAAAATTATCCTTAGGGAATGCTTTGTTAATGTCATAGAAATAAGTATAGATTATGATTCCCTTTGGTTTTTTGTTGATAGGTACTACACTATAAATCCATTTAGAGTAGTCAATTGGTCTAATACATCCTTATTATAAGAGTTTATCTAACTCTTTCTTCACTAATACAGTAATGCAAGGATACATCTTTTACAAGTTTTGTTTTATTAGTTTGGCATCATTATTGACCACAAGGTGGTGTAGAACCAAGGTGGGGTCTAAACCTAGCATATCATATTATGCCCATGCAAATATATTTACAAATTCCCTCAAAAGTGATGTAAGGACTTCATCCTCCTCTTTAGTAAGGGATACACCTAGCTTGATCTACTTTGGGTAATTTGGGGACCCGATGTTAACGTCTATTATATCTTCAACTAGAATAGTTGAGCCATCATCAAGGTTAGTTGGTAATGATTTGAACTGATTGGTACCATTAGTGTCCTGTGTTAAGACTGGTTCTTCAACAAGCTATCCAAGACATGATGAATCAAAATCTCCTAATGGGAAATCAGACCATGTGACAAAGATAGTCAAAAATTCATATATGACTTGATCAAAAGCTTGCTACCTTTCAAGATTGAATTCAAACCCATTATCATGTTTATTATTAGTATCCTCTTGAATGATTCAATCAAAAGCTTGTTATTCTTTAGGGCTGAACACAAATCCATAATGAACTTCATCATTTTTAGTTTCTTACATGATTTTCTCAAAATACTGATGCTCTTAAATACTAAATTTAGAGTTACAGACAAGTTCATCAATGGTGGTCTCTTGGTTTATACATGAAGAAGGTTAAACACCCTCATCTAGTGGTACTTGAAATGGGTTTTCACCATTATACTAGCCTTTATATTTATTATTTCCTTGGTCAAAAGGTGCCTTAAATAGTTTTTCACTTTGAGACTTCAATGTTTTATTTATTTTATTTTGGCTAAGGGTGTTTAGCCATTATCTAAAATAGGCTTTAGGATCCAATTTGATTAAGAATCCTAATTTTTTATCTCCCAATGGAACATTATCCCTAAGGCCTAGAAAATCATAGAATGCTTCATCATTTTTAAACTCATCAATTGGTATATGTGTCTCTTGTTGGTCTTAGTCTATTAATTAGGGATAATATAATGGTAGGGGATTATTATATATGATTAGATGAAGAGTGCAAATGATGTGATTATCAAATAAGTTGGTCTATGCTAACTCATCAAATAAGCTATGATTAGACTCTACTTTGTTATTGGCATCCTCATCACTAGTTGATGGAAATAGAACATGAGTAAGGTATATGGGGTTAACCCCAGACATTTTAAATCCAAGTCTATAAGGTCCTTCATACTTGGTAATAGAAATAGGTTCCAATGTTCCCTATAGATTTGGACTGAGGCCCCTTCCTTCATAATATTGATTTTCCATGATGTGATTAGGAATGGGATATTTGGGGCTTTTTTAACAATCAACCAAATTTTCATTATAAAACCATGACTTGGCTCCTTTGAGAGGGTCTTGTTATAGGCTAGAAGCTAGTATGAAAATGATTGGTCTTGGATTATGAGTGTGGCCTTTACCCTTTCTTTACTAATGCATGTGTGGCATATCTTTAGGTCTTCCAAAGGCTTTTGGGTTTTGAGGAAACTTTATGATATGAAAGGTATCATGAGTCAATTACTCTCCTAGGCCATTAGCTAAGATGGTAAAATGATTGGATACTTCAAGAGATGGTATGTGACTGAGAGAATGAAGGGTATTAAGATCAATGTAGTTATCCTTTAGAAATTTGAGGAGTATTACCTTCCCCTTATCTTGCTTATTAGATGGATTCATGTTGAAATGGTAGTTGTAACTTTGGAACTCAGGATCTAGATGTTTGTAATGCTCATATGGATGCATATCTCTTGGAATTTTAACCTCCATCCCTGAATGGGAAAACTTGATACATTAGTGTAATGTCGATGGGACTACATGAATTTCATATAACCAAGGCCTACCTAGAAGCATATTGTATGACAAATAAAGATCTAACACATGGAATAGGATATCATGAGTCAAGGGACCAATGATAATTGGTAAGCTAATGGTGCCCTATGATTCATGCTCTTGATTGTCATATGCTTAATCATGATCATTTTTGCTTAGAGATCCATTATTGTGTATCCAATAAGCTTTATGAGCCTGATAGACACTATGTTTAGACCTAATATATTTTTTATAAGGACACATTTCACTTTGTTCCATATTATGTATACTTTAATGTATAATGGATTGTTATGCAGTGGGCCAAGAGGTGACATATTTCTTTGGTTGAATGTGGCTTGTTGGGTTGGAGCTAGGTGTCCAACCAAAGCTTGAAATTGGTCAGGGACTATGTCATTTGGAATAATGGATTGGCTAAGGTATTCATTCAAGATTTTTTTATAGATTGTTGATGTGCATAATAAATATAAAATGGATATTTGTGCTAGCATATTTTTTAATTTTTCCACTATATGAAATGTATTTTCTTGAACAATGTTAAATGGCTTATTTTGAGGCTGAACAGTGGGTTGGATGATGGGTGAAGTGTCAGGTGGTTGTGGAATTGGTATGGTAGTTTTAGACCACCAAGTTGTGATCAAATAATTATGATTAGATATAGGACTATTATTGTTAATTGATGATGGTGGAGGGGGCCTAGATAAGATAAGTCTCACTTATTTATGCACTTGAGTGTGGTCATGGGTGAATGATGAGTTATCATTATGAGTTCTTAATGTGGGAATATTTACTTCTTAGTTTACCTGTGTGTGGTCTTAGGTCAAAGAAAGGTTATCAAAATGATTGTATTGGTTTGGTGTGACTAGAAATGTCTTGTCTAGTTAAAATTTGGTCTAGGATTGATGGAAATGGTATTAACACTACCTCTTGAGATATGACCTATAACTGAGTTATAGTCATGTGCAATGGCATGGTAGGTTTATTGGTTTTTGCCACTATTATAGCCTTGGTTCTATCCATTATTTTTGCTTTATTGATTATATTATTGATTCTACTTATTCAACCTTTGTATTGATGTTGTTATTTTTACACTAGCTAATTATTATATTGAGGAAATGGGCTTTGATAGATGGCAAGGTTCTAATTAGATGTGGAAGCTCCATTATCCAATGTGATCTCACCATTCTCTAACATATTTTGAATGACATGTTTTATTTTCACATAATGTTGTAAATTATGCCTTTAACCCTATGAAACTCACAGAATTGTTTTGGCTTGTACCAATCTGGCATGTCTATACCCTCATAATATTACTCTTTTAGAATAAGGTATCTGATTAGGTTAGTTGTTTTGAGCTTTCAAAATATTTCTTTTATGGGTTATCCAAGGTTGGTAAAAGGATGATGAGTAGGTGGGTTTATCCTTAGAGGAGGTGGGTTTTGCAAAGTTAAAGGTTATTACAATTATTGTTTTTATTGTGCTAGCCTAAGTTGTGCTTATTGTGCATGATGTGGTTGTTGGGTAGGAGTAAGATGAAAAGGTGGTACTGGCTAAGAAGATAATGTTTGTACCATTTATACATTACATGACTCTATTACTCCATTCCTGACAACATTCTTATTACAGTTAAATTATTTTGGCCTATAATTGTTATTGGCATGTGTCAGTTATGATGCTTATGCTTGGTTTAGATTTTAGTTTTGATTATTGGTCAAATTGGTTGAGTTTAGTTTAATGATCCCTTTATTAATAAGGGATCTTTTGATCACTAAACATTTGTCAATGATCTCTTTAAATGTGTGTTTACATTATAACTCTAGATAGTAGGATATTTTACTATGTAGATTTTTGGTAAACATAGCTACTAATTTTTTGTCTAGTAGACTATGGATAAAGTAGATTGTAACGGTTCTCCATCACTGTCGATAACTTGTGAAGCTTTCGCCTAGTTTTTTCTTTACTTATATTAAGTCAACTAATGAATCTCATACTTGAGATTATATGAGAAGTGTTACACAAACTTATATGATAGATCATTAAAGTTAGAAATTGAGTTCTTTGGTAGTTTTAAAAACCATTCCAAGGCTTGTCTAGCTAAACTTATTAGAAATAATAATAACAGATAAATGTCACTATATGTCATTATTTAGCATGTAACAAAGAAATTTGTTAGATGTGTTTTGGGGTCACCCCTCCCCTTGTATTTGTCAAACTTGGGTGGCTCATATCCTAGAGGGAGTGGAATCTATAAGTACTCCTTGTTAAAAGGATATGAACACACATCATCCAATTTGAATTTTTTAACCTATTTCCCAGCTTGGATAGCAGCAATTACATCCTTCATTTGTTGTAATTCTTTCTCAAGGAAACTTGTTAGAATATTAGCCTAGATGGATGGTTGGGTGGTCACAAGTGGATTACTTGGATCGAGGTATGATGGAATTATTTCTTTGGGTAGGTTAGATTAGTTAGGGAATGGCCTAGGAATGTGCATACATAGATTAGTGTGAAATTATTAAAATTGTACTTGTGGTAGTGCAACATTATGGTTGGGGTTGGATATGTATGATTTATTTTTTGGATATTGAGGTTGGGATAGAGGGATATAATCATATTTTACCTATTTTGGCTGAATAGGGTATTTTTGTCGACAATTCAAACGTTGATGTTGAGTGGAAACTTGTGATCTAAGACTCTATCTCTGAACATATGGTATGTTCTACATAAAAACCAATTGTTTCCTAGAAGATACTTGAGGAACATTAAAATATCTTTATTGCATGAATACCTATTGAGAAGTCGATGCATGTTGGATATTTGGTACCTATCACTGACCAATATGAATATGCTATTGATTAAACATAATTTAATTTTAGATTGGTATATTAGCCTGTGAGGGAAGAGGTATGTTCACTATTACTTGGTGAGGTAGAACATTAGTTTCCCCCTATTAAGGTGGCACTGTGTTCAGCCTTTATTACATTAGGATACTTGATTATGCCTACTATTGTAGAATACTACTCATCACATTTTGGGGAGGAGTAAGATTCAACATGTTTTGTTGTAGTGTAACAATTCTTATTAGTTGGCTACTTAATCTTATTGGTTGTGTACTTGAAGAAGTGGTTGGTTAAGGAATAAAAGTAGTTGGTTGAGGTTGGGACATAAAAGCTCCTACTCCTTGATTTTTAAAACCAATATGGTGCTAGCTAAAGGTACATTTTGTTGTTCATTATTTTTTGTGTGCCAACACCACTTTGGTTTAAATTGGACATTGATTGCCCATTATCCCCTATGTTTTGCTCAATATCTTACATAGAAACCAAAGATATTTCCTCTATAATTAGTGTATTTAACATGGTTTTTAATGAAGAAATTTATGTAAATGGGTTTAAACCCTAATTTTCTTGACCTATCAACTCTATTAAAACTCCTATTTGAGAAGATAGATTAATAAGAGGTGTATTTGATAAGGCCATATTAGTGAAGTTACATCTTAAATTGAGATATGTCTAGTATGCTTGATGCATTTGATTAAAGTGGTCATCTATGGGACCTATTTGTGGGATAAGCACATGGGAATTTTGATAAGGTATTGGAACAATGGAGTTAAGATTGATAGAAGAGAACTATTCATGAGTTTGATTGTAAAACATGTTGTAAGGCCCTCTTTCTAGATTTTGTAAGTTTTCATACCCTATTGCTATAGTTCTATTGGGATCATAAATTGATATCATTATGATTTTATAAGGTTTTTGTTGAGTACTTTCTACAATTGATGGTATGCCAAATAAGTATTGGGTCATTATCTCTTGATCTTGTTTCATATATGGAGGTGTACTAACCAAATAGTTGGCCAAAGGATATTGACTTTGTCCCCTTGGTTAAATGTTTTGGAGTGGATAAGAATCTATTTCCCAAATGACATTATCTTTAGTAAGGTTTTCCAAAAATTCCCCTTGTGTGAAAGGATTTCCATATCCTGAATTGTACATAGTTCCACTATGTGTATAGTGAGCCATGTTCAAATTAAATGACAAATATTTCACAATAAGAGAAGGGATTAGGGTTCTATAAACTCTATAAAATCTATGCATTTTTAAAATACAAAGGGTTCGAAAGTGATTTAGCTTGGTCAAAGGTGGAGCTAAATCTCCAAAAAGTCTATGTAGAGATTTGATAAAAATAGTGTAGCATCAAATGACAAATTTTAAGTGTCTGATACATGCAAAGGTCATGCAAAATGACCTAAGAATCAAAATACTAAAATCTAATGTTGAAACATGTTCCAAATAAGTCTAAGATAATAAAGGGAAAAGTTACTAGGTATTTTTTCTAAACATGGAGTCAAAAGCTAGGCTCAAATAGGATATGTGAAGACTAATGGCCAAAAGGCAACAAAATCTTGACTTAAAAAGGATGATTTATTAATCTAACAAACTTGGAATAGTTTAACATAGACAAGGTACATGACTCTAGGCATAAAACATGATTTGATCAGTATAAGATGTTAAACAAGATATGTTTGAATATAAACTAATTTGACCAAAATTAAAGCACAAAACAATATAATTTTTCAAATATTAGTGACGGATTAACCCAAGTTACATAACTCAAAAGAGGAAGGTCTGGGTATCAACCTCATGAATTGAGGTCTAAACTAAAATCAACCAATATTTTAATTATAACTTGTGATAGTTAATAAAGGACTAAACTAAGGCTAAACTATGAATTTGATGACAAAGAGCTAGAAATATTTTAATAGCATGGCCATGCTAATCCAATATTTAACAAGGCTCAAGTGATTGGTTGCAAACAAATTATAATGGAGATGAAAGATGAAACAAGACAAGTATTTTGAAATAAAATGGGTAGCCTAACAATGTTAGCACTCCTAAAATATGATGTGATAAATGGTTTATGTTTCAAGACTTCAAAGGTGAAAGATTTTGAAATGATTTGGGTAGTGTAACGGTTCCCTCCTCAATCAAGTTCTACTCCCAATGTTTTAACACAAAAAGGGAATGTTTTCTATGTTAAATCAAAGTGTCATATGAATGACATAATGCCTCCTCAAATAATGGAGTGATGTGGACTTATGACTCATCAAATGACATGGTTTGAATAATACAAGTTTTATTCTAACACACCAAGTAAAAATGACAAAAATACAATAAGTATAATGATCTAAATCCTAGCAAGGGTGTGGAAATGTGGGGTTAACTAAACTAATTATTTTTTAAATGTTTCTACATGGATCAATTACACAATGAATTTCATTCCAAATGATGTAAAAGAAGAGAACTTTAATTAGGTTTTTTTGACACTTGGTTTGTTGTAAAAATCTCTTGCCCTTTTCCCAACCACTACATCCATCGCTTGCTCAATGTAGTGTGATTTCCAATATGCAGATATGTCCTAGTGCTTAACTCCAACACTAAAATATAGTTTAACCACTCAAACCTTCGATCCTAGTAAGGGTGATGAAGTCAATGCTAGGAGATGAAAATTGAGGTCAAATATTCCATAAATAACTCATGGGATGTAATGAAGTCCCCCTCACAAGCCAAGATGCATGAAATAAATGACACAATAGAAAGACTTTATGGTCACCTCAAAAGCACCCAATACTATTACAATTTTTTGGGGAGGGATTTAAATGACATTATTTCCATGCCTTAGAATAGGCTTAAAGTGTGATGATATGGTGATTTTGATCCCAAAATTTCCCTAAATTGGATGGATGGGATAGCATACATGTGTATTTATTTTCACTAAAACACACAATCAATAAGCAAGTTTGTAAATATTTGAAGTGAGGTTAATTTCATTGCACCAAATTGAAAGGCTTTAATTAAATTTGATACTATCCCCTTAGATTTAAGATGTGAAAATGAAATAATTATAAACCACCCAAAAATAAGTTGTCACTTTTGATCCTAAAAGTTCCCTAAAGGGGATGAATGGGAGAGCATCCATGCACAACTCTCTATTTGCTAAACAAACAATCAACAAATAACTTGAATAAAAATGAACTTGATTAAAAAATAATTTAAAACAACATGATGTTAATTTCATTTTAAGGCACAAAAATAAAATGTGTTGTGAATTATAGCCCCTTGGCTTTATATATAATCTTGTAAAATCTTGAAAAAACATCTAAGGCATAAAAAATGAAGTTCTTTTTAGATACCCAAAACATGATGTAAGTTTGAAACAAGTTTAGAATTTATTATATTCTTTGCTATGAATCATTTTAAATTTTTATGTTAATTTTCATAACTAATTTGAAATAACTTACATAAACACAAACTAAGAAAAAAAAATACAAACTTGTTTGTTTAAGTCCAAATGTGTAAGAGTTAGTATGTTCATTTTAGATCCAAATTAAATTTTTTGAAATTTGACTAATTATTTTTGAAATACCTAAATAATATGTTTGAATAGTCAAAAAAATGCAAATTTTTCTTTAAATCAACCCTTTAACCTGTAGATGTTAGATTATAACCTCCTGCTAAGAAGCACTTTTTAAAATGAAACAAACAAACTTGAAAAGTATGTTCTTGGATTTGGATGATCTGTCAACCCAAAGGTAAAACCAAAAAAGATAAACATTTTAATTTAGGAAAATATTTTTAAAAATCTTAATAAAAAACTTAAAAATTTTCAAAAAATAAAATAAATCTATGAAACATGCAAATAACTTAAAACAAAGAAAACCCAAACACATAAATCATAAAAACATAAAATTAGTATTATACCATAACTTTTAAAATATAAATCTATTTATCACTAAATTTTTGTATATTGTTTATAGGTCCATGTCACACTTCTCTACAAAAATTTAAGTTAAAATAGTGAATCATAAAAAAATTATTATCCCTCTACTAACTATTTTTACTAGAAAATTAGAAAATAGAAAGTGATAGTCACTAAAAGAGTCATAAATTATAAAATACAAATTAGATTTTAATTAAGTTTTTAAATAATTAAGATGAAACATTTATGAATAATATCTCAAAAAAAAATTAAAAAAAGTAAATAGAACTAAAATAAGATCTATTTTAACAACCATTTTTGTTCACATATGTGAGGTGCGCAATCGTGTCCCACCGAGTGTGCTATTTGTGATCAAGGAATTTGATAGAGAGGAAGTTAGTATTAATTTAGTCTCAAAAACAATGAATGATGAACTAACTAACAATATGACATCCTTTAGGCCTAATCATGGGGGGAGCATAATGAATAAAGTAAATGACAACTCAACAAAACATGGAAGGAAATGAGAAATATAAACATAAAAACACAAATTCCTTACCAAATTTTTGATAGCTCCAAATAGTAATTTAGTTGGCTTGCTTAGTTTATGCATAAGAAGTCTTCATCAATGGCATATGGCTAACATCATCTCCTCTATGCACCATTATTGAATTCTTGGCTCGATAAATGGATTGATGGCTTTGGCTCAATTTTGGCATTATGACACTAAGCTTTTAGCTTGATAAATCGATTACTACATTATAACTCTAGTTTTATTGAGCTCTCTAAAATAAGAGATCTAGGATTGATTTTATAGGCTTTCAAATCCCTTGAAATGGGTAAAATCTAACCATGGTTGAGTTTATTAACTGTGGTTGAGTTTAGCATATTCCTAGGATATTATTTTAGATATTTTTCATTTGAGACAACTCACAAAAGTAATGAGTAGCTTCCAGAATTTTCTAAGATGCTCTTGACATTTGAATTTTTATTTTTGGTAATTGATTTATTATCTCATTTTCTTAAGGATGAATTTAATCAAGATTTGAAATTGATTTAACTTGCTAATTGATTTTGATTAGGATGTGCAAGTCAATTAATTCTTTTTAAGGACTTGGTCATTTGTTTGACTTTGATTAATTCATTGTGTGTATTTGCCTTTTTAATTGATTTAATAGTATAAATTGATTTAATTTAAGGTTATAAAGCCAAATTTGAGACTAATAGAAATTCTTAGGTTAAATGTTTGATGATTGGTAAGAATTATTCTAAAGTTGGGTATGAAGCCATTGGTGGCCAATTTTAGGTGTCTATAATAACTAGCCAAATTGGCTCTTTATCTTTTAGCATAGAATATGTATCATTAGTATTTCTTTTCAATGTTAACTTCTTTGTGGGTACTTGGCTACTTTCTCCTTGTACTACTTCCTTCCTCTTCTAACTTACATGAGTAGTCTCTTTCATCAACTCCTTCATGTAGTAGACTTTGTTGAGGAGCCAAGTAGAAGTCATTGACAAAACATTTGAAGTTTTATCCAAAATAGTCTCTGATTGATTCTTACCAAAAACAATCACTGGAAGTGGGACACTGTCTCCCCTTACTGCATGAAAAGCATCATTAGTTAAAATTCCATCATCTTCCATATCCTCAAGAATTATGGCTAGATCAAAAGCACAAATTTGAATAGTCAATCTACTATTGTCCCTTATCACATCAAATTCATCTCTACAATCAGTCCAAAAATCATTGAGTGAAAGAATATACATATATTCTAGGGAAACTATGTTTTAGGCCACCCCTCTATAATCAAAATTGGCTCTAGCATAAAAATGTGCTTGGGTATAATTATGATACATCTCCTTCTACACATTCTTGGCCTTGTAAATAATGGGACAGTGGTAGTGACTAATAACAATGGGAAAATTGACATCAAGATGATGAGAATTTGACTACAAATCATATAATTCAACTAACTACTTGAATAACTCCATAAGAATCCATTTATCACTTGGGTATCTAGGTAACTTGATAGGTGCACTTGAAAAACCCTCAACTATGATGTATGTAAAGTCAAGGAACTAAATGAAAAAGTAACTAAACTATGAAATTGCATCCCATGCTTCATCTTATACTCTTTTGTACTTCATATACATATTTAATTTACAAATGAATTCATAAAATAATCCATCATTCACTACCTTATAGTGTTTATAATATTTAAAAATAATTAGCTAAAGATAAAACTCATATATTGGCATAGTTTCCAATGTGCCTTTTGTATTTAACCTTCAAAAGGCTCCACTTGAAGCTATTGCATACACAAGATAAGAAGTCATTTTGAGATCAAAAGTATATAATATGCTCTTAACTATTGATCCATGTTATCACTTATCATACTTACCCATTCAATCAAAGCATAACTCCTAGTCACATCAATGGTTTTGATGTACACATATATCCAAGATGAAAAAAATATGGCATTATTTTCATTTTTGGTTCTGCATAGTAGTTGAGTAATATCATCTACTTCTTGAACCAAGTCTGATCTTACTATCTACTTTGGAAATCTTGAGGATTGCTTCACTTTCTTCAGATCACTTATATTCATTATATTAATACATTTTGCTATTTTTGTTTCTTATTATCTATTAGCTTTGTCCATAGATATATCAATTACTTTTGATGATGTTGGAATATTTAGGTAGTAGATAAGATATTAAACATATAACCTTATTACTACATTACCAACAACATCTCTTATAGTCCTAGTCAGGTAATCATGATATTTAACACATGTTAGGATAAATTCTAGAATTTAAGTTGAGCTTGGGAAAAATGTAGCTTGCAAAATTACACTATTTGTCATTGCCTACATGAGTAGTGTCTTGGTTGTGACTTTTTATCTTTCAATTAATTCAATCACAAACACATACCCCATGTCTATATCACTTATCTCTATTACTATAGAAGTGATGCATGACTTAATTGGGTATCTCTTATACTTATACTTCATCTTTGGATCTTGGGATTTGGCCCTCTTAGATTTTACTTTTCCTTTCTTGCTTTGCTCTAGAATATTTTCAAGTGCCAAATATAGGACTTATTTAATTTGTGTTGCTTGTACTTCTTGTTCAACTATTTTTTCTTTTGATCTTTTTGATCCTTCTAAACTTGATATTGGTTCTGATTAACTATGGAAGAATTTGATGAATGATTTTCAATGTTGAGTAACTATTCCAACTAGTTTTGAAAGTTTGAAAAAGAGTCAACTTGATATTTCAAATAGTATCCCTAAGTATGCTTCAGGTTTCAAGTATTATAAATTCCTTAAAAAATATAAGTATCTAATAGTGAGTAGGGCAACACAACCTCAGGTTAGTATTCATGACTTGTAAGTCCTAAGTGTTTAAGAATCTAGGTAAGCACTAGGTTATGAAGAACCTAGGTTTTTGAAAAGCAATTACTTCAAGTTTGTTTAGGCAAGTAACTCAATTTGGAAAACTAGAAGTGGAAGTAAAGAGAAATTGTAACTCTGGGTTCCACTTGGGTAGTTTTGTAGGTTTTTTAGGGTTCATGACTTCAAACTTATCAATTCAAACAACATTGGTTGGAAACCTCAAAGTAAATTTAGTAAGTAGTCACAACTCTAAGTAATAAGGGTAATTAAGGTTTTAGTTTTCTTGAGGGAAGTAACTAGGGATTAGGACTCCAGGTGAGTAAGCAATAGTGAGAAATGAGTTTCTCGTCTAGTTTAATTAGTTAGGTTTTCAACCTACAGCTTGATCTCTACAACATTTTGAGGAGATTTTCACACACTTGGTGTTTTGAGAAATTTTGTAGGGTTTTTACAACAACATTCAAACATGTGAAAGTGAAAAAAAAATGAAAATAAAATAGATATAATTAATGGAACATTTATGATATAAATTAGAAAATTAACAAAGAGAAATAAAAGGAGAACAATTAAGATAAAGGCATAAAAATAAAGAAACTAGATCTACATACTGTTGATCAAATTTGAGTCAACCCCTACATTTATAAATTTTGTATAAGTTTATCCATGTCCTATAGGGGTTTTGTTTTGATCTAGATGTTCACTTATCCCTAGCCTAGCCTTGGTCCAAAGTCTAACCCTTTATACTAGTCAAGTCAATGAAAGTCAACCCTAGTCAAACATGGTCAAACTTGGACAAACGCATAAAATATGTTGTTCTAGTCCTAATATGGTTTTTAATGTGATTTAGAATCTTTCAAGTCATAAAATTGCATTTACCATATTCAATATGCAAAAAATGCCTTGTGGGCCCACTTTTGAGCTAAGAAAGAGGACTTATACGGATGGCTAAAGTGATCAACTTGTTACCAAGCTATGGCCAATGTGGGAGAGGTTAGAGGATGGTAGATTAATGATTGTGATAGTTCAAGACTCAGTTTTAGTCAAAAAAGGGAAGTTTCTGCTTGTTTTTAGGTCCTCTTGGGCACTTGTACAGTCCCCATGATCTTATCTTCAACTAAAACTCTGGGTGGGGTATCTCTTCACCTCTCTGCACCCATTTATACATTTTAACATCAAGGAGAATGAAAAAATATGCATTTGAAACTCATTTTTATTCCTTTCATCTTGGCATGTAAAGGAAGGTCAAATTTAAGCACTTGGTATGGAAGGTACATGTAGACTTGGGAGGAGTGCTTATATAGGTGGATTGTACTCTGAATACACTTCATTTTCATTATAGGATTTTGTGTTTTGGTGCCTCCTCCTTTGTGAATAATTGTTAAAAAATAAAAATAGTATAACATGACTACCTAGAAAAAAATTAAGTAATTTTCATGCCTAAAACACTCACCAAATTTTTAAATACCTTTTCACCTATACAAGGTATGTCTCAGTCTGTACAACCAGGCTAGAAGACCCTTGGTTCAAAAAAGAAACAAGTGTTTTCAATCATAAGAGGGATATAATATAGTTATAAAAGCTAAATTATCTATAAATGATGATGATAACCATGTTTTAGAAACCTATGATCATGTAAATTGTGTAGAGGTAGAGTCTATATGGAGATTTGAGCAAAAATAAGAAGAAAGTAGGGTGTTTGCCCCCTTTATTGACAAGATTGAGATGATTGGACCAATTAGACATGGAATCTGAAAAAACCTTTGGTATGGTTGGTCATCAAGACCTTTTGGATCTCAAAAAATATTCACTTTTCCTAAACAAATAGTCCTAATACCCTATATTTTGTCTCATAGGTAGGTCACTCATTGCATGCATAAGAATGACAATTTTTGGGAAAAGTGTTGGATGGTGAACCAAAGGGAAGTATAATAAATTGGTGAGGTTTTAATATCTATAAAAAACATAGAGGGACATGATAAATCATCCTATAATGTTTCAATACCAAGGATATGGTCTAGATAATGAGGTTTATAGGTAGACCTAGTAGGAAAGCATGCAAACCCAACCCCAAATGAGATGTCACTTTAAGTTCTAACTTTATCCAAGAACTCTAATGTTTTTTATGATCTCTAGGGGAGTAAATATTATGTTTTCATGATATATTAAATCATTTAAAGTGCAAAATATCATCTTTTTCTTCACAAAGTGTAAACATGCCTATTGGCAAGGCATAGGTCTTGTCCTAAAATAGAGGTCATCTCCATTTTGGGCTCTTGGTGAGTTATCCCAAGGATTGGAAAATGTTTATAGGTTAGATAAAAATGTGATGAAACTTTTTTTTATAAGGAAACTCCACAAGAATCCATCTCTAACCCCAGACATATTGAAAGCCTCATAGGAAGCATGAAAGCAATTTGAAGGTCAACTTCCATCACTCATATCTTTCATGAATGTTTTCATGGGACCCTAAGTAATTTAGATAATTTATTTAAATTCCTTGAAGATACATAAATTTAATTTATAATTAATTTTAACTTTTGACCTTTATGAATAAAGGTTAAGAGTCTAGGCCACTCAAAACCCTTGTAAACCCCTTATAAAGACCCGATTGGAGAAAGGAAGTAAATTGGTTATCCAAATGAAATAATATGGACATGAAACCACATGTATTATGCATATTAATATTTTTATATTATACACATGTGATTCATTTGTATGTAAGTGTATGGAATAGGCCAAAACAAGGCTCGTTTTGACCTTTTTATGTGGTGTGAAGGCTACAAGAGGATCTAGGAGATGAAACAAAGTTTGGGATGAATATTTACACTTTAATAACTCCCAAAATTAATTAAATCTCATGAATCATCCCCTAAGTTCCCCAACTAGGCTCTCACTTTTAGCTAGTCTAATGAACTAGCTAGTGAACACTTAGGGAAAGTGGTGAAAAGCAACTAGCAAAGCCTTTTAAATATTTTTTTATTGAAAATTATGATAGGATAACCTTTTAAAAGTGTCATTACATATTTTTAATTGATTATTTTGGAAAAAAGGGAGTTTTTTAATGCCATGTGTAGAAGGTGCATGGAAAAGAGCCATTTTGAAACTACCAAGGATGATTTCACATGTCCACAAGAATAGGGATGGTTAGGGATCAATCCAATGCATGTGGAAAATTTTTTATAACTCCTATTGATTATAAAAACCATCATAATTGAACATATGTATATATAATTCACTTTGGAAGGAAAATCATGAAGGTAGTTTCCTATGCCAGAATTATAGGTTTTGTGCCACTTTCCAGCATTCTTATGACTTTTTTTGGACAAGTAGACCACTATGGCATGGCATATCTCACCCAAACTCTCTTCCACATGAAAATTTAACTAATTATTTCAATGTGACACATGTCCAAGTGACCTTTGGACTTCATTTGCTTGCTCCTACTCTTAAAGCTATAAATATGCATTATCTTAGCTCTTTTGGGTAGCCTCCATTGGTTAATGGGGAAACTATAGCCAAATTTGTATTTTAAAGTCTCTTGAATAAATATACAATTTATTTGGAATCCAAATATTTTAATATTGGGTATAGGTTTAAATCTTGTTGATAATGTCTAGTGAAAGAGTTACTTTTCTAGCATGTCAATCTATGGTCACTTACCAATGTGCAAAAGGGATGTTATTGTAGGTATTTTTTAATATTATTTAATAATTTTATGAGTTTCTTATAGGTGTTATATTTTTTATTCTTTTCTTGGAATCATTCATCACCCTTCTAAGTGTCAAGTACCTTCTTGAATCTAACTCATGAAATATTGATGTGATAATGCCTTTTATGTTGTGAGTTTATGTGAAACATCCTT
The DNA here is from genome assembly GCA_037957365.1 of Torreya grandis. NCBI lineage: Eukaryota > Viridiplantae > Streptophyta > Pinopsida > Cupressales > Taxaceae > Torreya > Torreya grandis. Next base: position 674,368 of record JARHVA010001410.1, on the reverse strand, counting down.
GTTTGTCTTTAAGTAGTGTATTTTAGGTCAATAAATAGGATAATATATATTTGTGAATCACCATATTTTTTTAAATAGATGATTTTTCTAATCCCTTTTCATCTACAATTGATAAGTATAGAAGAGTTTCAAAGAGTGCTTTAAGGGGAGCTAGCCCCTCATCTAGAGATTCATTTCTCAACATTTTCACCCATATAAATAGAAATGTCTCCATGGTGAAAATTATATAGTGAAAATTATTCATCTCTTTAAGGATAAAAATCCAAGTGTCAATAGTTTTTGGCATGCCCAATGGGACTTCTAAGTCCTAGAAGATTGTTCAAGATTGGTGTTGGGCTTGGCATAGTTAAAGATAAAAGAAGCATCTACATTTATTACCTGATGATTCCATTAAATATTTAAAGTATTTATTTCATGATAATTCCTTTTTTCCATTCCAAAGGTAACCACTATTTCTACTACTAAAGGTGTACCTTTTGATTTTATGCAACTACCTCCATATTCCATCAAAAGGTTTAGGTTTGTAAGCACTCATCCTTATAAAAGATATTTTGTGTTTAGAGTTTCTAAGTTTGTATTAAATTCTATTCTTAACATATATATTGATCATTACAATATGGATAAGAGGTAACTCTTTATGCCTTTAACCAAATCATCTCCTTTGAATCTTTCTCAATATGATCAAATTCTAGGAGCAGCCTGCAAGAGTGTTCCATCCTTTAGTGGGGAGGGTTCTATTACTGTCATTGAGCATATTATAAATACAAATAAATTTTTTAACATCCACAATATTACCCAAGATAATGTGGCTATTAGGTTGTTAGCTTTGTCCTTCAAAGGTAAAGTCTTGGATTGATATGGTACCTTACCTCAAAACTCTATTGGCTCATGGGATGAATTAGGAGACTTATTGACTAAAAGGTCTGGGGAGAAGATTTACTACCTATATATAGCCTATAAATTTACCACCATTAATAGGATACCTCATGAACTCATGAAATATTTTAATACTAGGTTCCAAAAAACATGGGATAGGATCCCAACCCTTGTGAGACGTACCCTAAAGTATGCATTTTGTATTACCTAAAGGCATTAAATAGTGATGTGGCCATGATGATTTAATCTATGGGTGGGAATACACTCCACAATACCTATGAGATATCCATAAATTCAAAAAATTATATTTTTTAAGTAAGGAAGATTGCTCCAAGGCCTCTAATGTCATTGATCCCTGATTTGTAGCCTCCTATACAAGTTGTTCCTCCTACCTTAGCCCCTTTGCCTAGTAGTGAAAATTCCACCATTATTCCTTCTGATGATATCCATGAGGTTAAAATTTTAATACAAAGTGTCACTAATGATTTGGTTTCCCTCAATAGGAAACAAGCCCAAATTTATAAGCCATATCAATCCTACAATAAGTTTGGATAAGCCAATAAACCTCCTTTTCAAGGGAATGTCCATGGGCAATGTCAAATCACCTAAGCTAAGAATTATCGAAGATATAATCCTAATGTTCCCTCATCGTCAAAGACAATTTTTACCACTCAAAATAATCAATTTCAATAACAACCATGCTATCCATGTTTTGAACAAGGCCAAGTGTAGGTTGCTTATGTAAATGAAATACACAATCAAGCTATGGGAATGCAAGGAGATCAAGTGCTACAAGTTCCAAAATTTGAAATGCCAATGAAACATTGGTTTGAAAATGTTCAATTAAAATCTGATTCCACTCTCATTAATCATTTGGAGGGAGAGTTTTGTGCCATAAATGATTTGGTACATCTAAGTAACATCAATGTTAGTGTGGCTTCTAACACTAGATCAAAAAGGAGGGTTGTTGATGAAGCTCAAGGAACCAATCAAGGACTTATTTTTAACCATACATCATCTCCTATCATAAGTGTGTCTAATATATCTCCTAGATTTCAAGAAAATCATAGGGTTCTAAACTTTAGGCCATCTCCTACAAGTTTACCTCCATAAGCTACATCATAAGGTGCCAATGTTCATAAATAGACCCCTAAGGTAAATAATCCTTCCATCAATGTTGTGGAATAGATGAAAAAAATTCATATGAATATCTCATTATGGGATTCCTTGACAATGCCAGGGTAGAAAGATATACTACAAAAGGAACTACATGAATTGGGTAAGCAAGCTGGCCCATCTAGACATGACAATGTGGTCTTAGTGAATGGGACCCAATAAATTGATGGTCAAGTAAAAAATAATGAGAAGACTCCTCATTTTTATCTATCTATAATCATTTATGATTTTTTGGTTCATAATTTCATCATAGATAGTGGAGCTAGTACTTCAGTTATGCCCAAATGTATAGTGGATAAACTAGGCCTAAAGTATGAGCCAATGACTAAGGGAGTCTTACAATTAGATGGAACACCAGCCAAGAATTTGGGGATAATAAAAAATTTTAATTTGATAATTCATTATTTTCCTAATTTCCCTATTCCTCATGATGTGGTTGTGGCAGATTTACCTCCATACTTTGCCCTTTGCTTGTCAAGAGATTTTATAGCTAAAATAAGTGGGTACTTCGTAGTTAATTGGTTCTACATGGTATTTAGGACAAAGTATGGTACTAAGGTGAAGATTTACTATTAACATATCCAAAAATATCACTTGGAACCATACTAACCTAATGTGGCAAATGTTAACTATGCCATCATTGATGAAGAGGAGATTCACATTGACTAATCTCCATCATCTTCCCTTGAGGGAGTTTCTAATATATTCCTAGATGAATGGGAAAATGAACACTATGAGCATGATCCTTACAATTTAATTGAATAATATGTTCTTGGCATGTACTATATGCATGATAAATATTCCTTCATACCCAATCTAGTGAATTCAAATGAAGAGGTGAATGGTTTATGGCAACTCTTCTTTGATAGGCCTAGAAGCAAGATTGGGGTAGGTGGTGGAGCAATGTTGGTTTCATCTTCAAAATACAGGTAATTTTAAACCTTTAGATTTTAATTCTCATGAAATTTTAATGTATTATAATATGAATCCCTTATTCATGTACTTGAATGGGTTAGGAAAAAAGGGATTAAAGAGCTTCAAGTGTATGGAGATAGTGAGTTTGTTGTGAATCAAGTTAGAGGGTAGAATTTGACCAAGAAATCCTTGCTCAAATCCTACAAGCATATATTTTGGGATCTTGTAGAAGAATTCATGGATTTCAAAATCACATATATTCCAAGGGAAGACAATAAGCATGCTGATAGGTTGGCATCTATTGGTGCTGAATTTGATGTTCCAAAAGACATAAAAGAAGACAAGAACTAACCTCATCTAAAGGTGATTATTAGGACTGCCATACTAGATAATGTCACCAATTATTAGGTATTTGAGAGTGACCATAAAATATACTTTTTTCCACAAGAGGAGGCTAAGTTCTCTACAAAAAATTAGTCCAAGCTTCAACAATGATATGGAGGGTAGATTGTCAAATTAAAGTCTGACAAGATTCCTAAAGGCCTAGTGACTCTTAAAATAATATTCAATGATGATGACTAGATAAATAAAGATAAAATAAGCATGTATACCAAAAAAGAGAAATATGAAAAGGTAGAGATATTTAAGGACAAACTACTTGTACTTGGACATGTATGCACTAGTCAAGAGAAGCATGATTTCATTAAATTATGCAAGGAGTTTAGTGATATTTTTGCATGGGAGTTTAGTGACATGAAGGGTTTTCACCCATGATTATATCAACAAACCATAGAGATACATAAAAATTCCAAACCCATCAATCAAATACCAAGGCATCCCAATATTGAACCACTCATGAAGAAAGAGCTCACAAAGTTGATTGAGTCTAGAATCATTTCTCCTATCAAGCATTCTTCTTGTTTGGCCAACTTAGTCATTTTTAGAAACAAGAATGGGGAGATCAAGTTGTGTGTGGAATTTATATACTTTAGTAGGGCATATTTGAGATATCATTATCCCATCCCTTCTATGGAGTAGATTCTACAAGTTATGGTAGGTAGTGAGAGGTTTTCTCTCCTAGATGGTTATTTTAGGTACAATCAAATTCTGGTGAAGGAAAGTGACCAATAAAAGACAACATTTAACAAAAAATGGGGCACATATGCCTATAGGAATATTCCATTTAGATTTTCAAATTTTGGATCTACTTTCCAATGTGTAATGGATATGGCTTTCCAAGAATTAATCAATGACATTGTATTGGTTTATCTTGATGATGTGACAGTTTTCTCCAAGAATGAAAATGATAATTTGAAGCACCTAAATAAAATATTTTAAAGATGTAGAGAGTATGGGATCTCTCTAAACCCAAGTAAGTGTGTTTTTTTTGTCTATGAAGGTAAACTAATAAGACATATTATTTTCAAAAAAGGCTTGTCTTTTGATCATGAGAGAGTGAATGTTATCTTGGCATTATCTTTGCCTAAGCATAAGAAAGGTTTGAAAAATTTATTTTGTAAGATTAATTTCATAAGGATATTCATTCATAACTTTTATAACTTGGTCAATCCTCTAATATCCATGTTAAGGAAATATGAGATGTTCACTTGGACAAGAAGGAGAAAGGAAAGTTTTGAAGTGATCAAACAAGCCATTGCCTAAGCTCCACCTCTTGCAAGTCCAAAATTTTCCAAGGATTTAACCTTACATACTTTTGGGAATGAATAATTTATCTCTATGATGCTCCCTTAAACAAAATTTTTGAATTTGGAATATCCTATTACCTTTTTTATCCAAGGTTTGGAGCATTGTGAGGTAAGGTACACTTATGCCAAGAAATAAGTGCTTTCAGTTATTAAGAGCCTAAAGAAATTTAGACACATGATATCAAATAACAAGATTAAAATACTTGTGCCTCATAATAGTGTGAATTACTTTATATTGAGAATATATTTGAATGAGAAAAGGGCAGTTTGGATCACTAAGGTGATGGAGTATGATGTGGAGATCAAGATAACCAAGCTAGTGAAGGGAAAAGGGCTGTGTGAACATCTTTATTCATACTTGAAAGAGTAAAGGGAGTTTTTTTTGGTACTCTATGATTACATTATATAATTTTTACCTTCAACCATGAGGATTTGGACACAAGACATGATTCATTTCCTTCAAACTAGTGAGTTTGCATAAGGTCTTGATAGAGCTAGAAGAAGATACTTTAGGTTACAATCAATTACCTATGTACTTATTGATGGAGTGCTATTTAGGAATAAATTTATAGGTGTGTTTTTGAGGTGTATTTATTTGGATTAGATTGAAAAATTATTTCATGAGTTCTATGATGAACCAGTAGGTGGTCATTTTACTCCAAGAACTACAACTGTTAGGATTATGAGATCTAGTTACTTTTGGCCTAGCTTGTTATATGACACCCATACCTGGGTAATAAAATGCCAAAAAAGGGATATTTTTGATGGAAAAAAAATTATATTTAACTTGACTCTTCACCCAATCTAGGTTGAACAACCTTTTATACAATGGGGTTTGGATTTCACAGGCCTAATCAAACCACCTTCTAGTGCTGGCCACAAATGGGTGTTGACTACCACTAATTACTTTACAATATGGGTGGAGGATATAGCTCCCAAAGAGGCAAATTTAAACTCAATAATAAAATTCTATGAGAGTATAGTAACCAATTTTATATCTCCCTCAATAATCATCTCAGATAATTCATTAGCCTTTCTAGAAGTAAGGATAAATGAATGGGATTTAAATCATGGCATCTATCTTAGCACCTCATCCAACTATTATCCCCAAGTAAATGCACTAGCTAAGTCCAAAAATAAGAATATAATCAATATTATAAAGAGGAAAATGGAGGAGAATCAAAGGACCTGGTATTTTAAGTTAAAGATAACCCTTTGGGTTGATAGGATCACGTCAAAGAGAGCAATTACGAATTCACCATACACACTTGTGTATGTAAGAGAGGCTAGGATTCCTATCTCACTTGAGTTACCAGCTTTAGACCTCACCTATTAGGTGTAATTAATGGATAATGAGAGTATGGAAGTTAGGTTGTGTGACTTAATGGATCTTGAGGAGACAATTGATCAAACTATGCAAACTATGACCACTCACTAAGAACAAAAAAAGAAGTGTTTTGACAAGAATTCCATGCCAAGAATTTTTAAGGAAACATTTTCCTAAAATAGTATGAAGATAAGGACAAACCTAAAAGACACATAGAGTTTGATGCTTTATGGAGTGGACCATATGTGATCAGTCAATGCAAGTCACATAATGCTTTCCAACTTTTAAAGTTGGATGGAGAGGAGCTTCATATACCAATTAATGGGATACACATCAAGCATTGTTAATAAGGTTCTCCTCTTCCGTTGTACATATTTTATTGTTTTCCTTGTGTTTCCTAAGTGCTTATGCACAAGTGTGATTTTGTCCTTGTCTTTTTTGTGTTGTATTTGTTTGGTCTTGTTGTTGTTAGTGTGGTGTGTTTAATTTATTTTTTGTTTTTTCATGTCCTTATTAGTCATCTTCAATAATCAATTGAATCTATTGGCCCTTAGTTAGATAAGGCTACTAATTTCTAACATAGATAAGCATGTTTCCCCTAGGAGTTGCTAAAAGTGTTGACCAAAATTGACATTTGATCAAATTTTAGTCAACCCCTATATTTATAAAAAAATTATAAGTTTATGCATGTCCTATAGGGGTTTCATTTTGATTTAGATGTTCACTTATTCCTAACCTAGCCTTGGTCTAAAGTCTAACCCTTTATACTAGTCAAGTCAATGAAAGTAAACCTTAGTCAAACATGGTAAAACTAGGTCAAAGGCATAAAATATGTTGTTCCAGTCTTAATATGGTTTTTGATGTGATTTAGGATCTTTATAAGTCATCAAATTCTATTTACCATATTCAATATGCAAAAATTGCCTTGTGGGCCCACTTTTAAGCTAAGAAAGAGGACTTATATGGATGGATAAAGTGATCAATTTGTCACCAATAAATGGCCAACGTGGGAGAGGTTAGATGATGTTAGATTAATTTTTTTGATAGTTTAAGATTCAGTTATAGTTAGAAAATGGGAGTTTCTCCTTATTTTTAGGCCATCTTGGGCACTTGTACGGTCTCCATGATTTGATATTCAACTATAAATATGGGTTGGGTGTGTATTCACCTCCCTACACCAATTTACAAGTTTTAACTTCAAGGAGAATTCAAAAATATGAATTTTCAACTCATTTTTCTTCATTTTCCTGTTGGCATGCAAAAGAAGGTCAACTTCAATCACTTGGTATAAAAGGTACAAGTAGAGTTGGGAGGAGTGATTCTACAGGTGTATTTTAATATGAATACAATTCATTTTCATAATATTAGTTTTTTTTCGTTTCCTCCTCCTTTATTAACATTTTTTAACAATTCAGGCACCCTTTTGTAGAATTGCATCCAAGAGGAGTATATTTATGCATCCATTTTTGGTTTTTAGAAGTCCTTGGAGCTGTGTGATCTTGATGAGGTGTTTATACACTAGAATAAATCTCTATACATGATATTTTAAACATATAACACTTAATTTCTCATTGTTTTTGAAGGAGATATCAAATGATGCTTATTTCTTGAAGATTGCAAAGTTGGGTGGAAGACCTATGTTTTTACAACATCTAGAGGAGCTTCATGGTGGTGATAATATGCTTGAGGTTCATGTAATAATATATATTTCATGTAATCATCTTGTGGTAATTCCAACTAGCACCCTTCAAAATCCAAATTGCCCATCTTTACCTTGTTTATTGCCTTATCACTTTCACTCAAGTTTATGCTTAGTTCAAGAAGTTGTACAGAGGTGAGAGAGTTTGAAGTATATGGTGGGATCCATTTTGAGCTTTAACATCCCCCAAGAGTAATGATTTTCATGTCATTAATATCTAGGATTTTATATGATCCAAAGGGTAAGTGGAAGGTGGATTTTTAACTCCTTTAAGTTGTCAAAAAACCCAACGAAAGTAGACAGTGTTGTCTACAAGATTTAGAAGGAGGTTGACACCCTACAATACCTTTGGCAAGTCACATAAATATTATTGAAAAATTAAATATTTAAAAACAAATAAATAATGAGTCTTGAGAAATTATATCATGAGGAAGAATCCTATTTCATGAAATGACCTTTTAGGCTTGTCCCCTATCTGTACATAGGGTAAAGTATATAGTGAAGGTAATATTTCAAGAAAGAACAAGGAGATGGTGTTGAGGGTTCCTAAGAAGGAAATATGTCATAGTATGAGTTTTATAAGGTTAAATTAAATCTCAAAAATCCATATACATCCATAATATAATCCAAATGATCCTAAATACAACCTACAAGCCTAGGATTATGCACCTACAGCTAGAGGTATTGAGGGTGTGAACTTAGTCAGGTGTGAAAAGGGTTTTTAAACTCAAGGAGGGCATAAAAGTGAGTGAAATTATATAATATTATTATATAAAGGAAAATAAAGGATTTTATTTACCTTTGAGACTGAAAATCTACCTTGTAAACCAACAACAAGGGCAAAATATTCACTTATAGTCCAATAGGAAAGTGGTAACACAATCAAGTCATGGGAGCATATAAGCATATTGAGGATTTGTGACAAGATGAGTGAAGTTTTAAGTCTATAAAATTTATAAAATTACCATTATAAACTTCATTCCCATGATGCTTAACCAAGCCTAATGTGATCATTAAGGTTGTCTTAGTCCTACAGGCAGTGACAAGAAGGAAGGTGAAGGATTGAAATGCTAAGTATTAAGCAAGGAAGGAAGAGATGAGATAAAATTGGAATAAAATTAGGGTAAAATAAGTTATTAAAGTATATTTAAAACTTTATATCACCCCAAAATAGGTACATATATAATATACCCTATTCACCTTGGAAACCTACAGGCAGGGTCCTAGTTAGAGAAGAACAAGACATGAGTTTGACTTCTTAGGAAGTAAAGGAAGATTAAAAATAGTATAAAATTAATCCTTAACATAAAATAAATTAATTTTCATACATATAACACTCAAAAAATTCATAAATAACTTTTCACCTATACAAGGTATCTCTTAGTCCATACAGGTAGGCTAGAAGACCCTTGGTTCAAAAGGGAAATAAGTGTTTTCACTAATAAGAGGGGTATAAGATAGTTAAAAAATATCCATGATATTTAATTTAATATGAGAAACATGTTTTATAAACTATTAGAATGTAAATTATGTGGAGGTAGTAGCTATAAGGAGATTTGAGCAAAAACAAGTATAAAGTAGGGTTTTTGCCCCCTTTTTTAACAAGATTGAGATGGTTGGACCACTTAGACATGGAATATGACAAAACACTTTGGTAAATTTGGTAATTAAGAAATTTTTGAGCTCAAAAAATATTCACTTTGCCTAAACAAATAGGACTAATACTATTTGTTTTGTATCAGAGGTAGGTCACTCCTTGCATGCACAAGAATGATAGTTTTTGGGAGAAGTGTTAGATAGTGAACCAAGTGGTAGTATAATAAATTGGTGAGGTTTTAATAGATTTATGACACATATATGGACATTATAAACTATAATATAATGTTTTAATACCAAGGAGATGGTCTAGACAAGAAGGTCTGCAGGCAGACCTAGTAGGAACGCATCCAAACCCAACCCCAAATGAGATGTCACTTCAAGTTATATCTTTTTAAAATCACTCTAATGTTTTTTATGACTCATTTGGGGTTAAATATGATGTTTTAATGCTTAATTCTTTCATTTAAAGTTCAAATTAGAATCTTTTGGTTCACAAAGTGCAAAGAGGCATGTTGGTAAGGCATAGGTCTTATCCTAAAATAGAGGTCATATCCATTTTGGGCTCTTGGTTACTTATAAAAAGTATTGAAACATGTATATAGGTTAGATAAAAAATTTAGGAGGGAACTCCACAGGAATCCATCTCTAACCATAGACATACTGAAACCCTCATAGGAAGCATGAAAGTAATTTGAAGGTCAATTTCCATCACTCATATCTTTCATGAATGTTTGCATGGGACCCTAAGTCATCTATATAATTTAGGGAAAGTAATTGAATAGACCTTAGTGTAATTTAAAAGGAGTTTAAATGTTTGACCTTTATGAACAAAGGTTAAGAGACCATGCCACTCAGAACCCTTATAAAGACCTAATTGGAGAAAGGAAGCAAATGAGGTATCCAAATGCAAGGAAGTGGCCATGAAACCACTTGGATGATTCATAATACTCTCTATAGATTCTACACATGTGATTCATTTGTATATAAGTGTATGAAATAGGCTTAAATAAGGATTATTTTGACCTTTTTATGTGGTGTGCACGCTATAGGAGGAGTTTAGAGATGAAATAAATTTTCGGATGAATATTTACACTTGAATAACTCCTAATATTCATTACATATCATGAATAATCACCTAAGTACCCCAACCAGTCTCTCAGTTTTAGCCAATCTAGTGAACTAGCTAGTGAACACTTAAGGAAATTGGTGAAAAACAACTAGGGAAGCTTTTTAAAGGTTTTTTTCTTGAAACTAATGATAGGATAACCTTTGAAAAGTGTCATTACCTCATTTTAATGTATCATTTTGGAAAATTTGGAGTTTTTTAATGCCAAGTGTAGAAGATACATAGAAAAGAGCCATTTTGAAATTACCAAGGATGATTTCACATGTCCACAAGAATAGGGATGGTCAAGGATATATCTAATACATGTGGTGACTTGTTTATAACCCCTCTTGCTAAAACCAACCATCATACCTAACCATATATAGAGATAAGATAGTTTTGGAAGGTAAATTAGGAAGGTAGTTTCCTATGCTAGAATTGTAGGTTTTGTGCCATTTTTCACCATTTTTATGACTTGTTTTGGACAAGAATACCTATATGACATGGAATATCTCACCCCACCTCTATTCCACATGTAAAGTTAACTAATTATTTCAAGGTGACACCTTTATAAGTCACCTTTAGAATTCCTTTTCTTACTCCTATTCTCAAAGCTATAAATATGCACTCTCTTGGCTCTTTTGGGCAGCCTTCATTGGTTAATGGGGAAAATCTATCCAAAGGTGTATTTTAAATAATCTTGAAGAAATATACAAGTGATTTTCCATTCACATATTTTACTATTGAGTATATTTTTGAATCTTGTTGATAATGTCTAGTGAAAGAGTTACTTTTTTAGCACGTCAATCTACAGTCACCTACCAATGTGCAAAAGGGATGTTATTGTAGGTATTTTTTATTATTATTTACTAAGTGTATGAGTGTATTAGAATTGGTATATGTTTTATTATTTTTTTTGAATCATTTATCACCCTCTTAAGTGTCAAGTACCTTCTTGAATCTAACTCATGAAATATTGATGTGACAATGCATTTTATGTTGTGAGTTTATGTGAAACATCCTTGTTTGTCTTTAAGTAGTGGATTTTCAGTCAAGAAAGAGGATAATATATATTGGTACATCACCATATTTATTTTAAATATTTTATTTTTATAATCCTTTTTCATCTACAATTGATAAGTATAGAATATTTTCAAAGAGTGCATCAAGGGGAGCTAGCCCCTCATCTAGAGATTTATTTCTCAACATTATCACCCATAGGAAGAGAAATGTCTCCATGGTGTCACTTGGATGAGGATAATTAGGAATCTCCTTAGGGGTTCAAATCCAAGTGTCAACACATACCTCAAACACAAATGGGTTGGGAATATTTGAATAAAAAATTACTTCAAAAGGTTGAATAGCTTAGCTCATGGTTCATATGTGTCACAACTTAGTCAAATAACTCAAATTCTAGGTGGGAAATGAGGTGGAATACTTTACTATTTATATTTTCCAACAAATTTAATGACATATAGTGTACACGTGTGAAGGGGCTATGTAAGCCCTTGGTTTTTTAATTGGGGTTTTCAAATTGCTTTACTTAATTGGCCTTTAGAAGTTAAGAACCATTGTAACTCTAAGTCGATCTTGGCTGGTGAGTATTTTAGGTTTGGGAACCTTGATTACTTTTGATTGTGGTTCTATATGAGAAAAGTTACCCTAAAATCTTGATTTACTTTATGCAGTGTTTAAGGGACTCTCGAGACAACTTTACTTGAATTTTAATGCAAAGTAAAGTAGTTTGACAACTTTGGTTTAAACTAGTCAATGTAACTTAGACTTACAAGACTCCTATTCTTTTTGTCTAATATGTAAGGTAACTTGGAGAACTTGATTATATTGGAAATGAGTCTTAACACTTAGATTTTCAATCTTCTAGGAAAGATAATTAAATGGGTTTCTTAGTGATAGCCTCAAGCAAATGTTTTCAACCTTGTAAAGTAATTTTGAAGCAATTGGAAAAAGAAAGTAATAAAAATAAATTCTAAAGACTAATAATTTATTAAGGGAATTTATTTAACAAGGATAACTGACTCACATAAGATAAAATATAAAATTTTAAATAAGGGTAACCCAAAATTTTATGTGTGAAATTTTGGGGACACCAGCTGGCTTTGACTAGGGACATCTTTGTTTCTATCATAGAGAGGGAAATAATAAAAATATATTAGTATCTCTATTTTTTAATCTTATCTATTGGGTATGAAGTATTTGCAAGAACTCAATCAAAAAAACACAAAATAAACAAATAACATAAAAATAAGAACAACAAAACCAAAAGAAAAATTAAAAACTTTATTTATATACATACAGGTGTTACCCTACTTCTCAATTCTTGTAGAGCTTCAAGTGTTTCCCATTGAATGGGAGTGATAGTTCAATCCCATCCTAATAAGCTATGATGAAGCTATCTTTTCCAAGAATGTTTTTTATAGTAAACAACCCTTTCCCATAGGTAGTCAAATTTACCATGCTTCTCTTTTTGTTATTCTATTTATCCCATAAGAGGACTAAATCACCAACTTCAAACTATCTATCCTGAGCTTCTTATGAAAGATTTTCTTTACTTTTATTTGATGATTAGATAGCTAGTCAACAACTTGAACACAAACCTCTTGTAGTCTAATGAGAAACATGATTCTCATATCTAGTGAATCTTGAAAAGTAACATCTTCAATTGCTTTGAATAATTGTAGAGTAGAAAATTCTATGGTTATTGGTATCTCAACATTTATACCAGATAACAACTGAAAAGGTGGCATACCTATGGCTTTCTTTAGGGTGATTTTGTCAGCCCATAGTGCATCAAATAGATTCTTATGCCAAGTTCATTGATTATTATCCACTAGTTCATGAATGATGGTCATCAAGTTTTTGTTACTTAATTCATTTTGATCCTTTCCCTAAGGATAGTGGTTTGAAGCATGAACCAAATATTTTCCATATGAGTAACAAATGTTAGTTAGTTCTACTAAGGATAAATTGGCTGTGTTATTTGTTACTATTTTATGTGTAACACCAAACCTTACTAAAATTTTCTCTTTGATGAAGTCACATATAACTTTATAAGTGGAATGTTTGATAGGAATGACTTCCACTTATTTTCTAAAGTAATTAGTGGCAGTCAAGACATAACAATGTATAGTAATTGAAGTAAGATTCAACATACCAATAAAATCCATGCCCCACTAATGAAAAGGTTCATCAATAACAATTATTTTTTATAGGCAAAGATAGCAACTTGAGCCATCCTATGAAATGTTGACATGCTTGACACTTAGCAACCCAATCTAAAGCATCTTGGAATATAGTAGGCTAGAAGTACCTTGTTCATAAAATTTTATGTGATGTAACTCTTATTAAGAAGTGACCTCCACATGCTTTATCATGAAACTACTCCAATAGTCTCACTTGTATCTCTTTGTCCATATAGTAAATGAAAACACCATCAATTCCTCTTTTGTACAAACCATTATCCCAAAAGACATAATCCTTTGACTTTATATTGATGATACATTTTTCCTTACATGTTAGATTAGTTGGGCATTCTCCATAAGTCAGGAAGTAAGCAATATTTATATACCATTCATCCACTAGATTCATAAAGAGCACCATTGGTAAATATCCATCTAATTTAGCTTGGAGAGAAGATGTTGGCATATTTATGTCATCAAGTTTTCTCTCTATCATCAAATAGCATAAGCCTCTTCCTTTCACTATCTTTATAGGTTTGATATCAAGATAAAAATATTGCACCTTAGCTACCCAAGTGCCTCTTAGTAATCCTAGCTCCTATTGAGTTAGAATTGATTTGCTTGCAATATTAGGTACATAGAGTTTAGTATGTGAAGAAAAAATATAATACCTTAAAACTTTACATGCTTTGACTATAGTAAAAACATGTTTCTCCATCTGAGAACACTTCAATTTAGATCTTTTCAATGGCTGACTCATAAAAGCTATAGGGGATTCAATTCCTTCATCATTCTTCTACAAAAGTATAGATGACATGATATGCTTAGAAGAATAATAGTAAAAAATGAATTATTTACTAAAATAAGGGTAAACTAGTACTAGGGCTTTAGATATAGCTACCTTAATAATTTCAAATTCCAACTTTCCTTCAACATTCCATTTAAAGTCTTGTTTCTATTTCATCATATCAAAGATGTGGTGAGTCAATTCAATAAAAATCAAGAATAAATCTTCTAAGTAAATTAACCTTACCAAATAATGAGTGCACTCCTTTATTGGACGTAGACATAGGTAAAATCTAAATAGCTTTAACTCTCTCTAGATCAATTTTTGTTCCCTCCTTTGAGACTATGTGACCAAATAGTTTTCCTTTAGTCACAATAAATATTGATTTCTTGGGGTTTAAGGAAATCCCATGTCTCCTACACTAGATGAGAAGTTCTTCTAGATCAACCAAGTTATTACCTCTCTTTTTGTAAAAAACTATCAAATCATCTAGTTATATCATAATACTTTTATTCTTCAGATGAGAAAAATCTAGATCCATTACCCACTAAAAACTTGATCTAGCATTGATAAGCCCAAAAGGCATTTTTTGATAGGAAAACATTCCCCATGGCATTGTAAAAGTTATTTTGTATTGATCTTCCTCATCCACTTTTATCTAATTATATTCTACAAATCCATCCAACATGGATAACATCTCTGAACCTATAACTACTTACAAGGTGTGATCCATAATAGGCAATGGGTAATTGTCTTTTAGAGAGGCTTGATTCAGATTGTATAAATCAACACATAAGCATATTTATCCATTTTTATTTCTCACTAGAATGATATTTACTAACCATTCTGAATGGTGGATTAGATAGATGATCTCAGCATCAAGGAGATTTTGCATCTTAGCATAAATAGTACTTGAGATAGTCAAATTATGATGTCACAACTTTTTCTTGAAGGGATTTACTTCTGGCTGAAGTGGAATATAGTGTCACACCTCATCTATCTAGAATAATTTTACATCTTTATAGGACCAAGAAAACACATCAATGTATTTTGTGATAATCTTGAATAATGCTTCCCTTTCTTATTGAGAGCAATATTTTACAATGTTAACCATCCTAGGCTCTTCTTCACTACCCAAATTAATCTATTACACTTTTGGATAGGAACTAGCACCATATTCTTTCTTTGTTTAGGAACTAATCATGATTTTCAAAGATTTATTCTAAAGAGACTAACCCTTTAGGAATTTTATTTCCTTTCAATTGAATTATATCTTGACTATTAGTAAGCTTAGGATTAGTAATACTTATTGTTGTCTTGCATGGATGTGAACTACTTCTTTCAAAGTATAGTTATTCAAATTTGTCTTATTACTCAATAAAAGAAGCTATTTGCTTGTCATCATTGAAAACTTGTCACTATTCAATATCATTTGGGATGTTTGGATGGTATACCATCTCTACCTTATAGTTATCTTCTGAAAAAAGTGTCACCTATTGATCTAGCCTTAGTAAAGATGCAGTAACAACAAGTGAATTAGATCTAGAGTTTTGATTTCAAGGAACTAAGTTGACTGAGAAAGTTACAAAGTTAAGTGTTACACTTAAAACTTCATCATGATAGTGTTTTAGCTTGTCTTTATTCACCTGATACCATCCTCTAATTTGTCTCACTATCAATTCAACATCTCCTTGTGTTTTAAAGAGTCTTACTCCTTTTTATTTTTCTTGTTCAAGTCATAGCAAGAGTGCCTCATATTTAGCTATATTTTTAATGTTTTCAAACATAATTTTGTAATAATAAGGAAATATTTTACCATCAAGAGATATCAATACTACCCCTACACTTGAACCAAAAAAAATTCAACTTCCATCAAACTCTAATGTCCATATCTTATCCTCTTCTTCTTCCTCTAGTTCCTATATCTCTTTGCCTATTTCAAGGTAGTAAAATCCATGGTCAGATTCTTCAAAAAGAATATGTGACCTTGGGTCATCAAATTTGGCAACCATGTATTTGGACTTATTTTTAGGCTCAAGCCTTTGATTCACTCCTTTGATTGGAATGTGAGCACATGACCAATCCATATTTACTTCTCCACCCATATTATTGCAAAAGTTTCTACTTAGTAACATTCCATAGGAGATAGGAATATCTTCTACCAAAATTGTCATTTTGAGTCTTTTATCTGAGAAGGCGACCAAGACAACTATTAGGTTGTGGAGCTAAAAGCTTCACATGGATGCAAACAGGGGAGGAGGTTGCTGAGTGTCACAGACACTGGCATCGGTCAGGCCAACCGATGTCGATAGAGTGCAGATAGAAGAGCAACTGATGTCGGTCAAAAGTCAGCTGGCGTCGGTCACCTCCAGGCAGATAGGGACCAACGTCGATCACTTGTGCATTTCTAAAACTGTCAGTTGCACAAATAGTTTGTTAACAAACTGAGTGTTTGCATGTTAAGAGCCAATTTTAGACTTGAAGCTACAGATCTAATTATTGTAATTAGGTGTCTAATTATTGTTTGCATGAGATCTATATAATAGACTCATGGGTTGTATTGTAATTTGTGTTAGAGAGTAAGAGAGAAAATATTAGCTCTTTCTGTGTGTGAAGAGAGCATGGTGTGTTCCTCCTAGTGCCACAATGCCAAGTGTGGGTGCTAGTTTGGAGAATCAGAAGGGTTCTTCATATATGTATGATCTTGGTCAGTAGGTATGCATGGCTACATTAGGAGATTTGCATGGTAAGTAAGATCATTGATCTATAGGTGTATGTGGGTGCAGGATCCAAGTTTACAAGTGTGTCGAACCAGATTGATTTGTAGGTGTGCAAGATTAGGGAGGACAGTAACACAATAGGGAGCAAGATCAGGTAGGATCTACTTGGAAGGCAGTGTGAACTCAGAAAGAGAGCAAAGAGGAAGGCAAGGAAGATCCTTCCATAAGTAAGGTCTGTTCAGTTATAGGTTGTTACAAGTTTAGGGGAGATCTACTTGAAGTATGATTGTGTACTTGGAGTGCATGGAGCACTGGTGTACTGGTAGTAGTGGATATTGATTGGTTGGAGGTGAACACCAACTCTATGTTTGAGTTGTGTGTTGGGACCGTAAGAGAGAGAACTTTGAGGAAAGAAGTATTGTACACCTGAGGTGTGAAGAAGAAGTGGCATCTTCTTTATTGTATTATTTTCTAGATGAGTATTAATACAATTGGGTATTTTCTCTCATATTCTGTGTTGTTTTCGAATTCTAGTTACTTGTGATTCTGGTTTAATTTCGCATATTTAGTTGCTTGTATTTGGTAATCAATTGTGCTTCTGTATTTCCCAACAACAACTCCAACATCTTTGATCCATCTAATAAGGGGAACTTGTCTCTCCATCAAGTAATATCTACCTATTGTCTTATTCAAAGTGAGACCAAGAACATCAACCAATTTAGCTAGCATAACATTACCTGAGGCTTTAGAGTCCAGAATGTAATTGATTAACTTGAACCCATTAATTAGAGGGGAGACATAGAATGGCTCTATCCTTTTAGATATAGGAGTAGGTGTGGGAAAAGTAGGAGTATCATTATCCTAGGAAAGGGACTATTTAGGAGTAGGCAAGATACTTTTAGAGGCATTAGATGAATTATTTGACCCTTTATTTTGAACACACTTGACTAATCTATTCAACTGATCTAGATAGGATCTCAAGTACTCAACTTTTGACATCTAAATTTTGGTTTTCTTTATATTTTCAATTATGTCAAAAGAGGTAATGGAAGAAGATAGGATAGGACTAACTTTATTAGTATGAGTTATCAGTTTATGAGTTTGAGAAGTAACTCTTTAATTATCTTTAGGAGCCAAAGAAGGTAGAGGACTACCTTTCTTGAGAATACTTACATTTGATCTAAAATCTCCTTTCTCTTTATCTTGTTCTTTAGAAGTTTTCTCACCAGCTTACTGAGTCTATGACCTTTTAAACACTAAAAATGAATATGATCTTCTTCAAATTCCTCTTCATAATCACTTTTAGATTGATATTCTAGGTAATCAACATTGTAGTCACCAACAAGATCCACAAAATCATCTTTATCCATAATACTTTGATGAGTATCATCAGTCAATTTATCTTTCTCACTCATCTCAACATGATTTCTAGGAGCATCTTGAATTTCCAATCTTTTTGTATGACCAACAATACAATTCTTGTTCTGATTGTTAAAATTCTATACAAGTGCATTCCTAGTAGGAGCAGCATGAGTACCTTGAGCAATTTTTCTTTTGACTTGAAGCAATTCATTAGCCAAATTTTGTAATAGGGGATTATTATTTTGTGATGTGCTTGAAGAATAAATGTCTCCCTTAGAATTTATTTTCTTAACTTTTCCATCCATTATCAAATCATCTTCAACCTTCGTAGCAATATTTTAAGCTTCTTCTAAATCAAATGGTTGTGCTCTTCATAGTTGATAACTAACTTCAAGTAACTAGGCATTGATGAAGAAGCACTTTTGATTATCTCTATTTGGTAGTGTAGCTTAAGGAATTTTATAGAGTAATCTATTAAAATTGGTATTAAAACCATGCATGTGCTCATGTGGTTCTTTTTTGAGCTGAGTCAGTTGGGTAAGCAGTATGTGTGAATTTTTAGAAGCTTTGAATCTCTTTTAAAATTGATCATGCATGGTATCCCAATTGAATATAGTATGAAGAGGAAAATGGTAAAACCATTCTATAACTAAATCATGCAAGGTATTAATGAATAATCTAACTGAGACATCTTGATATTCAACACAATTAATCTATAGGCTACAAAGAAGGTAGCCAAGTGTTCATTTGAATTTTATTTTCCATCACTAGTGAACTTTGGAAAATTATTTCTTGATATTTTTGATAATTCATGGAGAGGGGCAGTCAAATTTATAGGTTTAATTGATTCCCCCCAAGGGATAATAAGTGGTTGCACCATTCTTCTTAGAATGAGGAACTATGGATTAGCAAGTTGAATTATTCCTAAGGAATTGTGTTGTAGTTGATTCACATGAGTTAGTGATTGTCTCACAAGTGAGAGACTAGGTCTTCATGTTCTAGCTTGAATAGGAAAACTAAAATTAAACCTATATTGAAATTCAAAGTTGTATATTTGGCCATGAGCTCTCCTTGCTCTAGTAAAGGATTGATTTATTAGTTTCAAACATAGAATTTTTTTTGAGGATTACACTCAATAATTTTATTTATAGATAAAGTCTTGGGTGGTGATTAACATGAAATCATCGAGTTTAAGGTAAATATAATGTTAAATATAAAATACATGTAACAATATAGTAAACAACAATGCATCTATGTTTAGAAAGCAAAGTTAACTTCAGTAAGATCATGTTTTACACAAAAGTGCACAATTGACTCAACATGCAATGCTTAAATTAAATGGTTTAGAATTCACAAAAATTATGGGAAACTAAAAATTAATTATTTCTAACTCAAATTGAAGGAATATTATATTTTTAGATCTAGGAATTTAGCTCATTATTCCCTTACAGAGTGACCAAAAACTATTGACTATATATTTTTCAAGCTAACAAAATTACCTAGGCAATCATGGGATTAAATTCCCTTCATTTAATGGTGAATCTCTCATGTATTTATGTCTATTTATTTCTAATTATCTACTAATCATAGTTATTCATAAATTATATAGATTATGTGCAAGTTGTTTCGTTTCTAGGGTATTACTTTAATTACAATGATCACGAACCATAATAAGGTGATTTTGTAGCAAGTAAGCAGCTACTTCATAGAATGTTGTAAAGAAAATTTAGAAAATTTAGAGTGGAAAATCAGAATATATGGAGAAAAATAAGTTGTACTTAATAATAAGTAGTCTTACAGATCTTATTGAATCCACATAAATAAATAAACATTCAAGAGATGACAATTTTTTCAGCAAATAACTAAGAAAGATTGAAATTCACATTCAGATTAAAGACACAAAGTTTACCATTTTAATCTTCACAAATCCAAAAAATATCTCTTGAGATGCATAGTTCCATAGAAAACAACTTCTTTCTCATGCACTTAGAACCAATTTCATACAATGAAATTCTTAGAAATCTAAACACAAAGTTTTAGATAGTTTCAATTTTCTTGCTTCATTTACAATTGATATGAAAAAATTATCATCATCCCTAGCCACATATGCCTACACTTATATTTATATAAAAATAGATGCCAAATTAAAATAAGAAATAAGTTTTTCAAAAACCCATGCACTGCACTAAAACTAAAAACCATTGAAAAGTGTCCTCCTCAAACTTCTACTATGTGCCATGCAACAACTGGTGACATTTAACACTTCATGGTCTTGCTATTTGGATTCAACACAAATAATTTGCATGTAACACAAAGTTCACTTAAGTACTTTACTTTTACAAGATGACTTCAAATAATGACATTTTAGTCAAGTTACTCAAGTCTTATAATTTTCCAAAGTAATATACTTCATCAAGTAACTCTACTAAATATCTTTAATTAAAAGTAATTTATTCTAACAAAGTTACTTTACAAATAAAATGAATATAATTGGA
The DNA here is from genome assembly GCA_037957365.1 of Torreya grandis. Classification (NCBI taxonomy): domain Eukaryota; kingdom Viridiplantae; phylum Streptophyta; class Pinopsida; order Cupressales; family Taxaceae; genus Torreya; species Torreya grandis. The sequence continues at coordinate 653,404 of JARHVA010001410.1, read as the reverse complement.
AGAAAATGGGAAGAAGGAATAATAAATTGTTGAAATGAAGAGAAATAATAATCATTTCTCTTCATAGACTTTAGATCTGCATTTCTCTCTATACTTGATGTGCTGAGACATCATCAACTATATTTCTCTATCATCGAGTTTTACTAGTGATTGTCTTTCTATCTCAAATCTAAACATTTCCTTTTCTATTCTTCTATTATGATTTTTTATCTTTTCAATTCTTGGCTCAAGTCTTTTTATTTTCTGTTAACATTTGATTAAATCCTTAATGGATTTTGCTATGAAAGGATTTGTGGCTTTATCCATTAGTTTCTTGAATTGTTCATATAATTGCTTAGATGTCTTTGAAACATTATCATACCAGATACTAGTAAGACCAAAAAGGCAATCCTCCATATTTTCATTTGCATTACGTGTTTCTTATTCCAAAATCTTCTTTTCTTCACACATTTCTTATAAAATATGCATACAAAAAGATAGGAGATACTCTTCCTATTTTATTTTATTTACAGATCTATTAGGAGCAATATTTTCCTTAATCAAAATTATTTCATTAAAATGAACTTATTGTTTGCAGGCTCTCCTACTGTAACTCAAAAATGCCATTCTTATTCTCTATCTCTTTTATTACTACTTTTATTTTTTCTAATTTCTTCAAAATATCAATATGAACATCTAAAACTTTAGGGAAGAGCTTCTAAATAGTTTGATGCATCTTTTCTATCCATTTATCAATTGCCTTAGATTTATCTCTAGTATCTTCTACCTTAGTTATCACTTGTTGACCAATTGAATCTCTTGAAATAATAGATTATTGTAGAACACACCTAGCAACTTTGGCTATTATTTCACATAATTGTTCATTTTGTTCCTTCAACTTGGCTTTAACATCCTTCTCTTCATCAAGCTTTTTAAAGATAGTGTTTATTAGAGTCTGGGTATCCTATTTCAATCCTTTAATAGTAACTTCCCCAAGGGGTATCTTTGAAATTGTTATATCACTCTTAGTGACTTATCCTTTGCTCATTCCCTATGGTGGAAATGATATCTCTATAAACTTATACCCTATAGGCTCAATTATTAATTTTGAAGTTACCTTAGCAGAATTAGACTTATTTCCTTTCTTATATAGACTTTTCAACATTTATAAGTCTATTTCCTCAAGATTTATCACTTATTTTGACTCTAGAGTTATTTGCAATGCCAACCAAGATGAGAAGCCTATTCTAGTGGAGGTGTTTGAATGAGTGACCATTTGTTATTAGTTGTTTTTAACCACTAGTTCTTGTGAGGGAACCCCTTCAACCTCCATCTCTTTATGGATTTCTTTCTCTAGTTCTTTTTCAACCTGCTTCTTAATTTATCCTTCTTTCTCTTTATCATCTTCCTTTTCTTTTTATGCCACTTTTTCAATTACTGCTTCCTTCTCCTTAGGTTTTTTGACAATTTTCTCTATCACTGCTTCAACCTCTTTTTCTTTCTCAGCTTCTTTCTCTTTTGCTAACTTTACTACCTGTTTCTCAAGTTTAGCTTTTTTTTTTGTTTCAACTTATTTTACCTTTTTAGTAATTACTTATTTTATGGCTTACTTCTTAGGTTTAACCACTTCTTTTTTATTTTTCTTTAGTGCTTCCTAAGATGGGGTTTCCTCTTTAGCTGTTAATTTTTTTGTCTTATTCTCCATAGTGGGTTGCTCTTTTGAAGGAGGTAGAGGTGGAGAAATAGGCAGAGAGGATGAAGGAGGAGGATAAGTATACTTTTGAATGGATTTCTTGGGAGGTTTGATGCCATGAGACTTTTGGGATGGCATTAGTGTTGATAGATCTATGATAGGTGCAGTGGAAGTGGGAATAGAAGGAATGATGGTGTTAGTAGAAGAGACCATTAGAATTATGGAAATAACTAGCTAAATTATCTCTTTATCTTTTACCACAGACTACATATCATTAGTATTTATTTTTAACTTTAACTTCTTTGTGGGAACTTGGATACTTTCTTCTTGTACTACTTCCTTTCTCTTATAACTTACATGAGTAGTCTCTTTCATCAACTCCTTCATGAAGTAGCCTTTGTTGAGGAGCTAGGTGGAAGTCATTGCCAAAACATTTGAAGTTCTATTTGAAATAGTCTTTGATTGATTCTTACCAAAAACAATCATTGGAAGTGGGGCACTATCTCCCCCTACTACATGAAAAGCATCACTAGTTACAATTCCAACATCTACCATATCCTCAGGAATTGTGGCTAGATAAAAAACATGGATTTGTTTAAAATTCAATCTATTGTTGTCCCTTCTTCTCACATAAAATTCATCTCTACAATCAATCCAAAAAACCTTGAGTGCAAGAATATACATATATTCTAGAGAAAATATGTTTTATGACAATCCTCTAGCATTAAAATGTGCTTGAGTATAATTATGATACATCTCTTTCTGCATATTCTTGACCTTGTAAATACTAGGATGATGGTAATGGCCAATAAAAATGGAAAAATTGATAGTAAGATGATAAGCCTTTGAATTAAAATCATGTAATTCAAATAATTACCTTCATAACTCCATAAGAATCCATTTATCAATTAGTTATCTAGGTAACTTGATAGGTGCACTTGAGAAACCTCCAACTCTAATGTATGTAAAGTCAAATAACTAAATGAAAATGCAATAAAACTATGAAATTGCATCCCATGATTTATCTAATACTCTTTTGTGATTCAAATCCACTTTAATTTACAAGTGAGTTCATAAAATAATCCATCATTCAATACCTTATAGTGTTTGTAGTAATCAAAAAGAACTAGTTGAGGATAAAAATCATATATTGGCAAAGTTACCAATGTTCCTTTTGTATTTATCCTTGAAAAGGATCCACTTGAAGCTAATACATACACTAGATAAGAAGTCATTTTTAAACCAAATTTTTTTAATACAATTCTTAACTATAGATCCATGTTATCACTTATTATCCTTGCCCATTCAATCATAGCAGAGCTCCTGATCACATCAATGGTTCTGATGTACACATACATCCAAGTTGAAAAACATTTGGAATTATTTTCACCATTGATTCTACATAGTAGTTAAGTAATATCATCTACTTCCTAAACCAAGTCTGATCTTACTATCTAATTTATAAATCTTAAGGCTTGCTTCAATTTATTCAAATAACTTGTGCTCATTATCTTAATACTTTATGTTGTCTCTATTTCCCATTGTCTGTTAGCTTTGTCCATAGATATGTCAATTATTTTTGATGATGTTGGAATCTTCAGGTAGTAGTTAAGATATTGAACATATAACCTTATGACTATATCACCAAAAACATCTCTTATAGTCTTATTTATGGAATCATAATATTTAGCACATGTTAAGATAAATTATGGAAGTTGAGCTAAGCTTGGGAAAGTTTTAGCTTACAAAATTCCACTATTTGTCATTCCATACATGAGTGGAGTCTTGGTTATGGTTTTTGATCTTTCAAGTAATTCAGTCATAGACACATGCCCCATGTTTTTATCACTTATCTCTATTAGCTTGGAAGTGATGCATGGCTCAATTGGGTATCCCTTGTACTCATACTTCATCATTGGCTCGTAGGATTTGACCCTCTTAGATTTTACTTTTCCTTTCCTAATTTACTCTAGAATCTCCTCAAGTTCCAACTCTAGGAATTCTTCAATTTGTGTTGGTTACACTTCTAGTTCAACTATTTCTTCTTCTAATCTTTTTTATCCTTTTGACCCTGACATTGGTTCTGATTAACTATGGAATAATTTGATGAATGCTTTTCAATGCTAAGTAACTACTTTAACTAGTTTTGAAATTTTGAAAAAGAGTCAACTTGATGTTTCAAATAGTATCCCTAATTATGCTTTAGGTTTTAAATAGTAGAAATTCTTGAAAAACTCTAAGTATCTCATATAAGCAATAGGGTAACATAACCTTGGGTTAGTCTTCGTGAATTGTAAGTCTTAATTTTTTAGGAATCCAGGTAAGCACTAGGTTATGAAGAACCTTGGTTTATGAAAATCAATTTCTTTGGCTTTGTTTAGGTAAGTAACTCAATTTGGAAAACTTGAAGTGGAAGTAAAGAGCAATTGTAACTCTAGGTTCCACTTGGGTAGCTTAGTGGGTTTCTCAAGGTTCATGACTTCAAATTTATCAAGTCAAGTAGCTTTGGTTGGATACCCTGAATCAAAAGCAATAAGTAATCACAAATTTGAGTAGGAAGGGTGCTTAACATTTTAGGATTATCAATGGTAGTAACTAAGGATCAAGACTCTGAGTGAGTAAGTAGTAGTGGGAAATTTGAGTTTCTCATTTGGTCTAATTAGTTAGCTTTTCAACCTAAGGCTTGATCTCTACAACATTTTGAGGATATTTTCACACACTTGATTTTTTGGGAATTTTTTAGGGTTTTTACAACATCATTCAAACATGTGATAGTGACAAATAGATGATAATAAAATATCTACAAGTAATGGAACATTTACTATGGAAAGTAGAAAACTAATAGAGAGAAACAAAAGGAGAATAATTAAGATGAAGGCATAAAAATAAGAAACCAAATTTATATACCTAAAACATAAATGGGTTAGGAAGATTTGAATTGAAAATCACTCCAAAAGGCTAAATAGCTTAGCTTGATGTTCACAGGTATCACAACTTAGTCAAATAACTTGAATGCTAGGTGGGAAATGAGTTGGAATGCTTTACTATTTATATTTTTAAATGCATTTAATGATATGTAGTGGACACATGTGAAGGGGAAACATAAGCTCATATCTCTTTAATTAGGTTTTTCAAACTATTTTACTTAATTTGGTCTTTTGAAGTAAATCACCTTCATAACTCTGAGTTGGTCTTGGCTGGTGAGTATTTTGGGTTTGAGAACCTTGATTACTTTTACTTATGGTTTTAGATGAGCAAAGTTACCCTGAAAACTTGATTTGCTTTGTGCAGTGTTTATCAAACTCTTGGGACAACTTTACTTGGCTTTTGATGCAAAGTAAAGTAGTTTGACAACTTTGGTTTGAACTAGTCAATGTAACTCAAACTTGAGGGACTCCTTTTATTTTTGTCTAATAATTAAAGTAACTTTGAGAAATCAATTTATGTTGGAAATGAGTCCCAACACTTAACTTTTTGATATTTTAGAAAAGATAAGTAAGTGGGTTTCTCAATGATAACCTCAAGTAGATGTTTTCAACCTTTTGGAGTAATTTTGAAGAAATTAGGAAAAGAAAATAATCAAAAACAAATTTTCTAAAGAATAAGACTTTATTAAAGGGGTTGATTTAACAAGGACAACTAACTCAGATAAAATGTAAAATTGTAAATAGGGGTAACCCAAAATTTTAAGTGTGAAATTTTGGGGACACTAGGTTCTATTTTTTTTATTTATTTCAACCAAACACTTTGGTATTCATCTTACTATCCTTAGAGGTGTGGGTGTAGGAGCTATATTTTGTATTAAATTGCACGGTGTTAACACTTCAACCATAGTAGGGATATTGAGGATTGACTATCTAAATTAGGGGTTATAGGTGAATTAAATTCCTCTTCTTTAGGAGACACATGATTTAGGGTCATTATTTGATGTTTATTATCATCATACTCAAAAATTTCATTATGAATGGATGTTTCATTATATTGTGTTTATCCATATGTTTCATCATTCATTACAAATTCATTACTTACATTATCTACATTTTTAATTTCATCTTGCAAAAAATATTGACTCAGTTCTCTTATCTCATTTGAAGACATATGTAAACTAAATTTTATAGAATTGGGCATGTTATTTTCATTAGAAGTATTACTTGGTGTAGAAGAAGAACCTTCATCTTGCCTAAAAGCTCTTATGGATGCCCTCCTATCTACTTGTATTTCTCTTTCATTTTCTCTTTTCTCTTCAATTTCCTCATTTTTTAGCTCTTTTATGGGTCTTTTATGATGACTTCCAAACCCCATTATTTAACTTTTCCAAAATAAGACAATTGTGGAATTAAACTTGAAAATTCTTAGTGATTCAAACAAAATAGATGAACAATTCATCAAATTCACATAGTTTTAGTAGAAAAACCAGTTTGTATTTGAAAAAAACAAAATAAATAACTCATTTTCATGGAAATGCAAAAATAATTCATCAATCAAAAAGGGTGTGCATGTTTTAGAAATCACGCACGCCATTTGGGATCCATGGACAAATAGGCAAATGCATTAATTTTCCCCTTGGTGGTTGTGGAAAGGGTGTACACCCTTTTGATATTTATAAAAAAAAATTATCCCACTTTCCCTCTAATTTTGCCTTGGTTTTAGGCCTAGAGGGTCCTAAACCTGGCCAAATTTTATCATGGACTAGCCAAGGAAATTTATAAGAAATTTAGGGTTTTTTTTCCCTTTAATCTACACATCTGATCAAACAACTTTTATTATTTAAAAAATAATAAATGGGTTTGTAGAGTAGAAAGCGTAGCTTTCATATATATAATTTTTTAAATTTTAGAATATTATTTATAATTATTTTTTAATTTTTAAGTAGCATTGCTCCTTATAGTCTATATTGATATCATCAAAAATTCTCTAATAACTTTTTGAATATTAATCGGACACTTATAAAACTTATATCTCAACAATCTACACATTGTCAACTATGTTTTTTTTAAAAATGATTGTCATGATGTTAAGGTCAAAAAGTTGTGTTTATACACTTTCAATTTCAATTTTTCATTTATATTGACTTGCAAAATTATTTAAAAATTATATATATAATAAAAACTATCTTAAACAATATTCGACATTTCACCTATATATATATATATTAAATTTCATACAAAAATTCAATTTTTTACTCAAAAAAAGTGTGTTCATACACATGCACTCTCCTAATCTTTTTAGAAAAAATGGCCAACCTATTGTCATAAATGTAACTATTTCACACACTTTTATCATCTAAGTATTGTAAAAAAATTATATATTTAGAAATTACATTCAAAATTCCATAATTCATGTTTTTATGTCATTTTAAAATTCCTTTTTGAAGTGTCTCTAACATTCTCTCTAAGTTCAACTATTGTTATTTTCAAAAGAAAGTGTCGCTTTATACCCCCCCTTTTGTCCCCCATTATCCTGCATCTACCCATATGTACTTCTCTCACATGCATTAATATTTCATATACATTAACTTGAGTGTATTTCTTATATGCATGTTTAATTTTTATGTTTATTACCCCCACTTTGTACCACAAACTTTGGTGAACATTTATACTTTACTTTACATATTATTAGTTTAGTGAATATGAAAATATAGGACCTAGTTAGGGTTATTGCATAGTTTTGCTTGACTGAAGGCTTTGGAACACTCCCTAGTGATATTATTATGGTAAGAGATCCCTTAGATAGGTCTATTAGATCCATATTGGTCATGACCTTGAATATCTAATGTATCATCAATCATAAGTGTAGGTAATATTTGTCTTCTCCGAGATAGGATTGATTTATAGATTAGTTACATTTCTATTTGCACATATTTTGGTGAACCTGATGTGAACCTAACCCTTGTAGGTTTTCTTTCACACCATAATTTTTATCATGTTATTATATTTTTCCATATTTTTAGTACTGTATCAAACTAGTCAATATAGTTCTAACTTTATATGCACAAGTTTAACACATAGTCACTTCAAAATGACTTTGTTTTATCTTTATAAGTATTCATGAACTATAGGTTACTAGATAAATTAGTTTGACATGGTATTATTTCTTAGTTATAGATTAGCATACACTTTTGAATAGGTCAAATCTATCTTATATTTTCTTATATCAACTTACATGTCAACAAACATTGTCAAACAGGTTGACTCTATTCATTATTTATTCTTTAGCACAAAGGGTTTTATGAAACTTGGTCGAACTAGTCAACCCAGTTTGTGGAATTTGAAAGTAGGAACTAAGCACTACAATATAAAAAAATTAAATCTAAATCAAATTCAATCCCACCAAGGTTCCTTTCTCATCTCTCTCTATCATTTTAGTTCTATTTTTCACAAATTGGTAGTCTTCAAAACTGGAAACCTATAGCTAACTAGGTCAACCTAGTTGACTTAATTCTATAGTCTACCTTCTATCTGAGAGACATAGTTGAATGGTTTATCTCTATTCTTAAATACCTTGCTTATGTAGAAAAATAGAGATCCAGTCAACTTTGTTCTATATTTTTTGCATATAGTGTCACCTGAATAAACTCTGTACTATTCTTAATCAATGAATTAACATCTATTTTCTAGTAGTTAATTCACCTTTTTTTTAAGTTATTTGCATGACTAGAGTAACTCACATAACCTAAATAAATGGTTTTTTAAATTACCATTTTAGTTACACTATTTCACTTTTTTTGCAGACACTACCAAATACTTTACATTCAAAATGCATTTAAAATTTTATCTTTCTAAGGCCTACCTACTTAGATTTCATCACCAAGGGGGAAGCTAAATTGGTTTTTTTGTCAAGTATAAATACATGGTTAATAGTATATATTGGTAAAGCACTTGATACCCTTATAATTTTGAGATTGTGAAGTAAGTGGGTAGGCCCTAATACCAAGCTAGTACTGTCAGGATCTACTACCCACTAAGAGCACACACGATTACCTTTGTATTAGCAACTAAACATGGAATTTAACCAAAATGAATAAGTAACTAGAAAATTTAGAAAAAACACAGAATATGAGACAATACCCAATTGTATTAATACTCATTCAGAAGAAAATACAATAAAGATGTCGCACTTCTTCTTCCCACACCTCTAGAGCTCCCACACTTCTAAGGCTCACCAATAATTCTCCTTCAATAGTTCACTCTCTCAGTTACAGTCACAACAATCAACTCAAACACAGAGTTTTTGTTCACCTCTACCAGTCAGTAATAACACTACCAATACACCAAGTACACAATCGTACTCCAAGTAGATCTCCCTGCTCTTGCAACAACCTAAAAATTACCAGACCTTACTTACCATGTAGATGTCTCTACACCCTGGAGAACCCTTGTCCTTACCTCACCAAGTCCTTATTATTCTTCAACCAGTACCTCGATGGATCTTCTACCAGAACTTGCACAACCTGCAACTCTCCCTAATCATACACACTCGGCACCCCTTTGGAACTAGGAGGAGCTACTCTTGCTCTCTCTACAAGCACAATGGATATCTAGCACACTTTACAATACAACTCATGAGTCTATTATATAGATCTCATGCATACAATAATTAGACATTCTTAATTACAATAATTAGAAACACAGCTCCAAGACTAAAATAAGTCTTTACATGCAAACTGACTATCCAAAAATAGACCAGTTCTCAACTCGCATGCAAACGCATGCACACACAGGTTGTTGACATCAGCTCCTTCCTGACTGATGTCAGCTGACTAATAACCGATGTCAGTTGCTTCTAGATTGTAATATGACCAATGTTGATTGATCAAATTGACATCGGTTGCCTTGCAACTTGTTATGCAACTCAATAACCTCCACAACTCCTCTTATTCGCATCCTGGTAAAGCTTTTAGCTCCACAACATAACAATCTCCCATTTGGAGATAAATAGTTGCACATGTACCTATACCTGTACCTTCATCTAATTCATTTCCTAGCTTGTATCCCTCTTCAAGCTCAATCCTGAAGACCAACCACCATACAACCTGTGGTGCACCTCCTGTCATCCAAGTAACCTGCCACATCCAAACCTACAAACCCATGTAGTGAAGTCCCTGACCCTGCATAACATGAATCCCTGTTGCTGGTCCCTCTCAAATACCTGAGAATCCACTGAACTACTCTCTAGTGTTTCTTCCATGAATTGGTTATGAACTCTCTGACAACTCCCACTGCTTGGGAAAACTTAGGTCTATACCAGATCTCATGTGATTTTGGACACTGTTCTAAGCTCAGTTTGAACTATCCAACCATAGGTGTGCTTACCGATTATGCATCTTGCATCCTGAACCTCGCCAACACCTCCTTCACATCAGCTCCCACTAGAGACAAAATCAACCTGTGATCTTCCATGTCCCTTATGCTAAAGAATTTCACTGCTCCCAAATTCTTCATGACATACCTCTAAACTAACTTTACCTTTAGCTTAAAAAATCCCTGCATGTGTGACCCTGCAACAAGCAACCACACCACATACAATAACAAGATAATGTTGTGACCATTATCCAACTTGATAAAGAAAACACAACAGTTACATTGACCTTAACCAAAGCCATGCTTTGTCATACACCTGTCAAACCTATACCACTATCTTACAGCCTGCTCAAGACCATATACCCTGTCCTTCCATCTCACGTGTCCATTCATTCTCTTCTCTAACCTAGGAATCCATTCATCTGTCAGTACTTTTATCCCAGCTGGAAACTCTACCAAAACTCCTACTTGGTTCTCTTTCAAAGAATTCATGCATGCTCCCACTGTTTCCTAGATTTTACCTGCATTGCCTCTTCACGTCTTCCTAGTTCTTGACCATTAGTGAGTAACAGGTAGTATAAAGAAGGTGAACAATGAATATGAGGTTCACTTACCCTCTAAGTCCTCCACATGGGTGTTTGAGACTCCTTAACAGCTTACTGTCTATGTAACATCTATTTTAATGACTGATCTCAGCCATCTCCCAATTTATAACTGACTGACGTCAGTTCTCTATGACTAACCCTAACTACCAACGTCGGTTTCCCCTGATCGACATCAGTCTTCACCTACCCGACACCACTGACTCTACTGATCTACACATGATCGACATCGGTACTTGTCTATTCAATGTTGGTTTCCCATGACCAACACCGGTAACTGTGTTCTCTTATGAGTGATGACTTTTTACCTGTGAGTTCACCTTGGATCAAAACCCTGTCCAAATTAACACAACCCTACTCAAAATAATCTAGTCCCATCAGCTGATCTCTATCTGTCATCTCCTCCATGAACACCAAGGCTTTCCAGTTCTTAAGTTTGTCAAAGATATATGCCTTCCACTTAAGAACATGCATTCCCTTGTTACATATGTGACCAAGCCTACAAAGCCACATCTCTACAATAAAAGGTGAATCAGTAATATAAGTAGATAGATAAAGGATACCTACTTTCTTACCACCATCTAATTCAAGTGCATTTGATGTGAGAGTTACTATGCATCTCTCATCACCCAACTTTCCTAAAGAAATTAGACTCATCTCCAAGACTGGTACCTACATGACCTCATTCAACACCTGTGTTTTACCTGTCTACAATTTCAGCTTCACTTCCCCTTTGCCAATAATCTGATAAGGCTCACCAACCCCTAAATAAATCTCTCCAAAGTCTCCCTGGATATACTCATGAAAAGATGCTCTATTTCAGGCTGCATGGAAAGAGGCAACTAAATCTATAGACCAAGATTCTACTTTATCCAGAGCATCCTGTGCAACAACACCTGCAACATCTCCTTCTTCCTTTTCTTCATGCTGATCTTCTACCAACCAGCAACCTTTCTTTACCAACTCTTTCTTTCCATCAATCTGTAATTGACCATTCATGCTATTTAGTTTCTCCATTTGTAGCTTACTTTCTTCTGCCATTGCTATACTCCCACTCAATCTGAAACCCCTGAGAGTGACCTATAATAAAAAAAAACACTTAACACACTCTGACCACCTGTTAGTGTACTTAACCAGCCTCTGATACCAACTTGTCAAGATTGGTACCAAGCTGGTCAACCTGCTCTGATACCAATTGTTAGGATCTACTACCCACTAAGAGCACACACGATTACCTTTATATTAGCAACTAAACATAGAATTTAACTAGAATGAATAAGTAACTAGAAAATTCAGAAACAACATGAAATATGAGAGATAATACCTAATTGTATTAATACTCATTCAGAATAAAATATAATAAAGATGTCACACTTCTTCTTCCCACACCTCTAGAGCTCCCACACTTCTAGGGCTCACTAGTAATTCTCCTTCAACAGTTCACTCTCTCAATTATGGTCACAACAATCAACTCAAACACAAAGTTGTTATTCACCTCTACCAGTCAGTAAAAACACTACTAGTACACCAAGTACACAACCATACTCTAAGTAGATCTCCCTGCTCTTGCAACAACCTGCAAATCACTAGGCCTTACTTACCATGTAGATGTCTCTACACCCTGGAGAACCCTTGTCCTTGCCTCACCAAGTCCTTATGATTCTTCAACCAGTACCCTGGTGGATCTTCTACCAAAACTTGCACAACCTGCAACTCTCCCTGATCATACACACTCAGCACCCCTTTAGAACTAGGAGGAGCTACTCTTGCTCTCTTTACAAGCACAATGGCTATCTAGCACACATTACAATACAGCCCATGAGTCTATTATATAGATCTCATGCATACAATAATTAGACATTCTTAATTACAATAATTAGAAACGCAGCTCCAAGACTAAAATAAGTCTTTACATGCAAACTAACTATCCAAAAATAGACCAATTCTCGACTCGCATGAAAATGCATGCACACACAGGTTGCCGACATTGGCTCCTTCCAGACCGATGTCGGTTAACTAATAACTGACGTCAGTTTCTTCTACACTATAATATGACCGACATCGGTTGATCAGACCAACGTCAGTTGCCCTACAACTTGTTTTGTAACTTAGTAACCTTTGCAACTCCTCCTATTCGCATCCTAGTGAAGCTTTTAGCTCCACAAAATAACAAGTACCACTACCAATATAGATCCCTTTTATAACATCCTAAAACCAATGCTAAACTACTTTCTAGTTCCCTATTTCAGCCAAATTTTTCATCACATTAAAATCAAAAATTTATAATAATCTAATAATAATTAGAGTTACCAATTAGTTATCATTTACTTTTAATTTGATTTCTTACTCTTTGATCGTTGTGTGTTGTATTGTAAAGCTTGAATTGGCTAGTGATGGTGCAAGGTTTGTGTCTTGTGCCATAATTGGATCAATCACATTGATCCAATTGTTTGTGTGTTTACTTTCATTCTTACTATAAAATATATAGAAATATTTTTTACCATGCTTTAGAACACTATCATCTTGGTCATTATAGTCTCTTATAGACTATGTTTTTTACCTTCTTATCTATAGTACTCAAATGACCCAAATGACTATGTATTCATACCTCTTTGTTCTATCATTTGTCATGTAGTACATAGTTCACCTACATGACTATGTATTCCTACCTCTTTATTATTTCCTATACATAGTCAATCTATACAACTCTGTATCCTTTTCATCATGTCTCTTGGTAGTATCCTATCAACCTAGTTGCTTTTGGACCTATTGGATGACCTTGTTCTTTGATTGACCAACTCTATTCTCTATTTGGTTGACTCTATTCTTAATTTTCCTTCTTCTTTCCTAATCTAAAATTCCTTCATCAACCATCACAAAATCCCTTATCATAATCTGCTTGGACAACCTAAATATATTTAGACACTATATGGGGTTTTATTTCCTTATCTTTTCTTATTTTTTATTCCTATTTTCAGCCTTTGGGGAATCTTTTGATGCCCCTCGACATATCACTTTAGCCTTTGGGATATATTCTTATACCCACGCACATATCACTTCAGCCTTTGAGGCATCTTATAAATCCCATCCCTATATCTAATTACCCATTGGGGCATCTTATGATGCCCACTCTTATTTTATATTGCATGATACCTAACTAATTCAACTTCAAGAAACATTTTGAGACACATAGGCTTGTCTCTCACATTCTCATCTTTGATATAGACATTATCTTATATCTTTCCTTTCTTATCATGATTTATATATGTTATCCTTATAACATTTTTTTTAGGATACTTACATGGGTCTCACTCTCTACATCAGTCCCTCTTTTCACAAACCTTAATCCCTCCTTCTAGTCCTTTGGTTTCTCTTTTCTTATGAGTTGCATTGTAAAATTATGGATAAGGCCTAGTCTCCTTCATGTTTTCCATTTGTATTATCCTTATTTTCATTATTTTATAATACTTTTTATCACCCCTTGGCTTTCACTTTTATGAGTTGTAGTGTAAGACCATGGATAAGACCTAGCCTTCCTCATAAGTACCATCTTTATCCCATTTAATTTTCACATGCTTTATGCACCCTCGTGGGTTTCTCTTTTATGAGTTGTAGTGTAAGACCATGGATAAGACCAATCCTTCCTCATAAAATCACCATATTTAATTTAATATTCCTTTTCTATCATATGTCTAGAAATGATTACAAGTTTTTTTTTGTCATTTTCCTCAACTTTAGCTTTTACTTCTTCTATAGATAAAATTTACACAACAAACTATGTTAACATATTTTCCTACACTTCCCTCATTATTATGATAAAGAATCACACTTTACTATCATTGTATCCCTTTTCAACCTTTTTTCACATTTTTTTTTATTTAAAGTAATCCAAATTGTTTCATGTTTCATTCCTCTTGATTTCCTTTCCTTTCACTCCACATTGTATAAAATAAGATCAAAGTCAAGATGACACTCTTATTTCACCTGAATTAACAAGACTTTTAGACACCATGATATATAATTTATCTTTATTAGAAAATAATTCCAAAGTCTTCAAATGATATTCATGTTTAGTACCCATGTTTGGTTCTCCAAATTTGTATGGAGGAGGAATAGAAAAGGCCATCAAAAAAGCTAAAATCCAAATAATTTGAAACAAAAATTAGTGATATAAAAGGAAACATGCAAAGTCAAAATTTAAAATAAAACCAAAATATGTGATTCAAATAACATATCTTATCTCTAATCAAAGCTCAAAATCCATATTTTGATTCATGATAGAATCTAGGTCTATTAGAGTGTGGTAGGCTAGTATATTGGAATAGGGAGAATTCAACAAACTCTATGGTGCTACCTAGTTTCTTATGCAAGAACCTAATATTCATAGTAGATCTATGGATCTAGAAGGGGTCATGAGGAATAGAAAACACATTATGGGAAGGTAGGTCCATTTTAATTTTCATTCATATAACCTTCATGGGATAATATACATACTTCATTTGTTGACCTTAAATTTTTGTGGCTATGAAAAGTTCTTCAGTGCCCTTAATCTCAAAAGTCCTCTTATTTTGACAAACTTGATTTGAGTGTCTTGACTTCAATAAAGAGTTCCTCTATCTTGGTTTTTACTTCACCCTCCCTTCTACCCCTTTCATTTCACCTCTTGATTGTCTTTTGTGATTATAAATCTTTATCCCCTCTTCTATACTTCCCTCTTCTTCACATCTTAAAAACATGCTAGCACTACTTTGTTTTAGTTTTATCTATCCTTAGAATAAAACAATATGTTTGATAAACTATGGATTTCTTTCTTTATACCATGGATCTACATCCCAAAATCACATTACTTTCTTTTACCATTTATCATATTTATACTACCCCTTTTTTGTGGACACCTGAGTCTATTTCTACTTTCATGTTCTTTTTCCATTATTTAGTAAGGTTGGATTGTTAATTCTCCCTCACCAATGTTTTTTTCAATTTTATGCACTTTTTCCATTGATTATTTAGTAAGGATTGTTACTACTCACTCATTATTTTTATTTTACCTTTTTCTTACACATCTTTGTTTAAGTAAGGATTGTTACTGCTTTCTCATTGATGTTTGATTACCATCATTTTTGACATGTATCTTTGGTTTGACTCAATGAGTTTGCCTTTCTTGCTTAAGGTTTACTTGTTTGAGCTTTTTAGTCTTTAGTATCCTTGGATTTTTGGTTAGATGATTTTATTTAAATTTTAACTTGGTCATTTGGTCTAACATAACATTTGTCACCTCAAATTACCAAATTTCCTAGTACATCTTATCTATATAGCATCAGTTATCTTCGCTTCCTTGCATTTTATTTTTTCTCTTTAGTTTTATATCCTTATGTTTGTTGAAAGTAGTCTTTGTGCCCTCCATGATCATAAATATAAACATAACAGACAACCATCCATTAATAAAGGTAATTCAATCTATGCATTACTTTTATTTTTATTTATTTTCATTTCAATCATTTAATTTTAGTTATTTTTTATTTAAAATACTTCAATTATTTTAGCATTAGCATTATGTGTTATTATGTTCTTTTCTTGAAACAACATCCCCTATTCCACATGAGTGACATGTGATGAGATTTGAGTGGGGCATATATATACACATAATATTTTCAAACTTTATCAATTACTAATGATCTCTATCTTGTAAGAACCCATTAAGTCTCAATCTCTCTGAGTCATGCCTTAAGGGGTGCACTAGGAAAGGGTGGGTAGACCATTGATGCTTCACAAGATTGTTGTCCCTATACTACCACCTTTTATAAATCCAACTATTTATTTAAAACATTTCCCTAAGCTTTACATCTTATTTTGCACCTTCTTTTAGTCATTTTATGCCTTTATTATTCCTTCCATATCTTAAACTCATTTTTGATAGTTTATGATAAACTGTAAGACCCATAGACCATGTACTTTAATTGATCAAACTCATCTAGGGTTTAGGTCAACTTCTGGCTGACCTAGACCAAGACCTAATTTTATTTTATTAATAATGATATAAATTAGATTGGGATAACCCTATTAACTAAATTTTTAGAAAGGACTAGGGTTAGATCCATCTATATATACACATTCATTTCATCATTTGGAGAAGCGAAAAAGAAGAGATATATATTGTGCATCTACTTATCCACCATTCTACTTGAGGAACATAACTTCAGGTTTCATAATTTCTTTGGAGATACGGATATTGTCTTGTGGAGAAGTCTTTTAGATGGATAAATAGGTTATGTATCCTAAATATGATTTATTATTATCATCCTTCAATACCACAACAACCTATTATGAATCACCTTGGCCTATGGAGACATTGAGGCTTGGTGGGTTCATCTTCAAAGGTAAGTATTCTTAAATGTGTTCCTCATTTATAAGAGTAGATATATATGTATTTTTATTTCTCTCCCATGCATTAGGATTCCATATACATTAACATGAGTATATGTCTTCTATGTATATTTACTTTTCATGTTTATTACCCTTACTTTGTGCCACAAGCTTTGGTGATCACTAGATTAGACTTTACTTTACTTGTTATTAGTTTACTGAATATGAAACATAGGACCTAATTAGGGTTATTGCATATTTTTTTTTGACTGGAGGCTTTGGAACCTTCCCTAGTGATATTTTATGGTAAATATCTCTTGGCTAGGTCTAGCAAATCCATCTTGTTCATGACCCTAAATATCTAATGTACTAACAATCAAAAGTGTAAGTAGGATTTATCTTCTCTAAGCTAGGATTTATTTATAGATCAGTTGTATTTCCATTTGCATATAAATTGTACCATTCTAATAAATCACCAGTGAAAGTTTTAACTAAGAGTTTAGTTATGGAAAAATTATTAGTTTAGATCCACTCATAATAAATATTATTATATGCCTTAAGAAAAGATGTAGGATATTTATTCCCATCATATTTAATAGTTAGATATATATTACGAATATCAATAGAAATAATGAAAGGGGATAAAGGATAATTTTGGATGTGTTGAATAATCATATTGTGCATGATAGGTTGGGGGATTACATTCCTCATGGTATCTCTAAGAGGTGGAGGAATAAAATTTTGATTGTTTTGAGGAAGGAGAATGGGAGGATGATTAGCCATGTTGATCAAATGATGTTCTAGTTACATAATTTGGGAGGTGTTAGATATTTGCATTATGTTAATTGATTACAATATCTATATAAGAATATGAGTGGTATCAACTGGTGGATTGGTTATTTTATGCAGACTCCCCAAAGTGGTATTAGGGGGAGGATTGTTAGGTTGTGGATTCTATGTGGGGTTATTATATAGAATTATGTCAATTTCCCCCACATTGTGCTGAGATGTTTGAAGATATGAATTATCTTGATAGGTATGAAAAGGATCTAATCCACCAATCTCATCTTATATCATGATTTGAAACATGTTGCAATCCAAAGATGAGGGGGGAGAATAAGTACTCCAAGAGTGAGGATTCTCTTGGGAGTTAAAGAAAGGAAGAAAGGAACACCCCATATAGTGTCTAAGTGGATTTAGGTTGTCCAAGAAGATTATGATAGGGGATTTAATGATGCTTGATGAAAGTATCTATTATTAGGAAAGAGGAAGGGAAAATAGGGAAAAATTTGATCAGATAGAGAATTGATTTGGCTAATAGGTACAAAGTCAACTAGGTCAAAAGAGTATGGCTTAAACATAGGATAAAATGAATGCATAGTCGTATGGGTTGATAGTGTACTAATGATTAGGGAAATAAATACAAAGATAAGGATACACATTCATAAAATATGATTATCTACTATGGAATAGAGAATTGAATAGGAAGATAAGGATACATAGTCATGCAGATCAACTATGTACTATAGGTACAAAATCTAAATAGTATGTAAGAAACTATGTTGACCAAAATGATAGTATTCTAAAATAAGGGAATTTTTTTAAAGATAAATTTGAAGCAAAACAAATTAATAACATAAGAATTTGGATCAAAGTGACTAACCCAACTAGAACACACAACACAAAACTTGCACCAATGTTGGCCAATGAAGGTTTTTCAATACAACACATAATGGGCAAATAGCAAGCAACATCTGGAAAGTAAGTACTAACTAGTTGGTCATACTAAGTGTTGTTAAGTTATAATGAAGTCCAATTTTAATGTGATAGTTAATTTGGCTAAAATAAATAACTAGAAATAAATCTAAGGTTGGTTTCAAGATGTTTGTGCTGAAGGGATCTATATTGGCAATGGTACAAGTTTGGTATTAGGGATACCCTCTCACTTCACAATTCCATAGTGATAAGGGAGTTGGGTTATTTTCCAATATATATCATCAACCATGTATTTATAATTGGATATAAAACCAAGTTAGTTTTCCCTTGGTGATGAAATCCAAGTAGGTAGACCTTGGGAAGACAAATTTTTAATTCTTTTTGAATGTAAAATGATTTGATAATGTGTGCAAAAGAGAAAACTAGTGTAACTAAAATGGTAATTTGAAAAACCATCTATTTAAGTGATGTGAATTACTCTAAGCATCAAAATAACTTAAAAGGAAATGTGAATTAATTACTAATAAATATAGGTTATTCATTTATTGATAATAGTATAAATTTAGTTTAGGAGACATTGTATATAAATTGTATAGACTAGAGTCAACTAGATCACTATTATTTTGTAAAGTAAGGTCTATAAGAACATAGTCCGATAGGTAAACTAGGTATTCTAGATAGAAGACATATTACATAACTATGTTGACCAAGTCAAGCTAGTTAATTGTAGGGTTGTATTTTTATAGACTGTAAACTTATGAAAAATAATACAGAAAGAAGAATTGAAATGATAAAGAGAGAAAGGAAGGAACCTTAATGAGTTTTAAGACATTTTATATTTCAATTTTTTATGTTATGATGTTCAAATGCTAATTAAAAATTCTACTAACTGGGTTGACTGGTTCAATGAAGTTTACAAAACCTTGTATGTTGAATAAGAAATAAAAAACAAAGTTGACTCATTTGACTATGTTTGTAAACATGTATGTTGACATAAGATAATAACAAAAAAATTCAACTAGTTTGACTATGTATGTTATCTAAAAATGAAGAAGAATACTATGCTAAATTGATTGATCTAGTAACCTGTATTTGGCAAATACTTGTACTAAAAAAATAAAGTCATTTTGAAGTGACTATGCATTAAAACTATGCAAAAAGTTAGAACTATACTGATTATTTTTAATATAATATTTAAAATGTAATAAAAATATAACATGATGAAAAAATGATGATGTGAAAGAAAACTTACCAAGGTTAGATTCACATTGGGTTCACTATAATGTATGCAAAGGGAAATGCAACTGATCTATAAATCAATCATATCTTAGAGAAGGTAAATCCTACTTAAACTTCTAATTGTTGATACATTAAATATTTAGGGTCATAACCAATATAAATATGTTAGACATAGACAAGGGATACATTACCATAATAAAATCACTAGGGAGGGTTCTAGAGCATCTAGTCAAGTAAAACTATGCAATAACCCTAAGTAGGTCCTATGTTTTCATATTCTCAAAGAGTATAATGACAAGTAAATAAAAGTCTAAGCTAGTGCTCACCAAAGCTTGTGACACAAAATAGAGGTTAGCAAACATGCATAAGAAAATCCTAATTAAGCTATGTATAGATAATATCCTAATACATGGAGAGAGAAATATATTTAAAAACCATTACTTATGCTACTTCTATCTACTAAAATAGATGAGTAAAGTTATAGATACTTACCTTGAAGATAAACTATTCAAGACTCAATATCTCCCTTAGCCAATGGTGCTTCATAAGAGGTTTTTGTGGTTTTTAAGTATCACTAAAATAGGCCAAAGCATTGAAGACTTTACCACAAGATAAGATTCTTCTCCAATTAGAAACCCTAAGATATAATTCCTCAAGTAGAATACTGGAAGACAAGATTTTAAATAAGCACAAATGAATAACTAACTCTTGATGTCTCTCTAAGGATGTAAAAATGAATGTGTGTATATATCTGAATCTAACACTAAACCTTTTCAAAATTTTAGCTAATAGGGTCAGCCCAATTGACTCTATATCATTATTTATAAAAACAAATTAGGTCTTGGTCTAGTTTAGCTAGGGTATGAACTATCCCCCAAATTATCTCTATAAATTAGATAAAATGTCTATGGGGTTGATAGTGTAATGTAAACCGTTGGGAAGGGATAATGAAGGATTAAAATGATTAGAAGAGGGCACAAAAGAGGAGAAAAAGCTTAGGGGAATGTTTTTAGGAGATGTTTGTGAAAATATCAAGTGGTAGAAAATGGAAAACAATTCTACAAAGAACCAATGGTCTACCCACCCATTTTTTAGTGCACCTTTTAAGACATGTACTCAAAGAGATTGAGACTTGATGGGTTCTTGCAAGAGAGAAAGAATCAATAATTGATAAAGTTTGGAAATATTATGTGTATACATAAGAGACATGTGCACATGTCACTAAATCTAAGACAAGTAAGACATACAAGGACATGTTCAAATATCCACATATGCAAGCAACAAATAATTTGGCTTAGAGCCACATATAAAGACATGTTTAAATGAATGCATACACTTTCAATAATTTATAAACAAGGACATAGTCACATGTCCAAAGCATACATAATATGAAAATAAGTGGCATAAAGCCAAGAATCAATGGCATATTCATATGCCCTCGAGTAGAATAAGCATAGAGATACAATTAAATATGAACTAGGAAAGATAGAATTGAAAGTATGAATGAACATGTAATAAAAATATGTGCAAGAGACAAGATGTACATATATTTAATCTAAATTAGTAGTAGCAAGAAAAAACTTTGAGTAAGTGTATCATGAAAAATATCAAGATATAATAATGCTAAAGTTGTGATGTATATTGTAGAAAAGTAGAACCTGGTAATCAAAACTATGTATAGGGTGCCCCCAAATGGGTGAATGTGTCAAATGAAGAACTTTTGGATTAGTGTATATGCCCCTAGTGGGTAGCAAATAGAACATCTAGATTATTGTAGTGGACTTGAGTCTTGTATCAATCTATAATCATTCAACAAGAAAAAGTGAAGCATATATGTATGATAAAAATGGCTATACTAACATAACTAACATATGTAGTGTCTATCAAATAAAAGTAATGTAAACATGGAAATGCATACCAATCTATAGTTTTGTATTTTTTGAGTAAATATTTGAATCTTTTTGTGTTTTTTAAATATTATGTTTTATTTTTATTTTTTGGATATAAGCTATATACAAGAAACATAAAAATGAAACTATATACAAGGATCAAGAAAGAATAAAGGTATGTATAAGTAGGGAGGAAAGATACTAACTGATAAGTCTCATGGGAGACTCACTATCACTATGTCCTATGTCAAAAATAGGAATGGTAATCTCTTATATAGTGTGATTACTATGTTGGATTTGAATGGTGTTGCAGTATGAATCTAGGTATTGTTCATCATAAAAATCATAATAATCATAATTACCTATAATGCTAGAGGGAATTGCCTCATATTATGGAGTTGAAGTTTTTGAATTATGATTTGGAATATTGATTATGATTTTTCCATTTGAAATTGTGATTATTATAGACATATGGTGTTGTAAAGGCTCTTTTGTTAAAAAGCCTTTTTTTAGAATGCTTATTGGTTTAGCATGATTTTGACTTTGTAACTTAAGTTATTTCTCTTTTTGTAACATTTCCTATGTATCTATACTTTTTGCCTTGATAAACTATATTTGTGAATGATTTTCCTCAAGATGTTCAGTAATTCCCAAACCTTGTTGACCAATATTATCGACTACTATAATAGAAGTAACGCCTTGGGCCTATTTGCCCAAACCTTGACTGTGATAATCAAACTATTGTATATATTTTTGGCCAAAACCATACTACTTTAAAAGTTGAGCTTCATTTTGGAGAGGTATATTTGAAAATTTTACTTTCTTGACTTGTTCTTATTATACTTTTTATTTCTCTAATTATACTTTGTGAATATTTTGTTGTTTTGAGTTATGATTTGGTAACCATTTTTGTATTGTTTCTAAATTTGACCCTTTTTGAATTTGTAGATGTGCCATTATATGTTGTTTGGATGATGTGTCACTATTTTATTCATTTTTATCCATTATATATTGTATTTTAATTTTAAATTATAAACATTAATCGATGTGGTGCCCATGCATTCTATGATATGCACAATAATATCTGGACCTCCTCACTAGGTTTAGAGGAGGTAGGTTGATCAACTTAGTTTTAATAATTTCCCTTAGTATCTCACTAGAGATATTATTTTACCATTGTAAGTTTTTTTAATCACTTATAATATATGCATTGTGTTTTACTTTATTATTTGGACATTAAAGAGTGTTAGGCACAACTTTGATAAGTTTAGATGCATATACATGGTTTACACTAGCATATTCTAAATACCGTGTACATGTAATGTGATTTGTCAATAATGTGACATTTTAAATTAATAACTAATTTTGATTTTGTAAATCTAATATTATCTTGTTCATACTAGTAATTTAATCCCTTAGAGTATCATAAGTCCAAACCCTAGTTAGTTTTGATTGAACATGTAATTTCACACCCTAAATTAGAGAGGTGTGGATAGGTTGAGTATTGGCATGAGTAAAAATAGTATATGCTTATTAATATCATGTAAGAGTGATAAAATAGACCCAATTAGAGGGAAATTAGCTATCAACCCCATGTAGATGAGGGGAAGGATAATCTTTCATGTGCATAAGATATGACATTGAAACTTGAAATGTAGTTATTAGCTTATGTGTTAAATCCTCTGTGTGTAAGGGTTTATTGGTTAATTTAATTCCAAATAAGATAAATATAACATTTTATTAAATATGACATGTATTTTAATGTATTTATATCATCATGTACATATGTGTTTATGTCATCTTTGAATTCATTCCAAATAAAAGGAGACAAACCAGCAAGAGAAGCTATAAAACTTTGCATCAAAAATTAATTATCTTAATTAGTCATTATTATCATGATTATATTAAATATAAACCTATTTTAGGGTCTTATAAGGCTGGAAACATAAACCCTAGGGTTGTCTAGGGTTAGGGTTTGAGTAATATTCAAAGTAATTTTGGTTCACCAAATGTTTTAAACTTTTAGGACTTAGTGTATGTAAATCCTATGTTGGCTAAAGAGATGAGTATAATAAATCAATTTAATAATATTCAATAAATATAACCACCAATTTTTTATAAAATTGATGAACTTTGACCTTTCTAAAAATAGTAATAAATATTGCAAATAATAACTTATTTATAAAATGATTGGGACAAATGATCTAGAAGCTAAAAATGAGGTAGTTATTGGTCTAAGTGTCATAAGTAAGATCCCAATGTCAAAATACCTCATGAAAGTATCACCTTAATTTTAAAATAATGGAATGTGGCACTAGTATCCCTATTTTGATGGTAGTTTCCTTTGTACATAACTATATTGATATTTTAGGTGCAACTAAGTTTGGATGTGTGAATTTTGTTTCTAAGTGCATGAGTTATGAAACCCTATATATTTTATATTTTTAGTAAATTTGTGATAAAACCCTAATATTCCATGTTGAAGGTGCATCTGGTTGATACAAGCTAAAAAGTGTGTTTGTTAGTAGGGTAGGTTGGACATCCTCAACACCCTCTTGTGAACAAAGTTGTCTACATACCAATACTCTGAAGAGGGATCAAGACTGATGTAGTTTTCCCCACCTAAGTGTTGGTGTAAGTGAAATTCAAGATAATATGATACTTTACTTGAGTTCTTTAAATGTACTTAAGACTACAAACCTAGGTAATCTAAGCTTAGAAATGTTGTAGATGGTATTATGCATAATTAAGGTAGAAAAGGGATCGATAACCTTAATTTTTCATAACATATTCTAATTTTTCATATGTATTTTTCATTTTATTTCCATGAAGTGGTTAAAGGAATAAAATTCATGTATTTATAATGTTCTAGTGCTTGTATGGGTGCTAAAAATGGTCTAGGTCAATCCTATGAGGTCAAATATTTGAAAATATATCCATTTGTGAAAAGAGGATGGAAAGGATATTAGATCCATTATTAGGACACTAGTGCCATGTGCAACTACTGCCCTTATTGTGGGGCTAGTGTCCAAGTGGTAGAACACTAGGAATGAAGGGCCAAAATGCAAAAATGAGGGTTTAAGACTACTTTAGGGATGACTAAGGATGCCTATGGCCCACATGAAGGCTAGATAAGTGTAAAAATAGGATCTAGGATAGGTTTAGGGATAATCTATGGATAGGTGGTCTCAAGTATCACTCTTAGCACTCAAGTGACACTTTTAGGTGATTACAAATACTTTAGTGTGTAACCACACTTTATCTCAAAATAAAGTTCTAATTTTCCAACTTTCTCCATGTAAACCTAATATTATAAAAGTAGTAGTAAATTTCCATATATTATATATAATATAAAAGTATAATAGATCAATGAAACATTTTAAATTTGAATAAAAATGAATGATCACACCTATAAGTGGAAAAACCATGTTTCCCTCTAAAGCTTTAGGTATTGGGGTGATTATGACCCTATGGAGAATTTCATGCAGTGATTATGACCCAAGATGATTTCCCCTATTAAAACCATGTGTTTGGAATATAAATTCCCCAACCCTTATGGATAATGAGTAGTTTTATGCCATTTAGTGATGTAGAGCCTCAACTACACTACTCATTTAACAAATCTTAAACTTCAAGAAGGAAGGGTGGATCCTCATACTAAGCTCATAAATAAATATGAATATATTGAATCAACAAACTAATTTAGATTTTTAGATTCAAAATTATACCTTCAATTCATTTATTACCAACTTTTAAATATAAAATTACATTTAGAATGGCATCTATCCTTCATAATATAATCAACTATCTTAATCTAATATAGAATGCCATAAATCTATTTGTCACTCTACCCCCAATCTCATAGATATGATAATATATCATACATGTACCTAAAAAAATCATATTCATTTCATATGCCCCAAAATTCATTATACCTATTAATATATGTCGCATAATCTAAACCAATTTAATAATTTGGCCCAATTTCAACCTTGTAAAATCACGCAATCTATCCCAAAATATAGATTTTTTGGATATTAATACTTGAATATTTATGATAAACCCAATAATATGCCCCAATTTTGAGGTGAGGAATGTATCTTAGAAATTACTCATATCAAAATAAAAAAGTTAAATGCATCATGCTATATAAAACATGTAAGCATTTAATACATGTGCCAACATATGGATAATATATCATGATAGCATGAGTAGATCATCAAGGCATATTTAAAACATGTATCCTAAGCCATATAAATGACCTTTCCATATATAAATATCAATTATTCATTTCATAATAATCATCTCATATATAAGCATTAAATAGTAACCCACACTAAAATGTGCATGATATAGATCATGGCACTACACACAAGTAGAAAGATGTGTGATAAGTATCACAGAACCACAATCTTAGCAAACAATATTAGATGTATTGAAACATAAGCACATTATTTAATGGTCATGATGCACACCATAGAATCACACACAATAATACTCAATATCACACAAAAGAAGAGGCACACATATTACACTCAATGAACATGTAATGTTACCAAGACAAGATCCACACATTATGAGAAATTAATGCTACACTATAAAAATCATTGTTACTCAAGTGGAGATTTGTATATAATGAATGATAAAATTCAACTAAGGAAAGAACCATATAAATAAATATCCATACAATGGTATACTAAATCAATAAATATCACACATTAAGTCAACATCCACACAAATCACAATCAATGATTAGACTATATGAAATGAAATAGAAATATTGAAGCATTTAATAAGTCAACCTATTCTACACCATCAGTCCATGTCAATATCACAACATAGAAAACTAGCATATTCATGAAATGTAGTAATGTAGAAAACATAAAATAGACTAATGTATATGTAATAAATTAATGTAGCTCAACATGATGGATGAAAAGGTCATATAAATATATAACCTATAAAAATTTGACATGGACCCTAGGAGTAGGAATATCCCATGTATGTACTTGTATGTATCATGTCAAGCATCTATGTCCTACACATCACTCATATATACCATGAAATGCATGTGAATGAAAAAGGATATGTAATCTAACAAATAGTTAATTAAAAATATACATCAATTATTATGATCCATACTTATAATAATAATAAATAATGTAGAAAATAATTTAGATCAACATAACACTATATATTTGTGGGCCAAGCTACCTAAATATTTAATATATGTATAAATATAATAATACCTTTAAGTTATGCCAACACCATAAAATATTTATTTAGGCATGAATAACTCCACAATGCCACTTTGAGGGGGACAACCTCCAATATCCTCTTATAATATAAAATTCAACACTTCTTTGATTGATTGATACCTTTACAATGATATTCATATCATTTATATAGACCTCTGATTAACTAATAAAGGATGGGTAACCTCTTAATCCGAATATAGGTTAACTCATTACCCAATATACTAATCCCACAAGTTACTCATCTAACCCATATAATGGTCCATACAACTAATTAATGATGTGTGCCACATGTCAACATCTCCATTAAACCCTATGCATAATAAAAAAGGATGGTTTACCTCCTAATATAAATTTAGGCTGATTCATTACATAATATACTAATTCCACAAGTTACTCATCTAACCCATATAATGACCCATATAAATAACTAAGGGGATGTGTGACAAATGTCAGCATCTCCAATAATCTATACATTTATGTATCATATCCCTATGTACATAGCACTCCTTCTCTCCTTGACATGTTTCTCCCCTAAAACATATGAAGAAACTAAATAATGAGTGTGATTCAAATCATTTCACACTTGTCTCCAATTGTAATCATCCAACCAACCATATGTGATCTTGGTAGGTGATAGATCGCTAATGTTGTTCCCAAATTCCATTATGCTACTCTGATTCCATTTATGATCGTATATGTACCTCTTTGGTGTCCATACAAAATGATTTATCCTCTGATTCCATGTTCCATATTTCATTATGTTACTCTGATTCTATGCATAGTCATATTGATTTCCCCATTGATTCCATGTTCCATATTTTTTTGCATTATTTTGATTCCATACACACCCATAGTTGTTATCCCTTGGATTCCAAGTGTATCCATATGTATTTTACCTCTGATTCCTTGTATATAAAAAATTATCATTACTATGATGTTCCTTGGCATACCTCCATGATTGATTCATATCATGATGATGTGGGTGTATGTATTCCCTAACCTTAGTATCATGTTCTATTTTTGTGACCTTATCAATATTTTATTCTTCCTCTTCCACCTTTTTTATGTGGTAGTTCCCTTGTCTCTTTAGTACATTAAATGCTCTTAATTTCTTGTATTTTTACTTTATATATATCTTTATATTATTCTTCCTCATTCTTTTATTCACCCTCTTCAATCTCATCCTCATGTTCTACCTTGAATATTCCCTATGCCTTTCCAACTATGATATCTTGTAAAGTGACCTTATTTTTCCTCTACCACAATTTCATGAAAATTTTCACATTAATATTGATTGTTCCTAAATTCTCTAACCATGGATATCCAAGTACTGTATCCACACTATCCATATCCAAAGTACAAAAATATGAATGCAAAACATATTTGTCCATAGTGAGTTTTAAATATTCAAAAACGTGAACATTATTACCATCTACTTGAGCTTCCTTAATATTATTTACTTGAACTTATAGATGTTGGCCCATATCCATGTTGATGAAGTTATACTTATTCCTAGGTTTTATAGACACAATGACCTTCTTATTTTGAATGCATCCATAAAACTAAAAAATTAAATTTTATTTCATCAAATCCAAATTATTTCAACCCTTATCATCCAATATTTATTCCTCTTCTTTGATATCCACTACCTCTCTTTGTACACCATCTATAGCCTCATCATCATCATCATCATCATGTTGTGTTTCTTATATTTCATAATCACCTAAATACTCTTCATCATTCCATCATCACAATTATTTTATTCCTCTTTTTCTACATCATGATCCTCAACCTCTCCTCATAAATCATTTGTAGGTCCCTCCTCATCATCATTATGTTCATCCACATTTTATTATTCTTCTTCTTATATACTCTTTTTTTATCATCATCGATCTCTTATTCCATCACATGTCCTTTTTTTCCACAGTATATTTATGAAAAATATTTTTCATGTTATTAAAAATCTCCATCAAATTCTCCCAATTTTTATAATTAATTTGACCCATGATTTTAAAGAGAACAAAAAAACTAGAGTTAATGAAAAAACCCTAAATTTTCAATAACTCATGAAAAATTGATCCAACCAGTCCAAAAATGTTACTATATCTTACATGTATGATGTTGAAAGTTTAGTGAAAATTTTTGAAAAAAAATACAAAATTTTTGGCCTATAGAGTGAATATATGAAAAATCATAAATTCGTGATAACTCACACAAAACTTGTCAAATAATTCCAAAATTTTATTGCATCTTTATTGCATACTGATACTAAATCATTAAAATTTTCAAATAAAATTTATTGAAATTTTGATATATATGATTAATTTATTATAAACCCTAAAATAGTAATAACTCCCTCAAAATTGATTATAAAACCTCTAATTTTATATTTTTACTTATTTGAAATATTTTAAAACACTATATATATATATATATATATATATATATATATATATCACAATAGATTTCAAGATATAAGTGATTCTCCAGACCTAGCATTTTGCCCACAATATTTGCCCAAATTGATGCTTTGATACCACATAGTATGATCCATACTTATAATAATAATAATAAAATGTATAATTTAATGTAAATCAACACAACACAATAGATATTGGTGGGCCAAGATGCCCAAATATTTTCAATATATACATAAATAGAATAATACTCTTCAAATAGGGAAACACCATATGACACTCCTTTAGGAAGGAATAACTCCACAATGCCCCTTCGAGGGGGACAACCTCCAATATCCTCTTAAAATAGAAGATTCAACACTAATTGATTGATATATTTATAATGATATTAATATCCTTTATAAAGACCTATAATTAACTAACAAAGGATGGGTAACCTACAAATCCCAATGAAGGTTGACTCATTACCAATATACTAAATCCACAAGTTACTCCTTTAAACCATACAACTAACTAAGGGGGATGTGTGCCACATGTAATAATATCCATCATCCCATATACATTAATACATCATATACCTAGGTGCATAGCATCAATGTAGTAACTATAAAAATAAGTTATGCTTAGGTCTATATTTTTTATTTCTTGGAATTTTAAAATATATTTTTTTTAAAAATTAACACGTCTATATAGACCAATAAGGCCAATTGGTGAAGCTTAGAAAATAAAATAATGGGAGGGATCAAAATCATACTTATCATATGTCAAGTCATGGTAAGCATAAAAATGGAGTAGCAAAGCATTGCAAAGGAAATGAAGGAAAGCAACATGCCCCTACTATATATGTGAATCATATTATCATGTCTTAAGAGATGTATATGGAGATAATAATAGACATTCCCTTGAAGGGTAAGAATCAGTGTATGTTCTCATGTCCTATATATATGCATAAACATATGTTCTAATTTAATCTCAATGTAAAACCTAACTCTGTCAAACATAGATAGGTAACGTATATGGGTGAGGAATTAATATGTCACAAGGAATGAGCACTAGGATTAGGCTATTGAAATGGATGTATCATCATAGGATAAATGACACATATTTTCACATTAAGATAAATAATAAAAATGAAAGGGATAATTTATAACATCATAACAAAATGAATGGAAAGAGGAATTATTAAAACTAGAGAATATGTACACATGTATGTCAAAATTGAATAATAGAGGGAATAATAAATTAGAAAAAATCAAGAAGTTATGCATGATATAATAAATTTTTCTTAATAAAGGAGCCAATCAATGGGATGTTTCCCTATATATCATGTTCACTCAACCACCCTTCTTGTTTATCATATGTTGAGTCCTATATTATATCATTATTTGTAATAATAAAATATTTAATTATATCATTAATTTGATTATATTTGTCTTTGTTTTCATCCAACCTTTCATATTAGTATAATAATCATCAATTATTAGTTATCTTTAGATGGAGCTAATTTATTGGTTTTTCCTTACCCTTCAATATATCCCTTACTATTAGGCTCATGCATCTTATTTGTAAATATATAATAATTTAATATCAATGTTTGATCATTATCCAAAGGAATGATTTTTTATTTATTTTATTATTTTTGAAATTCTTGCTCTCTTAAAATTATCCATACTCTCCCTATAAAATGTAGCATAATCGTATAATCTTGATTATAATTGAGAACTTCCGTCATTGAATTTATCCATGCTCTAGTTCAGTTTTGTATTGGTCCAAATTAGGGATAATATGAAATGTAAAGGAACATGTTTTTAGGCCAAGAATTATAAGTGAATCAATTTATTTAATGAATAACTAAGATGTAGTCTCATTCAATTATTCAATTTTATATCCAAGATACTTGAATAGTGTCATGATACATACATTAATTTCATAGGTGTTATCAATCAAAACATTGGTACACTAATTTCCATCTATATTACAGTTAATAACTGAAGGATATATATATGAATAAGACTTTATAATTTCCCCCTTAGAAACAATGCTTGTAAGATTATTATTCTTAAATATATGTTGATTTTTAATTTCCTTCTTATGCACCTCTTGTATACACTTAATATTTTTCACTTTTATCACTTTACTAATAGTTAATCTTATAGGGAGATTTTCATGCATCAATATCCCTAAGTTTACACCTTAAAGGGTGCACCAGTAATGGAGTGGGATAAGCTAGTGGTAACTTGTGATATATTTTTTCATACTATTCTATCATACCTTCATAAATATCAATTTTACCTCCTTTGAATCTCTTTATATATTACCTCTTCATCATTTTTTTAGTCTTTATAACCACCCCATTCTATTACTATATTAGCCAAGATGATATTACTTATTTTTACTTATCTTTTCATACATTGTATCATCTTGGCCAATACAACTTTGAGTTTTTATTTTGCCTCATTTTTTGTAATGTCCTATTTAATATAGTATTATGTCATCCAATATATTTCCAACTATATCAGCCAGGCTACTACCTTCAACATAGATTTCATGTTTAGTTCTATTTATTGTATCTATATATAGGGGTCATATTTCATTTGTAAACCATATAACACACTCATATCCTTTTTTTTCACTCACATTTCTACTCTTAAGTAGTGAAAATAATACTTTGATGTTTAGAGTCTTATTATTAGAGGTTTAGTACTGATTATGGTCTTTGAATCTCAATAGGATAAGGAGTCATGCCGAGGAGGTGTCCCAGTATTTGGATTCCCCAACTAAGGATATCTAGGTATTCTTATTTCCATTTGATGTCTTTAACCTAAAAAAAATCTTGAAAAGTGACACTTAATCCAAAGGTGGATATTTAGGTGCCAAAGAGTCCAAACGAAGGTAAATCTATTTATCCTTAATCTCTTTCATTTATTTACTAATTATATTATATATTTATTTTCTCATTGTTACCATAGATGTGTTATTTATCCTTGATTATGTTCCTCATTATATAAAATAATTTGGTATATTTATAGGGTTGCTTAGGATTTCCATTTATCATCGTAGGTTGTATATACCACCTATTATTTGATCATTACACTACTTAACTTTTTATTCGCTTAGTATTTTTAGCTATCTTATATATAGGTTACCCTTGTTCATTTATTCCTTATGTGAAGTATCCTTATTATATCCTTAATACACCCCTTTGTAATCATTATTATAATCACTTATCTATATTGAACCCTAGTGATAGAAATACCCTATGTCATAGGCTTAATATTTGGAACCCTTTCTTCTCAAAATTTGTGTAGATTATAATATTTTATGCCTATGGTTAATCTAAGTCCTTACTCACTCTTACAAGTATATGTAGGCTCTATTTTTATGGAATTTTTTTATCCTATTGAATTGAGAGATATAATTTTTTAAATTCATCCTAGATCATGCATACATATTGGTTAGCCCAACATGAATTATTCTCATTATTGGTTAGATTGTCTTCACATTTCCATATAATTCTAATCATTGTATTCTTATTGGATTCCCCATCATTATACACTATTATGAACCCAGTATGAATCATATCCCACTATGGTTGGATTGTATTCATGTTTCCATTTTCTTATTATCATTATCTTCACTTTGGCTTAACCATAATTGTATGTTCTAGTGAACCCAACATGGATACTATCCCACCACTAGTTATATTTTTTTCACATTTCCCTTTCTTTTCTATACATGTAATTTGTATATATATCTAGGTTTTAAAATATTTTATAAAAATATCAACCCCTAAATTTCCATTCCATGAAGAAAATTACATTGTCAAATAGGTAAATCTTAATCTCACTTACATCATTATTATGTAAATCAACCTTGAATCCCTCCTCTAGATCTTGATGATTATCATATTATGTCCAAACCTCCCATCTAATACCTTCCCATTTATATCATGTACAAAGACCCCATAGAGGATCTTCCCATTTTTAACACCTATCTTTCTTCCATGCCAACTATTGATGGAAACTCATCATGGTGTAATTTTTATCTACCAACATCTACCATAAATTTTCCATGGTGAAATACATCTACCATGATTTTATCATTATTAGAAACTCCCACTCTAACTAAAATATTGATGAGGATGATTTCACTAATTTTTACCCACCTTATAACTTGGCCTTGGATGAGGAAAACCTATTTCACATGCCTAACTCAACATAATTTAAATTATAGGTGACCTTGATTTTAGATATTATATGACTAATCATATTTATTCTTTATATCCAATCTTAATATAATTTCCTTTTTCACCATTAACAATTAAAAATAAATGTATTAGCCATACTAATATAGCTTTGTCACAATTTTATCTTACATACAACTACATTGTCCATGCTTATATATTTTTTAATCCTTTTCCTATTACATACAAGCATATCATGTTTTGTCTCATTTTTCTCCCACATACAACTACATTGGTCATAAACTTACATTTTCTAATACATTTATAAATTTTCATCCTCTTAAAAATAAATACATCTACCTTGAACTAAAACGTGTTGAATTACTTATATATATCCTTCCTCTTACATCTAACTCCATTGAAAACAATCTAAGTTGTGCCAATATAGTTATGAAGTTATATCTTATTAAATATTAATACATCATCCATGATCTAGTGTATACCAATATAGTTCTAAATTCATTTTTTGTCATAAGTAATTGCATTAACCATTAACTAATTTTTTTTGATACAGTTATATATCTTCATCCCCTAAGAAGAAACTACATCGACCTAAACCTACACAGTAATAATATAATTTTACTAGTTTCTCTTGATTTTATCATACAACTTGATATATATCATCTATTTTTATCCAAAATAATTATATTGGATAGCATGATATAGTTCTACCTATTTCTATTTCATATGATTGTATCAGCCTAATTGAATAGTTTAGCCTAGCTTAGTTACACAAACATGTATCATTTTGGCTTATATAATTCATTTTAGTCATGTTTTACCACAATATATCAACTTGTATAATATCACATATAAAAATTTAAAATAACCTCCCAAAGATATGAAAAATTACCATAGCTCCTAAAATTCATGTTGTATGATACCTCTACATAAAAAAAAAATGTATCATAAGTAATATATATGTCGATCTTGAGGTTTCCATAAAGTATAATCCTAAACTACCTTACTCTACATCACATGCTAGGGTATCTTTTGATGCCTACACATTTAACTTCATATCTTGTGGCATCTTATGATTACCACCCTTCTCTTAATTCAAACTTTGGGAAATTTTACAATTCCCATCCTTACATCAAAGTACCTTTTGGAGCATCCTAAAATTCCTACACTTCCTCCATATAGTACAATCATAAATATATATAACTTAAATAAATTTTCAAAGAGCTAACCAAGATTTATGCTTCCTAGTTTTATTTTTTACACGTAGTTTATTTATTATACATAGTTACATTTTAATTTTCTATGATAATACTTTCTTATGTTACAACATTTATACACTTTGTCTTCACCCCAACTTTCTTAGAATCAATCATAATAATTATTTTTGGTCCTTAGGTCTCTTTATATTTTTAAATCTCTTAGTTTTTTAGTTTATTAATGGTAATACTTGGGGAATAAACAAGGCCATCCTCATAAATGCACATCATATTGATTTTATTTTTACATTTAATGTCTATTTAGTGTAGTCAATCTTAGTTTCCTTGTGATTCTTTGTCATTTTTTTATATTCCCCATCTTTTGGGATGATTTATTTTATTATTTTTTGTGATAGACCCTTTGTAGGTATGTATGGATTCTCTAATGACATGATAATCGTATTCCATAGTGTTTTTCTTATTTGGGTTTTTTTTTGTGATTTGAATTACATCTTCATATACTTTCAACTACAAGTATACCTTCATTATATCACATATTGCACATGGATAGATATTTTATGATCCCTATTTTCCCCTCTCATTTCACTTTAGGCACACTTGGATAATTTTTTAGTTTACACTATTTTCTAAAGTGTAATCCTATGAGTCTTTAGGTTTCTTGGTCTCTAGGTTGTTTTATTTAGTGGCTAATTCTAGGCTCAATTTTTTTAGTAATCTTTAGCATCCATTTTTAGTTTTTTCAAACTCATATAAAAGAAGAATATATAAAAACCAAAATATTAAAAATCTATATTATAATAAAATTAAATGTTAAAAGGAAAATGTATCTTTAAAATTCATATCACACGGAAAAAGTGATCTTTTTGGCACATCTCCTATTCTAGTCAAAGCCCAAACTCCATAATTAGCCTCAATAGAGTTGAGATCTATTGTGGTATGTTAGACCATTATATTTTGGTATTATTTCTCCTTTCATCATTACTTACCTATATCAAATTATATTCCCACCTACTTTCTCATGTAAGTACCCAATCTTTGAAGTAGACCAATGACTCTGTAAGGGGTCTTAAAGAGTGGGGAATATATTGTGGGAAGGTAGGATCATTTTATTTTTATGTATATATCCCTCATGGGATGATATTTATACTTCACTTTTCCTTCCAAAATTATTTTTGTTAGGTGGGATTCTCTAAGTCCTTCATGCCAATAATTATTAG
Organism: Torreya grandis; assembly: GCA_037957365.1. Taxonomy (NCBI): domain Eukaryota; kingdom Viridiplantae; phylum Streptophyta; class Pinopsida; order Cupressales; family Taxaceae; genus Torreya; species Torreya grandis. The sequence continues at coordinate 617,310 of JARHVA010001410.1, read as the reverse complement.
CCTTGCCCATTTGATTAGAGTGTCTTGTCTTTGCCAAGGATTTATACATGACCCTTTTGGTGTTATTATTTTATTATTTTTTGGTTTATTTTCTTAATAAAAAGAACTTACTAAAAATAGAAATGATATAGGGTTTTAAAATAGTAATACCTATGATGGGGATACACACCATTGATCCATCAAGGTGGGATCTCATTTTTCGGTAGGAAGGACTATCTACGTAATAAAGACAATTTAGACAAGATTGAGTAATGATAGATATGGATGGAATATTTGATACAAGAGTATTTATATAAAATGGTACACTTCCTTAGAGGGCTGTCAATCCACTATTTATGTAATTTAGTATATAATAGAATAAGATAAATTACAATAAAGCATATGATAATATTATGAAACTAAAATGAAGTAAATCAATATACTACATTGATATTATCAAAACATTAATTATAATATATTGATACTAAGTTTTATTATTCTTGGATTACTTATAGTTTCTCAGGGATGGATTTTCTAGTTGGGGTGAAGATAATCACACAAAGTCCTAACTCAAAAGAGATATCACTTTGATCAGTGAATAAAGGATGAGGAACTATGTGTAAGTCATGAATTGAGACCACATCATGTATGACATGAGGAAAGGTCATCTACAGATAGTAATACATGATTTTAGGCCTTAAAACATCAAATTAGATGTGTTAAATATTGCTAATCTAGTCTTGGGTTCCATATAAAAGTGAAACATAAGGATCGACACTAATTGTATTAGAATTAGTATTGATTAGGTAATCAATATCGATCTAGAAAGAATCATTGTTTATCTTTATAGTGGGAACTAAAAGACTCAAAAAGGTACTTAATGAGGGATTTTATAGATCTTTAAAGGCTTTAAATTGATCGTTGATGTACGTAAATAGACTTAAAAAATAAACAAAAATAGAAAGGAATAAAATAGTAATTTAAAACTAATTAAATACATGATAAACTTACCTCTACAAAAGCTTCTTGAGCTATAAATAAATACCTCATTGATAGATATATGATTAGCTTTGAGTAGAGTGTGGGTAGACTAGAATTGGGATAACATTCTTCTAGAGTGGTCTAGGCAAAAAAAAATTGTGTTATTGTGTGTAAAAATTAGGATCCATAACCTGAGGTTGGACTAACTATAAATTAACATCAATCCTAATAAGATTGGTGATCATCATATAAAATGTTACCAATTTTATCTAAGATTGAGTTGTTGGTACCAACAACTCAATATCTTGGATAAAATCTTAAGTTAAATTGGTTTTAATAGGGCTCAAGTATGGGAAGGTTGTTAAGAAGGTTAAAACAACTTACCCACATTAGGCTTGGAGAGATTTAACTATGATTTAGGGATAGTAAACTAGTTACTTAGGTAAAATGGTAATTATTTAGATTATTTACACAATGTTAAATGGTAAATAGTAAAAATAAATTAACTAGTGTAAAAAAGTTAGGGAAGGGGTAAAACACATTTATTCATAATAGAATGGTGTAAATTTATAGTGTCTACATTTTCCCCTTTTTGTTGAGTGGTTTTTTATAACTTATTGTGAGACAAAAACTAAGTTGGGTCTAATACACTAGGTTTTAATGTGAGGAGGTATTTCCCCTCAAACCAAGAGCTAGTAAAGCATAATGAGATGAAGATGGCTTTAAAAATGAAGTGGTAATAGATATGTTAAATATCAAATGAGCATTGAATATTAAAGGATAGGCATGAAGTGTAATGTTGCACTACTAAGATATATGATATCCTGAATAGGAATTCCTCAAAGAAAAAAAGTAATGGATTGCCACAACTAAGAACATGCAAGATCTATCAAAGGTAGTCAAGAGGGTAAAAGCTAGGATGGATTCACCAAGTCATCTGATGTGCTTTTTACGTGTGTGCTACCTAGGGACATAATTATTTTAAGATGAGGTACATTGTTAGGTTCTATAGGGGATAGACACTAAAATTAATATAGACTCATTAAAGGTTGTAGAGCCATTAGGGGCCCTATATCCATAAGCTAATAATGTTGGGTAATTAAATATAGGATAGTTATAACAAAAGATTAATTAAATGGCCTTGGGATAGGGCTATAAGGATGTTAGATATTTTCAAGTAGTGATAAGGAGCCTAAATAGGGACCAAATTGCCATAAATCAATAGATTTATGTCAATTAGGAAGGAATTAACACTGATCATGAAATAATCACCGTCAATCTAAAAGGGTTATAAATATGTCACTGAATGACTTTGATGCTCATTTTGCAAATGAGATTGAATGAGTTCAGCCAAAGCCAAAAAAATTGACATCTATCAACGGATTTGAGTGAGGTATACATGATGGAGGCCAATAGGAGTGGATGATGACAATGGTGGTCTCACGATGAGGTAGGGTAACTTATTTATGGTTTTTTTGTAAATTTTTGAATTTTTTGAATTTTAAGCTAGCTTAAGATAAGGTTTAGGATAGTTAGGGTTTTGTAGGGATCAGTATTGATCCTAATAGGATTGATGTGAAATCTCTAAGGATCATCCCCCAATTGGTAATGGATTGATACTGATCTGATGGTTAGTGACAATCCATAACCAATCATGATCGATCCATTAAGAGTCAATGTTGATGTCTTAGGTTTAAACAAAACTTAAAAGAGGGGATTATTGATTAGAAAACTAATGGAATCTAGGGGAATATAGGATTATAATCACATGTACTATTAATTATGTGAGATTGAGTTCCACCTTTGTTGGATTACTTGTGAGAGGTTATGGGAGATGTAGACTAGGAGCATCTCAAGGTAGTCAATTTAAGGGGACTACACCACTATGACTGGGTACATCAAGATAATAATTTACTAGTAACACTTCTAGAGTGATGGGATCTAGAAGTAGGAACCTTTTACTTGTTGACAAGGGAGATGATAGTGACCCTATAGGACATTTACATTTACAAGATACTTTAGTTACCTATTCAGGGTGCATAGATCATCCTAGTAGATAAGAGAGGATGGGAAGGTGTTTTGACATGGTTATATGGGGGTGACATTATAGACATTGGCTTTATAATAGGAGGCTTTAGTTTTGAGGCTTTGTATGATTGAGATTAGGATAGGAGGCAAGTGATAACCATGATGATGTTGGCCATATCTTGTTATGCATTATTGGATTTAGGAGGAAGGAGGTTCACATGGAGCCTGACAGGGGTACTAGTAGATATGTAAGAACATCAAATAGTTTTTACATGGGCTCTTACCCCATTGGCATATATATACAAGGAGTTATGGGGGTGTCAAATGTAGTGATGGTATGGACTTGATGTTACCTATGTGCTCTAGTGTTAGGCTTATGAGCACATCTAAATAGTATAACCATTAGGGTTATCAGGGATGAGTTAGTGTAGGTTTGATTTTAGTGTCAAATTTTTGAGGTGGAGGGATGATTTTGCCCATACTCATGAAGATGGGAGAGTGCAAGACTTATATTTTTATAGACAAGTACTAGATGAGCTAGAGGAGGAGTTGGTTATATAGAGACCTTACATCATAGTCCTAACATATCTAGGGATGGATATGAATATGGTAGTAGGGAAATGAGCTAGATGGATGTGGGGGAGATGCCCAGAGCATGTGGAGATATTTTAGTTTGGGAATGTATGATGATAGTTTGGGTCATGGTAGGATCTACTTGATTCACCTTAATTTTATAGGAGAGATGACTCAGAGGTGGAACTCCTTGAGACATAGGTTATAGGGTTGGAGTAACTAGTATAGGATGAGCCAGAGGGAGAAGGGTAGATGATGTTAGGGTAATGAAGGCATATTTATTATGGTGGTTAGATCAACATGGATGGAGAGGAGAGGGTGGTACACCAGAGGTGGGAGGTATAGGATGTGGAGATGGATGATGTGGAAGATGTAGGGGGAGATGGGGAGGGGGACATACATGATAGCATGGTAGAGAGGAATGTATCTTGAGCATAGTACTCAAGAGTGGTGTTTGATCATGACTAGTTACAAGCACAACTAATATAGTTACAAGGGAACTATGACACATTGTAGTAGATCTATGATGAGTCATGTCAAGTGTGGGAAAGATATAATGAGTAGCACAAGAGGCTCTAGGTAATAACATGTATGGTAGGGTGAGTAATTTTAGGGTATACTATAGGAGGGGGACAGGAGGATGAGGCCTCCAAGGAATGTGAGCTTGGATAGATATAAGGAGGTGGTAGTGGAGCTATGGTATTATGAACATATTATTTTATACCATTTACTAAATATTCCTAGATATGTCAGCCACCTAGCCAGACAAGGTCAGACACCACAAGGGGCACAAATGACTATAGATAGCTTGGGGAGTGTGCCATAGATGGATATGAGGGATGGAGGAGGAGATAAAGGGGAAAATGTGGGAGGCAAGATAGATATCTACTTGAGATAGATCCAATTCACTCATTATTCATGTATACAACTACCATATGGATTGGTTTTTTTGTATATATTACACATTATGACACTCTATGATGTACATTTGACTTATGGATATATATATATATATATATATATATATATATATATATATATATATATATATATATTCATGATTATATGTTTTACGAGTAATGATTACATGAGCTTGTGTTACATGATTATGTATTTGTATTATGTGGATTACATGTATATACCATATTATTTTAATTACATCATGTGTTATATAGATTATGTAGTGTTTACATAGATTATGGTATTTAGATTGTGTGATGTAGTTTTTATCTTAATTATATATTCATATATGTGAGCATAATGAATTGGTAATGGAATATTGATTTTGTAATGACATGTGATAATTTATGATGTATCACAGACTAATTACATATTATTCTATGTATTTTATATTACATGTATGGTGATTATGTGGCTTTTATTTTTTACTATACTTATTAGATTATGGATGGAATTTTTATCATGGTTGATTATGGATTATGAAAAAAAATCATAAATATTTATATGGTTGATTGAGGATGCATGTTTGATAATTGGATGGGACCCTAACCAATGCTAAAATCCTTGTTGCTTTTACATATATGCCCTTTTATCCAATGCTAATGAAAAATAATTAATAATATTTTGTTAGCCAAATTCATAAATCCTTAGCTTGAAATAAAATGGGGATTATAGTAATGGGGGAACACATAATTCTTTGAAAATACACATGTTTCTTTATTTTTCTAGACTTTTTAACCTTAATCTAATCCATAGATACAAATGAAAGTTGATCAATGCGGAAAGCTTTCATGGGATATAATTTTGTTTTTGTAGATTTTTGCATGATTTTTTTTAAATAGGAAATTTATCAATGTATAAAGTTTCCTAAATTATAGGCACATAACCATCCTTTAAGGGAGTGGTCTATTATATATATGTTAGCATTTGTCTTTTGGGGGATCAGTGTGCAACTTTTCCTTTTATGTTATTTGGATAATATTTTTCCTTTGAGGGAGTAGTTTATCCTTTACTCATTTCTTGATTTTGATATCCCAAACCTTTTTTTATCATGGATTGAACTCTAAGGCATTTCATAATCCAGGAAAATAGGTCCAACCATCATTCCTTTTGAACAAGTTGTTTAAGGTGATGGATTGTTAGGAGATAATGATTTGGGTGTCCACTCTATTTCAAATGGATCTAGTCCGTGAGAACATGTTATGAACAGATCAAGGGTGTTCATATTTAAGGATAAAATCATTATACTACCATAAATCCACATGATTCTTGATCATATGGGGTATGTTAAAAAAAGGGGATAAGATTTTTAAGAGAATTTATGCTGACTAGAGTTTGAAATAGGATCATTAACAATAGAAAGGATGTTGATGCAAAGCATTAAGAGGCTTAATTTATATTTTTCCATCAAGTGAGTCCAAATGATATACCTTAGATCCATAATTATGAGTGATAATATAGGATCCAAGCCAATTAGGAGAAAATTTTCCCCATTTACTTTGTTTCATATTTATGACATGTTGATTTTCTTTAAGGATCACTAATATTAAACTATTTTTATTTTAAATGTTGATTATATGCTCATTTTATTTGTTATTAATATACATGAAGGTGATTGAGGTTTTGGCTTGATGCTCATCTAAAATTTCTAGTTGTGCCAATCGATATTGATGATAATCCTCTTCAAAAATGATATATTTTAGAGATATTCTAAGGGAAGGAATTTGGACTTTGAGGGGTAGAACTATTTCAATACTATAGGCCAAAGAAAAAGGGGTAGCCCTTGTAAGTATTCAAATACCATTTTGATAAGCCTACAATGCAAAAGGTATAAAAATATGCCAATCCTTTCCATCCTCATTGATTATTTTGATTAACATATTGATAATGGTTTTGTTTAATTCTTCATCTTATTCATTGACTTGTGCATAATAAAGTGATGAGAAACTCAACTTAATGCCAAAGGAATTATAAAACTTATGGACCTATTTAGTTTTAAAATATTTTCCATTATTTATAATGATTTTATACAAGACACCAAAATGACCTATGATGTGATGTTTAATGAAATCAACAATCTTATATGCGTTGGTTGAAATAAGTAGAATAACTTCCACCCACTTAGTGAAATACTCAATAGAAATAATGATAAATCTATGTTTATGGGAATATTTGGGGTTAATATACCCTATAAGGTCTAAACCCTATTGAGAGAGGGGCCAAAAATCCTTGGCTAATTTTAATGAATGACTAGTGATATGGGATAAGTTAGTATGTTGTTGACACTTCATGAATTTATTGACATACTCACATAGTCTCGATTCAAAGTGGGTTAATAGTATCGTAAACACACAATTTTCTTGGTGATAGTTAAACCATTAAGATATCCACCACATATTCCATCATGGGTTTATTTGATTGTGAGAATTTATTTAGAATTATAGAGATAATAGATGAGAATACCATTTAATCCTCACTTATAAAGCACACCCCCTAGTATTACTTACTATGAATTTCACTATGGAAAAACATGCTTAACATTTATAGATAAATTTAAAGGGTTGATACCTTTAGATAGGTAATAGAAAATCTATGTGTACCATAGATCCACATGGTTTTCCTCTATAGTATGGATAAAAAGAAGATCAGTCTTCGTGTAATAAGGTTGAGTGATCCTATGAATAAAAATAAACAATTTGGACTCTTGGGAAGAGGATGGAATAAAGGAGGCCAAAGAAGCCATGGTGTCAACAAACTTGTTTGTTCATTGAGGACTGGTCTAGATGACGTAATTATTAAGGTTAGGTAACAATTATTCTAATAACATTTTATACCTCTATAAGATGTTATTATTACATTTATATATGCAATTTATTTGGATGACTACCAATTGGGAGTCACCAAAAATATTAAGTAATATAACTCCTAGATCCAAGGTTGTTTAGAGACTTATGATTAGGGATTCATATTCTACCATATTATTATTGTAGTCAAAATCAAGCTTAAAATATAGTGGGATAGGAAAGCCTTCAGAAGGTATTAGAATAATCATTACTCCCCCTCCATGATCACATTTATATTTATCAAATAAAAATGTCATTTAATATTCAAGATCTTTATGGGATGTGGAGGCTATCACTTCATAAGAGAATTCATCACTAGATGGTAGATTATCAACAAGGGGTGCTTTAACCATTTGATCAGAAATGATCTACTCAATTAACTTTTGATTAAGTAAATCAAGATCAAATTTATAAAGTAACATTAACCATCTTTTCATTCATTAATTTTTATAAGGTTTTGAATGCATGAATTTAAGAGGATCGATATTGGTAATCACAAAAGTCTTATGATTAAGCAAATGGTGGTGAAGCTTCAAAGCCATGAATACTAGGGCCAAGCATAGTATTTCAATGTGCATGTAATGATTTTCATACTCAACCAAGGTATGGATTATATAATAAACCACTTGTTCTTTGTGTTGATCGTCATGATGGGTAAGCATGGTACTTAATGCATGATCTGTAGTCAAGATATATAAGTAAAAGGGATTATCTTCCTTTGGTGTAATGAGGATAGGGGGAGATAAGAGATATTTCTTGAGAATATCAAATTCCACTTGATAATTCAAATCTGACACAAATTAGGTGCCTTTCTTGAGAAGGTGATGGAAAGGTTGACATCGATCTGACAACTACAAAATAAAATGATGAATAGGCTACAAATTCCCTTATAAACTATGAAGCTATTTGAGGTTGGAGGGAGGTAATATATCAATAATGGCCTTAATCTTAGTATTATCAACCTCAATCCATCGAAGGGAAATGATAAAACCTAATATCTTGCCTGATAAGACTCTAAAAACACACTTTTTAGGGTTTAGATGAACCTGATATTGGGTCAAATGATTGAAAATTTACTAAAAGATAGACAAGTGATCCTTATGGTGATTGGATTTACCAAGGAGACCATATACATAAGATTTAATGATTTTTTGAATTAAATCATGGAAAATGTAGGTCATGGCATGCTAGTAAGTGGCTCCTGCATTTTTTAAACTAAAGGGCATAATACTATAACAAAAAGTCCCCCATCGAGTAATAAAGGAGGTTTTATGTTAATTTTATGGGGTGATAAGGATCTGATTGTAACCATAAAATCCATCCATGATGGATAACATCTTATGTCCCTTAGTGAGGTTCTATATTTGGCCTATGTTAGGAAGGGGAAATTCATCTTTCAAACAAGTGATGTTAAATTCAAAAAAAATGGTACAAAAGCATAATCCCCTTATGGGTTTTGTGATAGGTACTATGTTAGATACCAATTGGGGGTAATCAATAATCTAGATGAAGTTTATGAATAATAAGTGTTTTAATTCTTATTTTATAATAAGTGTTACAAGAAGATGCATCTTATAAAGCTTTTGCTTCACTAGTTTAGCTTAGTGAATGGTAATGATATTATGAACAACAATAGAGGGATCAATTCTAGGCATACCACTATAAGACCAATCAAAGGATTGGCTATGACTAGTAAAGAATGTCATAAAATCTTGGTGCTTCTAAGAATTTAAGGACTGACTCACTTTGATATTCCATGGGGCTTTAGGTGTCCTTATGTTAATATTAGTTGTGACCTCATTTAAAAGACTAAGAGATTTAGATGGCATAATATTCTTTAGATATGAATCTCCTATCCCTAAATATGTTAAAATTGAGACATCATCCTAACATTACATTACATGGATCAAGGGAGAATCTTCATTTATTAGGTCAGGGAAGGCTAAAGAAATGGATATCATTTTCTTGTTACATTGATAGGTTATTAGTTCTAGGTAAATGGTGATAATAAAAAAAATTAGGTGGAATGGAGATGGTATCATCAGTTGCCAGAGGGGAACTAGGAGGGGATGATGGATTTTCATCATCCACATCCATAGGGACATGGGATACTAAAGCATGATTATTATCAACATCAACAGCTTTCTTGAAACCAAGGCCATATTTCTCATGTGGATTTCTAAGGTCATTTATTATTAACTCATGGGGTTATTATTCATAACTTCCTAATCTAAAACCTTTCTAAGCACAACATTATAATTAGGTTTATGCAAAGTGTGGTTTGTCAAGGAAGGAAAGTTAGATGTACATGGTTGGGCACATGTTTAGCTTTCTTGATATAAAGGAAATTGATCAATTCCTCCATAGGTTAAGTGTATTTGGAGATGGGGAGGGCTGAAAGGGATAATATCTCCTCAATTAGGTTTATATGTATGCTTTTGATTAGGTCATCCATATTTTTGAGGGGTTAATAAAGCACTAAGCATTAATAGTTGATATTCCCCTACAAAAAGTTGTTGGAATGATAAGTTAAATGAGTTTACATAGAGGATGTAGGATGGAGGTATAGTATATTTCATATATGTTCCCATAAATATAATAGACTTGAGTTATTTATAGGTATCAAGACATTGTTAGGTTGATAAATCAAATTAATGTCTTGAATGGATGTGGATTGCCTGGGACACTATGAACCTTACCTTCATGTTTGAATTTAAGACATTAGTACATGATGAAGGGGATGCAATTCATAATAAGTATCCAAGAAAACCCAAATAGGATATGTATTGAAACTCCCCTTATATTATGTCAAATAACTCGAGGAGGGCATGTACACCTACTTGGATGGGAAGGACAACTGCTCCTGACATAGGGCCATAGTATCATTGAATGCTTGTAAGATGGATGGAGATTGATCTACAATAATTTTAGGTAACTAAAATTGCTTAAAATTATGAGAAGAGATAATGTTTATGATTTTTCCATTATCAATCATTACTCATTTTATTTAGGTCTGATTAATTTGGGTAGTGATAAATAGTGGTAGTTCCTAGTCATCAGGCTACAATGGGGATATTTCAAAATCATGGAATGTTATAGATGATGACTTTTACAATGATGTCATAAAATATGATAGAGGATAGGGTTTATCTAATTATATCTTGATAGATTTTAAGGCCTTTATCATAGCCTTGTGATGTTGTAGAGAGTTTTAGACAAATTCATATAAAGACATCTTGACTAGGAGTTGATAAAGTTGCTTTAAAATAGATATCTGTATCAAATTTAAAGAATTATTATTTTGTGCTTTTCCTAAAATATAAATTTTAGGTTTTGGGATGGGCATTTTAGGACTATCTATCGTAGAAGTAGGATATTTTGAAATAGTTACCTTGGTTTTTTAGGACTTTGGATATTATGACCCTAAGTTAGGATCATGTATCTGTGTATTGTGTCTATTTAAAACAATGGTGGATTTTTCATGTTTTCATATTCATCGAAATATAGAGGGTTTAGGAGGGGTTGATATTGATTTCTATCAGAGATTCCATCTTCCTTTGAAATATACTTGTTCTTGAGGTAAACATGACCCTAGTAGTTTGATTATGAGGATTGTTATGACCAAATTATTTCATTAAAAAATCATCCTTTTATTATAAGTTTTAGACCATAAATTTTATCACATTACAAATTTCAATATCATGTCTTATTATTTGATGATATGTGCATTTATTCGTTTCTTAATACCACATCATTTTTTGAATATGCGGGTTAATAGGTTTTATGGGTGGTAGTGTGATAAGGGAAGTTTGAAGAAGTTGATCAAGAATCTTAGAGTAAGACCCCCTCAATAAATCTTGGCTAGGTTTTTTGACCTTATGAGGCATTGACATGGAGGTTGTATTTACTTACAAGTTTTGATCCTTCATACCATTTGTTTGAATATTCCCCACATCAAGTACTTTGTGTTTGGGATAAGACTTTACACCTAGGCCTCATGGGTAGTAAGGATTTAAAGGATTATAAATTGGCATTATTATAGTGGGAATATCCCTTTGTAATGGTATATTCTCTTTATAAGAGGATTATACAATGATATTCATTAGTCTTGTTGAAGGATGAGCCCCCATTATGGATGCTCCATTAGAATTGGTGGTAGAGGTGTCTTCCCTTTTCAAATATGAATGGAGGTAGTAGGGATATCCTCTTTAGGGATTTAAATCCTTATGGGAGGGTGTTGTAAGTATTTTCCTTGTGATTCCTTGAGGTTTTTATTTCTAATTCCTAAACATTCCCCCTAATTTATCTCTTTACAAGATTTGGCTTTTTCTGAGGTATGAGGGAAGCTAGTCTTAGGTTTGGCTTAAGTAACATAATAGTCTTCTCAGGGGGACTAAGCTAGAGGGGATGGGTATGATACATTAGGGTGTTGTAATAACTAAATTAATGGTATGTGTATCTTCTAGGATGTATAAAAAAACATCATCTTTGATATATTTCTCATCCTTTATTTTTGGTTAACTATCTTGAATGGGTTTAGGTAATGTTTCCTTGAGAGAATCCCAAATAATGAGATCTAGAAAAACTGAGTGAGTCTTAGGGATAGCTCTACTTGATTCAGATGGTCTGAAGGTGTCTTTTTTAAGGAGATATGGAATTTTAGTTATTGTGAAAGGTGATTCAAAATTACTACCAACCTATTTAGGTATAAATTAATCATGGATCGTACTTATCACATGGGTCTCATGGTTTGAGGTAAATCCCAAATTAGCCTATATAGAATTAAATGTAGTGGTATGGTTAAGGAATGACTACCTAAAAATCTTTATGGATTTTTTAGGATGAGAACTAGGGTTATCTAACCATAACTCTCCTTGATTAATAGGTTTTTTAACTAAACCTTTGATGTAGTGACACATATTGATGTCATGACCTGGTACAAGATTTTAAATGTAGAAGTCATTTTATTTGAACCAAATATTCTTAGGGTGAGAGTAATTAAGAGGTATAACTGGAGGAGGTTCTATGATATAATCCTTTAAGATCTTGTTTAAAATAGAAGCATAATATTCACCTAAGGGTGTGTACTATCATGGAGTAAACCATGTTAATGGTTTTTGTGATTGTTCTTGGGAGTTAGAGGGTTTAGATTGGCTTTTTACTTATTGGGGTACTATGTTTAAGACCAAAATATTAGCAATGACTTTTGTTTTGGTATTTTTAGTTCCTTTAGAGGGATCAGGTTTGAATTTTTTATTACATAAATTTACCTTCCCTTCTTCTAAATCTTGGATTTCTAGTTTACAAGCCATGGAAAAGGCCTCATCAAAATTCTTGAAGGATTGAACCTATAATTTCGATGAGATATGGTTAGTGCATGATCTCATAAATAGTTTGATTGATTTTAGTTAAGGAAGGGAAAAAACAAGTTAGTTTATAAGACTCTACCATCTAGCCATGAAATCAATGATATATTCATCATCAAATTATATAATGGCATAGAGGTCAATTATGGAAACTTTTCATTTAATTTAAATTTAAAAGTGATCTAAAATAATTTGGGATAGTTTCCCAAAAGAGAATAGGGAATGTTGAGGCATAGAAATGTACCAATCTAAAGCTAGTCTAGCTAGTAACATGGGAAATGTTCTTAGGAAATAAGCATCATCATGGGGTATAAGATAATAAACATGTCTAAATTCTCTAATGTGTTGTTGAGTATCTTCCTTATTTTGAAATTTCATGAATTTTGGAAGTTCCCATTACGAGGGGTATGGTCTAATAGGTATAGTTGGATTAATGGGTTCATTAGATATTTGCTCATAAGTGAGCATATTTTTTTGCCCATAGGTAGAGGCTTCTAGATTTTCCATCCTATTCATAAAGACATTCATAATGTCATGTTAGGTATTATATTGAGTAATACTACTGAAGACATTCTATTATGGATGTTGATAGGTATGAAATAGAGTGGAAAAGGGTTATGACAAGGGATAACCAACTAAAGTGGTCATAATTAGTTGGGATGCCACCACATATTATTGGGATTATAAGAGTATATAAGTGGACTCAAGGGCTTGAAAAGGAGATATGTATTGGGTAGTTAATGGGATGTACTATTGAGGAGGTTGAATCAAGGGAGCTTATTGTAAAGGTTGAGTTGGGGATTTGAATCTATGCTAATTTGTATGGGTGGGAGAGTTGTAGGGATTGAAATAACTAAGTTATAAGGTGCCATAGTAGGAGGTGGAGTAAATGTAGGTTGAGTTTTGGTAACATTTTGGGTTTACGTACTAGTTGGAGATAGACCACTAGATGTTATTGAAGGTGGATTGTTTAAAGGTTGTGTAATGTTAGTATCAAAACCTATTGGGGGAGGATTATTGAAAGAGGAAACCTTGGCTATATTAAACCCTTTGGGTCCCTTTAGGGGCATGCTAAAAATATTCCCAAAATATTATGTATGAGGGGAAAGTGGAATACAGATGGATCGAGTGTTGAGTAATGGTTAAGAACAATTAGATTACTATCCAATATGCTAGCGAATTCAGGATCTCCCTAAGTATAGAACTGGGGAATAGCCCCCCCATATACTTAGGAGATGTATGAGGATACACAATGACATATATTATGTCCATGAACATGATTATATTCACATAACTCATTCTCTTGGTACCAATCTAGATAAGGAATACCCTTAGGATAGTGCTTCAATATTGGCCAAATAATCAGATTACTAGCAACTAGTTTGTGAAACATGGATTCAATAGGTTTTCCAAGGTCACTAAAGACATGATGAGTAGGCACATTTATCATTATAATAAGGATTTTTTAAGGTAGTGGTCATTGCATTTATTGAGTTGGTCTAGCTTGTTATGAACGCTGCACTTATTGATTGGGTTATAGGTGAGGAGTAATTTCTATGTGCGACATAGGCTAAGAAGAAGTATTTGAACTATTTGAACATGATGTGACTTTGTTACTCCATTTCCAACAACATTCTTGTTGTAGATAAATTTCTTGGATTTTTAATAATTACTAGCCTGGGCTAGTGCTAACACTTGCACTTGGACTTAGCTTTGGTTTTGATTTTGGCCATTTCATTAGTTTTGGTTATAATTTTGATTCCTCAAGGTGAGATTAATTATCCCTTTATTAATAAATGCCTTTTCATTCAATAATCCTTTGTCAATTATCTCTTTAAAAGTATGTGCACACTACATCTCTAGATGATAGGATATCTCATTATGCAATTTTTTAGTAAACATAATGGCCAATTGTTTATTTGGTAAGTTATGGGTAAAATGAATGTAAAGTGATCTCCATTGTTTTAAATAAATTACAAATCTTTCACCAACCTTCTATTTGGATTGAATCAAATCTACCAATAAAATCTCATGTTCGAGATCATAGGAGCAATATTACACAAACTTGTTTGAAAGGTCATCAAAATTAGATACTGAGTTCTTTGGTAATTTTAGATATCATTCCAAATCCTATCTTGATATAATTTGAGAACACAAAAGTGGGAAATATATGTCACTATATTCCACTGGCTAGAAAGCAATAAAGAATTTATCAAATGTGCCTTAGGGCTCCCTTGCCCTTGTATTTGTTAAAATTTAGTGGTTCATACCCTAAAGGAAATGGTATCTATAGATAATCCATGTTGAAGGGGTAGGAAAACAAATCATCCAAATTAAAATTCTTGGTCTATTTCTTAGGTTAGATAGTAGCAAGTGCATCCTTTATTTTCTTTAATTATTATGCCAAGAAACTAGATGAAACATTGGACTGAGGTGAAGGCTGGGAGGTCAAAGGTGGATTACCTTGATCAAGGTATATTGGAGGCATGGTTTGTTGTGGATTATTGATGTGGCTAGGGAGTGGACTAGGAATATGCATTCATATATTAGGATGAATTTTTTGGAATTATATTCATTTTGGTTTAATATTCTAGTTTGTGTTTAATATATAAGCCTAATTTTGAGGGAATTATGGTTGGGATGAAAGGATGTGGATTTGAGTAAAGTATTGTGCCTACTGTAGTTAATTAGGGACTTTATAATGAGTATTCAAACTTGGATGAATAAGGGTAACTTGTGGACTAAGGCCCTATCATTAAATTTATGGCATGTTTATAATGAATGTCAATTATTTCCTAATTGGTACTTATTAGATAGTAGTACCTCTTGGTTTCATAAACACTTATTGTGAAGTAGGAATTTTTTTGTTATTTGACATTTTTTATTGAACAAGGGACATAAGTTGTTGATTATATAACATTTTTGAATGTAAATGTATATTGGTCTGCAACATTGATGTATACCTATCACTACCTGATGAGGTGAAACATTTGTTGCCCCCAATTAAGGTGGTAGAATAATTGATCTCTAATGTGTTGGTATATTAGATTATTCTTGTTTTTATGTAATTTTAGTCATGACATATTGTGGTGAAGTAACATTTGTCATGTTTTTTTAGGCACGACACTAGTTGGCGTTTAACTACTTAATCCTTATGGTTGCATGTTCGAAGGAGCAATTGGTTGAGGATTAGAGGTAGCTTATTGTGGTTGTGATGTAAGATATAATACCTCTTATTGTTGTAAACTACTCATGGTATTAACTAGAGGCACTTGTATTTATATTAAATGCAAAAAATGGTAACTTGACCATGACCAAAGATACCCAATCCTTAGGTCCCTCTTGCTTGCTCTCATTACCCTCTTAAGATTTTTTCACTAATTCCCAGTCATCTATGGCCTTAAAAACTTGATCCAAGCTAATATAAGACCCTATCTTCATGACCAATACATCCCCCTAAGTCTCATCTACCTAGGAAAATAACACCAAAGTTGGATAGTACCATTGGACCCTAGGGTATCCCCTTTTTAATGCTCTTGCCCAATCACATTTTGAGCCTAGTTTACTAATTTTTCCAATTCCTCTTATCCATTATGTCAACCTAGCCTAATTTCATCTAACCCATGATGAATAGATCCATATAAAATCCCATTCAAATATCATTTAGAAGGGGTTGTAAAATATCATTCAAGTAAGAAAGAATACAAGAAAGACCACTCAAGGAATCTTCCCTATTCTCTACATACAGCCATCCTAGACACTTCTAATCTAAATAAAGTCTTTAGACTAGTCCCTAGCCATCTCAATCATACCTAGTTTTAGCATTTATTGCATTTAATTCACTATTTCACCAAGCACTCTTAAAGGGATAACTATATATGGCTTGATCCCTCCTCGGAGTATGGGTATGTAGGCAATGTACATGCACACAAGGTGTGAAGCACGTCTAGTGCATATTACACACACTAACCCCTTTTCCCTATTTTCCCAAGCTTATTCAATTACATAGAAAACACAAGTACCTGAAGAATCAACTCTACAGGGAGCTCTATTTATAGTGAGGACATAAAAATTGGTACATAAACTCATATCGAGTAGGTGAACAAAGCCTAAAAAGATTAGATCCTAAAGACAATAGTGTTAGGTAAGTATTACATTGCCAAATCCCAAGGTGTCCAATTATAATGCTCTTATCCAATAAAGAAATGAATTTTAGGAACCTATTTGTGATAGTGTCCCAATCCTACATGCAAATTTCTAGACTCTATATCAGTCAAAAAAGTCTCGATAAGCTAAGTTTTATCTCTCACTACTATTTTTAGGATAGGTCTAATTAAAATTCAATTTCACAAATTAGTAGCTTTAATTAGGAATATTATTTAATAATTTATCCTACTCAAACTTGTTTATTAAATAGGAATAAAACTCCATTATTCTAAAAAATAACAAATCATTTGGTGAACCTGACTTAATTTGAATTTTGCATAAAAACCATATAAACCCTAGGGTAAATTCCTATCTAATTTTTCCCATTAATTTTTGAAATTTTTTCCTGAATATTAAAATAAAACATTCCTCTCAAATTTATAAATTTATTTTCAAACCCTAGTTACATACACTAGGTCCCAATATTTTTCCAATATTAATCCAATAATTTCTTTATTTTTTTCTTGCACATATAAATCAGTAATTTATCTCAAATTTTAAAATTTTGTAGTAAATTTTAAAATAAATTTATTTCAAACCCTATTTTAAAATACTAGGTCCCATTAAATCAAACATTCTCTCATAAAATTTTGAGTTTTTACTTGCATACTCAAATAAAAAATTCAATTTCAATTTCAAAAATTCATAGTATTTTGTAAAAATATCACTGTTAAATCCTTAGTTGCATGTAATAGCACCTATTTACTTCTTGAGGTATCACCTTACATCCATAATCAAATTGCAAAAATGATTCTCACTTACAAATTTTTCTTATATTTCTTGCAAATAACAAGGAAACCATAATGGGCCCTATCATGTACATGAATGATGAAGTCTATCATATGTTTGTACAAAGCTTCATCCTTTGCATTTCATGCTTATATTTCATTATATGGTATGATATTAAAAAATTCATTGCCAAAAATGTACAAATTTTCAAAATTCTTTTTTCCTATTCTCTTTTTCTCATATGTAATAATTACCAACTCCATTTTTCTAAACGCATTTGAAATGTTGTGTTACATGTCAAAATTTTATATGCCTTTATGAAAACATTCATGATATTCATCCTTTAATTTCTATCAGTCATGTGGAATTTTTTTCAAGATTATCATACTACAGATTTTATAAAGGTTATGATTCATGTCAAAAATTTCTATGCATAAATGCACAAATCCATCCTCTCTATCCCTTGTTTGCTATCTCTCATGTGGAATGTTCTCTCTAATCATATTTATATACAACTTATAACTCCAATTGCATGAATTTTAGCTTATATACATGATATCCACCTAGATTCATATAACTCTTTTGCTACTTCTTTGTTAAAATTATAACAATATAAATGCAATAGAACCAAATTTTCAATGCATAGTTTAAATAGTTCATTTCATGTTCCTAACTCTACTTTGTCATCTCAAATAATGACAAATGAATGTCTAAATGATAATTATCTTACTCTTAATTCTCATATTAAAAATTAATAAAATGAATCTTATGCTTCTAACTCTTCTCTCAATCCTTATTTCAAACATGACACATTACAAAATGTTGCTCTTACTTCTATGCATGATTCTGTTTCAAATGATGCACATGTCCATGATAAAATCACATCTTCTATTCAATTATAATGTGATACATGAAATAAAAAAGATACCAATGAATATCCTAAGTAACCCCCTACCATAATATCACCTCTTTAACATATGTGCTTACATGTTCGATTGGAAGCAATTAGGGTTTCCATTCTTACAGAGCAGTCAGTCACAAATGACACTACGGTGGCAACTATGTCTCAATAACTCCCTATAGTAACCCAACCTTTTTCTATGCTACTAGCTATAAATAGTATATATTTGTCTCTTGATGTGGCATCCCTTGTGTAAGATATAATATCTCTTCAATCTAAGATGCTACATATTGAGCAAAGTGCCTTTATACCTACATAGGCTTTTGATTCCTCTGCTTTATTGCATACACCATTAACACATCACATTGACATCCTTACCACAAGGTTTTGGTCAACCCAGGATTATTCTTTATGATGTTAAGGGTGATCTAGAGACACATTTGAGAGCATTTCACACAATTTACTTTGACTATGTACCAAATGACTAGCTACTCACCAAGCTATATCCATGGAGTCTAAAGGATTATAATTTACAATGGTTCTATAGTCTACCAAATCAGTTGATCAATGCATTCAATCCTTTAGTCAACATTTTCCTATCACACTTCAGTATCAACATTGGTGATAAGGTCTAATATGCTCTAATTACTTAATAGAAACAATGACCCAATGAGCATCTCATAGACTATGTTCTCTGGTATATGACCATCTTGGCTAAGATGACTAGCCCAATGGTAGATCAAGAGTTATAAGAAATTTTTAAACAAAGTCTTCTACCAGCACTTCATGAATCAATAATGTTTAAAATATTATCTTCCTTCATTGAATTGTGTCACACATTAAAGGAAAGAGAAGTCAAACTAATTTCAATGGGCAAACTAAAGTACACTAATACATCAGTCACAACTAATAAGTGTAAAAAAAAAAGTCACATATAAGGTCAAGTTCAATGATACTAAAGGGAAGAATCAACCTACAATCAATGTAGCTTCAGAGCCTTCTTAGCGAATAGTTTTATCATCACCCCCTCAGTGTACTTTTTCACATCTTCTTGTTCCTCTAGCTAGGGTTTTATAATAGCTTTTAGATTGTAACATCATATCTCTCCCTCATATTCAAAAATTTGATCCAACAAAGCCTCTTCCAAAGGGATATGATTAGTAGGAATTTTGTGACTACCATAGGGAAGTAGGCCATAAAATAAATAGATGTATCAGTTTAAAGCATAAGATATAGGACCTAATAAATTCAAACACTATTGATCTTGGCACTTTAGTTGAGCCTCCACTGACAAAGCAAACATAGGATAAAGCATTGAAAATCTTCTCAGATCTATTTCCACAACATTCAAAATAGGATATAGGGGACACATTAGGGGTTCATCATGCATATCATGTACATCCACCACCAAATACATATAGGGTACCTTCAATTGAGTTACATCCTTTGAGAAACATGATAGTGTCTATAATTCCAAAGTTCTAGCTAGACCTTCTATCTCCTTCTCAGATAAAGAGATCATCGAATATGATTCAGATTATCATGTACTCTTTATCAGAGCTCACATTCATAGTCAACCTATTTTCATTATGCTTATTGACAATGGTTCTAATCTTAACATGTGTACCTTAACACTACTACAAAATTTGGGTTATTTAGAACAAGATATAACTTTGATAGACATAGTTATCAGTGGTTTTAACGAGCATATATAGAGTTCATTGGGTGAGATAGTACTTCCACTATATGTTGGTCCTACACATGTAGCCACACCATTCACTATAGTTACCAACATAAGAGTTTTTGATATGTGACTTGGTGAACCATGGATTCAAAAACTTAGAGTAGTACCTTCTATAGTTCACAGATGCATGAAATTCATTCAAACTAATCAAGTTTTTATAGTTGATGGAGTTCTATAGAGTTACCACTCTCCACTTCAGAGCCATATACCAATTTACAATCACTAGTTTTAGCTTCACCACTAATTTTAGTTTTGCCACCAGTTTTAGCTTATCCTCTAGTTTTAGTTCCTCTTCCACTTTAGATTAAGACATAGTTGAGGCATACATCACTAGTATAAAGAGTTCATACACCTCCATAGCTATAGGATTCTAGATAGCTTTCATCTACAATATTCACACCCAGAGTAGTTTTGTTAAGATCTCATGTATCTACATATAGACCACATGTTAAAATAGATCCCTAAGAGCCTTACAGTTGCATCCACTTCTTAGAGTTACATAAGGACCCCACAGTCAGTTTCTACTTCAAATATTTTAGAACATTTACATCATATATAGATTTTAGAGCCATAGTCTCAGCATTTCCATTATGTTTCATGATCATGCATGATTCCACTCCTTGATACAAGACATCATGATACAGAGTCTTGCATGAGACTTACTGGTTAGTATCATCTCTTTATATCTTTGCTTGCACATAATATATTTTGCTTGATTATACATAGTACAAAATTTTCAAAATACAAAAACAATATAACATTTTAAAATCTAAAAACATTCAAAAATGTCAAAACACCAAACACACTTTGATTGTATGCATCATCCATGTTTCACATTATTAATATAATTATAAGACTTACATTTGCTATTTCATGCTATTTTATGTTGATTTATCTACATTACCATGCTTCACTTGATCTTATTTGAGTGTGTGTAGTGATATCCAACTACTTGATTGCTTCACTCTACCCATTAAGGGGG
The DNA here is from genome assembly GCA_037957365.1 of Torreya grandis. NCBI lineage: Eukaryota > Viridiplantae > Streptophyta > Pinopsida > Cupressales > Taxaceae > Torreya > Torreya grandis. The sequence continues at coordinate 596,018 of JARHVA010001410.1, read as the reverse complement.
CATCCTACTTCTACATTTGAGACACACATCGATATACATACCCATTGGGGAATCTTCTACATGACTACACCATATAGGTTATGTCATTATTACACTACAAACTCCAAGTTATCATGTTGATGTACATTATTCAATAGATTACAAAGATTATTATATTGACATTTCACTAGTATCTAGCACTTGTATATCTCTTAGCATATACCTAGTCTTATATTAAACATGTCTTGCATACTTTCACTCTTGATTTGATTAGTTATATGTGATTTTATCTTTCCATTTATTACATACTTTCTCTTTTTGCTTAGCATAGCTTATTGGATTGCATTTTTAGTTCCTATTTGTCTCCTGTATCTACCTTAGGACATTTTCTAATGTCCTCTTTTATTCATGTGTGTGCCTAAGGAAATTTTCCAATGTCCTTTACCTATACTCCTCTACATGATTATGGCTTCCACACCAACTTGTTTGTTTCAATTGTATGTGTATGTGGCATTTGAACATGCCTTGTATGCTTGTTTTCTAGTTTGAGTGGCATGTGCCCATGTCCCTTATTTTCTTAGCCCCTAGGCCACCCTTATATGCATCTTACTTCTTGCTTTGTGTGTTTTTTTCTTGATTTTTTTGATTACTTGTAATGCCATGATCCATATCATGCATTTTTACTATTTTCTTGGATGCCATGATGGACATCATGCTCCATCCCTACAACTAACAACTAATAAAACTAATAACTAACACTTTCAATTAAATTTTAGTACATTGCACATGCTACTACATTATTATATCTATCTAGGCAAACCCTTATTGATCTAATAATCTCTCAAATCAAACCATGTTATATCTTGAGATATCTTGTTGATTATCATTGCTATATCATGTATATTTATAACTTAACACACTTGTAAGGCATCTTATTTTAAGGGTAGTCATTTTAGGGTACCTATTCCTACCCTTAGAAGAGGGGGTAATAAGAAATGGTTTTAATATAGATATCAAAGCTCCTATCAGTCTAAAAATCTAGTTTTAAAACAACTAGAACAACAACCAGTCATCAAAACACTCAAAATAGACTAGGTAGACATTCAAGATTTTAAAATAGTGATCAGATTCAGCCCAAGATAATAGTGCCAAGGCTAGACTATAGAAATAGACACTAGGGTGTCCTATTTTTAGTGATCTTATCCAAAGAAACAAAATTAGGTTTTCTAAAAGTAGGCAAAAAGATAGGTTCAACTATATTTTACACAATCAGACCAGTTCAGATCAATATTTTTTAGTATAGTTTTCTTAGAGAATCCAAACATAGGAGGCATCATGCATGGCATGATTGGTCCTCACTTCCAATTTTATATATGATAGTTGGTATAAATTCTAGATTGAATCCATCTTTTAGACACCAATCATTGGGGATAGATTGCACAACACTTTTTGCTTCTTTTCTTTTAGTTTTCAACATTACCTAGACATTCTTAGTATTTTCATGCCTTATTTCATCTATAGGTGGTTAGTATCATTTTTAATTGGCTTTCATACAAGCCTAACCTCCACATTCTTGAGTACTTGAGTTACCAAGTGGCTTCCACATAAGCCAAATTTTTATTTTTGGAGTGGATTTTATACAAGCCTAATCTCCATATTTTTTGAGTTAGCCAATATTGGCCTAGTTTATAGTACACATTCAAATATTCACACCACATTTTTAGATTTATATAACATTCATGAATTCAAGAGCCATCACATATGACATACTTCTTAATATTAGTATAAATTTATAGCTTCACTTCATGGGGTAATGATGGAGCCAAAGGGCTAGCCTTTGTATTCTTGAGCCACCTATTCAAAGGGATTGGACACATAGTATAGACATCAATTATCACACACATGATCATCTAGATTCACTTAATAGGTAATAATGGAGCCAAAGGGCTAGCCTTTGCATTCTTGAGCCACTTTTTAGGGAATTAAGCACTTAGCTCTATTCATGATATAACTTTTAGTACAACATCATCTAGCAGATCTAGTATCACTCAATATTACCCATTATCATAAAAAGTTTTATATTAGTTTGCATACCTAGTGAGGTGTATTCATTCCGTTCTCTTAGTTTTTCTCTCTTACCTAGATTTAGATGTTCTTATTTTATATTGCATATAATAAGAACTGATTTATTCTTTATTTCCTTTCACAGATTCACACTTGCATAATGTGCTCTTTATGCACCATCCAACATTACTCATCATCACACAAGCTTCATGGGATTCGCCTTTATAGGTAAGTTTAGGTATGCTTTCTATTTTCCTTTATCCTAGTATTTCACTTTGATGTATCACTAGAATAAAGAGGGGGGAATGTAGTCATATAAAATGCAAAAATTGGTAACTTGAGCATGGCTAAAGACATCCAATCTTTAGGTCCCTCTTTCTTGCTCTCATGACCCTCTTAGGCTTATTTTCATTAATTCCCAGTCATCTATGGCCTTCCAACATTGACCCCAACTAAGCTAGGACCCTCTCTTCATGACCAATCTATCCCCCAAGTCTCATCTACCTAGGATAATATCAACAAAGTTGGACAATAGCACTAGACCATAGGGTGTCCCCTTTTTAGTTCTCCTATCCAATCACATTTTGAGCCTAGTTTACCATTTTTCCCTGATTCCTCTTGTCCATTATGTTGGCCTAGCCTAGTTTTATCTATCCCATGACCAATAGATCCCTATAAAATCCCATTCAAATATCATTTGGAAGGGGATGGAAAATATCATTCAAGCAAGAAATAATACAAGCAAGACCAGTCAAGCAATATTCCATATTCTTTACATATAACCAACCTATACATTACAAGCTAAATCAAATCTTCAAAGTAGTACCTAAACATCTCAAGCATACCTAGTTTTAGCATTTCTTGCATTTCATTCACTATTTCACAAAGTACTCTTAAAGGGAGAATTGTATATGGATTGATCCCTCTTCAGAATATTGGTATGTAGGCAATGTGCTCACACATAGGGTGTGGAGCACATCTAGTGTATCTTACACACACTAACCCCTTTTACCTATTTGCCTAAGTTTTTCAATTACATAGAAAAGATAAGTACATGAAGAATCATCTCTACAAGAATCTCTATTGACAGTGAGGACCTAAAATTGGTACACAGACTCATATCAAGTATTTGAATAAAGCCCAAAAATATTAAATCTTGAAGACAATAGTGCTAGGTAAAGACTACAATGCCAAAGCCTAAGGTGTCTAGTTCTTTCACTCTTATGTAATAAATAAATGAAGTTTAGGAACCTATTTGTGATAGTGTCTTAGTCCTACATGCAAATTTTTAGACCCTGTGTCAGTTGAAATAGTCTAGAATAAGCTAAGTTTAATTTTCTCTCTCGCACTACTATTTTTAGGAAAGGTCTAATTGCAATTAAATTTCACAAATTAGTATCTTTAATTAGGAATATTATTTATTAATTTATCCTAATCAAAATTGTTTATTAAATAGGAATAAAACTCCATTATTCCCAAAAATAACAAATTAGTTGTGGACTAGTTGTTTGTGTAGTTAGACCACTTTGGTTTGGATTAGATGACACTTACATGTTATCCCCTATGTTTGGCACATTTGTTTACATAGAATTAGTAGACACTGCTTCAATATATGGGGTATTGAACATGTCTCCAACTAAATTACTTTATGGTGAATGGGTCTATACCCAAATTATATTGGCTTGTCAATTTGATTAATACTCCTATTGAAGGATGTAACATAATGAGAGGAACATTTGACATGGATATGCTATTAAATTTATGGGCTAATTTCAAATAGGTTTGATATGTTATTTATATTTGTATAAAATTTTCCTCCATGAGTCCCTTTCCTATGACAATCACTTGCAAGTCTTGATATGACACTGGCATGAGCACTTGAGAATTACTAGTAGAGGCATGTTCAATGGTTTGGTTATAAGGCATAGTCAAAGGTACTCTAACTAGACTAGGAAATTTTTTATGGGGGAAGTCTACTGGAAACATGGCCCTTACCTCTATATATCTAATTAAAACTTAGTCCTTGTTTGTAATAAAGTGATGATCAAACAAATAAGGATCATATGTAGATGGCATCATAGTGTAGTATAGTTGTTGAAATTTTTCCACAACTAATGGTACACTAGCTAGATACTATGTTATTTATTCTTGGTCCTACTCTAAGTATGAAAGCATGTTAAACAAATAGTGGACTAGAGGATCTTGGCTTTGTTACCTAGATTGAGTGTTATAAGGAGGATAAGGATCTATCTCACAAACTACATCATCACCATAAGGGTTTTAAACAAAGTCATCTTGTGTGACCACATTATCATATACTAGATTGTACATGGATCTGCTATGAGTATAGAGAGACATATTAAAATCAATGATGAATGTTTCACAAAAAAACCTAGAGCTATAAAAAACTCTGAAAAATAATGTTCAAAGAAAAAAAGGTCCAAAAACTTGGTCTAACTTGGTCAAAAATTGAATTTGTATCTCTAAAATATCTATGTTAAAACTTGGTCTAAAATAATCTAACTTAAATGTCTTACACAAAAAGGTCAAGTGGATGAAATAAAACTGGAATGCCAAACTCTAGGTATAAAGTGTTTCAAATAAGTCTAATCTAAATAAAACAAATTTTTTTAGGTATTTCAGATAAGGCATAAAAACTAGGCTCAAAACAAGTATTGTTAGGTCCTTCAAAAAAAGGCACAAAAGCTAGGCTTTTAAACAAAACAAGGTAAGAGATTTTAATCTAACAAATTTGAAACACTTTGGCATAAAATAAGAATTCATATTTAAACATGAAATTAGTTAGTTGGTATAAGGCATGAAACTCCAGGTATATAGAAGATAGATTATTTCCTCAAACTTTAGAAACAAAAATAGTTTTCAAATTGAATAAGAAATCAGGCTAAGTTACACAACCCAAAAGAGAATGGTCAATGTCTAGGCCAAATTTACATAAGACATAGGCAAAAATCAATCAATGTTTGGATTTAAACTTGTCAAGATTAATTTTAAACTCAAATTATAAAACTAATTTTCTTTAAATAAACAACAATCTAGACAAGAATGGATAGTATAATGACACTAGGTATAGATCCAAAAGGCACATGTGGGTTTAAAATTGGAATATTTGGACATAAGGTAATAAGTCTTTAAAAAAAATTGATCATCATAACAATATTATCTTTTTTTATGAAAAATGGATTAATCATGAATCAAAGGCATAAGACTCAAAATTAATTGGGCAATGTAACAACACCCTTTCCAATTAAGTGACATACATAAACAATTTTATCAAAATACTAAGGCAAAGGTATAATGTCAAATGGATGGTGCAATGCCTCCTTAAATAAAGAAGTGATATAAGCAATGTTCATTTTTGGCATGGTAAGATAAACAAATAGTTAGACTAAAAAATAAGTAAAAAGGACAAAATGACACAAACACAAGTGTAATGTCCTAAATCTTAAAACTGACAAGGTTGTATAGTAATGTCAAATTCTATAAATATGATTGATTTTGAGAGGATTTTAATTATTAATACAAAAACTAAAATTACATGAAAATTAGGTGTTTTAGCCCCCCTAGTTTCTCAAGAGTTTTTACTATGACATGAAACTTCAAGCTACTCACCCTGCATCAATAATATGTTTGAAACAAGTGGGGTTATTTTGAACTATCAATTTTCACTCATTTCTAGATGGTCCCAAGTATGTCTAACACTAAATATACAATCACATAATTTAGATCCATGTTAAATATCTAATGGTGAAAAGGTATTTTCATTTTCATAACCACAACATCCATCATTTACTTATTGTAGTGTGATGTCCAAGTTGTGCCTACATTTTGAGGCCAAGTACCACTAATGAAGCTTATTTTAACCACTCAAAACAAGTGTTCTAGTGGGTCAGCCTCAATTTAGATAACCCACCATGGAGTGGTTTTTAAAAAATGTTGAGAGATGAATTCTTGGGTCAATGCTTCCTTAAAGAACTCATGAGGAGGTAATAAACTCTTTCTCAAAATCTAAAATGCCTAAAAATAAAGATAAGAGAAAATCATTTTGGGTCATTTTGGGGTCACCCAAACCATATCGATTTTTTTTTTTTTTTGGGGGGGGGGGGCTTAGCAACATTATTTTCATGCTTTTAGACCAAAGTGATAAAGGTAAATAATGAGCATTTTTGGTCACCCGAATTCCCTAAAGGGTATGGGAGGAAATCATACACACATCACTCATCTTTCTTAAAAAAACACTTCAACAAATAAGCATAAAATGAAAAACTCTTATGAGTTATCTAACTAATGTGAAATTTCACTTTTTTTGCATCAAAACAAAATGTTTTATGAAGTTTGAGCCCCTTGGCATTAATTGTTCAAAAAACTTGTAAAAACTTTAAAAACTAATAAGGCATGAAACAAACTAAGTCTGTTTTAAGAACCAAAGACAAAGTGTGTAAGATTTAACCATGGTTAAACTTTTATTTTTCCCCCTTAAGAACTATAAATTATTAGAGGGTTTGCCTACTTAGAAGTTCAAAAGTGAGTGAGAAAACAACATTTATAATTTCACTCTTAGTTTTTTCTAATTTTTGTCTCAAAGACAAATCATCATTGATCCACATAGGGATTGATGTCGATCCATAGAGATCAACATCAATCTGGAAGATCATCAACATTCTTTGAAAAAACACAAAAAACATAGGTTTTGATTTGACAAAAAAAATATTTAGCAAAATAAGCCTAAAAACCAAATATATCATTGGATCCTACAAGGTTAAACAAATAATATGCAGGTTCTTAGACAGAGAATAAATATAAAAAAACTCAAGTAAAACCCTTGTTAGTCACATTTTTACCATGTTCATTTTTTCACAAAGCTGATCACTACCACTTTCAATAGAAAAGTTATGTTAATCTCCAAAACATGTAAGTTACTTAACATAAAAAGCTATGAAAAATGAAATTAAAAAAATGAATTTTGAAGATTTTAAAGCATTTATTAGTAAAACTAAAAGTATCATATTAATCTCCTTGGTTGTATGGGATGTTTGGTGTCCCATCGAGTGTGCCAACATGTGGACAAGGATTACAATAGAGGGGAGGTTAGTCTTGTGTTATTCAAATAAAATAAATGAAATGAAAACATTAAAATATTAACACCTCTAGCCTAGACAATAGGGAGAGCTTAGGTAACAAAACTAAATGAAATCACAATAAAAACATAAAATAAACAACTCTTTTACCTTCATTGGATATATAAATAGTTTAATGAATGGATTACTCATCTTGTGCATCAAGAAGTCTTTGACAATGGAGGTTTTCTTAGCTCATTCTCTCCTTGGCACCTTGTCTTTTATGTTTTTTGGCTTAAGATTTGGGCATGGTAACACTACTTGCATGAGTCTTATGGAGAAAATCCTACATAATAAATCTATAACTTCTAAGCCTTTCTTTTTAAGTGGTATGGATTTGTATTTATATCCTTAGGAATCAACTCTCACCCAAGGTGAGTTAAGGTTGAGTTTAGGCTTAGAATGGGTTCAAACTAAACTTAGGTGATTTAAAACTAATTTCAATTGAGTTAATAGTTGTCACATAATTATGATTTATAATCAATAGGCATGGATCTCAAATTAGATATTTTAGGATATATTTAAATAGCTTAAAAAATCATAAAGGTGATGATGAAAGGCTTTGATATTTTAATTTTTAGAATTTCCATTTTTGGATATTCATTAATTGCCAATGGATTATTCAACTAGCCATTTAATCTTGTTTAATTAGATGATTGATTATGATTAGCCTTTTAGCTCTTTAAAGATTTGATTAAGTGTGTAAGTGCCCCACTTAATAGGTCCATATGCCAAATTGACAGTTGTGATGTTACAAGGTGATTAGGGATGAATATGTGACATTTTATTATTACATATGGGCTAGTATCCCAAATAGGGATGCCTCAAGATGATTGTAAGAATTGATGAATGATGCATAATAAAATTTGGGATTTTAAGTGATTCCTAGGCTTAATTTGCAATGGTTAGTAAGAACTGGTCTGAAGTCTAGTTGCAAGCTAGTTGTGACCAATTTTAGGTGCCTATAGGTAATACTAAGAACCAAGTGGCTATATGTATTGGTTAACCTATAATGGAATAAAAATATCCTTTATGGAGCTCTAAACATGGCCATTAAAACTACTAATATTTTATCTATGGGGAATATATCCCACTCTATATAGACCAAATGTTGTAAGAGTGTCATAGTGTACATGGTTATGCTTGACCCATTGTCAACCGTAACACTCTGAATAGGATGGTGGTATATATATGTTCGTATGAAGAGTGCATGTAAATATGTGTGATCATCCACAATCTCTTTCTCCAAAAATGTGATATATGATCTAGGTGGCACTATAGTTTGATACATGCCAATAATGTTATGCAATGGATGTGTCTCCTTTATAACTACATGATATGAATCAGGTGCTGGATGTACCTAGTATATATAGTGAACACATGATATGACCCTATCTTATTCATTGTATACTTTGGGAATGGATCTAATAATATCTTCAATGCCTTATCCTCCCATTTTTGTGGTTTTGGTGCCTCTATGAGTGTGCCCACATCAATAATATTAGCCTTAATTAGATCTTGTGTCTTGTGTTTTAGGCTAATGTATATGTTTGTCATATGGCCTAGTTCCCTGTGATACTTGTAGAATGCATTTTCATCATAGTTATTTGGAAGAGGCCATGTCATATCAACATCTTTAATTATAATATGCACAAGAAGAAGCCTTACAAAATTTTAGTAGACATTAGGATAATGTTAATATGTGGTTTGGAGAAAAGGAAAAAGTAAAATTCTTCAAAATATCAAATCTAGTCCTATTATGGGATAAATCTCATGAAAATAAAGGTGAACATTCCAAGATAGTTCCTTTTTAGATTGGATCATATCAAATTTTTGAGTTGTTAGGGGGAATTCTTTTAGGATCAAATACCTCTAAGAAAAATATCTATCTCTACCTATTAATGGATAGTTATTGAAGCACTATTGTATATACATAATATTTTTATTTATTATCAATTATTGAAACTTTACTTCTTACAAGAACCCATCACAACTCAATCTATCTGAGTTCATGCCTTAAGTAGTGCATAAAGAAAGGGGTGGGTAGAACTTTGGTGCTTCATAGGATTCTTGTCCCTTATTACGACATTATTCTCAATCCATTCATCTCTTAAACCTTTTCATAATATATTCCTCCTCCCTTTTACATTCCTCTAGTTTTTCCTCCTTCTATCCTTCTTCTCCTTTATTTACACCCTTTTTACCTATTTAGTACACTAGGTCAACCTAATCGACCTAGTTTATTCTGGGGTCACTTTAGCTCTTTTGACTTGTTTACCTTTCGGCTGACCTAGCACAAATTTTAGGCATTAACCTGAGAATGTACTCTGTCAACTAGATTGACATGGCACAACCAACATGTTCAAATGATTTTTTGGTGAGATAATCCTATATATACAAGGTCATTTTGATCATTATTAAGAATATGCAATAAAGAGTTATTTTTTGCTCGTGCTTCTTCACAATTTGCTATTCCACCATTCTACTTGAGGAGTCTTAGTTTAGGTTTCTTATTTAGAAAATATAGTCTTGTCGATAGGTCTTGGATGCTTTGGCCTAACAAAGTGATCCTTAAAAACCATAACAACCTCTTACAAATCCCCATTGTCCAAGGGAGAGATTGAATCGTGATGGGTTCATATTCAAGTAAGTATATTCTAACTTTATTTTCCTCTCTTTTAGTAGATAGAAGTAGCATAGGTGTTGGATCGAATAATATTACTCTTCATGTTATATGTATTAGTGTGTTACTCATACTTAATTTATTTTAGTTTCCCTATACATATTTGATTTCTTTGTATCTAACCCCTCACATTGTGCCACAAGATTTGGTGTGCACTAGATTAGTTTACTTTTCTTGTTATTAGAATAGTTTACTTTCTTATTTATTAGCATAAGTGAATATCAAATCATAGGGATCTTTTAGGGTTTTTGTGTGATTGTGTTAGACTATAGTATTTGGAACCCTTCCTAGCATGATATGTTTTGATAATTGATAAAAGTGATCCCCTAATTAGGTCTAGTGGATCCCCATATTGGTCATGTTCCCGTTTAACAAGTGTATACCCAATCAGAAGTGTAGGTGTGTTTTATCTTATCTGATCCAAGATTGATTCATTATGCATCATGTAATTATAATTGCATATATTCTAGTGAACCCAATGTGAATCCTATCCCACCACTAGTTAGATTGTCTTCATGTTTCCATTTTTATTTCCTTTCTTATTTAGCATTAGCTTCACTTTGGCTTCACCTTCATTACATTCTGGGAAACCCAATGTGAATCCAAACTTTGTTGGATTTGTTCATTTATTTCATTATTTTTTCATCATTTCTATCATATATTTTGACATACTTGTTTGATTCTATTGACCCAATTTTCTTTTACTTTTTGCACAAGAACAGGCAACTAGATCAACTAGCTCGACCCAATATAGGTTTTCAGCCCTTTTTAGAATACTAGTTCAACCTACTAGGTTAACTTGGTTGACCTAGTGTATTTATAATCACTTTTTAGTAGTTTTTGTACCACTTGATCAATCAGCTTGACCTAGTACAGATTCGAGTTTTTATATTTTTAGATCATCCTACTAGGTCAACTAGCTTGACCTAGTATATTTCTAGACTTCTAGTCCAACCAACTAGGTTGACCAAGTTGACCTAGTACATTTTCAACACTTTTTAAATAGATTTTTATATTTCTTGTTTGACTATCTTGACCCAATTTTTAGGTTTTGGATCAACAATTTCTATCTCTGAACCATCAAGGTGAGTTTATATTCTTTTATATCTCTTTATTTGTGTACTTTCTTTTCAAGTTTGTAGCCTTCAAAAATACCTCTTCATAGCCAACTAGATCAACCCAATTGGCCTAGCTCTATGTCTTGTTTGGTATCTAAAATAACTAGGTTGAACTAGTTGACCTAGTAGGTTTTCCATACCCTATTTTCAATAGTGCTAGCTTGACACTCTCAACCTAGTTTTGTTTGTTATGCATATAGTGTTTTCATTATACCTTGTTTCAAAGTTGGAATTCACCTTATATGCTCATCACATATTTCATTTAAACTATTTTCATGCTTAGAATAGTTCACATAGTCTAATTAGGAGGTTTTTAGTTAACCACTTAGTTGCACTATTTCTATGCACACAAATCCAAATCACATAACATCAAAAAGTCTTTTAACATTTGACTACCTAGGCCAACCTACTTAGATTTCATCACCAAGGGGGAAGCCAATTTGATACTTTGGTCAAGTATAAATCATGGTTAATGGTATATTTTGGCTAAGCACCTAACATCCTTATCATTGTATTGTATGAAGTGAGGGGCTAGGCCCCAATACCAAGCCCGTATCATTGCCATTATAGTCCCTTTCATCCTAAACTCACCTAAAACTATCCATATATTTATATTCAGTACCTTATTTACAACCAACTTTCTATCATTTAAAATCATTCTTATGTAATCTAACATTCTATGTTGACCAATTAGCTAGCTTTACTTTCCAAGTTGTTTGTTTGCTATTTGTTCAATTGTGTGCATAATAACTTGCACTAGCCAATATTGGTGCAAGATTTTTGCTTTGTGTGGATTGATTAAAATCAATATAATTGATTTTTTTTTTAATTTTAGTATTTAATTTATTGGATTATCTATAAATTATCTTATTTTATTCCCTATCTCACTTTTATTTTTCCCTGTCCAATATAATAGGTCGATCTGGTTGACCTAGTACTATCTCAGACCCTATTTTCTACCCCTATTCACTACACTAGGTCAACCTGGCCAACCCAGTGTATTCTGTAGGTCATGTTTTTACACTAGGTCAACCTAGTCAACCTAGTTATATTTCATGCTATCCCTATTTATCAACCTAATTCTCCATCTCTTTCATTTTGCATTTTGTTCATTTCCTTTTAATCAGAATGAGGTCTCCTATCAGAATATTTTTAGACAGTCTTAATCTATTTATATCCTATATGGGATGTTCATTTCTCCCTTTCTTTTATTCCCAAGATAACCATCACTCTTTGGGTACCTCTTTTCCTCCTTCATCTTCAAATTGTCATATGGTTCAAATAACACCTCAAGATGAATTTGATGGATCCAATCCTTTTTACACCTATCAAGAAACTTCTCAAAATCTTCCCAATGTAGGAATTATTGACACAAGTTTGCTTAATAATCCCATTAATAACCCTCCTTTCATTAATCCTCCCCACACCAATTTAGGGAGTGTTCCTTCTAACACCAACCCACCACCTGATACAACCCAAATATTACATCAAATAATTCAACAAATGAACATTATGCAAAACTCTAATACCAATCAAATGATGCAGCTTAAATAACACTTAATCAATGGGACTAACCAACCTCCAATCATGTATCATCAAGCTAATCCTAGATACATTCCTCCACCTCTTAGAGATGCCTTAGGTAATGTTATTATTCAACCAATAATTAATAAAAAGATGCTTTAAACCATTCAAAATAAGCCTTTATCTCCCTTCATTATATATATTGACATTGGTAACATATCACCAACTATCAAATATGATAGGACTAAAGACCCTGCCTCATTTCTTAAATCCTTTAGTAATATCTACAAAGAATGGATCCAAACTAATGCATTTTCCATAACTAAAATATTATTTAAAACTTTTACTATTGATGTATTATAATGGTATAATCAATTACCTCAACATTCTATTTGGCAACTTGAATATTTGGTCAATCCTTTAGTTAAAGAATTTTAAAACAATGATCATCTTGAAAATTGTCTTAGCCTTTTCATAAATGCTAAGAAAACTCCTAATGAATTAGATCATGAATTTATCAAAAGATGGAAATCCCTATCTCATAAAGCTAATCATAATATGTCTGATGGTGACTTATTCAAAATCCTTACCACTACTTTAACTCCCACTCTTCAATACAAGTTTATAACCTTTTCTCCTCAAACTCTTAATGAATCTCTTAACCAAGCTAAATGGAAATAATTTCTTATGAATCAATTCAAATCTAATTCTAATATTATTAAAGTATATTTCCAAACATCTAATTCTATCACTAGTAACACTTCTCAAGCCAAATCAAGAGTTGCCAAAAATTATATTCCTTTACCATCTCACATACCTCTTTTGGTACATCAAATGAGATAATTTTTACCACTTTCTAAACCTTTCATATATCCTAATGCTCTTCCTAAGTGGTATGATCCCAATATCTATTGTTGGTTTCATGTCGACATTGGACTTCTCATTAATCTTGTAGAGGGATTTATAAATGTGTTTTTATTACATGCTTGGTGATTCATTCAACCATGAAACCATGATCAAACATCATCATCAAGAGTACACTAATTCTTCTCTAAAATGACAATCCTCTAAGACTTCTACATCTAATAAATAAAAATCTTCTCATAATCAATCAACTTCTAAGGATGTTTGTGCAATTGATGCTGATTATGATCAATACTTTAACAACTCTCAATATGTCAATACGGCTAAAGTTAACTATCATCAAAAACCTTCCCCCAAAGATCATGTTACCAAGCCTAAGAGACCTTCTTTGGAGGAACAATTGCTTAAAACCACTTCCATCAATAATGAATTAAAATCACTTGATGAACAACTTCTTCTTTTTGATCCTCTAACCACATCTATTCCTCCAAAGTCTAACGTGTCTTTTAAACCCTATGGCTCTTCTTCTAAATCTCATTAGAATTTTCTTAAAGAACTTAATTCTATGCCATGCAATATTCCTCTTATGGAGCTGGTTTTCACTTCACCTTATCATCGTAAATTCCTTATGTAATAAATCCAAGATATTGAAGATCCATCTTCCTTAGAAGTAGAACCACCTTCTATTGATTCATAGCTAACTAACATTAATACCATTAAATCTATGTATCCTTCTTCAAAACCTTCAATTAAATTCCTTGAAAAAGATATGATTAATGATGAAATCCTCTTTGTGCTGATGATCAACCTCTCTTCATCAAAATAGCCATTAATACCACCCTCATTCAAAAATTTCTAGTTTACAAAGGTTATGGTATTAATGTAACCTCTTTATGGCTTCTACAACAACTTGGTTATAATAAAGGTCATCTTAAACAAACCCATCTTACTTGTCATGGTTTTAACAAGACTAATCAAAAGACACTTGGTTGTCTATGGCTTCCCTTAGCTATTGGTTCTAAGACCATTCAGACCAAACTCATGGTTCTTGACCTTCCTTTATCTTATAACATACTCCTTGGTCATCCATGGACTCATCGAATGAGGGCCATTACTTCTTTCGATAGTCAATGCATTAAATTTTTCCATAATTGAAAATTCTATAAATATGAAGCTGATCCCAACCCATGGAGTATCCAATTACCTAATCTTAAATCACAATATCATATTCCTATGATTCTTAAAATTAATAATTCTCCTTTACCCAAGTTCATCAATATGAATCCTACATTACAAGTTACTCTTATAGATTCTTATGATGATAAGCCCAATGAATTACAACATAGTTAAAACACAACTAGATTAACTCCATATATTTTAGAATGACTTCCTCCTTTTTTTCCTAGGGATCATACCATTCTTTTCATGGATGAGATTAATTATTTCCCCCTCCATGTAATGCTCAAGATCCATCTTTACCTAAAGATGATTTTAATCAAAATGATTATGGAGTGGCTAAATTGTTTCAAGATCCTCTCACCATGTCTCCTATAACATTTAGTAATCTTGGGATTTCACCTCCTAAAGATCCTCCTCAATCCCAAGCATGTAAAATGTCTCCTACATATGATGACTACTATATCATAGCCCAATCTCAATCAAGAGACTTAGATGTCTTACATTATCAAAAGACCTTAGCCCAAATTCATGATTCCAATCAAGATGTGCATACCATCTATATAGCTAAACATGTAGAACCTAAGGGTTATGTGCATCCTATTAATCCTCCTCTTATCAATTCTCCTTTGGTGGTAGAACAACTTACACCTTTTAAACCTTCAAAAATACCTTCACCTTCTCTACCTCCTTTGGATCCTCCTAACAAATCTAATCCTTCTTCCATCAACACTTCATCTACCTCTTCCACTCCATCTACTTATTCTACTCCTACAATCACACTTGATGCCAAGGCAACCAATGTCCATCAAATACATTCTAAATATGATAGTCATAGTAACCAAATTTTAGATCTATAATTATATGTTGAGTATTGTGGTGCTCTTCCTACTTTGCCTAGTGATGAAGATAATATTGAGTTACTTTATGCTTGGGAACCTTAACTACCATGGCAACATCATAAACTTGGACATTTTAAAATGAAAACTCCTTGCTTCAACAACTTTATCAATAACATTGATCCTAAAACTAATCCAATTTCATCCTTACCCAATTCACCATACTAATTTCAAGATGGTAATGCCATGCTTATTGAAGAAACAACTCATATTGAATATGGTACTCCCTTGTGCCCTCGACTGATCACAATTTCCAAAGAACTTTCACTTTATGAACATGATAATTTCAGCCTATTTTTGATAATTATCAAGAGTCATTCACATGGTCTTACCAAGACATGCCTAGAATTGACCCTAGCATAGTGGTCCATAACATCATTACCTATCTTGATGCCAAACTTATGTGTCAAAATCAATACAAATTTACTCTTGAAGTTACCATCTTACTCCATAAGTAAATCATCAAACTACTTGATGCTAAATTTATTAAACATGTGGATTATTATGAATGGGTTTCCACTATTGTTTTAGTTTAGAAAAATGTCAATATGGTCATTCGTATTTGCATTGATTTCAAAATATTAATCTTATTTATCTTAAAGATAACTTCCTTTGCCTTCAATAGATGTTATTATTGATTCCACCATTTGATATGAAATGTTCTCTTATGGATGGCTTTTTGAGATACAATCAGATTCATATAGCTACTAAGGACCAACATAAGGCTACTTTCACCATGAAATAGGTACCTCTTATTAATTTAAAAATTCCCTTTGGTCTCAAAAATGCTAGGGACACTTCCCAACATAGAATGGCTCATATATTTCATGACCTCATCCATAAAATTATCAAAACATACGTGGATGATCTTATCACCAAATATAAGCATTGTAAGAACCACTTTTTTTATCTTGCCATCATCTTTGATCATCTCCTTAAATATAAAGTCTGACTTAATCCTTTCAATTATGTTTTTAGAATTACACCTGGTAAATTGTTAGGATTCGTAGTCTCTCTCCATGGTGTTGACGTTGATTTAACCAAGATTAATGCTACTATCAGCATGCCCATTCCTCATTATATTCATGATATTTTTACCTACTTAGATAATTTTGGGGCAATTAGATGATTCATTCCTGAGACGGCTTATCAAATTCACTCAATTAATTCCCTTATTAAGAAAGGTACAACCTTGAAATAGAGAAATCCATGTCAAAAAGCATTTGACAATATAAAAGAGTCATTGATTTATCCACCTACACTTTATCCTCCTAATGATAAACCTTTAATTCTTTATACTTATTCCACACTTATTTTATTAGGGGCAATGCTTTCCCAATAGGATGATATGAGAAAGGAGTATGTTATCTACTATATTAGCCAAAGCCTCATCAATTATGAAATATGTTATACTAAAATTGAGCATGATTTACTCGTTATCTATTTTTCCATTGAAAATATTCATCACTATATGATTTACCAAACCACCTATGTCATCATTCATTTTGATCCCCTTCATCATTTCCTCTCTAAATAATTTTTTCTAGGAGATAGAATTAGTAAGTGGATGGTAATACCAATGTAATTTGATCTTCGCATTGTCACATAAAAAATTTCAAAGGGCAAGTCATAGTTGACCAACTTGTCATAGCTCTTATTCCATCCACTTCTTCCCTTCAAGATAACCTTTTAGATGATAATATTCTTTATATTGAAGGTCTTAATCATGCAATTTCTCTTAAAGATTATTTTCATAGCTTTATTGTCAATCTTGAAACTAATCAACTTGATGAATCTTCCCCTCCCTTTGGTACTACTAAATCAAAGGTAGTTATTGATGAGCTTCCTAAAATTAATGTACTTTCATGAGGATACTTAGATCCTCCACTTTGATTTTGTTAAATGCCTTTAAGGAGATAGGGAAAGTTTCATTCTCACTAGTCCTCTTGGAAAGATCATTACTTTATCTTTCTATTTTACATTTGATGTCACCAATAACATGGCTGAGTATGAAGCTCTTATCTTAGGTATGAGATATACTCTTCATTTATACATACAATACCTTTATGCTTTGGGTGATTCTAAACTCATTTTTCATCAATTTAGTGGTGCCTATCAATGTAAAAGTGAAAACATTATGGCCTATCATCAAATTAAAATCAATCTTACCAAGGATTTTATCTCTTTTATAATTGAGCCTATTCCTAGAGATCAAAATTCCATTTTTGATGCTCTTGCCTCTTTAGCATCTCTTTTTCATCCATATCAAGTTATTTTTTATCCTTCTTTTATCATATAGATAATAAAATCCCCATCATCTACTTACCCTCCTAATTCATTTATTTGCCACATCAAAGCTATCACCATCTGATAATTCCCATGGTATCAAGGTCTCATCCAATTTTTAGAACATCAAACTTATCCTCCTAACTTGGATTATCATGAAAATACACATCTCTGAAAACATGTTTTCAAGTATGTATCTATGTCCCTTGTCAATGTTACCGGTCCTACCATATCTAAATTAATTCTAAACCAAATCCTTTGCCATTTTGGTGTTCTTAATACCATCATTTTTGACAACGGTGGTAATTTTAAAAATAAACATGTTAAACAACTTTGCACCAAATTCAAGATTAATCACAAATTTTCCACTCCTTTTCATCTATAGTATAATGGTCAATCTGAGGCCACTAACAATATTATCAATAAAATCCTTCAAAAGATAATTCATGAAACACACATAGATTGGCATATTCACCTTATCCTATACATTGGGCCTATCAAACTAGCATTCATACTACGACTGGGACAACTCCATTTTCTCTAGTCTATGGTTTTGAGTTAGTTTTTCCTCTTGAAGTTGATCTTCCTTCTCTTCACATATATCTTTATGGTATCATTCTCAATGAGGAATCATGTAAAGATCACCTTCATTATCTTGATCTACTTGATGAACATCATCTCTCTGCCTTACAACATAATCACCAATATAAGGCTCTCATTGCCCGAAAACATAAAAAACATGTCAAAATTTACACATTTAATGTTGGTGATCTTATCCTTAAATTAGACTACACTCATGACAAATAAGGCAAGTATGCCAAAAAATGGTAGGTCCCATACTTAGTTAAAGATATTCTTAGTCCAAGTACCTACCACCTTCAAACTAATGAAGGCCATGTTTTCAAAGAACCCACCAATGCTCAATTCTTAAAAAAATACTTCACCTAATCATTTCATTCTTATTATACTTTATATTTATATCTATCTAATACTTTTTGTAGGTTACTTAAGTATGGATCTCTCCCTTTGTAATAGTTCCCTCTTGTTCACAAATATTTAGTCCTTTCTTTTGGTCTTTTGGTTTCTTAATGCACCATAGTCTTCATTATCTTATTTTTTCATACTCCTTCTACTTGCCAATGTTGTTTTGGCATCCTTTGGGTTTTTGTTTTGTGAGTTGCTTCGTAATACCATGGATAGAATCTATCATCCCTCACAAAACCACCATATTTCATCTTATTTTATTTTCCCTTCTTGATACTTTCCAATGCTATTTTGGCATCCTTTGGGTTTTTATTTTGTGAGGTGCTTTGTAAAAAGGCTCCCTCATTTTTTTTTCTCTTTCTTCTTAGCACCCTCATGGGTCTCTCTTTTATGATTTGTTATGTAAGACCACGGATAGGACCCGACCCTCATAAAATTACCATTATTTTCATGTTCTTTGTGATCTTTGTTATTATATATTAGCTTTTACTTCTTTTGATAGATGAAAATTGCACAAAAATCTATGTTAGCATGTTTTCCTCCATTTCCCTATTTATTATGATAAGGAATCATGCCTTTTCTATCATTGTATCCCTCTTTGCTCTTTGTCACATTTTTTTTTTAAATTTGAAGCAATGTAACTATTCTTATGATAAGGAATCACGCCTTTGTTATCATTGTATCCCTCTTTGCTCTTTGTCACATTTTTTTAAAAATTTGAAGCAATTTAAATTGTTCCATGTGTTATTCCTCTTGATTTCCCCTTTCTTTCATCTCCTCATTGGATAAAACAAGGTCAAAGTCAAGATAGCTCTATTATTACACCTAGATTTATGAGAATCTTAGACCCCATGCTCTTTAAAGTTATCTCTTATAAACCTTGTCCAAAAAATTTCATATGAAATTCATCTTTATCACCCATGTTTGGTTTTCCAAATCCATATGGAGGAGGAATAGAAAAATCCATCAAGAAAGTTAAATCCAAATCATTTGAAACAAAAGGCAATGATATCTAAAAGTCAACATACAAATCTCAAAAGTCAAATCACACCAAAAGATGTGATTACAAGCACATCTCCTATCTCTAATTGAAGCTAAAACTCCATAGTTAGCTTTACATAGACCTAAAGACCTTTAAGGTGTAGTAGGCCAGTAGATTGGAATAGGGGAATTCAATAAAATCTATGGTACTACCTACTTTCTCATGCAAGTACCCAATCTTTGTAGTAGACTGATGGCTCTATAAGGGGTCCTAAAGAGTGGGGAACACATCATGGGGAGGTAAGTCCATTTTAATTTTCATTCATATAGCCTTCATGGGATGATATATATACTCCATTTGTTTACCTAAGACTTGTGTGGCTACGAAAAGTTATTCATAGTCCCTAAGGTCAATAGTCCTCTTATTTTGACAAACCAAATTTAAGTGTCTTAACTTTGATAAAGAGTTTATTTACCTTGGTTTTTATTTCATTCTCCCACCCAGTTCATTTTCCCCCCTTGACAGCCAAATTGTGATTCCAAGTCTATTTTCCCTCTTCTTTAAATTCCTTCTTCTTCATTTCTTAAAAACATGCTAGCACTACTTTATTTTAGTTGTATCTAACTTTAGATGTAAAACAACATGTTTAAGAAACTATGGATCACCTTTTTATTTTACACCATAAAAATTTTCATTTACTAAAATTACTTTACTTCCCCTTTCTCATTTATCATTATTTTTTTGTCTTGCTATTGTGAAAACTTGAGTTCAAACCCTTTTTCCATTGTTGAGTGAGATGTGGTTTATTACTGCTCACTTATCAATGTTGTTTTCCCTTTTATGCCTCTTTTTCCATTATTGAGTGAGATGTGGATTGTTACTACTCACTCATCAATGTTATTTTACCATTTTGTTTTCCCTTTTACCATTTATTTGTCTTGATTATCTTTCTTTTTTAAACATGTATCCTTGGTTTGAATTGTTGAGTTTGCATTTTCTTACTTGAGGTTTACTTGTTTGTTTTTTTGGTCTTTAGTAACCTTGGCTTTTCGATTACCTAATTTACTCTTGTTTGACTTGGTCATTTGGTCTAACATAGCACTTGTCACCTAGCTTGCCAAATTCCCAAGTACATCCCATCCACATAAAACTAGTTATCTTGGATTTTCTTGCATTCATTTGTTTTTGCTCCTTAGTTTTGTATTTTTGGGTTTTTTAAAAGTAGTCTCTGCACCCTACACAATCAAAACTAACAACACAACTCACAATCATCCTATGATAAAAGTTAAGTCAAGGTATGTATTGTATTTACTTTTTAGTTATTTACTTTTTAGATTAGCTTCCCTTTTCTGTCATTTACTTTTAGTTATTTTATGCTTTTTAAAATACTATAATTTTTTTTAGCATGAAAATTGTGTGTGTCCTTATGTCCTTTCTTGAAGCACCATCCCCTACTACACCTTAGTGACACATGATGAGATTTTAGTGGGGCATATGTATACACATAATATTTTTATTTTTTATTGATTACTAATGATTTACACCTTATAGGAACCTACCATGACTCAATCTCTCTAAGTGCATGCCTTAAGGAGTGCACCAAGAAAGGGGTGGGAAGACCTTTGGTGCTTCACAGGATTTTTGTCCCTTATTACCACATTATTCTCAATCCATTCAACTCTTAAAAACTTTTCCTAAGCTATTCCTCTTCCCTTGCACATTCCTCTAGTTTTTTCATCTTTCTATCCTTCTTCTCATTTCTTTATACCCTTTTTACCTATTCAATACACTAGGTTGACCTAGTGTATTTTGGGGTGACTTTAGCTCTTTTGACTTGTTTTCCTTCTGGTTGATGTAGCATGAATTTTAGGTATTAACCTGAGAATATACTAGGTCAATCTGATAGACCTAGCATAACTGACATGTCTGAATGATTTTAAGGTGAGATAATCTTATATATATATATATATATATATATATATATATGTATAAGGTAATTTTATTCATTATTAATAATATGCAATAAAGATTTATTATTCACTTGCACTTCTTCATAATTTTCTCTTCCACCATTCTACTTGAGGAGCCTTGGTTTAGGTTTCTTATTTGGAGAATCTAGTCTTGTGGATAGGTCTCAGATGTTTTGGCCTAAAAAGGTGATCCTTACAAACCACAAAAACCTCTTATTAATCCCCATTAACCAAGGGATAAATTGAATCATGATGGGTTCACATTGAAGTAAGTATATTCTAACTTTGTTCTCCTCTCTTTTAGTAGATAGAAGTAACATAAGTGTTGGATCGAATAATATTTCTCTCTATATTATATGTATTAGGGTGTTACTCATACTTACTTTATTTGAATTTCCCTGTACATATTTGATTTCTTTACATCTAATCCCTCATATTATACCACAAGATTTGATGCGCACTAGATTAGTTTACTATTCTTGTTATTAGAATAGTTTACTTTTTTGTTTATTAGCATAAGTGAATATCAAATCGTAGGGCTCTTTTAGGGTTGTTATGTGGGTGTGTTAGATTATAGGCTTTGGAACCCTTCCTAGCATGATGTGTTATGAAAATTGATATAAGTGATCCCCTAATCAGGTATAGCAGATCCCCATATTGGTCATGCTCCCACTTAAGAAGTGTATACCCAATTTGGAAGTGTAGGTGTGTTCTATCTTATTTGATCTAACATTAATTCATTGTGCATCATGCAATTCTGATTGCATATTAATAATTCTCACCTACACCATCTAAAGTCATCTTAGACTAATCCTTTGATGATTTATATATAATTTATAAATAGAGTTTTTTTATATTAGTTTTTTATATTATTTTATTCTCATTCTTACTTTGTTGTTTTGTTTGTTTTCTACTTGTTCTTTTTGTGTTTGATCTTAGTTTCCATCCTAGCAATAGTACTTTTTTTGGACCCCATAAGTGGAACTTTATTCTTGATAATAATGGAGAGATGGGTAATGCTATAAAATGGAAAATGCTAACACCAAACATTAGTCCTTGTCTCCTCAAATTTGGCCCTTCCAAAGGTGAGATATAAAATGAAGGCAAAAACTAGGGAGTGATAAATGGAAATAAAGATTACATTATTAAACAAATTATATAGGTAGGATGAATCCTTTCATATTTCCTAATGATAAATAAACCATTGATTTAAAATTGATAAAGTAAATTGATAAAAAAAATATCTCTATCAAGAAGTCATCACCACATTGAAATAACATCAAAAGGACCATATTGAGTTCACTAAAAAAGCAAGGAGTTCTATTTGGTGTTAAATCTCATTAAATCAACCTTTCATCTTGGCTACATTTATTCTCAACCCTCATGAATCATTAATAAAGGAAACACCAAAATTAAATGAAGTCTAAAAGTGTAAGAAAATATCAAAGCCTCTTCCTAAGAAGGGGTGATTTAGGCAACTTTCATAATAGGCTTTCCATCCTACATGGAAATGGAGTAATGCATAAATAAGAATCAAATATATATATATATA
The DNA here is from genome assembly GCA_037957365.1 of Torreya grandis. Taxonomy (NCBI): domain Eukaryota; kingdom Viridiplantae; phylum Streptophyta; class Pinopsida; order Cupressales; family Taxaceae; genus Torreya; species Torreya grandis. Next base: position 572,802 of record JARHVA010001410.1, on the reverse strand, counting down.
TATATATATATATATATATATATATATATATATATATATATATATATATATATATATATATATATATATATATATATATATATATATATATATATATATATATATATATATATATATATATATATATATATATATATATATATCAGGGCCAGGGGTGTCTGGTTGGTAGTAAAGTAATTCTAAATCCTTCCCATACTCATCTAATATATGAAAAATATCAAGTACCTCTCAAGATTTTTTTACACCTAAGGAACCTCTAAGCTTGATCGGGAATTCAGAAGAAAACCCAAAGCAATGAATCACTCTTCACAAAATATGACCTTTTGAAGGAAAATAGATCCTAGTATATTATATGTTGAAGTATATTAAGTGATATTTTCTCCTCTTGTTGTATTGAAATACATTTTTGATGACTTGTCCACTTTCTCAATAATGGAGGTCTATAATATCAATTCTAAACATTGGATAAGATTTTACCTACATAATTTCCATTTTTTATGATCAACATATCCATTTTCATCTAAGAAATGGGGACCTATGCATCACATTTATATTTAGAATTATTGTTCCTTTATCAAGATCATCTTAATCATCATCTTGATGAAATCTTGAGCACATATTAAATCTTCTTTTCTTAATATTTCCTATAATTATAATAACAATAGGTTTATTTACATTAAATACCTTTTATGGTTGTATATTTTAAATGGTTTAGTACCATTATGATTCAAAATTAGTTTCAATGGGAAAGCACCATGTGTATCCATACACCTAGAGGTGTTAAATCTGTCAGGGCCCTAAGAGGCTTGATCTAGTAATATATTACCATATGCACTTTCTTACTCTGGTGACCAATTAATTCATGCAAATTTGTTTAGTTAATGAACTACCCCACAGTACCAATTCATCAAATTAACATTGATATTACCAATACATAAATGAAATGTGGCTAACATGGACACATATTATATGCCATGAGGGTAAAGACAAGAATGTGCCCACCATACTCTCCATAATTAGTAAGCTCACTTGGATGATTCACAATATTTACACCTATATATGGCCCATCATATCCATATAATACAATTAAATCTTGTCCACAAAGATAAAATCTAAGCCTTAAAATGTTAAAATGAGATTGATCCCATCAACTAAGAGTTTAATTCACAATGACACAAGCCTCTATAGTCGTTACTATAGAAAATATCATAGAGCCTTATAAAGTTCCATAAAATTTAAACTCAATATTATTTATTTTTTACAAACTCAATTTAATATAGATCCAATGAATTTAATCTGATTTATAACCTAAAATTTATCGTTGTTGACACCATGCATGAAAAGGAGAAGTAATTCAAAGATGGTTTCCTTAATTTCAAATCCTATTTTATAAATATAAAAAATATGAGGATCTCTCATGTAATATTTCAAGGTGTATTTATTACTAATACCCTATTATACTTAGCATCCACTTCACCTACAAAAAAATCCTAGGCAAGATAGCCCTAGGATACCCATGTTTATCATGTCTAAAACAACTCAAAATCACAAGAGACCCCACCTTGGGACTAGTTTGTATCCTTCCCAAAAGTTTTCATTCCCATTTTTGATACATCTATGCATCCCCTTAAATATCCCCCTAGTTTCCCAACCCAAGTGATTCCTATCATAATTATGTCCGCCTTCACAATATCCCTAGTGAGTACCCTAGTCTCCCTTATTCCACTAGTTTTAGTTTATTTGTCACTCCTAGTTTTCTATCTTAGTTGTATCCTTCTCCTCTTATGAATCCTACTATGCCATCCATTACAAGTTCCTAGGTCCCCTTCAATCCAATGGATTTCATAATATTTAGTGATCTAATATTTATATCTCCCACATGCTACATTGTATCCCCACTTTAGCCCAAATCAACTACCTAAGCATGGTTATTCCCATCAATTACTCTAAGTCTATCCTTGTAGGTTGGCATATTCTCCATTAGTATCCCACATTTTTTAAAGTTTCATTAACTAAGACAGGAGCATCCTTAGTTGTCAGGAAGTAATTACCCATTCTTGAAGACTCAAACATAATTTGAGCTTTAGGGACTGATGTTTGAGTGAGCACATATTGTGCTTCCTTCTCAGGGAGCAATCTTTACATAACACCTTTGACTGGGATCCTTAACTCAGACATGTCCATGCTCAACTCACCACCAACATCCTCACAAAAATTTCATCCAAGAAGGATGCCGTATGAGGCTAGAACGTTGGCCACCAGGACTGTCATCTTGATCCCTTTTTTGGGAATGCTGCAAATGCAAATTGTGCATCCTTGATCTACCTTAGGAATGGCACTTGTTTGTTCTCCATGGAGAAACATCTCCCAAATGTCTTGGTTAGTGTGAGACCAAGGGATTTAGCTACTTTGGCAGTCATGACATTGTCAAATGCACTTGAGTTTATGATGCAATTATTCAGCTGATGTCTGTTTATTAGTAGGAAAACATAAAATGGTTCAGTCCTTTCGGGAGCACTAGGAAGAGCAATGATAAGGTTATTCCAAGTGGATGTGGTGGTTACCTTTAAAAAAGCTAGTCTTGTAGGGATGGTTTTATTCTTCACACATTCCACTAACTTATCCAACTGCTCAGGGTTGGATTGCAAGAATTCAAATTCAAAATTTAAATTTTAGTTTTCTTGACATGGTTGACTATGTCAAATGTCTAAAATGAATTATGAACAGGGGAAGGGAGTTCATCATTCTAGTTTTTAGGGGGAGAAGGACTGATCTATGAAATTGAAGTTGAAGGTGAAGGCATGTTTGGGGTACTTACTCTTTTAACAATCACCGGGTCCTTTGGCTGGAAAGGTAGAGAAGTTCCTCGTTTGGCAATTGAAATTACAGGATAAGCTCACTCCTCTATTTTTTCTTTATTAGCTTGTTGGGATAACTAATTCTTGGACTAGGTGAACACATCGTATGATCCCTCAACTACTTTACCTTCACTTTTGGGTTCATCCTGGTAATTCAAAAAATTGATGTTGGAGTCGCCAGCTAATTCTTCTTCTCTCTATGAAGAGATTAGCGTCATCTTCTGAGTTTAACTCATGCTAAAAGGAGAAATCAAATTTTGCTTCAAGATATCTAACTGCTGAATTGGTTAGAGGTGCTTCAATGGCCAATTTTTCCTGAGTGGGAGGAAGACGATTTGGCTGCCCTTGATTTCTGGCAGCATTACTTTGGTATGACTAATTGGGGAATGTCCTCCTTGGTATATCTCTGTATGAAAGGGAAGATGACATCCCTTGCGCCATTTGCTTTTTAAGAGCAAGCAAATCATTTACCAGCTTCTACACCATTGGATCAGTGGTGCCTATAGATGGATATTCAAAAGATGAAGAAGATTTATCTCTGTTAAGATCTCTCCTTATCTTTCTTGCCAAGATAAGGTCATCTTCCACCTCAATGGCCAAATCTTGAGCAGAAACAAGGTCTATGTGGCCAGCACGTCTCAGCAAAAAACTTATTTCAGGCAGCTATGAGTTGATGAAGAAATATTTAAGGTTCTTAGGTGTTGGCTGAGCAATTATGGAAATCCTGTTCCTCAGCTTGTCAAATTTGGCAATGAAGTTTGTCATAGGTTCATGAGGTTCTTTCTTCATTTGTGTGAGCTGGGATAGAAGGGCATGCACATCTTTTGTAGGCTTGAACTTTACTTCAAATTTAGCTTTGAGAGTGTTCCAGTCAATCACAGTTTGGGCCTGTAGATGATAGAACTAGTCTGTAGCAGTACCTTGTAATATTTTCACAAACAACCAGACTACTGCGTCCTCATACTCTATGCCTATCACACCAAAGACTATGCTGAAAGCTATAATGTGTTCATTAGGGTGAACTCTTCCATCACCAAAGAATTTAGGGAAGTTCTTCTTTGAACTGTGTGGTAGCTCATGTAGAGGTGGAGTTAAATTGAGTGGGCCAAAAGAGTTACCCTAGGGGCCTTGAACCACCATGATTTGATTATGGAAAGTGGGGATAACAAATTTGGGTGGAGTATGTATAGGCAATGCTCTACTAATAGCAAAAAAAGAAGCTCTACCTTATAGTGGTGACCTGGTATTCATAGAAGGAAGACTCCTAGTTCATTGAACTTGAAGTTGTGGAGGGAACAAATCAAAATTGCCTTGCTGCACCAACTAAAAAATAGGGTCAACAACACCTTGGGCTATCTAGCTTCTAGTATAGTATCAAGTTTCTAGATTGTAGAATAAAAATAGAAAAGAACTGGCCCTACTTCAGCTTGAAGCTTGAGGCTTCAAAATGTGCACTCTTCCCTAGTGGAGTCAACAAAAAATTATTGGCATGGAGCTGGAAAAGTTCTTTCCTACTTTACGTCATTCCCCAGCAATATGAAATGCTTCAATTTGATTGAATACACTGAAAAAGGACTAGAAATGCTCATCAATCCCTAGTGGAGTCACCAAAAAACTATTGGGTGAATATTTTCTCACCAACTAACTGATGAGTAAAATAGGTGATTTCAACCACATCATAAGGAGATTGGTCAGTCAAATGTGTAGGTTTACCACATCAGAAGGGGACAAATCTCTCCTCTCATCAAGGGGAGGTTCCCTATAAAATATGAGGTGATATAGACTATATATATGCATGAAATAACACTCAGGGGTAGGACAACACCATCCATCTCGCTTCTTTTAGAGATGATGTTCACAAACAAAGGAGAAATCCAAGTGAAAACACTAAAGGCACTTCTCTTCTTTCAGAAGTGGTCTTACAACAAATAGTAGATATTTTTTATTATAGAAGCAAAACTCTGCCAAAATTGAAAGGCAATTATTGAGACTTTGAGCTCAGATTGTTGATCATATTTCTTTATATGAATGAGAAAGCATGTTACTTCTAGACTTTGTGATGTAACAGCTTGTGTCATTTAGGATATTGTTCTTATGTCTGTTTCCTGAATGCATTCTTGTCCATTTTGATGAAATAAGTAGAACTAGTGAAAGTAATCAGGAAGATGTCTTAAAGCCAACTGTGGAGATACTTTGTGCTGCCACCATTGTCTTTAGTGTGTTTTCTATTTATTTCTATGTAAAAGATCTTGAGATAACTTGTGCCCCCATTATCCTTCGTATTTCACTCTTGGGCAGTCGAGGTGGAGACTTTGTGCTACACCTTTTTCTGCTAGTTACTATGCCCCCTATTACCAGTTACCTATTTTGCTCATCAGTTAGCTGGTGATAAAATATTCACCCAACACAACTTGTGGACTATCCTCTTCAATCAAGTTTGCAACTTTAAGCTTCTCCATTTCATTTAAGAAATCTAAGCACAAATGTTGTCATTGATCTTCTAAACTATTTGAGTTGATCTTGACCTCCACGCTAGGCTCATGAAGGTTGTCCTCTTGCTTTTCATCAAGCTCTTGAAACTTGAAAGCTAAAACATGCTCCTCCCTATGAATTGGGCTGCCTATCATGATCTCCTCATCATAGACACCTACTTTGTCTTCTTCAGTCTCACTTATGGTTACAATCTCCTCCTTTATCCTTTGTAGAATAGGCTCCTCCTTTATTAGGCAGATGGTGGGAGGGTGAAGAAGTTTACCATGCTTGTAGTTTAGGAGGGTATCCTTCCAGCTAGGTACTTTGAATGCTCTTTTAGGTGGATCTTAAATTGAGGAGAGAGTCTCATAACTCTTGTACACCAAGCTCATTGAGCTAAGCTATGGTTGCTTGATTCATTTCTTGCACAACTAACCCTTCCTCTACAAGGACTAGTTCTTGGACTGCCTCAACTAACATCTCTCTTTCTTTAGTTGTGCCCTCCTTGATTGATTTCCATGATGGGAATGTGCAAGACTTGGTCAGCTTCTCTTTTTCTTGAATTGGTGTGGAAGAGGGTGGTTTCACAAGAAAGGGTATGAAATAATTAGGGTCATAAGAGAGGATTCAAGATGGAATATCTTCATGCTCTTGAGTGAGAATGGGTATAGGGTTAGGAGAGGGCAAACTGATTGGCTCAGGATTGACATACTCTTTCTCGCATTGCTCAAATACTTATTTAATGGACAATACCCACCCTTTCATTTCTTGCTTCTCAACATGTGGGTAGTCAACTTCTTCAATGGATGCCCATATATTATAGAACTCTTGTAAGAATATCTTCATGCCTTCCATGGCATGAATAGGTAATTCTTGTCCAAGCTTGACCCCTTCCTTGATTTTCATGATTTTTCTTCCTTAGTCTAAGATTTCCTCTCTAAATTTTGACAGGGATGGACTTAGACAAGGTTGACTATGAGGTTGATCAGGAGCTCTTGAAGGCTAAACTTGAGGCTCTTGGAGGGGAGAGGGTACATAAGGTTGGTCCAAATGATCCTGCTACCCTTTATAAGATATTAGCATATTGTCTACATTTTGGACCATATTTCTTTTCATTGATATATCTTCATTCTTACAAGGTGACCATTTTTCTCCTTCACAAACTAACCATCTATTCTTAACTAATTGAAGAGAGATCTTTGCTTTTTGTAGAACATGGATAGGGATAATTGGAGAGAATTCCAAACCCTTACCCATCTCCCTTATCAACTTAATATAAATTTATAATGCTTGGTTGACTCCTCACAAGGATGTAACAGGGTAGGCTTGGTCTTGATAAGGGGAGCTAGAGGACCAATTTGAATGCAAAGGAGGCTGACTTTGGTTATATGCGTGGGTAGAAGGAGGACAAGGGTTATGATAAGGCTGATAGGCTATTTGAAGTCCACTTGGTGGGAATACATAAACATTATTTTCCTGATAAGTGTGATGTTGAGGTAGAGGATAAGCATATTGATGAAAAGATGACTAATTATACATACCAAATTATGATTATTAGGCACTTAGTTAGGTTACTTAACCAGTTGATAGATGCTCAGAGTCACCATTGATGTTTTTATAATGCCTCCAAAGGTTGATATATAGAAGAAAAAAATAAAAAATCCTTCCACTGCTTTGGACTTTAGTCCCACTGGGCATGCCAAAAGTTGTTATATGCTTAATTCTCACCCTTAGAGAGGGTTCTTTAGGCTCTCTCCAACTAAGCTATAATATTGGTCCAACCCCAGGCTGTGGGTAACCTATAGTGGAGTTGAAGCTTTGGCGTAGGTTGACTTCCTCTTTGATGCTCACCTAAATACTAAAGTTAAACTAATAATTCATAGGGAAAAAGGTTAGAAAGAGGATTAGGGATTCTAAAAAGGTTAACCAAGTGATGCACCAAATTTAAAAGGGAAGATCCCATAATCTTGAACCCACACTAGATCTGTAGAAGATAGTATGAGTTTACACAACCTTAGGATCAAACTAATTAGATAAGTATTTCATAGAAGAGGTTTAGAGTAGAACACTAATCTAGACCTACAAACAACATTGAAAACTCCTTGAACAAGGTCAAAAAGGGGGACAATGGATGAGGAAGATTCTCTTTCACACAATGTCATCATACACAACTCACCAAACTAGATCCAAGGCAAGAGATAAGCAAATAAAGTCTCATATTGCATTAAGAGGTACTTCTTACAAATGCTTGATAGGGTCGAGCCTAATCAAGTTAAGCATACTTTGCAGTATATCAAAGAGTTCCCTGTCTCCCAAAAAGATAAAAAGTCTAAAATCTGAGAACCTTTTAAAAAGAGAAGAGAATGGGATTATATAAGAGAAGGGAAGAAGAGAGAAGAGATGTGGGAACACACCATCAGAGCAAGAACACTTCATCTTAGGTCATTAATTGAACCTGAGCTACCACATTTTCTCTTTAGCCAATGAAAGCCTTGCCATCTTTTTGATCAATTAGGACATTACCCATGGCTTGTTGAGTGAGGAAGTCCCCAAAGTTTTGAGGATGCATTGAATTCCCCCTAGCTATAATTCCCAACACTAGACCTTTTCTCTGATACTCGATGCATCTTTCCACCTGACTTAAGTATAAGGACAAAATCTTCATATATATGAACCTGACTGAGCTTTGGTTATGTCTGCTTTGGGTGGCTATCTATCAAGAGCATGGCTCAAAATGTTCCTTAATTTATTACACATAAATACCCTTTGCTTTAAGAACTGGACCTGGGTCTACTATAGAGGATAACCAATCTAGGATTATTGGTTTTCCTATAGTCCATATAAATGGCACTCTGCTCGATACCTGGTCCCTTTTAGCCACCAACTTGCCAACCTTTGATCTATATTGGGTCTAGAAGACCTAATCTATCTCTGTAGTGCCTTGCTAGCAATGCTTTATCCTTATTTTTTATCATGGTTGAACTTGAATCGATCTCAAACTTGGTTTTATATACTTTCCACTAGCTCAAGTCCATTCATTTGCTTTATTTGAGTCAAACTACTCCATTGACCTTAGTTGAAAAAGTCCCAGCTTGATCCTTTGTTTATGTGCTATTAAAAATGACTCAAATCATTGACCCTTTGACCCTTACATCATCAAATCTCCTCTGATAGGTTGAATGCATGACATTAGATCTTCTACTCGAACTAACACATTGTTGACACTTGACACCTTTGCATTTGATCCTTGGATCTATTTTCTAATCTATCTGCACCTATGCTTACACCATATGGTGACTTCTAATCCCCTTAACCTTTTGACCTACTCATGTACCATTTATCTTGGATGCTCAATCAAATGCCAATTATTGATATTCTGGGACTGTTGACCATTTTTGGTCCAATAGGCCAAAATTGGTCCCCTTCTCTCCCTGCTGTTCTGAGCCAGTTCATTTTTTGATTTTGCACAAGTCTTGGAAATTTCTATGGACTCTGAAAGAAGTTTCTACGAACTCTACAAAAAGTTTCTACGGACTCTGCAGGTGTTTCTACAGACTCTGTAGGAAGTTTCTACGGACTTTTGAGGCATTTCTACGGACTCTGCAAGCGTTTCTACAGACTCTGTAGGCCAAATTTCTACGGACTCTACAGGAAATTTCTATAGACTCTGTAGGAAAGAAATAAGTTCCCAAAACTTAGGCACAAAATGAACCATTCTGAGTTCAAGTGCTTTATTCAATTAGTCAGTTCACTCAGTCAATTCAACAGGTCGGTTCAATGATTTGGTTCATCGGTTGGGTTCAATTGGACGGTTCAAGTCAAAGGGTTCAACTAGAAGGTTCAAGAGAGTCTCCTGAAGGACTAGTGCCCTTGTGGATGGTAGTCAAACATAAAAGGAACCATTCAAGTGCCCTTGTGGAGGGCAGGGAACATTTGCAAAGGGGTTAGGGAGAAAGCTGAAAAGTTAAGTTTTCTTCATAAAATTTTACAAGGCAAAGGACGAGAATTTATTCAGACAAAATGTCTGAAGGAGTTCCTTCAGACATTTTATCCAAAGAAATCCTTTGGAAAAAAATCCATGGAAATAAACAAGACCAAGGCATAAAACAAGAAGCAATTTCTTTCAGACTTTTTTTCGAAGGAATTCCTTCAGATAAAAAATCTGAAGAAATTTGGGAAAGGCCACGGGAGAAAAACCCAAAGTAATTCCCAAGGTCAAAGGCAACGATCAAGACAATTCTTGCAGACATTTGTCTATGGGAAAAATATACAAAACAAAAGCCCGACCAGAGAAAAGCTGAAGGAAAGGAAAAGGCCGAGGAAATTCCAAGGGGTGACGGGCTTGAAGACGTCAAAATCAAGCACAGTGAACTAGCCATTGGAAGTTCAAACACCTCGTGACGGGTGCATAGATGTCAAATTTGAGGTGGTGAAATAGCTGTTGATTTTGAGAAAAGCTTAAGGATAGGTCGCAAGTGAACTTAGTGACCCGCCAAGAAGATAGCCCTGAGGGCCAAAGGAGAGAGAGAAGACAAAACCAGGAAGAGATAAAGTGCAAAAATAGACAAATAGTCTAGGTGGCAAAGAGAGGTGTCAACTCAAGGATTTACTCCTATAGTTGGAATAGTGCTTGCCAAGTGATCATCAACTGGCACAAACAATAAGCGGCATGACCTATTTTTTCCACTTTGCATTTATGAGTAGACAAACTGCATGAATATCTAGAAGGAGCAGTCTTGTTTGTAGAAAAAGAGGCATGGCCCATGCTTTCACATTAATGTTATAATGCCAAAGTCTTTTCTAGAAAGTGCCAAAAGTCTTCTTCTCTCTATATATATTGTAAACTTCTCATTTTGAAAAGGATCTTCTTATCTCGTAAGGCAAAGCTCTACCCAAAAAAACTTTGGGCTTGTAAGGCAAAACTCTGCCAGATTTTACCTTGAATCGAGACATAGCAGTTTTACCTCTATTTGAGCTTGCACTTTTGTATGTGTCTATGCCTTTATTCTATGTTAAGTCATTTTCATTTCTGCTTTCACAGGATGATTTTAACATGTCTAGTGCATTGTCGGTTTTCCTTTTGCAGGTATGCCAGAAGTGTCCCTAGAGGAGTGTAGGTACTTGTGAATACGCTGCCATAGTGTGTCTAAGGATGCCTTTGGTATTTCTTCCTCCCTGTATATCCACGGGCCCTTAGCTCACTGATGTAGAAGGATTTCTCATGTCAAATGAATTGTATGGGAGCTTGTTCTTGGTGAAGAGTGTATGTTCGGGCTGAGTGGATCAATTTTTTTGGTGTTTCACCTTTTTAGTTTAGGTTTAGGTTCTATTTTTAGCATCTTTCTCCCTTTTCAACCCCCCCCCCTCTTTTTCATTTATTTGTTAGTAGTAGGAAATCTAGGACCTAAAAGATACATCAAAGGGAGCTAGCACTTATCTAGAGACTCTCCCCCTAATTTTTCCTTTCCCACAAGCAATAGGGGAGTTGGATTGTTGCGTGTGGAAGGCAGGAACTCGACCTCTTGTCAAGGGTACAATCCACTACATCAATAGTTTTTAGCATGCCTGGTGGGACCAACTAGGATAAGTTTTGTCCAAAGAGTTGAAGAATTTTTGGTGTGTTCTTCAACCAACCAGCCTTTGGAGGCTTTTTCATCAACACCAATGGTGACTCCTAGTTGAATCAGCTGGTTAAGCAGTTATGGTGCCATCAATAAATCTTATTTTTGTATGTATAATCCCATTGGTAAGAATCATGGACTTTGTTTTCCTTTGTATAACTTTGATCAAGCTCTAAATGTTCATGCAATCCCCTCAAGAAGCTCTAGAGTTTGAGAAGCAGGTAATGGAGATTGACAGATTGGATGAGCAGTATAGATATCAGTAGGAGCTAATGTATAAAGAGGAGTGTTTGTTCAGGCAAGCTCAGGCCTTGCAATCCATGGAGGAGGAGGTAGCAAAATGGAAGAATCCATTCATGCAAGGAAGTCAGTCTTGTGCACCCCCTCTTATTCTAAAGAAAGCCTCCTCTTGTGCACCAAATCCTTTCGATCAAATAACACTTGCTCATTTTAGCTCATCTGATGCATCAATCGATCCTGCTCTTAATCTTGTGTGCCTAGCTTTCTAACATGCCTCTCTTCAGGCAGCTCTTCTTGTACATGAGCTGACCCTCCCAAATCTTTCCCAACCTCCTCAAGTCTTTCAACATGATCTCCAAATTCCAAGTTGGAAGAAGGAAATTCATGAACCAGCTAGCCCTTATCTAGAGACTCTCCCCCTAATTTTGCCTTGCCCACAAGCAATAGGGGAGTTGGATTGTTGCGTGTGGAAGGCAGGAGCTCGACCTCTTGTCAAGGGTACAATCCACTACATCAACAGTTTTTAGCATGCCTGGTGGGACCAACTAGGATAAGTTTTGTCCAAAGAGTTGAAGAATTTTTGGTGTGTTCTTCAACCAACTAGCCTTTAGAGTCTTTTTCATCAACACCAATGGTGACTCCTAGTTGAATCAGCTGGTTAAGCAGTTATGGTGCCATCAATAAATCTTATTTTTGTATGTATAATCCCATTGGTAAGAATCATGGACTTTGTTTTCCTTTGTATAACTTTGATCAAGCTCTAAATGTTCATGCAATCCCCTCAAGAAGCTCTAGAGTTTGAGAAGCAGGTAATGGAGATTGACAGATTGGATGAGCAGTATAGATATCAGTAGGAGCTAATGTATAAAGAGGAGTGTTTGTTCAGGCAAGCTCAGGCCTTGCAATCCATGGAGGAGGAGGTAGCAAAATGGAAGAATTCATTCATGCAAGGAAGTCAGCCTTGTGCACCCCCTCTTATTCTAAATAAAGCCTCCTCTTGTGCACCAAATCCTTTCTATCAAATAACACTTGCTCATTTTAGCTCATCTGATTCATCAATCGATCCTGCTCTTAATCTTGTGTGCCTAGCTTTCTAACACGCCTCTCTTCAGGCAGCTCTTCTTGTACATGAGTTGACCCTCCCAAATCTTTCCCAACCTCCTCAAGTCTTTCAACATGATCTCCAAATTCCAAGTTGGAAGAAGGAAATTCATGAACCAGCTTAGGACCTTGGAGAGGATAAAGTTACTCCCTGTTCACAAGGGGAAAGTTCCAATCCCAAGATCATGAGCTGGAAGGAAATAATGGAATCATGGGGCAGAAAGGAAGAGGAGGAGAAAGGTTTTGCTCAAAACCTTGAAGAAGGTGAAGTTGCTCCTACCCATCATGATGATGCTTATGACCTCCAAAAAAGGCTCTTCCAGGAAAACATAGCCAGGAGAATTGGAAAGTTGGAGTCTAGAGCGAGATTCCTCAGCCAATGTGTGATGGACGGTTTAGACCAAATAGTAGATTCCATGTCTGAACACACCCCATCTACACACCTCCAAGAGAGCTATTAGGTTGTGCCTAATATAGATGAAGTGCTGGCCAAATGGAAAGAGGAGAATCATTTGATTCTAAGTCAAGGACTACCTCCTCTTCCACATGGTTTTAATCATCAGCCTTCCACTTCATCCCTTCTCAAGGAGGAACCTGTTTTGTAGGAGGCGAGTGAGGAAGAAAAAATCCAATTTATAGTTTCCCAAGAGGTTATCATGGATGTCAAATAAGAAGAAATAATCATCGATGCCCCTTTTGAAGACATCATCGATAATGGAGAAGACACAGGGCATGCATACATGCAGATATTCTAGCAATACGAAGAGGAACATAAGCATGGTGAGCTCTCTCTTCCTTTGTTTGATGAACTTCCTTATTGCTTCAATGAGGAGGATGACTATTCTGAAGAGCCTAAGTTGGAGGAGGATCAGATGGATGTCTTTGAATAACTAGAGACTCTAATCCTTAAGCAGGAAAAAGAGAGGCCTGTTCATCTTGAGAATAACTTTGAAGAAGAGAGCCTTGAACAAGAAGGTGATGTTTTGCGGGATGAGCAATCAGTTTGTGATTCCATTTCAGACATCACAATAGTCACCCTTCTTCAAGAAAGCCATGAGGGAGCAAAATATGAGTTTGATATGATCCTCAATGAAGCAGAAGGAAACGAGTCAAACCATGATGCATTGCAAAGGGATTGTGCATATCAAAGGGCTTATGGTGATGAGCCAACAACCATTAATTTCTTGATGAGATGCACTAGCATGAAGGACCAATATTCAACAAGCTTCTAAGAACAAGAAGAGTACATATATGGTGGAAGCATGTTTGACTCTGATCCACTCGGATGCAAACCAATCAAGGTGGCAGGTAAGAGGAGTAGGTCACCAAGTCTCCATTCCATTCAACCACTTGTCTGGCACCATAAGTTTCCTTGCCAGGAAGGGGACTTAAGAAATTTTCCCTTTGATCCAGGAGGGAGGAAAATATACCTGGTTAGCTATACATAGTAGTTTGATTTTAGTTTCTATTCCTATTTTCCCTAAGTGCAGTTTACACAAGTAGTGTTTTTAGCCTTGTGTGTGTTTTCCTTTGTGTGTGGGGTAAAAGCTTCATGATTGATTCTTGGATCTATTGGGGCTATTGCTGACTTTTTCAAGCTACATTCTGACTCTGTGCCTAATGGATTTTAAAGCAACTAATTTTTAAGCATAACAAACATGCTTCCCTTGGGAGTCACCAATTTGTTGACCATTTTTGGTTCAACAGGCCAAAATCGGTCCCCTTCTCTCCCTGCTATTCTAAGCCAGTTCATTTTTTGATTTTGCACAAGTCTTGGAAATTTCTATGGACTCTATAGAAAGTTTCTACAAACTCTGCAGGCATTTCTACAGACTCTGTAGGAAGTTACTATGGACTCTGTAGGCATTTCTACGGACTCTATAGGCATTTCTATGGACTATGTAGGCAAAATTTCTATGGACTCTGCAAGAAATTTCTATGGACTCTAAAGGCAAGAAATAGGTTTCCAACACTTAGGTGCAAAATGGACCATTTTGATTTTAATTTCTTGGTTTAAGTAGTCGGTTCACTCAGTCGGTTTAATGGGTCAGTTTAATGCTTTGGTTCATCGGTTTGGTTCAAAGGCTTGGTTCAATTCGATGGTTTAAGTCAAAGGGTTCAACTAGAGGGTTCAAGAGAGTCTCTTGAAGGACTAGTGCCCTTACAGAGTGTAGTCAAACATAAAAGGAACCATTCAAGTGCCCTTATGGAGGGTAGTTCTGGACTCAAGTGCCCTTGTGAAGGGTAGAGAACATCTACAAAGGGGTCAGGGAGAAAGCCAAAAAGTTATGTTTTCTTCGAATTTTTTTACAAGGCAAAGGGTGGGAATTTCTTCAGATAAAATGTCCAAAGGAATTCCTTCGGACATTTTGTCCAAATGAAATCCTTCAGAAAAAATTTCATGGAAATAAACAAGACCGAGGCATAAAACAAGAAGCGATTTCTTTCAAAATTTTATTTGAAGGAATTCCTTCGGACAAAAAGTTTGAAGAAATTCGGGAAAGGCCACAGGAGAAAAACTTGAAGAAATTTTGAAGGTCAAAGGCAATGATCAAGACAATTCTTACAGACATTTGTCCATGGGAAAAATAGCTGAAACAAGATCCCAACTAGAGAAAAGCTGAAGGAAAGGAAAAGGCCAAGGAAATTCCAAGGGGTGACGGGCCCGAAGATGTCAAAATCAAGCATGATGAACTAGCTGTTGGAAGTTCAAACACCTAGTGACAGGTGCACAAACATCAAATTTAAGGTGGTGAAATAGCTGTTAATTTTGAAAAAAGCTTAAGGATAGGCTGTGAGTGAACTCAATGACCTGCCAAGAAGATAGCCCCGAGGGCCGAAGGAGACAGAGAAGACGAAACCAGGAAGAGATAAAGTGCAAAAATAGACAAATAGTGCAAGTGGCAAAGAGAGGTGTCAACTCAAGGATTTAATCCTACAATTGGAATAGTGCTTGCCAAGTGGTCATCAAATGACACAAACAGTAAGCGACGCGGTCTATTTTCTCCACTTTGCATTTATGAGCAGACAAACTATGTGAATATTTGGAAGGAGCAGTCTTGTTTGTAGAAAAAGAGGCACGGCCCATGATTTCACATTAATGTTTGAATGCCAAAGTATTTTCCAAAAAGTGCCAAAAGTCTTCTTCTATCTCTATATATTGTAAACTTCTCATTTTGAAAAGGATCTTCTTAGCCCTTAAGGCAAAGCTCTGCCTAAAAAAGCTCTGGGCTTGTAAGGCAAAACTCTGCCAGATTTTACCTTCAATCGAGACATAGTAATTTTACCTCTATTTGAGCTTGCACTTTCGTATGTGTCTATGCCTTTGTTACATGTTAAGTCATTTTCATTTATGCTTTCATAAGATGATTTCAGCATGTCTAGTGCATTGTGAGTTCTCCTTTTGCAGGTCTACTAGAAGTGTCCCTAGAGGAGTGTAGGTGCCTACGAATAGGTTGCCATAGTGTGTTTGAGGATGCCTCTGGTAGTTCTTCCTCCCTGTATATCCATGGACCCCTAGCTCACTGATGCAGAAGGATTTCTGATGTCAAATGAAGTGTATGGGAGCTTGTTCTTGGTGAAGAGTGTATGTTCAGGCTAAGTGGATCAACTTTTTTGGTGTATCACCTTTTTAGTTTAGGTTTAGGTTCTATTTTCAGCATCTTTCTCCCTTTTCAACCCCCCCTCCCTTTTTCATTTATTTGTTAGTAGTAGGAAATCTAGGACTTAAAAGATACATCAAAGGGACCTAGCCCTTATCTAGAGACTCTCCCCCCAGTTTTGCCTTGCCCATAGGCAAGAGGGGAGTTTCCATTGTTTCATGTGGAAGGCAGGAGCTCAGCCTCCTGTCAAGGGTGCAATCCACTACATCAACAGACCCACTATTAGACTTCAATAGCTACTTCATGATGTTGAATTTGATGTATGTGCTCCCATCAAATAACATTCACATGATCATTATTGACATTCATATGATCATCAAATTTAAGCTCAAAAGATTTATTTTTACTATGTCTTAAATTTCACATCTATGCAACCATTAGATACGGTCATGAGCCCATCAAAATGATGGGCACACAGATGTTAAATTTTAAGCTCTAGTGGTCTTTCTGAAATCCAAATGACTACGTATAGGGACCCAAACTTGACATTTGTGTGCCTGCCATGGGATATTTGAATTCCAATGGCTATTTGTCATGTCCTAAATTTGACACTTGCATGAATTTCACCAATTTCCTCAAGCCATTTCCTTTAGACTTTTGTTTAGGACACTTTGCTATGAAATGACCCTTTGACCTTTTGGTTTAAGACACTTACCTTACAAAATTACCTTTTTGCCTTCTTGAAATGGCCCTTTACCCCTCGAGATTATTCTTCAGGGTTTCTAAAAGTGCCCTTGGGGATTTTTTAAAGTGTCCTTTGAGTTTTTCATTTGGATCACTTTTTTGAGAAAAGACCCTTCAAAAAAATGTAAAAGACACTTTGATGATAAAAATATCATTTAAAAAAAGTGTATTGGACCACTTGCCTAAAAAAGTGACCCTTCATAACTTTTGCTTTAGACCCTTTGGTAAGTGAAGGTACCCTTCAAAAAAGTGTTTGGGATACTTTACTATAAAAAGACCTTTCGAGAAAAGTGTTTAGGACACTTTGCTTGGAAAAGTGCCCTTCAATATTTCTGTATCAGACCACTTTCCCAAAGAAATGCCCTTCAAAACTTTTACATTGGACCAATTTTTGAGAGAAAGATCCTTCAGGCTTTTTTTTGGGATAAAATTTCCAAAACAATTCCTAACACTTAGCCCAAAAATTCCAAAACAAATCTCCCAAAATGAATAACACAGCCTTTTTGATGTGAACAATTTCTCTGAAAGAAATAGGTCTTTAGGGAAATTGTTGCGAAACAATTTCCCTGAGAGAAAACTACCTTTGTATTTTACTTCAGATATTTTATCCAAAACAAATCACACCTTTGAAAATTTGTCTCAAATAAGTTTTCAAAAATAAACTTCAACACTTAGCCAAAAAAAGGTCATGAAAGAATTTAACCTAGAAAAACAAAATCTAAAAAGAATTCCTTAGCAAGGACTTAGCCCAAAAGTCTTGTAGCTTCTTTAGCTTGCAGGGTCTTCCAGACTTATTCATGAAACTATTATTTGACCTTCAAAGCTTTAGAACTCTATTTAGCTTGTCCATCTGGGCAAAAACTTGGTACATGGGCCAAAATTGGCCAACAGATTCAATGCTCCCAAGGGATATAATGGTTTGTCTTAATGCGAAATAGATGGGAGAAGACTCTAAGCTGAGTGAAGGGAACCCTCAAAATATAAGGTAACTTTAGTTTTGTGTACCCTATAGGTTGGATGAACCCATCACTAAAGTGAAGATATAAGTTTGAATAGTCTTGGAAGTTTTTAGGTGAGTGATGCTTTAGGTTGAGATCATGTGGACTGTAGGTAGGATTTTTAAATTTTAATATGAATGTCATTATTTATCTCTTATGCACTGAGAAGTTATATGAAGGTAGTGTACCAATATTAAGATTAGTGAGGCCAAGCAATGAATAAGCTCTTACATACCAACATGAATTAACCCCATGATTTTCTTGCTTCACAAATCAACATTTCAATTAAGAATTCTAAATACATGTAAATCATACATTTAAATAAGGCTTAATAAATTAATTTGAAAGAGAGACACGTGGATACATAGGGTTTAGGTATTTATTTTTCCTGATGTGGTTGATTCACATTTAGACTCAAGTTTGTCTCCCACATTTCTATCTAACCTCTATAACCCCTGTAAAACCAAATCTTTGTCTTTGAGTAAATAATTGAAACTTAAGGAAAATAATGTGAGCTTTGGGACCTATGGTAAACCATGTGAAGGGTAGATATATTTTGATATTTGTCAAGACCCCAAGCAGTATAACTCACTCTAGTAAAATACAAAAAAAACTATAAATTGTGTAAATATAAAATATTCCAATGACGTGTAAAACCCTAGGTCATGTGCCAAATGTGTTCCACAAGAAATAATTGTTTCAATAATAATGAATATTATAGTGATTGTTTGACCCCTTCTAGAATGCTTGTGAGTGCTCAATCAATTCTTATGAATAATTTATAGATACTCTCATTTGTATAAATGAGCTATAATCCATTTCTACTTATATATGATTTTTTTAAAAAAATTAAACATTATGGGCACCTATGACAACTTCCAATGATTAGGACCTAAAAAAACTGGAGGCGGTGAATGCAAATGTGTTTGGATTAGAGGGGGTCTTAAGCACATGGTATCTTGAGGATAAGAAACGGAACTCATAATATAAGATAAGAGATACACAAGAGGGGGGATAGAAAGGTGAAAGTCAACAAGAGGGCCCACATTACCCATTTCAAACAAAATTAGCTAACATGAAAAGTATGTTAAATTAATTATAATAATAACACTAGATAATGTCATGGTCCAATTTTTAGGTGTCTACATATGTCCACACTTTGATGTGTGTGTATGTGCATACATATCAAAGTAAAAAAGCAAAGGGTAGATACAAAAAATTGTGTTCCTCAATTACCTATAACAACTCTAATGTTCTTGTGAAAACCTAGAAAGGACACATGAATATAAATAAGTGCATAATCAATCCATAATTTGTTGAAATCTAAAATGGATAAACTAAAGCTAATAAAATTTATTTGGTTAGAGGTTTGGTAGCGTCCCTTGTACGAGTCCCCTAAATATCTTGATATGCGTGATTGTCCATGTGAAACCAACAAGAACAAATATATGTGGAGAAATGCTCATGAGTAGAATCTATTGAAATCTAGAAAAGACTAACTAGAAATGATGCACTTGGCTTTGTTGGAGAATGTGAGAGCACCACTATAGAAGTCCAATTCTAATAATCTATGCTTAATACATGCATGTATTTTTAGTACAATTTTTAGCAACAAAAAATCAAGGCTAAATAAATTTAATGTAGTGTAAAATAAAGTAGGGTTAGTAAATGCCCTGAATGTGTCCTACAACGGAACCAAGTTTCATGTGTTGGGTATGTCTATGAAAAATTAGCTTATAATTACCCTCATCTAGAGGAGTGAAATAATACAAAAATACATGGTGTTTTGGAGTCTAGAAATTTAATATACCCCCATTTGAGATATGGGATAAACTTGTGATTTCAAAATAAAACAATTAGGCACACCATTTGTAAGATATTAAATAAAATCAATGATGTCTATCATTGAAATATATTATATTTGAAGCATATATGTTGTAAATAAATTATAATAAGCATAAGTGTAATATGCATCTCATGGAAAAAAAATAATCAATGAAGTACAAAGGTAATATTCCCCAAATAATAAACATGTAAGCATTGTAAGCACATGAATAATATGCCCATCATAGGCAAGATATAATAATTAAAGCACAAAGGTGACATGCCCTAATAAAAATGTTGTTATAGTAACCTGTCAGTCAACTCCCAGTAAATGTAGCCAAATCACATTAACTAAGTTTGGGAATTGATCTTCCATATCAATTCCCTGGGTCCCATCCAAACCTCACAAACTAAAAAAATGTAAAGAAACTTAATATGAAATTTTATTTAGTTTGTTTTAACAATCAAATGAAAATAAGGTATATCATTTTAAATATTTAATAAAATTATACAAACATACAATACAAACCAAAAAACTAATTCCCCCTTCATTTACTCATGTATACAAATGTATGTAATTATGATCACATATATTTATGCCATAAATCATTTCTTAATGATAAAATCATTAGTACATCTATGCATAACTTGTAAAATTATAATAATAGTCTACTCCACATAAATCAATGTGTATTGATACCCTGTACAACCAATGTATAAATTTATTGAACCATAAAATTATGTATTGAGATTATCTAGGGTCAAAGGGGTATATATAAATCAAATGTCACAAGGGTGATAACTAGATCTATATTAGGGAAATTAAATGGTAAACCTAGATATAAGCATATACTAAATTTATTATACTAAGATAGTCTAAATATGGAAAGTAAAACTATGCTATATATAAAAATGACAAAGAAGTGATGTACTTAGCTTGTTCTGATGTTAATGCAGTTCTAGATCTAGAATAAGCAAAAAATAGGCAGGTAGAAGATTGTGAAATAGTCATTAGATTCTAGATTTGATGCTTTTAGCTCTTTAGATAGTCACATTAGCATGAGATAGTTGTGTTGACTCTACTATCTACGTTTGACACTAGTGTCCTATATGGAATATCTATTGAAATAAGTTGTGACAACCTAAATGCTTATGTTTTTTGAATTGCTTTTGCTCTAGTGCATTCATATCTAGGTCATGGATAGTCGTTCCTTATGAAATGGAAAAACCCTAGTTTTCCATCTTCATAGTGACCTTGGGCAAAATGGGTTAGTAGGCACATGATGTTGAGTTGAACCTAAAGACCTTGCTATTAAAGGGCATTGCCTATTTAGATAATACCAAGAATAGGTCCTCAGACTGATATAGTTCTCCCCTATGTATTGGCTTATGTGTGAATCATACAATATGTGCAAAGCAAGTAAAATAATGACCTAGCTTGTAACTTGAAAAATTAGACTCTTGGGTTGCTCCTTTAGTACTTCAAACCTGTAGATGTGCAGTCACTATGACTACATGGAAATAGGAATAAATAAGGAAGCTTTATTCAATTGAATGCTATTTAAATGCTCTTTGGTCTTTTACTAGGTCTTTTATAGGTTTTTTAGATGAGGAATGAATGAGGGTTGATCTTGCATTTATATCAATCCCTTTAGAGTAATACTTTACATAAAAGTACTTGGGCCAAACATTAGGATACATTTCATTTGAAAATTAGATGAATTTAGGGCATTAGACACTTACATTGAGATAAGACAATAATGTTGATGCTACTATCTATCCTAGATGTTAGTGTTTAGGAAATAGAAAAGTAGGTACAAGTTTTAAACATGTAGAGATGTAAGATAAGTACATTTAAATCAATTTGGGCAAGATAGAAGATCTAGGTCATCAACATAAGACTAATTGAAATAAGATATATAATTTAAGGGGCACAAAGATAGAGTAGATGCGAGACTTACAAAAGTAAGAAAGGCAAATAACTAAGAGGATCAACCAAGGTTTGAGTTTGCTAAGTATACAAGATTGAGATGCTATATAATCATAAAATATCATCTAAAAAATCATATAAAATATGTGAAATAGTTACAAAACTTAAAGGGTGTGGGAAACATAGCCAAACCCCATTGGTTAACAAGAATACACAATACAATAACTAACATATCTTAATTTATAATAGCTTGTTGAAAAATCCTTACGATAAGTTTTTATATCATGTCTACAACATATCAAACATCAGCTACCTATAGGGAAATATATAAGTATCCATGTGTAATTCATGTACAAAGTATGCCAAATGTAGTGTCACAATCCACTAATATAAATACTATACAAGAGAAGAAGAGCATCATTGGAGTGTTTTGCCTCCAACCACACAGCCTTGTGATTCCCCTACACACTGTTTAACCCAAAAATGATTTAGGTCATCTTATTGTTAGCCCTAGATTTGATTAGAGGGGTATATAAAAATGAATTGGTATAAGGGTGATAATCAGATTTATTGTAGGTCAATTGGGTGCTAAACTTAGATATAAACATACACTAAATTTATTATGTGAAAAATTGGCTAAATATGGAAAGTAAAATTAAGATATGTATAGAAATGACAAGGAAGTAATATAATTAGCTGACACAATGTTGGATCTAGAATAGTTTCGAAGAAGATAAAAAAATTGTGAGATTCTAAATCTGATGCTTTTGGAGCTACGAACACTAGCATCAGCCTGGGAAAATTAGATCGATGCTTTTATCTAAGTTTAATGGAAGTGTCTTATATATAATACCTAATTAAAAGGGATTTGACCATGTGGATACTTCTAGGTTTTACTTTGCCTTCACTCTACTGCATTTAGATATAGGTTATAAACTATTATTCCTTGTGAAATGGCAAAACTCTAGTTCTCTATCTTCATAGTGACCTTGGGGGAAAATGTGTTAGTGTGCACACGGTGTCGAAATGACCCCAAAGACCTCGCTAAGGGTTTTTTTAGTGGTTAATATTAATTAATTCATGAATATTTCATTTTTTGAAATCTAAATTTGGCTATTTTTTTAGACCTAGAAAGAGTGATGGGTCACAAAAAAATTTGGGTTGTATATATGATTTAGAGGTCAACTCACCTACCATTGACAACTAATTCCACAATTTTAACTATAAATCAACTTACCATAAAGGAAATTTTGTATTATTTTACTAACATCTATTATACATTAGATACAACACATCTTAGTTTAATATATTTCATAAACGATTGAGATAAGAAATTCAACCCATCCCCAAAAGACTACATGGGCTTGATGGTAGGGTGATGACAATAGGTCATAGATAGAAAATATAATTGAAAGGCATCTATAGGGTCTAGGCATCACTAAAAGGGTCTAGATGGTGTCTAGATAGATCAATTGGCATCCACAGGGCCTAGATGTAGCCTATGGCATTTGGATGATGGACAAACATACTAGATGATGTCCACAGGACTTGGACACCATCCACTAGGATTGGATAATGACCATAAAACTTAGATGGCATCCACAAAGTCTAGATGCCATTCAAAGAGTGTGGATGGTGTCTCGATAGCCTATATGGCATCCATAAGGTCTGGACATCATCCACATAGAGTGCACGATGGCTAGGATGCCTGGACACTATCGACAGGGTTTAAATGACATCCACAATGTCTAGATAGTGACCAAGTTGCTTAGATGGAATCCATAGGGTCTAGATGCCATCTATCAAGGCTAGATAGTGACTAGATAATATAAATAATGTACATAGGGTCTGGATGCCATCCACTAAGGCTAGATAGTGACCAAATCATGTGGATGACATCTATAAGTTTTAGACACCATCCATAAGATTTAAACAATGACCAAACAACTTAGACAATGTTCATAGGGTTTAGATATCATCTACATGGTCTAGACAATAATTAGATAATTTGGATGGTGTCTACAGACTCTAGATATCATCTATCAAATTTTGATGATGACTAGATAATCTAGATTATGTCCATAGGGTTTGGTTATCATCCATAGGATTTTTGTGGTGAGCAAGAAGAATGGATGGCATCCACAGGGACTAGGTGGCATCTACAAGTGTTGGGCAAAGATTAAAAGTACTTGGAAATGCTTAACATGTATAGGGAATCTGACCAATAGCCACATAGAAAGAATTATCAACTACATTGTGCCGAAGTGGCAGACCATAACTTGTCTAGCAAAAAGAAGATTGCAAGTTCATCTAATGATAAAGGTAATAAATTAGGTAAATTATCAATGGCAAAGAGAATATTGTCTTATTTTGGCTATCCAACAAGAACAATAAAGCAAAGTCAACCTACACCCATGCAAAATATAGGTACGAAATGATTTGTCAAATTTATTTATTTATTTGTAATAACTGTTATTTAACATTTGAAGGATAATAACAAATTATTTATATATGCAAATACCTCCACCAAGTGTGGTTTTTTAAATAAAATATTTAATCACAATATTACTTCACTATAAGAAGATATTATTGATGACAACATACCACCACTTGAAGACATACTTGAATATGGCATGGCTATGTTGAATGACAAACCAGATAATATGATACAAACATTACAAGAAACTTATACATCTCAAAAAACAACTTCCATGGTAAATAAAACCCCCCAATTTCTACCAATGAAGAGAAGACTTGAGAACATTCCAGTTGATGATATCAATACAACATATCAAAGTACTCAAAAATCTGTGTAAATACAGAGAATCAGATGAACAATTGAAAGGTATTTTAAGTTTGATTGGGTAACACAATTTTCTTTCATTGAACCAATAGAGCCAAAAAATAGATTTTATACCCCAACTAAATGTAAATGCACAATATGTTCTTGGAAATTAGGAAAGGATCATAAAATATAATTTGAGTTGGACACAATCGAGAAGCATTGTGGTAAAGTTTATGCAGCCATTGAAAAATATGGATAAATTCAAAAGACTCATAAATGGAAAGATGCCAATGAATGCATGCATGTTAGATACATGGCAAAGTATGAAAAAAATCAAAAATATGTGAGACATCTTGTTGAGAAAGGAGGAACAATTACAACTCAAATAGGAAAAGTTATCCAGTCGAATCATCATGCAAAAAATATATAGTTCTCAATAACCATATTCTCAAAAAAGGTAGACCTATATCTGACTTTTTAGATTATAAAACTCTGTTTCAACATAATGAATTTCATAACATTCCAAAATCATACTAGTCAGATGGTAGTGCTTGGGACATGGTAAAATGTCTTGTGATGATTGCGAAGGGATATTTGAAAGAAAAGATTAAAAATGCAAGTTTTATATCAATGTCCATTGATGAGGTCATAAAATTGACAACACATCATGGATTTGTATCCATGTTTACACTTTTGAAAACAATTTAAGGACACCTCATCTATTAGCTATACATAAAATGGTTGAAAATTGTAATGCATAAAATATTTTTAAGTTAGTTATTTTTAATTTGAAGGATATTGCTGGGATGGATGATTATGCTATAACTACAAAACTGGTATGTGTTGGAGCTAATGGTCTAGCAATGATGGAAGGAAATAAAAATGGTTTGTGCATTCAACTATGGATAGTATTTGGCCCATATATTATTTCAATTCATTGCATGGTCCATAGAATGAATCTTGCATATAAAATTATAAGTCCATTTGAAAATGTTGCAAAAGTGGAGGAACTTATATGTGATTTACATGATTATATGTCCAATAGTCTTAAAAGGTTTTTAGAGTTTTATAAATTTTCAATTGGTGTTACTGATGGTAAAAATCTTCTAAAATATAATTATACAAGATAGATTTCCATTGATGAGCCTACATGCAATTTTTTTGAAGAATATCCATCACTGGTAGGTTTCATGTTTAAATACTGAATGAAAGTCTACAAGGAAAAATATCTATTGTATCATTTAACAAATTTTGAAATTCTTTTGACACTATGTGGTATTATCCTATTGTTGAATGAAATAAATTGTTTGATGAAACATGCTCAAGAGAGATTGATATATATTGTAGACTTTATACATTTGAGAAAATGGGTTTGTTAATCTCTAGATGTCTTGTACTGGAGCCAAAATAGTTTTAAGCTTCCTATTTTTACTAGTTGGAAAACTTTAATAGATATTAAGGAACCAAAACTCTATTTAAAATTCAATCTTCAAATCAACTTTGTATTTTCCTGAATGGAAAGGAAATACCACTACACACATTCCAAAAATGAGTTGATTATGCAAGTTTAAAAAAATGAAGTTCATGTAACACATTCTTTACAAAACCATGATAATGGAAACATGAATAAAATTGAGAAAGATAAAGGATAACTTGCTTACAAAGATTAGAGAATGGTTTTAAAGGGATGAGTTGCTTGAATCCATGGCAGTGGTGAATCCCATATTTTGGAGAGCTGAGGATGGTAAAGAATAAACCGACAATATATTTCATAGATACATGGGAACTCTTATTAAACATTTTTCAAAGTCTGTATATATCAATGGAGTTGAAATTCTAGGTATTTTATGAAAATATTTGTTAACAACATAATTTACCCATTTCAGATTTATAATGATTGATCACTATAAGTGTTTAAAGGAGCTAACTAAAAGTGGTGCTATTACAAGGCTTTGGAAAAAAATGTATCACAATACTATCATGCAATAATATATAAGTGAATATTTTTGATGCTATGAACTCTACCAAATGATGATTTTGGGCTCTGTGGAAGATGAAATCGTCTTTAATTCATTATCTTTTATTAAATCAAAACTTCATAACAGATTGAACAGAAATCTATACACGTGTTTGAAATTGTATGTTTTGCATGATCCAATGGATGCATTCCCCTATGATAGAGCACTAAAAATTTGGAATTCACTTATTCAAAAAAGAGGAGTGACCAACACAACAAATGACATAGCTAATCCAGATATTGAAACTCTATTTGCATCGGATACAATACATACAAAAGACAATATGAAGAAAGTGTTATTGAAGAATTGTTTCAACTCCCTGAATATTAGTATTTAACCTTCAACTTTCAATTATGTAATTGATTTTTATATTATCATTTGTATCAAAAATCATTAAAAATTTTCTATCATGTAAATTGTAAGAATTAATAAATCACAATATTATATTATTTTAAAATAGTTGTGTTATATTGCAATTGTTTAAAATTCAAACTTTGTTAAACATGAATTTATTATTTCATCATTTCATGTGGTTGTCAATATTATACATTAATTAATTATGATATTATCACTATATATCTTAACTAGTAAATATCTAAAATTAATAGAATAAAGACATATTTAAACTTTCAAGCTTTAATTTACAATATAAACTTTCTAGTTTCAAAATAACATATATAACAATGCATAGAATAAACTCACAACGGAAAAAATTCATATAATAAAATAGAAACAAAGACTTAAATTTAACTTTGTAAACTTTAATTTACAATATAAACTTTCCAGTTTCAACATAACATATAAAAATATGCACATAATAGATTAGGATGAGACTTATATTTAAACTTTCAAACTTTAATTTACAATATAAACTTTTCTGTTTCTATATAACATATATACAAATGCATAGAATAATCTTATAATAAATAAAATGCACAGAACAAAATAGAAACAAAGACTTAAATTTAATCTTGCAAACTTTAATTTATAATATAAACTTTCCAGTTTCAACATAACATATATAAATATGCACTTAATAAAATAGAGTGAGACATATTTAAACTTTCAAACTTTAATTTAAAATATCAACTTTCTAGTTTCAATATAACATATATAAAAATGCACAAAATAAACTCGTAATAGATAAAATGCATAGAACAAAATAGAAATAGAGACTTAAATTTAATCTTACAAACTTTAATTTACAATATAAACTTTCTAGTTTCAACATAACATATATAAATATGCACAAAATTAACTTGTCACAGATAAAATGCCTAGAATAAATAGAAACAAAGACTTATATTTAAATTTGAAAACTTTAATTTACAATATTAACTTTCAAAGTTTCAAGTTTCAACATAACATATATAAAAACATCAATTACAAAAATCTTGACCTGTTTTAATTAAATAGAGATAGATAATTGAATATATATCATTCCACATGAGTTTCAGTTTGTTGTTCAGATGCGGATATTGCTGCCTCAACTTCCCACTTCCTTGAATCTAAATGTAAAACACATTCTCTAACAAGATCCTTGGTTGCAACATTAATATTTGTAACTATTGATCTTTCTCCATGCACTGCATATCCTACTGAGATGAACACATCAATATTCTCCTTGAGAAGAACATATGGATCCATTCCATGTTATTTAATTATCCTCCTCAGTGTGTTATTCTATTTGTTGATTATCACAAGTTTTTATTTAAATACAATTGTTGCATTTAAGTTTTTTCATGCCTTTTCTAGATGAATATAAAGTACTTGTGCTTCATTCTTGAAGTTATCATATTTTGACTGCAATTTGGAAAATAAAGTTGGTCAGATAAAAATTATAAAATTGTGATAAAAAATGGATAAATAAGTAATTAATTACCAAAGATTTATCCCTCTCTACATTGACAAGGTGGCAAAGGTTTTGGTCTCTTTCCCATTTGTTGTAATAAGCCTGTGCCTCTGCATTCAAATTTTCCAATCTATTAATCATAATATCTAAAATATTATCATTGTATAGATTTACCATAGAATTGGATCTCAATTTAGGTTGATTCATTAACACATCAATTTTGGACTGATCATTTTGAACCAAAGAATATAAAGAGTATCGTTGGGAATGGTTATTGTAATACTCATTAATTTCTTTTCCAAAGCCTTTCCCCAAATCTCCCTCTATTTCAAAACTTTCAAATCAGTCTATACAATTTCATCTAATAAAAAAAAAACATTATCTACAACAAGATTATTCAATGAAAAGGATGCCAATTCATCAATAGATTGCTCCTCATCATTGCTTGGTTCATGTGGTGAACTAGAAGAACCACGTCCAACTTTTTTTTCTAGAGCCTATAATTGAGATCCTTAATAATATTGTGCACAAAAAATTTATCTGTAGGAATATAATCCATACCCTCGAGGGAAACATCATCGAGATTAATGTTCTACACAAGTGTCATGGTACCACCAAACACTCCAACCATAGAAAAATTGGGGAACTCCTAGGTTGTTATATGCAAATTTTTTCCCTTGCTACCTATTGGCACTAGTAAATTCTTCCCCCTCTTCTATACAACACAGGGGGGAGGCGACATACTATTTATCATAGAATGTTTCCCTACAATATGAAATGCCATCACTAATCAATAAAGAAACTTCATCAAAATTAAATTGAAGTTAACTTGAAGGTTAGAGATAATAGACTTAGGATCCATACTCCAAGTTGTTGATATGTTTTGTTGTGGTGGATGTGTTGGAAGAAAGGTCAAACCCTCAATTTTTGTGAAACACTCAAATTCTTATTCAATCAAAAACTTAATTTAACATATTGAATTTCATGTAATATAAAAATGGCATAATTGCAAACATGAAGTCAGATACCTTGCACGGGAGATAAATGTTGTACAGGTTGATGGGCAATGTTTCCAATGCCAGACGTCACAAGAAATGACATGAACATTAATAATTATATATTTTTTTTGTTACATCAAATATCAGTAAAATTTTAAAATTTTCAAACTAGGGTTTAAGGCAAGGGATGTGGCTAAGGGGCCTTATCGATGTGCAACAGTAGGCGAGATAGATCTCCACATTTTCTTATGCCTTGTCAATTGTGTCACCATAATAGAATTTGTATCATTGCCTTTATCAGATTGAGAATCCCCAGAGCCCTTGATAGGATGATATTTATTCAATGCAACATTTCTTCTAGATTGAGACATAGATTCTATTTTCTATAACAAGGAAACATACACAATTACTTTTATAATTGAATTGTAACAAAGATAATAACATAATAATTTAATGACTTAGAAATACACTTAAAAGTTAAAATTTACCTCCAGCTCCACAAGGGCCACTGAATTAAATTTCATATTTTCATGCAATATTGTGGAAACAGTTGTTCGCCTTAGCTCATGGTATACCTCATAGTATAAAACTAAAATATAATTAGAAATGAAAATTTTGTAACTGTCTCTTTGAAAGACACAATCCAAATCTTTTCTTATCTTATTGGAAATAAATGTATGCCAATAAAATTATTGTCCTCCAAGAGAATGAACAATGTATGCTATAGCCTAGAAAGGGGTTGTTTGAAAGTCTTCCCTATAAAAAAATCCTCAACTAAAAAATTTCAATGAGGGCTTCTTGATATGGGTTTCTTATATTCTGAAATGAAAGACCACTTCTCAAATGAATAACGGTGCCTGCAATGGAAGTAAAAATTATTTACAATCCAAAATTGAGACATTTAATTTAAAAATTCATACATAAAACATTAAATATTAATTAATGAAAACAAGATAAAGATTACCTGTCGAGGCAGATGTATCTACAACCAAGTGATTTTCTAGATAAATTTTATCTTTATCAGATAAAACAACTTTTGTGGTCACAATCTCCACATTTTTTATGGCAATTGTAACAATCACTCAATATCTAAAGGAGCGGTGCCAAAAGTAACAGTCTGAGAGTCAAGGCTAATAAAAAAATCTCTAGTGGAGGGTTTATAACTAGACATGATAATGTTAAGTAAATTGGTGTTTATTTCATAGTGGGCCATGTAAATCAAGCCTATTAAACAACACCAATCAATCTAATCATATAAGTGTTTTGATATTATAGAAGCTTTAATATTTTTAGGCAAATAAGATTCCTATAGACAAACTTTTGAATAGGTGCAGAGGATATGGGGTTGGAAGTCATTAGAATTAAAAAATGAGAATATAGGATGAGTTGTAGGGTAGAGGTCAAGAGGATGAGATAGGTTTGGGCGTACGAGAGAAATAAATAAAATAAATAGGGTAATGGATATATATATTGCGTAGACACTCCCCCCATAGAGTTTGGATGCTACCTACATCCTCTAAACATCATCCATACACCATGGATGATGTTCAAAAACCACAAACCCCCTTTTACCACCACTAGATACCATTCATGAGCTCTAGACAATATCCATCAGGTTTAGACATTATCCACCAGGCCTAGACGCTATAAACCAAGCCTAAAAACCATCCATTGGGCTTGGATGATGTCCACCAAGCCTAAAAAACATTCACCTAGCCTGGATGACATCCACATAGTCTAGATGCTGTCCACTAGGTCTGGATGACATTCACCAGGGCTAGATGGCATACACTAGGTTTGGATGGCGTCTACTAAGTTTAGATGGTGTGTATAGGCTCTAAGCACCATCCATAACCTTTGGATGCCATCTAGGCCTAGTAGACAACATAAACATCATCCAGACCTAGTGGATGCCATCCAGGCCTGGTAGACGACATCCACACCTCATAAATGGTGTTTAGGCCTAGTAGATGATGTCCAAACTTGGTAGATGGCATCTAGTCCTGATGGACATCATCCAAGCCTTGTAGATGGCATCCATGCATGGTGGATGGCATTTAGAGCCTGAGGACAACATCTAGAGCATGTAAATGTCATCTAGAGCATGTGGATGACATCTAAAGCCCATGGATGGCATCCAATGGGACTAGATGATCTTTAATATACAACATCCAAACTCTAAAAAAATGGTGTATATGATTTGCTTTCCCAATGAAACTACTTTCCCTTTGATTCACCTCTATTTCTAAACTAGCTTTTAAATATTCACCAAAAAATTACATATGGATTTTTCTTAGGGGCCTTAAAAAAAATGTTGACCCCGCTATTAGTGGGAACTACCTACATAGAAAATACTCTATAAGAGGGCCTCAGACTTATGTAGTTCTCCCCTATGTATTGGCTTGTGAGTGAAGCATACAATATGTGGAAAGTAAGTACAATTGTGACCGAAGTTGTAGCTTAGAAAATTAGTCTCTTGGGCTGCTCTTTATATCAATTCCTTTGGATATAGGGAAGCTTATGACCTAACTTGTAACTTATCAAGATGTGTTATACTTATGACTAGTGTGGAAATAGGGAATATTTGTTCAATTGAATGTTTGATAAGTGTTTTTTTATAATTTTCCTTGGTCTCTTTGGTCTTTTTGCTAGGTCTTGTAGGTGAGGAATGAATGATGGTTGATTTTGTATTTACATCAATTCCTTTAGAGAAATAAATCACAATAAAGAACTTATTTTGAGAATCAATATACATTTCATTTATAAATTAGATGACTTTAGGGCACTAAACACTTGCATCAGGTCAAGACACTAATGTTGATGTTATTGTATATCCCAAACATTAATGTTCTAGGAGCAAGTAAATAGGTATAGGCTCAAACTTTTAGAGGTAGAATATAAGTACATTTTAAGCATTTTGGCAAAGAGAAGATTTTTTTTCATCAACATAAGACTAGTCATACTAAGAGGTATAGGCCAAGGGGCATAAGATAGAGTAGATGTGAGACTTGTAGAAGTGGTAAATGTCTAGAACCGAGAGGAGTAACTAAGGTCTAAGTTTTCCAAGTGCACAAGCCTAAGGTGTTATATAATCATAAACTAATGTTTATATTTTCCCCCACTTTAATCTAGTAATTAAATTGCTAGTTTAAAAGAAATGAATACATACATAGGTGTGTATGCCCACCTTGTCTTTGTGTGTGCCCAACTCGAGTGCTTTGCTGGTGACTAACCTACAACCAAGACCATGTCACAATGTATAATTAGTGCATATAATTTGGGATTGAAAGTATTTAAAATAAATATAAATTAAAATACCAAGGTTTAGGAGTACACATGTGTGCTGATGTAACCACCTTGCCTATTGGCAAGTTGTTTTGAAAAAGATATATCATTATAAAGCTCTAAAATTGAGATTAGGACAAATATAGATAAATATTGCAAGTGCATATATCCAAGGAGATAGAGAGAGATATTGGAATGAACATTGTCCCAACCTTGGAGCAAAGGTGAGTTGCCACGTAACAATTGAGATTAGCTCAACTGTGTAACCCAATGATACTTATAATCTGGTGAGGTTGGATGATATAATAAATTCCAACTTAAAACTTGGCAAGATTAAGCAATTTTATCACCTTAACCATACCAAAAAATGGACCAAATACTATAGTATATTGGCTCAATAAAGTTTATAAAAATCCATAAGGTAATATTATGTATAAGTTCATGATATGGTAATAGTCCATATAAGAGTTTTGGAATCTGAAACTGATTTGTATTTTGCAATATTAAGCACAAATTGCATAGCGTATACACCTTACATATGTCTCATGTCAAAACTATGTATAAAAATGGTACCAATGTATATAATTTTTCAACAAATATGAATCTAAATTATATAACTGTGTGCTCTAGCCAATTTTGAAAATTTTGTAAGTATGGAGAACATGATTTTATGACATGCTCCCATTATATATGGATAAATTTGAAAACTGATATAATTACCAATGTGGATAATATATTTTTAAAACATACCCCCAATGTAATCTAGAGATGTTGAATACTAAATAGGTGTGGAGAACATGATTCCAAAGCATTCCCCCACTAAATTTGAGAATTATGCATGTATGGAAGCCATGCCCATATGACATGCCCCCACTAAATGTGAAAAAATGACATAAGTACCATATATCGAATGAGTGTGGAGAACATGCTTCCAAAGCATGCCCCCACTAAATCTAAAAACTATGCCAAATGTGGAGAACATGCCTCTATGACATGCCCCTACTAATATTCCCCCCCTTTGAGGTGAGGGAAAGATAGGAACTAGTAATTACCTCACCTCAAAAGGATAAGATAACTGTATAATTTGTAAATGCAACCATGTATCATATAGAAGTAACATGTCTATGTAGATATAGCATTGAAATGTATAAAACCAATATGATCACATATAAGCCTAAGATGCATTATAAATATCATGGTAACATCTAGATAGTAACAATACAAGCTCAATAAGTAAACAAACATACATACAAAAGTACTCAAAAGTAAGTCAAAAGGAAATGATCCAAGGAGACCACAAACAAGGGGCACGTTCCAATGCCGTGCATTTGAATGGACATGACTTAGTCAAAGGTTCATAAAGGCAAGGATGACATATTAAAATGTCCATACAATAAATAATGACATATGCAAATGTCAATTAAATCATGCATAGGCACAAGGGAAATAATTAAAGGAACATATTTAAATACTCAAAAAATCAAAACAAAAGCAAGGCAATATACTCAAATAAGTGCATAAAGTAAATCATAAGCAATCAACATAAACATGTCATAGCAGCCCATGGATCAAATGTCCAAGGAAAAAATGTCAAGTGTATAGCATATCAAGTACCATGTATAAGATATAATCATGGATAAAGGCATGTGTAAGTACATATGTAACCTCAAACATGATAATGGAATGTGATCATCGAACCATATAGCCTATTTATATGAAGATCAAAGAAGCAGATGTCCCCAATGTCCATATGACATGACTAAAGGGAAATCCCAACATCCAAAATAGAAATAGATCATGTATTTATTTATGCCTATATCACACTCAAATATAAGTGTGACACATATGTGTGTGTATAGAAGTAACTAAATATGTCATCCATCCAACATGGAACTAACACATAGATGCTAAGGAGCCAATAGAACATGTAGGTGCCAATTTTTTTTGGATTTTTGAATGTTTTTAATTTTTTTGGTATTTTTGGAAATTTTTGAAGAGGAGAGATCATCCTATTATTCCATCCAATGGATCTTTGTATATGTATCCCCACTATGAACCTAGTGTAATAATCTATTTATGCTACCAAGGAACATACATAGGTGCAATATATGGTGTTATGGAATCAATGGTGTCTTGCATATGTAAAATAGGACTCTATGGTTTAAAGCAATAATAAGAGCAATAGGATTAGGGGTTCTTGGAACCCATTATTGAGTGCCCTATGGTTTCATTGGATTGACAATAATAGAAGCATGTTCAGGTGATTTGGATATCTTAATATGGTGAGTAGTAGATGGGGATTCCATGGAATCCATTGTGTGTCTATGGTGTAATGCTCTCTCAAGTACTAGGCCCTAACAAAAGGGATTTATAGTTGCTTACGCTTTTACAATGAATTAGCCTTAGTAGGATTGATAACTAGTTATCTGGGTATAAGTTTCTCTTTTTGAGTAGGATGCTCATATGGAATTATGATAACTATAGTTACCCAATTGGCATGAATATATTTAACACACCTATGCACTTTAGATGATATTGATCAAAGAGTGTGTATCTAAGGTCTTCCCAATAGCATATCAAAGATGCATGTGGAAGGTATGATTGAAAAGGTAGTAACCACATGTGTGGGACTGACCTATAAAGGTAAGTGTTGGCCAATATCTTTGGCCCACATGTGCCTAATATAGAATAAGAAGCTAAGCAAGGTCTTGATTAAATAATGATTCAATGTCATAAGGAGCATATGAACTTCAAGAGGAAATCACATAACATTTTCAGGATTTTAAAACATTTTATACAATCTTAAAGTATAAACTTGATGATTATAAGGAGTCAGACCATCCCAAACACATCATAAAAAATTGAATAGACCACTTTGCTTGTGTATTTTATAAATATGCTCAAGAAGACTCTTAGGCTAAAAGATTGCATGGACATGACGTCCTTCATGCATAAAACATGCTCTGTAAGTTTAGTGCCTTGGTGTAATTTTTATATGTAGATATAAGCCTTTAAAATTAAGCAAGCAAAGTGAGACATTCATGTGAACGTCAAGCTAAAGCTATGGTAAATAGTCATTTAAATTCAAATGTTCCCAAGCTTAATATGAGAGTGACAAGTGTCCAAATCTTGGGAGCTAAGGTCAAGATATAACAACGAACAAGTAATCTACAATGATAGTGGGTCCTAAAGATCTAACAATGAGCATTTGATCATAAATCAAATATCAATAATGAGCATTGAGTCAAAAGGTCAACATGAACGAGCCCCTGCCAAGTGTCAAGATCTTGGGTACCTATCAAATAGATCAATGGTACATGGTGACTAATAGGCCAATGGGCCCAATAAAATCTAATGGTGCATATTTAATCATACCAAGTAGATTGATGGTGAGTAAGGGTCAAAGAGTCAAATGATCCCAAGGATGAATGAGTTCTTACCAAGTGTCACAACTATAGTAACTATTAGAAAGATCTATGGCTCATGTTCATTCATACCAGGAAAGATCAATGGAGCACGTGAAGTGGATAGATTGACAACATGATCCTGAGGATCAACATAAAATTGATAAGTGTCATAATATCAAAGACTTAGATCAAGATCAAGGTTTAATATTAAAATTTGAAGCGAACTCAATCAAGATTGAGTCAAAGCTAATATTACAAAGGGATGCCATAGAGGTAGACATGTCAATTTTGATAGGTTCATCACCAAAGCCAGTAGCATGATTATGACCCCTTTCCTCCATTCTTCAATGCTAAAGACGAACCAATGGGGAGCCAATAGGGAGAAATTGACATCGACAAGATCAAAATAGATTTATGAAGCTACTGTAACTGTATCAATGTTGAAAGAAGATTGGCAATGATTTGATCTCACCATTGATATTATAGGGAGCATTAATGCAAACCAAAAATAGATTGAAAGGGACTAATATAGTTGTTATGCCCATCTTATAGAAGTAATCTTATCATGATGATCCTTTCTAACTAAATTAACACTAGAGGATCAAAAATCTTGATCATAATGACCCTTCCCCCATTCTTCTGGGCATCTTTCCCCATCTCTCTCATTCCCATTCTACTATATATACAGGCTTATAAGCCTTGAAAAGGACCCCTCTCTTGGTCATGACTAGACTCTACCATGATTGACGTTTGTAACCTCCTAAAATGAATATAATACTATTTTCAAATTTCATTATTCTGATATAGTGTGTTAATGTTAGTTTGATTTGCATATGTGGTATAAATATCTCCTTTTGTAGGTCTTGATCTCACCTAGCTACTAGTTATCTTGCTATGAGAGTCATGTTTAGTGTTTAATGTTATTTGATTGAAGCTATCATGTGGTTATGTTGACTTGTTAGTGCCTATAATTAGGCCTCTCCATCACTTTCCTTAGGTTTTGATTACTTGATGAACCTCTGCATGAAATACTAATGCATAACAGGCATTTGGAGTTATGGATCTAGTCTCTTGCTTATCTCATTAGTGTTTTTAAGAGTTAAAATAGAGTAGATGAACAATATATTTAGGTGCATCACCAATATTAACTTAGATTTCCCTTTCAGTTATCTTTCTCTCCCCTTTTCCTAACAATTAGTAGGTTTTAGTGGAAATGAAATAAATGATGCATTAGAGGAGCTAGCGTCATTAAAAATCCTAGAGGTTTGACCCAAGTTTAGGTAACCCACAGCCTAGGGTCATTCCTATGTTAGATTAGATTTGAAGACCTAAATAATCCTTTGCTTAGTTAAGGTGCAATCTATGTCTACAATAATTTTTAGCATGCTTGATGGGATGCATTCTCCTAGAGGAACTTAAATTTGGAGCTAAATAGAAGAATCTATAGTAGCAAAGGGGATCCATCATCATCAGGAGCTAAAGATATTCAAAGTTATAGAGTTCATAATACCATACAAATAACATTCTCATGCCAAAAGTTATGACAAGGTTAGGTAGTAAAGGTATTCCCATCGAATTCATTGAGATACTTGATATTTCATATAAGAGAGCAAGATTTAATAGGACAATACCTTATCCTCCGAGGCAATATTCATCCCCTAGCCATCCTATTGCCTTAAGAAGTGAAATCCTAACTGCCCAAATGGCTATAAAAAATCAAGTATTTTTTCCATTCAATAGAGGTAGTCCATTTAACTTAGCCCAATATAATGATATGATTATGTCTACTCTTAAAAGCATCCCATTATTTTTTGGAGAACATCAAATAACTACTATTGAGTACATCCAAGATGTTGCCAACTGTTGCTCCATTCATAATGTTATTCAAAATAACGTGGCTATTAGACTGCTTGTTGCTTCCTTCAAAGGAAAATCATTCAAGTGGTATATAAATTTTCCTTTGAATTATAATTCTACCTAAGATGAGTTAGGTGTATCCTTCGTTAGGTAGTTTGAAGACAAATCTGATCACCTATCATTAATTGAGCAATTGACTACCATTTAGAGAGATCCCCATGAGTTCATGTCTAATTTCAACCTTATATTCCAAAAGACATGGACTAGGATTCTTGTAGTGATTAGACCATACCCAAAATATGCCTTTTTATACTATTTGAAATCCCTCAATTTTGATATCAATGTGATGATATAGTCCATGGGTGGTAACACCTTGGCAAATGCTTATGAAGTTGCCATAAGAGTAGAAAATAATTTGATACAAGATGGTAAGCTTTCTCTTTGGACTTCAATGCCTATATTCCCAGATTTTAAATCTACTCCACCACCTCAAGATCCCCAATCTCCATCATTAGCTCCTATCCCATCCCCTGACGCCCAAGTTTTATCCGCTTCTAGTCAAGTTAGTGAGATTGGAGAATTGAAAAGTCTTTTATAGTCTTTTGGGAATGAAATAGTTCAACTCAAAATACTGAAATAATAGGGTAGGGCTTATCAAAAACATAATCAAACCTCTTATCAGTCTTTTAAAGATCAAAAGACTCCTTACCAAGGATTCAGGGAAAACAAACCACCCTACCAAGCATAAGGAGCCATAGTTCTAGCTAGACCATATACAACTCTTGACCCTAATTTACCAACAAGTTCAAAATATATTATTCCCATAGCACCTCAAAATAACTTGATGCATGAGTCAAGTGGGTAGCCATCTAATCTCAATGATGCTTAGGGCCAAGACTTTGTATCACAGAACATTACTATGACACAAATGACACAAGAAGAGTTTTCTCTTCAAGGAGGTTAGTATCAAGAGACAAATTTTGTACCCCAAGGAGGATTTCAGAAAGTTTAAGGGAAGTATAATTCCATTAATGTAAACTAGTAAATGGATGATTATGTTGCTTTCAATCTTGGTGGTGAGACTAGTAGTTTAATGGTCAAGTTGTAGCTATAACTAGAGGTAAAACAAGAGTCATTGATGAGACCCAAGATGTGAGAAATTATTATAGTTATCCTAAGGTTGTTTTTAAGATCACCCAATATCAACTTGATCCCCCTATAACACAAAAAAATTAGAATGCAAAGGCTGGGAGGGTCCCTCAAATACCTCTGGTCCGTGAACAACTAGTGGTTCAAAAGGTACAACTAAAGGCTAGTGGAACCTCATTAACCATAATAGATTATATGAATAAATACAATGTAAAAATAATCATTTGGGACTCCATTTATATCCCAATATAGAAGGATATGCTCATCCAAGATCTTTCAGCTCTCAAGGTGTCTCCAAAACTAGTTGAGAAATAAGGAGTTGTCCTGATTAATTTGACTAGCTAGTAAAGTATCAAGTATAAAAGGTACACAAAATGGTAAAAGGAGATAAAGTTGAGGTAAAATCAAGTAATAATCCTCCCTTCTACCTCTCTTTGATATTTGGTGACTACTTAGTTCATAATTGTATGGTGAATAGTGGAACTAGTAGCATTGTCATACCTAAGCAAATTATAGATAAACTTTGTCTTGTTTATGAACCAAATTCTAAAGGAGTATTGAAATTTGATGATTCACCAAAAAATACATTAGGAATAATTAAATATATAAATTTTAAACTACATGCTTATCCCAATGTTACCATTCAACATGATGTAGTTGTGGTGGACGTGCCTCCCTATTTTACCATGTTTCTGTCAAGGGACTTTACCTCAAAGATGAGAGGATACTTATCAGCTGATTGGACATATTTGATGTTAAATAATAGGTATAGAACTAAGGTAACCATAAATTCCAAATATATTACATGGTTTTATTTGGAACCATACATTCCAAGTGTTGTGAACACCACTTACCTCATCTCAGATGATGTGATAAAATATAGTGTAGAGGAAATTAAATCACCTTTAGATGGGATTCCAGACTTGTTCCTTGATTAGTGGGCCCTAAATCACATGAATATGATAATTATAATTTAATTGTGATGTATTATTATCAATTATGTCATGGTGATGTCATGGAGGTGTCTAAGTGAGTGGATGAAGTGCCTTGATAGTCTAAGTGATAATGACAAAGTGTGCAATATGCTTGCCCTAGTATGCTTGGTTGATCTTCTATTTTGGCATGGTTTGAGATGATTAAAGATGAGTATGGTGATTTTATAATGTTAAAGGGGTCATATCATATTTCAAGAATGATTTGAGTGCTTGTGTGCATGAGTGGAATTCAACCGGTTCATCATTATTCTTATCTAGACATTTTGGGTCCAATGACAGAAAATCTAAGTAGGTAGTTTGATGACATCATATTGCCACATATGGATGAGTTAGGGGGAGTTGGTCATATGGTTGTGATCACATTATCCCCAATTTTTTATGCACAAATTCTCAATTCTATAAATGAAGCACAATAAAAGATATGCAATTGCAAAATCGGGCTCTCAGGCTTTTTGACAGTGTTTTCCCATACTTAGCCAATTTTACAAAGTGGAAAGAAACGCTGAGTAGGCATTTTGATGATGGAATATCTCACACATGTGGATGTTTTAGGAGAAGGTGATCATATGGGTTTATGAAATTTTTTACCTAGTTTATTTACACTAACTTTTAGGTTAAGCACTGAAGCGTGACAAAAGCTAGACATGTGCAAAGTTGGTCTTCCCAGATAGTTCTTGACATAATTGGCTCTGTAAATAGATAAATATGAAGAGGAATTTTAATGTCATTATATCTCACACATGTTAGGGTTATAGGATTAATTTTTTATATGGCTATATTATCCTATGTGAGGATATCATATGGTCCAATTTTTAAAACTTGAGCTTGAGTGAAGCAAAAGATATGAAGGTCCAAAGTTAGCCTTCCAGGTAGATAAGCAATGGTCCCCATAATGGAGATATAATGGATCAAAAGAAATAATATATTGAATATATATGATGCATAAGTCAAATAGGTCAAAGTGTTTGTTGGTTAACAAAGATAAACATCAAGCTCCTTACAAAAGGATCAACAAAGTGTGTTTGTTCCAAGGTCTCATGAAGCAATGAGATGAGGACAAGTGCTTGATGGTTAATCATAAAAGTGATAAGAAGGCACATAAGGGTGCCAAGTGTCATGATCATGGGGGTTATAAGTAATATTTAATGGTGATCACTGCATGATAAAGACTTGACTGATCCATAGAGATTGATGGTGCGTGTTGAGTCAATATTGCAAGATTGCACAAGATAAGGTCAACTATTTGAGGTTTAGCATTTAGCAGTGGTGAAATATGAGTTAAAGGGAAATATTCATATAATAAGATCAATAGTGTGAGTTTGATCTAAATTAGTGAAGACATGAGATGTGAGCATGGTGTTCAAAGTTTAATTATGACCATTTAAATTCAAATATTTGAATTTAATAAAAGAATGACCAGTGTCTGGTTTTGGGCCATAAATTTTAATATATGCATAATTTACTCATGGTGTAAAAATATAGTTTGTAGAGGACTCTAAGGTGAATTTTTAAATATATATTTAAAGGTATGAAAGTGTTTACAATCAAATTTATGAAGGTTTAAAGTTGATTATGTTTACATGTTTGTTCTGTAATTGACCTGAGATGGATAATTGAGCTTGTGTTGATGTTGTTTTGATGTTTCATGATGACTTAGATATTTGAGAGTGTTTTATACTCCATGAGGACCATCTACGTGAATTTTGGATTTGTGATCAATGTACCTTGAGTATTAACAATACTTAAGAAGTTGACTATGTGTTTGTTCATGGTGTCCTTATGAACAAGGCTAATGTTTAAGTTGATTGAGCTTGCACAGAAGAATGTAATGATAACTGTAAGAATTTAAGGATGAATAAGGCATAATTTAGAGTGGACCTATGCATTTTGAAGTGGTCCTATGTTTCTATTTTATGCATTTTTGTGCTAATGTAATGAATAGGTCTTCATGAGAGTTACAAGGGGTTAGTTTGGCATAATTGAAAGGGGTTGTTACCTAAGGTTGACCCATGGGTGATATGGCTAACCAATGAATATTATATTGAGATATGTCTTTGTATGATAGATGCCTTAAGGTTTAAGGCATGCTTAATGACCATCCAAGTTGTTGATATTCATGAATTCTCTATATATAGTGAAATCAAAATATGATGGTTTCTAGACTTGAGAATGACTTGTAAGAGGAGTGTGCATATGAGAGTTGTGGAGCGAAGGAGAGGTAGAGTGAAAAATGGATAGATGAATGAGTAGAGTAGATTAAAGACTGTGATATTGGTAGAATAGTGATCTTATAGATTAAGTGTGAGCGAAAGTGAAGAGTGATAATCAAAGGTCCATCATCAATTTAAAGGTGGATGTGTTCATAGGTGTTGTTGTGGTAGCTCAACATCTAAGGGGTTACAGCCTCTTTGCAAGGTAGAACTTGATAAAAGTCTAGTTGTTGTTGTAGCTCATCTAGATAAGTGTTGTAGTTCCTTGTGGGATTGTAGTCTCACTAAATAAGGGATTGTAGTTCCTTAATCAATTAAAATTAGTCTAAATTAGTTCTTGTTATTATAGGATAATAGTCCAATTACAAGTTTTAGTGGATTTTCTCCCATAAGAGGGTTTCCCACATATGTCATGTGTTATGTGCTTGATCTTGCATTATCTCTCTTGATTCATTGCTATAGATGATGTGTATGCTCAATGAATGCTTATGGTAATTGATTAATAATTTTCAAGGATTGAAATTGAAGTTGAATTATTTGGGCTCACTGATTCACCCCCCCCTCTTAGTGATTGTACTTCTAATAATTGGTATCTAGTGGGTCCTTTGATAAAGGCTTGATATATTG
This sequence comes from Torreya grandis, assembly GCA_037957365.1. NCBI lineage: Eukaryota > Viridiplantae > Streptophyta > Pinopsida > Cupressales > Taxaceae > Torreya > Torreya grandis. The sequence goes on along the minus strand of JARHVA010001410.1, from coordinate 530,229 downwards.
AAGGTGATCCAAGGTACAATATGGGTAGTCATCAAGGAGGTTTCTCTACTAAATAAGCACTGATGTTTAATGGATCCAATTATGCTTTTTGGAGTGAAAGGATGAGGATCTACATCATGTCCCTAGGGTTTGATGTGTGGTAATATGTTGTGGATGGTTATATTATTCTTGCTACTCCTCCATCTAGTGCTGTAGATAAAAAGTTGTTTGAGATTAATTTTAAGGCAATGAATGCTATCACTTGTGGTCTTACAAAGACTGAGTTCACCAAGGTAATCCATTGTAAATATACTAAAGAGATATGAGATAAATTTTAGATCATTTATGAAGGAGATTCAAAGGTTAATCTTGTTAAGTTGTAGACTCACAGAAGGCAATTTGAAGGTCTCAAGATGAAGGAAGAAGATTCTATGGCATCCTTTCTATAAAGAGTTGATGAGATTGTGAACATCATTAAAGGTCTTAGAGAGAAAATTGAAGAGGATAATATAGTTCAAAAGATATTAAGGTCCCTCTCTCTCAATTTTGATCCTAAAATATCTATTGTAGAATAAAGTTATGATCTTACTTAGCTAAATTTGGATGAATTACATGGCATCTTTATTGCTTATGAAATGAGGAAGAATGATGATATACCACTGAAGAAGGAAGCAATATTCAAGACAAAGATTGAGCCTAAGAAGAATTTCTATTGTCACTTAGATTTTAACCCTTTTATGAGATGTCTTAACTCTCCTCATCCAAGTGGAACAATTGAAAGACCTCTAGACTTGTGGGTAGCCTAAGGATGAGGTGAATCTCTAGATAAGGCTAACTCCCTTGATGTACCACTTTGGATCACTACTACACCTAAAATTTGGGGGGTAAAATGGAGAGAGAAAACTAAATGAAAACTATCCTAAGGGAGGTGATACACCAAACAAGTTGATGACTTCCAACCAACTGCATGTTACACATGAAACCAAGAGATTAACCAAACATACACTTCTTCAATTTGCATCTTCTCACATCAATATTACCTTATGAGGTTATGGATGAATGCTTAGGCTAGGAGGACTAGAAAAGAAGCCTCTAATGGAACTAGTGAATAAAATAACTCACTCAACCTTTACACTTCCTAGAACACTTCATATGCCCTACAAGAAGAATCTTTCCAGCTACAAATAGGATGAAAGAATAAGACAACATGCTAAGGAAATCATATTTTTTATCACTAAGCAAGATCAATAATCTAAGTAAAATATAATATTAATATTCATGAAGAGGTGAAAATCAATAGTATTATTGATCAAATGGTTTAAAAATGAGTAGGGCTTCACCATACTCAGGTGGAACATAAGTTACAATGGCCAAAATGGGTAGTTCTGATAAAAATTGAGAGAGAGAGGAGAAGAGAGAAGTCAAAGGGTCACAAGGACACTTGAAAAAATAAAAGGAGTCCATACAAAGCATGAAACTCTTGAAAAGTGGCATAAAAGTTCTCATTTTGGCTCAAAAAATTACCTTCATGATTCACCTCTATTTGAACATCCCAAAACTAATTAGGGATAGGTATAATTATTGGAATGAATGGGAAAGATTTTATACATTACTCTCCATGAATTTATTTTAATCTTGGTCCTTTAAATTTTTTTTGGAGATGAGCCATCACCATCTGCAGTCTAAAAAACTCTTCCTTCATGCACCCTACACACTTGGCCTCAAATTTGGATTTAGATTCAAATGTAAATCAATGTAAGGGAGTGGATGTTACCTGGTAAGACTCTACATAGCCTTAGAGGTAGTAAGAATACATTAAACTTAGATCACTTGAAGTTTTCACCCTTCTCACCATCATGTTCACTATGCCAATTTTGACTAGATGAGATGAGAGATATGTTTTGAACAGTTATGAGTTTTTTTAAATAATTACATAGACATTAGGGGTTAAAAAAAGTTATAATACTTCTCTGATTTTTTTTCATCTTTAGAATCCTCATGGAACTTGTAGAACACACAAAATAATTGAAAGTACCCTATGTTTCACCCTGTCCATATAATTCTATAAAGTCCAAAAACATGGGGAGTATCCTAAGAGAATATTTTACAATTTTCAATCATCATTATAGGAAAACTATGCCATTATATTAGTTTTTCATCTCCATTTCCTCAAACTGGTCACTGATAAAGGTTTAAGCCTGTTTCACCCTCTTATTTTTTGTTCATAAAGATGGGAAATTTAATCTACTAAAAAATTCCACTATAACATAGTTAAATTTATTTATAAACTCCCCCTAACTCCTTACATCCCCATGCATAACCTCCAAAAAGATGTGAGCATCTAAACTTCTCTTATTGAGCTTACTTCTCTATTTGCATAGGGCTAATGTTAGTCCTAAGCTAAAATTAGATTACCCTACAAATTATCTGCCTTCCAACAGATCTAAAACCTCTTTTTTTACCCCATTAACATTCCCAAATTCATTAGAGTGATCATATAAGGGTATAACTGAAGTTGACCCTTCTTTTAGATTTTAGGCCTAGTCATTTTAGTAGGTTAATCTGCACCTTAAAGCCCAAAATGAGGTTTTTGGTTTTTTTAAATACATAAAATAGATTAAAAACATCTTTTAACATCCCATAAACATTATAAAATAAGGTATAAATCATTCCTATGGCTAGAAGTGGCATTGGTCTCTTATTTGGTCTTTTGGCCTAACCCTACCTAAATAGGCTTGAATGCAACCTTAAGAGTATAGGGTACCCTATTGAATTAAATAATTTTGAAAATATTATACCATATTTACCTAAATGTTTTTAAAATATCCACACTTTCCTATAAGGATCTTTTAGATTTTGGTTCATGCTTTCTCACCCATGTTCTCCAAAATGCAAGTTTTATGCACAAAAGAGTGCCCTTTATTTGAGACAAAATAGAGGGCACTCCCCTATTTAATTAGAAAATATTTATCATTATAGGAGATTATTTAGGTTTTAAGGATCCTCCATATAAAAATTTATCCCTTGGTCATCTCTTATGACCTTCCAAAATCATTAAAACTAAGGCAAACTACTAGAAGAGTGACTGTGTGCAATGTTTCTTATTATGGACTATGTTTTGCACTTGGAAGGGTATTTCCTTTCATTTTTATCCGTTATGAGGATATAATAATTTTATTTACAACATAATAAGGATGTTAAAAATTATATTAAACCCTCATAATCTATACTTTCACTTTGAAACCTTTCCTTACTCAGTCAGACTTGATTGGTAAGTTAACCCTGCTTGTAGGTGTGTCCCTGCCTATAGGTGTTCACTACCTACTTGGGATTTGAAAAAACTTGTATGAAATCCTTTGAATACATTAATGTAATTTTATCTTGGTTTTTTCTATTCCTTTCATGTTTGGGCTACATCAATACTAATAACCATCACCTTTTTATTCACTGCCTTATACAGTCACTTACAGTGGACTGTACTGATACAAATGGAAACTTGTATGTGTAATTTCATCTTGAAATATGTATGATGCTCCTTGGAGGACCTTTGAGATATTTTTAAGTAATATTACATTGGCCCAAGTTGATATATCATGCTTAAGTCCACTTCAAAGGGTGATATGGATTTTGACCCCTGGCTATAGGTGCATAGTTGAAGAAATAGACAGCTATAGGTATAGGTTAGGCCATTAAATAGTTCATATCCACCTATACCAATGATTATTTTGATCATGAATGCCATTTTAAGTATTTATAACTATTCAATTGATGTCATGGTCTAGTTTTATAGTTTTGGGTGGAAGAAGGTCTCTTTGAGTTCAACCCTGTAGGTGAACACTACTTGGGTTTAGCGTATAAAAGTGATTTTTTAGGCCCTCCAATGACCACTCTCTATTTTTCATATGCCTCCCAAAATTTAAATAGCATTTATTCCATGTATAATGTATAATATAAAGTCATTAGATGCAACAAAAATCCATATAACCTTGTTATATGCATTTCACAAAAAGGCCTTAGGTCTTTATTTTCTTATTTTAGGGAAAAAGGGCTTTAATTCTATCATTGGACCTTTGGAAGGTGGTTTTCAACTCTCATATCAATCTAGTATCTCAAACTAGGTCTGACATGGGTTTCTAAATGCATTAGAATCATCAATAAGGGTTTTACCAACTATTTTGACATCTTCATATAACACTTCAGATCTTTCTTAAGGCTAACTATAGGTAGTTATTTGCATACAAAGGCAACAATGTGAGTTTAGGTATAAGATATGGTTTTTTGAGGTTTTAAAGACTTTCAAAATTTTTAAAAAGTCCCAAAATCCTTTACTCACTACCAAAATCCTTCTCAATTCAAAATCTCCTCTTCAATATGCTTGGTGGATCATGCAAACACCTATAGGTAGGCATATCATGTATAGGCAGTCAAGATTAAATGGATAGTGAATATACATTTGCCCTTCAAGTTAATTTATCTATCCTTATGGTGTTGAAAGGAAACATCATGATATTTCATAACTTTAAATAGGCTCTCTCACTCCATTTCAATGTGACACTCCTTAAGCATCATGGTTTTAGTCAAGAACAAGAAAAAAATTGACTGTGCATGCCAATGTGACTGTGTTTCTTGTATATGATTGAAAACTAAGAAGATTAATTTGTAAAATGAAGATTTAAAGATAATGGGACAAATATGAAATTTAAGACATGGTAATGAACTTATTTCCACCCCTTGGAATCACTACCAAAGCTTGAGAATCTTGAAAATGGTGGAAACCTGCCTATTACACAAAAAATTGTCTTCACTTGCAATATGAGATACTTAACCCATCATAACACTTTTAAATGATAATAAAAACATTTATAAAATTATATGGGGAATTTAACATCCTCTATAACCAACCTTAGCAATTTAATTACACAAAATCATCCAAATAAGAGCAAAAATTGTAGGGTGCACATATTAGCAAATAGAATAACACAGTCAATTTTATGAGGATGGTTCATAAATCACAAAACACCATTCCTAAGAATATTTTTATGAAAATTAATCTCTTTGAGTTTAATTTAACCTCCCAAATTCATTTGACCTGGAAGTTCTTCAACTATCTGTAACAAGTACAAACCTTAAGACTGGTTCTGTGTGTCTAGAAGGGTGAAAAAGGAGTAGAATAGTTTTAGCTTAAAAATGACACTTCTAGAGCATCTCAAGAATGGAAATTAACTTTAGGAATATGAATAGTCATATTACAACTTTATCCCATGTGGCACACTTCCCCATGGGCTGTACAAGTGCCAAACTCTTCTCTTTTCTCAAGAAAACTACCCTTTCTTCTAAAGAACCTACCACTTTCAGTTACCGAAAATTTATTAAGACAAATTAGGACACATGGGATGTGACATCACCTTTTAAAATTTTTGCATTTCCTAATGAGGCCATATAAGTCATTAGATTTCCTTTTTTGACCTCAAAATGATAAAAATACTAAAATGAATATTGACCAAGGCCAATATAACGTGAAATCACAATAAATGACCTATAATACACCTTTAGACATAATATATTAAACCATCAAACACCTACAAATTAAGATTTTACCTATAGGGGTCCCAATTTGACCTGCAAGGCCAAATTTGGTCAACAAGTTCTAAGGTAATAAACCCAAGGAGGATGACATTTTTGATATTGATGAGGATGAACTGATTGCTTTGTTTACAAGGAAATTGAAAACATGTTCAGACAAGTATAAGAGTAAAATACCCTTCAAATTATTCAATTGTGGAGAGATAAGAATTTTTTCTAGAAAGTGCCCTCATAAGCATGATGATGAAGAGCTTGATAAAGATGAAGATGAAGACAAGAAGATATACATGTCTGATAAGAGGAAGAAAGGATTAGAAGGTTTGACAACAATAAGTACTTAAAGGATAAGAAAAGTCTCTATACCAAATAAGATTGTAACACATTAGATGAGAGTGAAGTCAGTGACTCAAAGTATGATCATGAAGATGATGGTCTTGTTGAAGATGAAGACCTATTCATGGTTGAAGAAGGTAGTTGTTCACATCAAATAGAGTCTACTTGGAGTGATTCATATGATGATGAAGATGAGGTGGACTATGAGACTACATTGACAAATACTTTTGAATAGCTAAAGATTGAGCAGAAGATCAATAAGAAGATGAAATCTAAACTCATATACTATGAGGTGCAATTCAATGTGTTTGAAGCAAGAATGAATGAGGACACCAAGGAACATGAAGATATTATCAAACATCTCAATTGTCAATTGGAAATTCTATCTACAAGCCTAAAATCCAAAGAAGATGAATGTTTAAGGTATGTAATTGAAAATGAGTAATTGAAATCTGAGTTAGAGAAGACATCTAGTAAGGTGAAGTTATTCATGAGATTTGAAAAAAGCTTAAGTGATCTAGACAATATTTCGAGTGGTCAAAAACATGCTAGTGATAGAACTAGTCTTGGATATGAAGAAGAACAAAAGAATGTACCTCAAGACAAGATAAAGACTAATGTGAACAAGGACAACCATACTTTGAATACAAATCATTAGATAAGGAATGAAGGTGTTGATAACATGAAGATAAATTAGATCAGATAGCCAAATGCCATGAGGTATGAAAGTTTAAATGGTTACTGTTACACATGTAATCAAATTAAGCGTAAAACTCGAGAATGCAAGAAACATGTTAGAAATGAGTTTGCATGGAACTATGATGGGGGTCTTTAGTCAAAAGGTGTGAACAAAGTCAAGTGCTTTAACTATCTTGATGTGGGACACTTTGAAAATAATTGTCCACATAAATTTAGATAAGGTGAGTTCTCTCCCAAAAGAGGAGGTTGTTTCATTTTTCATGACATAGGACACCTTGTAAGGATTTGTCCGAACAAGGTAAGACAAACTGTGTTTCCTTCAAGGAGTATGGTTTGCTACAACTATGGATAGAGAGGTCACATTGCTAGGTTCTATAAGCAAAGGTTTACAAGTCAAAATGAGTTCAATCAGGCTCTTAGAGTGCAAGGAAGAAGGCAAGTCAACTCATGAAAGCCACAAGTGGTAAGTATGAGCCATGATGAGACTACATGTCCAAGTAATCTATTTACTATGGTGGAGAAGGCTTTAGAAGTTGAAGAGTGCTAAGGGATGTCATTGTTTGCTCATGTTGTGAGTGAATAAACCAAGCTCAAAGAGAAGACTAAGGTGCCGGTTAAAGCTAGTCCTAAGGTATGTATGGATCCAAGTGAACATCCTGCCATTGTTGAGCATGTATCATGCAAATAGCATCAATTATCAGTGACTAGTAATGAGGTTCTAAGCTGAAAGAAAATTCTACAAATGAAAAGGTATTCCATGAATCTATGTTGTCTCCATGTTTTGTCAATCCAATCTAAGAAGATAAGGAGAGTGATTTAGAAAAGAAACCAATTATCATAGTTTAGACTAAGAAGAAGAACAAGAACAAAAGCAAGAAATCTTATAGCTATAAGAGGATTGCAATGGTTACTAAGGAGATGTGGGCCACTCTTGGCTTCACTTTATTTTAGAGCACTATGGTGCAAATGATTTCTCTATCTATTCTTCTTAAGAGACTCCTCTTAGTAGAGAAGAAAGTATTGCTATGGTGTTCTTCAGATGGTCCTAGAAAGCTAAATGTGAGTGTTTTTAGTTGGAACAGGTATGCCCAGGTAGAAGAGATATGGTGGTGATGCCATAGATATATATGTTTAGTCTACAAGGTTAAATTGAAGGTTTTTCAAGTGGAAAAAGAGGATTTGTGATTTTTCAAGATGATATTTTTGTACATAAAGGTTTGTTGACCTTATTCTAGCATGTTCCAAGTAGTTTTGTGTTTTGAAGGTATGTTGAAGTCAAATTAGATTTTTTTTTGGATCTCAAGTTTCTTAGTTTATGCTTAAGAGTATGCTGGTCCTAGATTGGGTTATGGGATATATGGGTTCACAAAGGTGTGGAAGCTCAAATATTGGTCTAGAAGTGTGTGATGGGTGTCTCCAAGTGTGTAAGAAGTTTCATAGGTGTGCATTGACCAAAAGGAGGTTTGTTGACCTTGTTTTTAAGTTTTTAGGGTTTTGGGTTATGCTAGAAAAGTGGTCCACCTTATGAGTTGATCTCTAAGGATTATTAATAGGCTGAATGTGATAAATAAGTTGTCAAATCAAGCTTCACAAAGATTTGAAGGTGTGTGGTTTTTATGTTATTCATGTTTTTTTATGAAGGAAGCCTAATTGGCAAGTTGGTTTGTGAAGGAAGTATATTGGAGAGGATGAGCTAGTTGTTTCAAATTGGTGTGCTGGAGGGGGCATATGAAAGTGATCTAGATATGAAGTTTCAGATCTTAAAGTTGTGTTTATAGAAAGTTATGGGCTCTGTAAGTTTTAGGTAGGGCTATAAAGAGATTAGATAGACCTAATGTGAAGAGTGATTTTTACTCAATTTATCCAAAAGAGAAAGGTATGTTTGATTCAAAGTTTTTCTCAATTTGTTTTAGAGCATCTTTCCTATTTGGTGAGTGGCATGAAGTCCTGTTGATGGTCCTTGAGGTGGTTTAAGAGAGAAGGTTAGTAAACCTATGTGTTGATTCTTCATGGTGTATAGAGACGTGAAGATGCACAAGATGTGAAATGGCTCAGAGATATTAGGGAGAGTCCCTCTCAGATGTTTTGTTGATATGTTCCATCAAATTTTAATACTTTTGTGTGTTCTTTATTCATTAGTTGTAATTCTTGGTTGAAGAGAGTGTTGGCATAGAGCAAGAGGAAGTTATCAAGGCAAGAAGAGGTAGGCTCAATATAAGGGGGAGTTTGCATCATATTTATAATATGGTCATATCCTGTTGGTGGTCTTTTCAGGGCCTTAGGATTAGTTGGTGCCCACTTTGTCATTGTGTCAATGGGGGACAAAGTTCCTATTGTGGGAGTGCTTGAAGAGAGAGAAGGAAGGTAAACTATATATTTATATATTGATCGGTATTAACATTAATGATAAAGGGGGAGATTATTGTAGTTTTGTTAATGTTGTCATGGACATGTCTAGGTTAGTGAATGAAGTGCCTTTATAGTTTAAGTGACAATGACAAAGTGTGTAATATGCTTGTCTTAGTCTGCTTGGTTGATGTTCTATTTTGGCATGGTTATAGAAAATCAGGGATGAGTATGGTGATTTGAGAATGTGTAAAGGGCCATATCAAAATTAAATAATGTTTTGAGTGCTTGTGTGAATGAGTGGAGTTCACCTAGTTCATCATTGTTCTCATCTAGACATTTTGGGTCCAATGACAGAAAATTTGAGTATGCATTTTGATGACATCATAATCACCACATGTTGATGAGTTACGAGGAGTTGGTCATATGGTTTTGATCACATTAGTCTTTAGTTTATATTCACAAATTCTCAAGTCTAGCAATGAAGTGTGACAAAAGATATGCAAGTGCAAAGTTGGGGTCTTAGGCTTTTTTATAGTGTTTTTCCATAGCCAATTTTGCAATGTGGCAAGAAAATCTAAGTAGGCATTTTGATGATGGCATATCTCACACGTGTGGATGTTTTAGAGAAGGTGATCATATGAGTTTATTTAATTTTGTGCCTAGTTGATTTACACTAACTTTTAGGTCAAGCACTAGAGTGAAAAAAAAGTTATGCATGTGAGAGTTAGTCTTTTGAGATAGTTCTTGACATAGTTGGCTCTATGAATAGATAAATTTGAGGAGGCATTTTAATGTCATTATATCTCACATGTGTGAGTGTTACAAGAGAATATTTTTATATGTTTGGATTCTCCTATGCGAGGAGGTCTTTTTTTCCAATTTTTAGAACTTGTGCTTGAGCGAAGCAAAAGATATGAAGGTCCAAAGTTGGACTTCCAGGTAAATAAGCAATGGTCCCCAACTTAGTCTATTTTGCATGATGTTAAAGATCAAGACCAAATGGAGATATATTGGCTCATGGGTGATCATAAAATGAAGATATATGATTCACAACAATTCAAAGAGGTCAAAGTGTTTGTTGGTTAATGAAGGTAAAGATTGAGCTCCTTATAAAAGGATCAATGGAGCGTGTTTGTTCCTAGGTCTCAAAAAGTAGTGAGATGAGAATAAGTGCTCAATGGTTAACAATAAAAGTGATTAGAAGGAATGAAAGGGTACCAAGTGTCATTATCATGGGGATTTTTAGCAATATCTAATGGTGAGAACTTCATGATAAAGAATTGACTGATCAATAGAAATCAATGGTGCACATTTAGTCAATATTACAAGATTACATGAGATAAGGTAAACTATTCAAGGTTTAACATTTGGTAGTGGTGCACTATGATTGAAATTTTGAGATTCATACAATAAGATAAATGGTTCAATTTTGATCTAAATTAGTGAAGACATGATATGTGAGCATGGTGTTCGAAGTTTAACAGTGACTGTTTGAATTCAAATATTTAAATTTAATAAAGGAACGAACAATATCTTGTTTTTGGGCCATAAATTTGATCTATGTATAATTTTCTCATGGTGTAAAAATTAAATTTGTAGAATACTCAATGATGCATCTTTAAATATATATTTTAAGGTCTAAAAGTGTGTATAGTCAAATTTATGAAGTTTCAAAATTGGCAATGTGGCAAGAAAAGTTGAGTAGGTATTTTGATGATGGCATATCTTACACGTGTGGATATTTAAGGAGAAGGTGATCATATGGGTTTTTTTTTTTTCTTAGTTAATTTATGATAAATTTTAGGTCAAGCACTGAAGCATGATAAAATATATGCATGTGCAAAGTTGGTCTTTCTAGATAGTTCTTGACATAGTTGCCTCTATAAATAAATAAATTTGAGGAGGCATTTTAATGTCATTATATCTCACATATGTTAGGTTTATAGGAGAATATTATTATATTTTTGATTATAATATATGAAGAGATCATTTGGTCAAAATTTCAAAACTTTCACTTGAGCGAAGCAAAAGATATGAAGGTCTAAAGTTGGCCTTTCAAGCAGATAAGCAATGGTCCCCATAATTAGTTTATTTTACACAATGTTAAAGATTAGGACTAGATAGAGATATAATGGCTCATGGGAAATAATAGAGTGAATATATATGGTGCATAATAAGTCAAATAGGTTAAAGTGTTCATTGTTTAATGAAGGTAAAGATCGAACTCCTTACATAAGGTTCAATGGAGCATGTTTGTTCCAAGGTCTCAAGAAGCAACGAGATGAGGACAAATGCTCAATGGTTAATGGTAAAAGTGATTAAAAGAAAATTAAGGGTGCCAAGTGTAATGATCATGGGGGTTATAATAAATATCAAATGGTGAATGTTGCATGATAAATACCTGACTGATCTATAGAGATCGATGGTGCGCATTGAGTTAATATTGCAAGATTACACGAGATAAGGTCAACTATTTGAGGTTTAACATTTGGTAGTGGTGAAATATGAGTTAAAGTTTGAAATTCATGAAATAATATTGATATTTTGAGTTTTATATAAATTTGTGAATACATGAGATGCGAGCATGGTGTTTGAATTTTAACTGTGACCATTTGAATTTAATAAAGGAGTAACCAGTGTCTAGTTTTTGGGCCATAACTTTTGATCTATGCAGAATTTGCTCATGGTGTTAAAAGTAAATTAATATAGGAATTTAATTCACATCTGAAAGTATATATTTTAAGGTCTGAAAGTGTGTACAATCAAAGTTATGAAGGTTCAAAATTGACTATATTTTTATGCTTGTTCTATAAGTGACCCGAAAAGGATAATTGAGCTTGTGTTGATGCTATTTCGATGTTTCATGATGAATCATATATTGAAGAGTGTTTTAGAATTCATGAGGACCATCTATGTTCATTTTGGAGATGTGATCAATATACCTTGAGTATTAATAATGCTTAAAAAGTTGACTATGTATTTGTTCATGATGTCCTTATGAACAAGGCTAATGTTTGAGTTGATTGAACTTGCATAGAAGAATGAAATGATGAATATAAGAATTTGAGGATGAATAAGGGGTAATGTAGAGTATAACTATGCATTTTAAGTGGTTTTATGTTTCTATTTTATGCATTTTTATTCTAATGTAATGAATAGGTCTTCATGAGAGCCACAAGGGGCTAGTTTAGCCTAATTGAAAGGGGTTGTTGCTTAAAGTTGACCCATGGGTGATATGGAAAACTAATGAATAATATATTGAGTTGTGTATTTGTATGATATATGCCTTAAGGGTTAAGACATGCCTAATGGCTGACCAAGTTGTTGATATTCATGAATGCTCTTTCTATAGTGAAACCAAAATATGATGGTTTCTAGACTTGAGAGTGACTTGTAAAAGGAGTGTGCATGTGATAGTTGTGGAAAAAAGGAGAGGTAGAGTGACCAATGGATAGTTGAATGAGTAGATCAGATTGAGGACTGTATGTATGACCTATAGGTCATAATTTTATTGGTAGAATAGTGCTCTTGTAGATTAAGTGTGAGTAAAGGTGAAGAGTGATAATCAGAGGTCCATCATCAAGTGATGAAGAAATTAGTTCAAAGGTGGATGTGTTCATAGGTGTTATTGTGATAGCTCCACATATAGGGGGTTGTATCCTCCTTATAAGGTATAAATTTCTAAAATTCTAGTTATTATTGCAGCTCAGCTAGACGGGTGTTATAGCACCTTGTGGGATTGTAGTCTCACGAAATAAGGGATTGTAGTTCTTTGATTAGTTGTAGCTAGTCTAAATTGGTTCTTGAAATTATAGGAAAATAGTCCAATTATAGGTTTTAGTAGGTTTTCTCCCCCAATAGGGTTTCCCACATATGGCATGTGTTATGTGCTTGATCTTGCATTGTGTCTCTTGATTCGTTACTATAGATGAAATGTGTGATTCATGAATGCTTATGGTAATTGATTGAGAATTTTCAAGGATTTAAATCAAAGTTAAATTATCTGGGATCACTAATTCACCCCTCCTCTCAGTGATTGTACCTTTAATAAATGGAATAAGGAATTGGTGTTTATTGCTTACATGAGAAAGATGCACCAATTCCAGCCTTGATGAAGGATGATGAGTCTACTGATGGTCTTTGACAACTATAATTTGGTGGATCAAGGAATAAGCATGGTAATAGGCATATAATGATGTTGATTTATCCATAAAAACAAAGGTATTTCTCATTTACTAAGTTTCAATTTGGTTATTCAAATAATTCTATTGAATATGAGGCACTAGTTCATGGTTTGCAATGGATTAGGAAGATGAAAGTCAACACCTTACAAGTCTTTGGTGACAGTGAACTTATAGTTAACCAGGTGAGAGGTCTTAGTATATGCAAAAACCCATTGCTTAAATCTTATAAGCATAGGGAATGGGACTTACTTGAATAGTTTCAGGGCTTCAACATTTAGGTAATACTAAGAGATGAGAATAAACATGCAGATGGGTTGACTGCCATTGGGGCATAATTTAGTATCCTAGCTGATGTAAGAAGTGAAAAGGTCTAGTCACAAATTAAGGTGATAGTAAGGCCTTATGTTCCAGATAAAAATGATAATTGGAAAGTGTTTGAATATGATAATTAGATTATCAGATTCTTACAAATAAAAGTTGAGTTTTCCTAAAGAAATCAATCAAAATACTTACGACAATATGATGATCAGATTATGCAAATAAAAACAAATAATTTGCCCAAAAGATTGGTCACACTTGAGAACATATTCAGTGGTGATGATGAGTTCAGGAAAGAGAGGTCAACTTTGTCAACAAAATAAGAACATTATGCTAATGTGGAAGTTATACCTGGTAAGAACATCAAGTTGGGTAAGGTATGCACTTATTTAGAAAAGGAAGCTTTCATTGAGTTATGTGAAAGTTTTGATGATTTATTTGCATGGTTATATGGTGATCTTAAGGGATTTGACCCAAGTCTATCTCAAGATACCATTGAGATAGAAGATGAAACCAAACCAGTAATAAAAAGACAAAGGCCTATTAATCCTAAGCTTGAGCCTATGATGAGAGCTGAGCTTAATAAGCTTATTAAGTCAACTTTTATATTTCCAATCAAGAACTCAACTTGGGTGGCAAACCTTGTTCCAATAAAAATAATAATATTGAAATTAAACTGTGTTGGCTTTTGTGACCTACATAAGGATTTCCTTAAATACCACTATCCACTGCCATCTATGGAATATATTTTACAATTAGTTATAGGTTTAGAAAGGTTCTCCTTGTTGGATGGATATATTTGTTACAACCAAATTTTGGTCAAGTAGGAAGACCAATTCAAGATAGCCTTCACCACAAAGTGGGTGACATTTTCATATAGAAAGATGCCCTTTGGTTTATCTAATGTTGGAGCAACCTTTTAGAGAGCTATGGATATGGCATTCTAGGACTTCTTAACAGGTATGTGTTGGTCTATTTGGATGATATAACAATATTTTCAAAAAATGCAAATGAGCACGTGGTTCACCTTGAGCAAGTGTTTGAAAGGTGTAGAGAATTTAAGGTATCCCAAAATCCCAAAAAGTGTGTCTTCTCAGTTCACGAAGGTAAGCTCATTGGACATATAGTTTCAAAGCATGGTTTAAGCATAGATCCTAAAAGAATAACTTTAATTTTGGCACTTTCCTTACCTAAGCACCAAAGATATTTGAAAACTTTCTTGGGGGAGATCTATTTTATCAAAATATGCATCTCATATTTTACCACTTTAGCTAGGCCACTTACAACCATGCTAAATATGAATTAGAGATTTAAATGGTCCAAATAATGAGTAAAGAGTTTTGAGGAAATTAATAAAGCTGTGGCTAGTGCTCTTATGCTCATGAACCCAAATTTCTCAAAAGATTTCATTCTGTATACATATTGTAACATTGATACCATTTTAGGCATTCTTATGCAGTAGAATCATGAGGCCTTAGAGAGGCCAATAACCTTCTTTAGTTAAGGCTTATAAGAATATGAAACAAGGTACTATTTTGTTGAAAAGCATGTACTTCTAGTCATAAGGTCTCTCAAGAAATTTAGATACTTGTTGTCAAGGAGTTTCTCTTAAACAAGGGCATAAGTGAGAAAAGAGTTGATTAGATAACAAAGGTAGTGGAGTATGATGTGGATATCAAAGTCACATAGTTGATTAGAGGCAAAGGACTTTGTGAAATTCTAGCCCAAGACTTACAAGAAGCCAATGAGGTGGTTATGGTGTCAACTAATGGAGAAGTTACAGTTGATCATACTTCACCTTCTAGCTGGTATCATGATTTGGTAAGATATCTCCAAGATGGTCTTTATGCCTCTCACCCAACTCCTTTAAATAAAAGATATTTGAGATTACAATCCATTCCATTTCTTCTTGTTGATGTTTCCTTATTCAACAAAGATATTAATGGCATATTACTAAGGTGTATAGAGCCAAGCCAAACACAAAAATTGCTTGAGCAATTCGATGATGGACATGGTGGAGGTAATTATTTAGCAAGGACCATAGCCCACAAGATCATGAGAGGTGGGTATTATTGGCCAATATTTTTTGGTGATTGCCATGCATGGGTTAGGAAATGTAGACATTGTGCTATGTTTGTTAGAAAGGTGAAACTTGTATCCTTACCTCTCTAACTAATTATAGTGGATCAACCCTTTGTCTAATGGGGATTGGACTTTATTGGTCTCATTAACCCTCCTTAAATCTTAGGTCACAAATGGATACTAACTTCCATAGATTACTTCACTAGATGGATAAAGGTAGTGGCATTGAAGGAAGCAAATGAGACTAATGTTATAGATTTTAATGAAGGTCTACTTACTAGGTTTGGAAGCCCTTCAACTATTATCTTTAACAATGCTATGGCTTTTTTGGGGTCTAGAATCAACCAATGGGCAATTTAACATGGGATTTATCTCAGCACTTCATCTAACTACTATCCCCAAGGAAATAGTCTTGCTGAGTCTACTAATAATAACCCATTGAAGTTCATAAGAAAAACTATTAAGGATAATCAGAGGTCATGAAATCTAAAGCTAAAGTCAGCTTTATGGGCTGATAGGGTCACCTATAAGTTGTCAATAGCCAACTCCCCCTATAAGATGGTATATGGTAAGGAAACAAGAAGCCTATTTATCTTGAATTTCTTACCCTAGAATTGATGCATCAACTTGAGTTATTAGAGAATGAACCTATGGAGATCAGATTTTCTAAGCTTATAGAGTTAGAAGAGATAAGAAATTAGGCCATGCTAGCCATGGAAGCTCATTAAGCATAGGTGAATAGATCATTTGATAAAAAAAACTTATTCAAGAAGTTTCAAAGAAGGAGATTTGGTACTCAAGTGGGATGAATATAGAGCTAAGCCAGGAAGGCATATAAAGTTTTACTCTCTTTGGAGTGGTCCATACATAATCTCCAACTACAAATCCCATAATGTCAGCCAACTTACAAGGATGGAGAACGAGGAGATTCCTATCGTAATTAATGGGATACATTCAAAACATTTCTATTAAGGAATTTGAGTTCTCTATACATAGTTTATTTGCTTTCCTCCAATTGTTGTCCCAACATATTTATTTGTTTGATTTTGCTTTGTTTGGTTAATTTACCTATTTTATGTGTTTCCCTTCTTGTTTTGGTGGAATTATTTATCTTTGCAAGTCAAAAGGGTTGTTTAAAAAAATGAATCAAATTTGTCATTGTTTATAAGTCTAAATTCATGTACATGGTTCAAGTTCTTAAACATAGCAGGCATGTTGCCCAGCTGAGTCACCAAAGATGTTGGCCAATATCTTTGGCCCACATGTGCCTAATCTAGAATAAGAAGTTGATCAAGGTCCTAATTGAATAATGATTCAATGTCAAAAGGATCATATTAACTTCAAGAGGAAATCACATAAAATTTGAAAGATTTTAAAACACTTTAAGTAAGCTCAAAGTGTAAACTTGATGATTTTAAGGAGTTAGACCATCCTAAGAACATTACATAAAATTGAATAGACCAATTTGATTTTGCATTTTATAAATGTGCTCAAAAATCTTCTCAGGCCAAAATATTACATGGAAATGAAGTCCTTCATGCCTTAAACTTGCTCTATAGGTTTGGTTCCTTGGTGCAATTTCTATATGTAGATATAAGCCTTCAAAGTTAAGGAAACTGAGTGAGACATTCATGCAAAAACCAAGCTAAAACAATGACAAATAGACATTTACATTCAAATGTTCTCATACTTAACATAAGAATGGATAGTGTCCAAATCTTTGGAGCTAAGGTCAAGATCTAATGGCAAGTGGGTAATCTACAGTGATAGTGGGTCCCAAAGATATAATGACAAACATTTGATCATGCATCAAAGATCAAAGTTGAGCATTGAATCAAAAGGTTAACATTAATAAGACCTTGCCAAGTATAAAGGTCTTGGATACTTTTCAGATGGATCAACAATACAAAGTGACTTATAGGCCAGTGATCCCAAGTAAATCTAATGGTGCATATTTAATCATAGCAAGTAAATTGATAGTGATCAAGGGTCAAAGAGTCAAAGGATCCCAAGGATGAACAAGCTCCTGCCTAGTGTCATAACCATGGTAACTATCAGAAAGATCTATGGCTCACATTAATTTATACCAGGAAAGATCAATGAAGCACATGAAGTGGATAGACTAACAATAGGATCTTGATGATCAATTCAAAACTAACAAGTGTCATAATCTCAAGGACTCAGATAAGATCAATGGTCAATATTAGAAGTTGAAGCCAACTCAGTCGAGGTCAAGCCAGAGCCAATATTATAAAGGGATGCTATAGAAGCAAACATGTTATTTTT
This sequence comes from Torreya grandis, assembly GCA_037957365.1. Taxonomy (NCBI): domain Eukaryota; kingdom Viridiplantae; phylum Streptophyta; class Pinopsida; order Cupressales; family Taxaceae; genus Torreya; species Torreya grandis. Next base: position 512,416 of record JARHVA010001410.1, on the reverse strand, counting down.
GATGGGTACATCACCAAAGCCAGTAGCATGATTATGACCCATTTTATCTATTATTGCATGCCAAAGATGAAATAGTGGGGGGCCAATAGGGAGCAATTGACACTGTCAAGATCAAAATGGATTGATTAAGCTATTATAACTACATCAACATTGGATTAAGATTGCCAATGATTTTATCTCATTATTGTAACTATAAGGAACATCAATGTAGACCAAAAATATATTGAAAGGGATTGATATAGTCGTTATGGCCATCTTCTAAAAGTAGTCTTAACATGATAATCCTTTTTAACTGAATCAATGCTAGAAGACCAAAAATATTGATCATAATGACCCCTTCCCCATTCTTTTTGGCATCTTTCCCCATCTCTCTCATTCTTATTCTACTATATATTTAAGCTTCTAAGCCTTGAAAAATATCCCTCTCTTGGGCATGACTAGACTCTACCATGATTGAGCTTTATAACCTCTTGACATGAATATAAGACTATTTTTAGATTTCATTGTTTTGGTATAGTGTGTTAATGTTAGTTTGATTTGCATATGTGGTAGAAATCTCTCCATTGTCAAGTCCTGATCTCACTTAGTTACTAGATATCTTGTTATGGAGGTCATGTTTAGTGTTTAATGTCATTTGATTGAAGCTATCATGTGGATACATTGATTGGTTAGTGCTTTGAATCAGGCCTCTCAATCACTTCCCTTAGGTTTTGATCACTTGATGAACCTCTACATGAAATACTGATGTATAACATGCATTTGGAGTTGTAGATCAAGTATCTTGCTTATCTCATTAGTGTTTTTATGAGTTCAAATGGAGTGGATGAATAATCAATTTAGTTGCATCATGAACATTAGCTTAGATTTATCTTTTAGTTATCTTTCTCTCCCTTTTTCCCAAAAATTAGTAGGTTTTAGTGGAAATGAGATAAATGATGCATCAGAGGAGGTAACCTTTCTAAAACTCCTAGAGGTCTGATGCAAGTTTAGGTAACCCACAACCTAGGGTCATTCTCATGTTGGACTAGGTTTGAGTAGGGGACCTAAATAATCCTTTGCTCAACTAGGTTGCAATCTAAGTCTACAACAATAAGTAAATATTACCAAGAACCTTTTAGGAGGTCCCATAAAATGCTCTAACTAATTTGGTAGAGGGATGTAAATTATTATGAGTATAACCCAAATGCGTAAGTAATGTCATGGTGCAAACATTTTTGCTTGCACCATTATCAATCATAATACTACATATGGGGTGTTTATCAATATATGCTTGAATGAATAGAGAATGAATATCAGAGTCATCATCCTTAATTTCACTATCATTAAAATAAATAAAAGGTTTCTAAACCATAGGAGGTATATGTCATGTGTAAGTACCAATAATCCCATCAAGTGGGTGCTCATAATGTGAGGGAAGAGAATGCACATTATATGCCATTTGGACTTTTGGTTCCTTCTTAGAATGGTATTGAAAAGTATTATTAAATATTTTTTTTTATGGTGATTTCTAGGTTGTGAGCCTGATTCCTTTAGAGGATCTTTAAATATAAGTGTTTGGTCATTGATAAGATCTTGGATATTGTGCTTCAAGGTAAAACATCTATTTGTAGAATTCCCTAGTCTTTGATGATAGTCATAATAAGTATTTGCATCATATCATTTGGGTATAGGTTGATTCATATCAACATATATAGGATAAAGGAGAGATATAAGCTGACACTCTAGTAACCATGGGAGTAATGAAGCTAGGGACTTAGGTAAACGAGAGAACTATCTCCTTGGTACATTGGATAAGACAAACTGATTAGGCTACTATGAAATTATGTTAACCATGGTGGTTGTTTCATTTTTAGGCTCAATAAGTTTTACCTTATAACTTAATTTGATTGTAAATTTGGTACTATATGTAGATTAAACTGGTGTGGTTTTTTACATATTTGAGCTTATTCAATGACATAAGTTTCATTTCACGGTCTTGTACAACATGACATAATTCATTGAAAGACATAAAATTATTAAAAACAATGGATGCATATAATTGAACAAGAAAAAAATGCTTGAATATGTCTTGAAACTCCTTATCTACCATAATATTGGTCATTTTAGCTAGCATTGGCTTATATCTCAAGACATATTCATTGATAGGTTCATTGGTTCCTTGTTTGATTTTGGTAATTCAAGCATAGGAAACCTTTTCAAAAAATATTAATGGAAAAGTGTGATAAAAATTAGTCTACAATAGGTTTGAATGCTTTCATGGATTGGAGATGTAAATCATAGACTACCTCAAGGCATAATCCTTAAGGCTTGGAAATAATTTGGTCAAAAGTTTATCATTGGAGGCATAGTCAAGGCATGTTGCATAAAAGGTTTGAAGATGTTGTTTAGGACCACTCTGTCCATCATAAAATGTGAATTTACGTGCAATAAATCTAGTTTGAAAAGGGTGCAAGGATATCTCAAGGGCAAGAGGGTTATGCAACACATCTTACAAATCATTAGCATGAAGAGACTTTAAATCATTTTGTTCAATGTTTGTAACCTTGTCCTCCAAGGTCTTTAGAAATTTAAGGAGTGATTGAACTATAGTTCTATTGATATTTAGATTAGCAAGTTGATTAGTTTCCAAAGGGGATGCAAACATGGTTTGAGTAGTAATAGGTATTGAAACTGGTATTTGTGTTGAAATAATTGGTGATTCCATGATAGACATATCAATAATAGTTTTAGGAAACAAAGGTTTATAACCCATGACCCCACTAAATGTATTATGTTGTAATGTGTTCAAGGGGAGGGATATTTTCACTATAGTTTTAGAACTTTTTAATTTGAGTATAGTTTTTAGGATCTCATCAAGATCTTTAGGGTTTTGTTCAATACACTCAAGAAATAATGCAATTTCTTGAAGTTGATCATGGTTTATTTGATCATTATCATTTATCTTATGGTTTTCATTATCATAATATTATTCTATGATATCCCTATCAAGATGTTTCTAATTGTCAACATGGGTGTCATCATGATCTAAAGTATGAGATCCCTCATTAGTTTAAGACATCTTAGATGGTGGGATGGGAATCTCAATGGTTCAATAGGCACACCTTCCAATCTAGGTCTATGCCTAGGTTTCATGTAAAATAATAAAAGTAGGAAATGAAAAAATACAACAATTTGAAACCCTAACTGGCTAAAAACCCTAAGAATCCTAAAAGTTTGGATTCAAAGATCAGATTGACCAAATGTTTAACCCTAAAATAATCTAGGTGATCTTATTATTAACTTATATTTTACATAGGGGTATATAGAAATGAAATGACACAAGGGTGCTAATCATATCTATAGCAAGCCAATTGGGTGCTAAACTTAGATGTAAACATACACTAAATTTCTTATGCTAAGAATAGGCTAAATATGGAAAGTACAACTAAAATATGGATGTAAATGACAAGGAAGTAATATACTTAATTGATTGTGATGTTGACATAGTGTTAGATCTAAAATAGGTAAGAATAAGGCTAGAATATAGTTTTAGAAAAGTCATCAGATTTTAGATCTAATGCTTCTAGAGTAACAAACATTAGTGTTAGATTGGGATGGTTGCATCTATGCTATTGTCTAGGTTTAATGCAAGTGTCCTATATGGAATACTTGATGAAAAGGCATGCGACCACCTTGATGCTTATAGGTTTAACTTTTCCTTCACTCTAGTGTATTTAGATCTATGTCATGGACTATCACTCCTTGTGAAATGTCTAAACCTGAGTTCTTAATGACCATAGTAACCTTGGGGGAAATGGGTTAGTGGGCACACAGTGTCAAGATGACCCCAAAGACCCCATTGTTAGTGGGTGCTACCTACATGGACAATACTCTAGAAGAGGGTGTCATACTCATGTAGTCCCCTACATGTTTGTATGTGTGTGAATCATGCAATATGTAAAAAATAAGTACAATAGAGACCTAGCTTATAACTTTGAAAATCAGGTTCTTGGGTTGATATTTTAGTACCTCAGACCTATAGATGTGTTGCACCTATGACTAGTGTGGAAATAGGGAAGCTTTATTTAATTAAATGCTTGATAGAGTATTTTTTATAAGTTGTCTTGGTCTATTTGGTATTTTTCTAGGTCTTATAGGTGAGGAATGAATGAGGGTTGATCTTGTATTTATATCAATCCTTTAGAGTAATAAATCAAATTAAAGTACTTAGGACAATCATTAGGAGATGTTTCATTTGAAAATTGGATGACTTTAGGGCACTAGACACTTGCATCAAGTTAGGATACTAACATTGACACTAGTGTCTATCTTGAACATTAGTGTTCAAGGAGCAAGGAAATATGTATAGGGCCAGAACTTTCAAAGGTGGGAGATAAATACATTTTAATCATTTTGGGAAAGAGATAAAATCTATGTCATCAACATAAGATTGGTCAAACTAAGAGATATAAGCCAAGGGGCACAAGATAGAGAAGTTATGAGACTTGTGGAAGTAGGAAAGGTCTATAACTAAGAGGAAAAACCAAGGTCTAAGTTTGATAAGTATATAAGATTGAGGTGATATATAATAATAAAATAGTGTCTACACACACTCTCAAATAAGAGTGGCCATACCATTTAATGTGTGTGAAATATGAGATAATCCATAAAGTGAGGCAATTCAAATAACAATGTGGGACAAATCAGAATCCATAAGGTACATTTAGAATCTCCACATACTTCTATTTCCTTTAAAGTGAATGACATGCATATCCATCCCTTAACATATCAATACTCATACTTAATATAGTACTTGTTTTTAAGTAAGATTTTCTATGAATTCCATGTTCTAAGGAAACAAAACTGCATTATCAACATCTAGTCTTTCACAAAAACAAATCTCAATAAGGTCATAATACAAAAACAATGTTTAACTTATAAATTTATAATATAATCAACAATGTCTTAATCATGTTGCAAGAAAAGATAACTCATGTAATTTAACTTAAGTAATGTCTGACCACTCCATGGTAACAACTATCTATTTTTTATCTACTTAAAGAGTCATGACACAAATCTCATGATCTAGAATAATCATAAGAAAAAATTAATTGAAGGAGATTTGGGGGTGTTGGTGAAGTCAATGGGAGTAAGGCTCCCATTACCTTTACCAAATCCATAAAAATTATTTTTACAATTCAAACCAACAACCCACCTTATAAACCATCATACATAATTTTATACCTTAGATAAACATTCATAGCAAGTGCTAACTAAAAAACATAGACAAGAAAAGTGTTGAACATCAATTTCAAATAAGTGTTGAGAATAAAGGTAGGCCAAATAGGAGTAAGGAATATTTTTAGTGAGACACACTCGTCCATTTTTAGTATCTTACAAAGAGAAAAATACATAGTGCAAAACTTATGTCCGGTGTGCACGATGAATGTCATGTGGTACATGGCTTAGAAGAAGCACACTTTTAAATAACTATTATCAAGTTTTAAATAAATACATATTGGGATATGTTGGATACAAGGATATTACAGGTGTTGAACACCAAAGGAAAAACCTTGTGGGTGTGGAAGGATCAAGCCTAGGCATGAGTATATTCCAAGGATATGTGTTTATAGTTCACATATTGAGAGCATATTCAAGGAGTAAGCACAAAATGTTGGTGAATTAGATAGTTGGAAAACTAGGTGGGAGAAGAATGAACTGGAAATGAGGTCAAGTAAGCTTATAAAGAGGGACCTTCACGTTTCATTTGAGACATCTAGATCAAATATTGAGTACTGTTAAGGCTTAAAATTTTTATAGGGGAAAAATTTAATCAAAAGACCAACTTAGGGTTTAGATGAATGTATTTAGACGTAAAGGATTACTTAATTTTTATAAATGAATTTAGTGTTTCACAACTTTAAGCATATTTTCAATGTCATATATCTGCATTGTATGTAAATATTATTATCAAATATAATCAATGTTAACTGAGATGGATGTGTGTAATGTGTATGTTAGTAGGTAGGGTTTGCATTTTTATTTATACACTCTTTCTTTCTATACATTTCTTACTATATAAATGGGGTTATCTATGATATCTTATTATATCTTGGGTGAGTGCTTCATTCTTCATGCCTAAGGAATTTATCAATGTAGCAAGCTTTGAGTGTCTATAAATTTTTTCACAACAGTTGGCCTACATAGGGTCAATGAAAGAATGTTTAAATAATCACAACATTTAATTCCATTTTCAATACCACATTTGTAGATATTTTGAGGCTTGGAGAGCATGTGGGGCATATCCATGGAGGTAAATGAATTCTTGTGTTGAAATATTATCTATGGATGGCTAAACCTTGCACTTTATTAGGGATAGGCATGAGAGAGTTAGAGGAAAGGTTGGATTAATAGAAAGGAATGGGAGATGGATGAATATGTGAAAAGGGAGGAGAAAATTTGAATTATGGACCCTATGGGGAATAGGGAACTAAGTATTTTTAATGATGTGAATACCCAAATAGTACATGGAGGTAACATGATTAGTTCATGAAGAGAAGATTGCCACTCTTTTATATATGAGTTTGTTTGTAGTATGATATCCCTAGGTAGATATTAAATTTTTGGTGATGTATGTAATTACACAAGTGAGTGGAAGGATGATGTGAAAGTAAATGGGATCTCAATTCTATATTTTCTCATTGTCCATGCATATGCATGTCATGCTTGTTTTATGTGAAGTTTTGTTTTAAATTAACTTGATTTTGGAGTGTTGAGGAGTCTTGTATTGGATAATTGTATTTAATTCACTAAATTATTGTGCAAATTGTGAAATAAAGCATGCCAATAGGAGGGGCCAATACACAAGGTAAGTTGGTTAGTGGAAATATTCTTGGAGGATAAGGAAACACTACCTTAGGGAGTTGTGCATAGAAAAAATAGTTTATAACACAACTGACTATCTTTTATGAGATGTTGATGAAGATATTAGAGTAACATGAAATAAAGGATGTGGAGGACTACATCTAAAATTTTGAGATCACTTGGCATGCAAAAAATGTGATGTCACCAGAGTGAAATTTAAACTAATTTACCATGTTGCTGTTGGATCATGTGCATACTTGGTACATAAAGTTTAACCTAAATCATTTTTTTTTTTGAATTTAGATAGCTTAAGATTGCATTATTAATTGAATTTCAAATTATTGAGTTTGATTAGTAGAGCATTTATGTGTTGAAATATATTCAACAAGGTCCAGTTGAAAGTGCAGATGAGTATGGTGCATGTTTTAAGACATTTATTTTAAAGTTATATTATGAGATACATCCATTACAACACATGCAATGGTTTATTAGAGGTTTAATTCCAAATTTTAGGAGACAACTGGCAATGAAGTATTTTATAATGTAAATGAAGCATTAGATGATGCACTACACATGGAGGTAGTAATAAATTTTGATAATAAGGTGTACTTTTTAGAGGCTCAAATTTTGAATATGGCCACATAGATCTATTTAAAAAAAAATAGTGTGCTAGAATTTCACCAATGATTATGGTATATAGACTCTGAAGTAGATGACCATACCAAGAACAATTGCATGTGTAAAGATATGCAAGTTATTATTCTATTTGTTATAATGTGTGCCAAGAGGGGAATGAGACGATCAATCATGATCTAGTTCAAAACATTGAGAAGTTTAAATTAGTGTGGTACAAGATATAAAAATACACACACATGACAAAGTTAATTAGTAGGGAATTATACATGGTGTGTATAAAAGGAGCTTTGACCAAATTTAGCAAAGTGCATAGAACCAACAAAGTCAATAATGGAAAGGGTATGGTGGAATAAGTTCTAATAGGTAAAGTAGTGGATGAGGTGGAAATAGGTTCCAAGGAACTTGTTTCAAGTGTGGAGTGGCATATCACTATTAGAGGGAATGCCCTAAGTTCACTTCATGTCCTCAATGCTATCAAGGGCATAAGCTAGAATATTTTAGGTAGACATTCATCAAAATATCATGGAAAAGTACATGGTGTTGAAAGGTACAAAAAAGATCTAAATTATATAAGGTGGGAATTGGATGGTGAAAGAGGTTGCATAGAAGGCAAGCCAAGCCCAAGGGCGAACATAACCACCAAAGGAGGAGTGGATACTTAGGTAATGAAATTGTTAATTCTATATAAATAAGTGGTACACAAGTAAAGAGTATAATTTATATAATACTCAAATGTGTCGATGGATAGGAGGTTGTTAATTGATATAAAGGAAATCGTGCATAGCCTTAAAGAGGAGTTACATACAACCAAGGACCTCAATAAAAAGATAAAAAATAGTCATTAGTATGGGAAGTGAGATGGCAAAAAGATGATAAATATCATGGAGATTGTGTCCATGCTAAAGTGATAAGGGTTGTTATTGTTGTTGAAATATTCACTCAAAACCAACATGGAGGATACATAAGTGCAAACCTTCGTAAAAATGAAAGAGACCTACATGTTGTGAAGAATGTGTAGCAAGACATAGAGTTGATCATAGCTGCGACTGTGAAAGATTAAGATCTATGTAGTATCTTGATTAACATAAGTGTATAAGTCAATGTCTTGACATAATACACATGGAAGAATATGGAAGTTGTAGGCTTTTACCTTAGACTAATACATTGTTCATTGTAGATAACTCAAGTTTACCATAGGGAGTGTGTTTTTTTACTAAATATGCATTACCCCTATTTAAAAGTTTCATACTCTCATCCTAAATTTTCTAAATAAATATATTTACCCAATTTAATTTCACTCATGTCATCACTCAAATAGAGCCAAATCATCCATATTTCCATATTGGGGGCCACATTTATATTCTATGCTTAGTTAAATCAATTTCAATATTTATTGTTCATTGTTTGTTTCCTTCATGTTTCAAGGCTTTAGATTTATTATTAAAGCTTTTACAACCTAATTTCATAGTGTAGCATTGTTTTAATGTTAAGATATGTAATGTGGACCAGTAAAGGCAATCAAAGGAATCTTGGATAGTTTGAATGGAGTGGACAAATGTATATATGTTTAAAACCATTATCCTTATTCTTGACATATCTTTGTGGAAACTCTTAGAAACCATGTTTTTGACTACATGAAATCTTATGGCCTTGGTAGAAACTTTAAATGACTAACTTGATATTATTTAGTGACAATTTGATATATTGATAGGCCTTGATCAAAATAATCATTGGATAATCATTTGTGTTATGCTCTATTTTTTCCTTAATTAACAAATGTTTGGTTTGAATCATGCAAAAGTAAATAGAACATCATGCAAAATGAAATAAAACATCATTTGTGATAACATGATGATCAAGTTATTACAACATCCCAAGTATGATATATATTCAACTAGATTTTGTGCACACCCTTTTATTATTACATGTCTATAGAAAACCAATGATAGGGATGCCACTTTCCTAATATATAGTCTCTATCTTAGCCTCGAAGATCCACACCACTTTTCTAATATTGAATTCATGACAATTTTTTTTTAATTAATTTCCACAAAATAATAATATTTTTCATTTTTTTTTACAAAAAAACTATTTTCATCACTTTCTATTTTTCTACTTGTCTATTTAAAGAATACAATCTTTCTAATTTTTTTGTATGTTGTTAAATGAAAATTGACAAACAAATTTAAAACAAAAATTCATTTTAATTGTTAAAATTTGATACAAAATATTTTCAATGGAACCTGTATGTATATATATATATATATATATATATATATATATATATATATATATATATATATATACGTGTGTGTATGTATGTATATATTTTGTAGTCATCCTTATATCATTACATATATATTGTAAGTAAATGATAGGGATGCCAATTTACTAATATACAATCTTTATCTTAGCCTCCAAGATCCACACTTTTCTGATATTGGATTGATGACCAAAAAAAACATAATTTTTTTTATTATTTTCCATAAAATAATAGTATTTTTCATTTTTTTATACAAAAAATATTTTTCTTATCTTCTATTTTTATACTTAACTATTTAAAGAATATAAAATTTTCAATTTTTATTAATTTTTATATTATTAAACAAAAATTAACAAACAAATATAAAATAAAAAATCATTCAAATTATTAAAATTTACTACAAAATAGTTTCAATAAAACCTTGTGTGTGTGTATCAATTATATTTTATGCATGTTCTTCTATTATTATATGTTCATTGCAAGTTAATGATAAGGATGCCACTTTAATATTATGTAATGTCAATCTTAGCCTCCAAGAACCACATCGCTTTACTAATATGCAATCTCTATCTTAACCTCCAAGATTTACAATCAATACAATATAGGTAGGGACTAGCCTCTACACAATCCTTCTTATATTTGACTCTATAATTTTTTTATATTAATGTGGATTGAAAATTCCATATTATTCATTTTAAAGTGGTTATAAAATTTCATGTTACGCATGTTAAAGTGACTAAAAAATTCAATATTCATTTTAAAGTCGTTAGAAGAACATATCATTGTAGGTATTCAATGGGATAGCTTAAATACTATTATTACATTTTGAACATAATAGGTGGTGGTTCTATATTGGTTTTCTCACTTGAAAAATTGAAACCTAGATTTTCATGCATTATATGTTTAGAATAAAAATGAAATTTGAAATCAAACAGAAGGATGGTTTCCAACGTTATCAAGAAAAATAATTTATTATTATTTCTCAATTTTGTTTAGTTAAGTTGAAGGATAGGAGTGTCCTGCCACCCGTGGAAGCAATATAAAGTGGCTTTAATCTTACTATTTTGTTTTTCACATGTTTTTAATAACTATTTAATATTGCCAAATATTAAAATTGTTTTCTAATTTTAGTTTTAAATAGATTTATTTTATAAATTTAAATTATTCAAATTCAATTTTAACTATTTGTTTTGAAGACATCTAAAGACTCAAAAAGTTTTCATTGAAAAAGGGGGAGGTTCTATAAGTACACACAAAATTCAAGATTTAATTCATAATGCAATAAGTATGAGAAAACATATTTAAGTTAGGCTTTGTTTGCATGAATTTGAGCATACTTATTTTAGTGGTGAAGTATTTCACTTGAAATAATAAGTATACTTAATCAATTAAGTTCAAATTATTTTGATTATCTAAATATAATTTCAAGATTAATCATTGAATGCCTGAAAAGATCTATTTGCAATCATACACTAGCCATTTTTATTGTATTTTTATACTAACTGATGGATATTTCATGATTTGATTGCATGATTATCTATCATATTTATGTATAAATATAAACTCTATTCCAGATTAGTTTTGTGTTTCCTATGAATCATTATTCTTTCTTTCATAAAAACAATTGTACCTATCTTACAAAAGACTATTCCTAGCTACATTTGAATTCTCAATAAAAAATCTATTTTACCATGTTGGTATCCAATGACTTATTCTTGTAATTTATATTTGACTAAAGTTTCAAACCTTATTATTTTATATTAATATTATTTTTCCCTTTTCATATATTTTGTTCATTTTTGTTATTTTGTAGTTGTTTTGTTTCTTCTTTTGCTTGCTTTCATTAGATAGTTGTTCATCTTTCTTTTGTGGTCATGATATTCATCACTTTAGTATAAAATGTTACTTTGATTAATACTAAGTGTTCAAAAAGGCTTGATAATATATATTTGAGATAAAATGATCTTGAACTATAAGCAATGAAGTGTTAAAAGAGATGAAAAAAATGATGAAATATATTCAAATATTTGAGATTATTTCACTTTAAATCTTCAAAAAGTTTCATTTTCAATAAGTTTCAATATTTTATTGAGTCAATAAATATATATGAAATATTTGAGATTATTTCACTTTAGATCTTCAAAAGTTACATTTTTAATAAGTTTCAATTTGTTATTGAGTCAATAAATATATATGAATATGAAAAGTGAAATGTTTTGATTGAAATGAATTAAAAATTAAGATTATGTATATTACATAAGAATACTTAGATGTCTATTAGCTTTTCAATAAATTGTATTTGATAATTTTTATTATTGATTGAGTTGACAACATTATGGTGAATTGATTCATTTTCCCAAAATATGTCAAGTTTCTTTGAGATTTTAACATCTTTCTGTACTAAATAATTAAACTACCTTTCTTCACCTTAAACTAGTTTTTAGTCTTTAGGAACCTCATGATTAAGTTGGTTCAATTTCAATTTAACCTTCATGATAGGTGAAAGGGTTGATTAATTAACCATTATAATATTTAGCATAAACATCCCCCAAAAAGGGATCATTATCATCAAAATGAAGGGAAACCCTTTTCCTAAAACCAAAAACTCTCATAAACATGCTAGAAGCCTTTCAATCCTGTAAGTGGTACCCATACGAAGAAAAAGATAAAGCTGGAGGTGCATAATGAATTTGGTGGACTTGTGAAAATTGAGATGCTAGTGAATCCTATGGATTATATTGAATATGATATTGATAGGGGCATTCAATTGGTAAATTTGTGATCTTACAATGAAGGTAAAAAAAGTTGGTGATTTTGATTGTTTGACTTTCATATGCCTCTATTTTGATCTTAGGCATATTAAGAATATTATTTAGAGTTATGTTGATGAAATTAGTTACAAATAGTTTGATAATATGATCTATTTCATTTTGGATCAAGTAAATAATTTACTTTTACTTGATCATGCACTTTGAAATAGTGAATTGCTAAAGTCTTTTGATGGATTTTTTCTACATAAGATGAAATGTTTAATCATATAAAAATGAAACTTGAGTGCTAAGAGTGTTAATTGAGACCAAACATCCCTAGATTAGCCTTATATCTATCTTAGGTCCCATTTAGACATTTATCCAACCTTTGTATGAGCCACAAACATCCCTAAATTAGTCATAGACCCTCATTTTAACATCCTGACACCTAACACCTTAAGGTCTACCACTTAGATTCTAGTGCCATGAATTGGAGAATAGCACCAATGGTGCTAGTGTTCTAGTTTGGGTGATATTTCTATTTTCTCTCCTTTTATCACCAAAAGATATCTTTTCAAATCAACAACCACCTAGGGTTGTCCTAGACCTCTTTTAAGAGCCACACAAGCACTAGAACATTATATATACATGAATTTTAGCCCTTTAATGACTATATGGAAATCAGATGCAAATAACACAAATTACATTAGAATAAGTTGTGAACAATCAAGGTTATTAATCCCTATTTTATCCTACTTCTACATACAATCATCTATAACCATGCCAAGATGAGAAAACACAGATTTCCAATCTCAAGCCTCACTCAAAGCATTCAAACAAACATTCATGATAGCTTCACTTACAATTGTATAAAAACTTAGGTTGGGAGAACTACATCAAGCTTGATCACTCCTTAGAGTATTCATATGTAAGAAAATATCACCACAATGGGGTGTTGAGGATGTCCAACCTACCTTAATAACATCACACTTTGCTACTTGTGCCAATTGGATGCCCTAAAAACATGGAGGTCTAGGGTTTATATACAAAATCAATCAAAATAGGTCATTGATAGGGAATCAAAACTTTTCAACATAGGAACATGCTTAGGAGACTCAAACATAAGAGCACATAGAATCTCAGAGCAATTCTGCACAAAAGACATTAGCACTAAAAATAAGACACTAGCACCATTGGCATTATTATCTAGTTAGGGTGATACTATCCAGGAATAGTTCTAACATTTGGATCATGTCTGTGACACGTAGATTAGCTCGTCCTATTTTTCAACCTCCAAATCTTCTATTTTAGTTGGTTTGTAGCTAAGTACTTGTTTACATCATTTATTAATATTTTTATATAGGTCAATTTAGCTTAGTTATTTCAAAAAATAGTGGATATATTTATTGCATATTTTATAGCTTGATTTACTGTACTCAACCCCTTTAACAACCTAGGGCTTAAAGTCCATAACCCAAAAAAGTTAAATCATTTGGTGAACTCGACTCACTTCAATCACTACTAAAACCTTAACCTTATATGCTCTTAGGATTTGTATCCTTTTATTTTTTATGCTCAGATATTAGCTCTAAAATGTTAGTTTTGTTCTAATATTTAATTCTCACCATATTTCATATATTAAATTTCTTTAAAGGCTCAAAATATATAACTGTTTGTTTTCCTACTTCCCAACCTACAATGGTAGAATTTAACAACTGATTCAATGAAAATAATAAGAGATGATTACAATATTTCATTTCTAAACATTAAAATATGCAAGATGACCTTATCAATATTATCCACAAAGAACTTCAAAAATCCAATAGTGTTCAATCTTCTATTCCCCCAAATAATAATATTGTTACACCTACTTTGGGACAACTTAGCTTGTACAACAACCCATTTTAGCTCAACAACCTTAAATAATGGTAACACCTCTTATGGCTAGTTCTTCCTCTCCAGATGTGAAATCCCTTATGCATGAGATTCATTCTCTATAGGCTAATTGTTACATCTTGAACAGGGTGCTACTAGGCCATCACATGCCTTGGATTCTCATGTTTTTTTACATACACCTTTAGCACATCACATAGAAATAACTCCTTTGCCATATAGATTTGTGATAGATAAGATTAATTTGTATGATGTTAAATGTAACCCAAAACAACATTTATGGGCTTTCCATGTAGCATTTTTGGACTATGTATCAAATGATTAGTTCCTTACTAAGTTGTTCCTATGTAGTCTAAAGGATTATGCCTTATATTGGTTTTATGATCTTCCAAATTAGTTCATATTCACATTTAATCCATTGGAAAATATGTTTTTGGCACACTTTTCTATCAACACCAATGATAAGATATCATATGCTCAAGTGGCACAACTTAAGCAAAAATCCAATGAGCCTATAAAAAAATATGTCTTGCAATATAAAATTATATTGGCAAAGATGACTAGCCCCATGATAGATAGAGAGATACAAGACATATTAAAACAAAGTTTACTACCAACATTTCATGAAGTCATCTTGTTCAAGAAGTTTACAACATTCATAGATTTAACCCATAAAGTGAAAGAAAGGGAAGACAAGAAAAGATTCTCTTTATGGGAAAATTAAAATACACAAGTGGATTATATTCAACTAATAAGAGCTTTAATAAGCCTCCATACAAAGTAAGGGACAATGATAATAAGATAGATCAAACGTTCACAATTAATTCATCTTCAGAGCCACATCCTTGCTTGGTTTTATCAGCGCCTCCACGAAGAGTTTTCACAAATCTTTCATAATCATTGGCATGTGTTTTATAATAACTCTTGGAATTAAATATCATAGCTCTCCCTCCCATAAAAGAGGTTGATACAAAAAGGCCTCTCCCAAAGAACTATGATTCTAATGTATTCTATGACTATCATAGGGCACCAAGCCATACTATAAATAAATGCATTAGCTTGAAACATAAGATACATGATTTGATAGAGGCCAACATCATTGATGTGGACACACCTATAGAGGCACATAAAGTTCAAAAAACAAAAGCTAAGGCATCAAAAATATTTTTGGATCCATTTATAAAACATACAACTAATGAGGTAGGAGGCACTTTAGGTGTTCATTATATGTATAAGGCATATCCACCATTGACATCTTATCAGACTACTATAGAGGATGCACACCCCTACATAATATCATTGGTGTATATCATACTATAGTGGCAACTAGACCACTCATAATTTTATCATACCAAGAGATTATTGATGACTAAGGTAAATTTTAAGAGCTCATATCTGAAACTACCTTAAATTCATTTAGGTAAATCTGATTCATAGCCTTGGCAAATCAGTAGGTCTAATTTTTTTTCCCATTCACCCAACTACATTTTATGTTAATAGGATCCATCTAAGAGGTAAAATATTTTAATTTTTTTGCTTTGCTATGTGATGTAGATAAATGACATAGTTGAATGGCACAACTATATGTAGAGATGATGGCTACACCATTTGAATCTACCTATGATTACAACCTGCATAACCTAGCTCTACCAACAACTACATAGATTGGATATATCAATAGATGCACCATTCAACTCTGATGAAGGATGCATTATTCATCTCTACTAAATGGCTAAGATAAATGGTTATGCTATTTAATAGAGTCTTTTAGGTATAGTGGTGCCAAATGGAGCTGCTAAATAATGTGCCAATGGCCATACCAAATGGCTCTACTAAATGACATAGCCATTGATAAAGATGAATAGTTAGGCCAAATAGATCTATCATGTAGTTTAACCTAATGCTTCTATCATCTAGCTGAGATAAATGGTTTTTCTAGATGCCTAAGCCAAATAGATCTAATTGGAGGCTGAGCCATATAGTTCTACTAGATGCCTATGGCTGAGTTGAAGGGTCACTAGTGCATTCGGTCTACTATCAAGTTGCCTGATCACCTCCAGGGGGTCCTATAAATATGCCCTCAACCCTCATTTGGTGTATTTGATTCCAAATCCCCCCTTAGCCCCACCCATAAGAATTCATGATTGATCATAGTAATAAAATATGTTTTTGAAGTACTTGCCACCATGCCAAGCTTATGTAGTTTGAAGACTGTACAACAACCATTGCTAGATATATACACAATACAATGATTGGAGGAATATCCTATAAATTTACCTGGCTATATCCTACAAAAATAAGTTCACATTTTTAAGGAGAGCTTTTTGAATATGAAGAGAAATCAAATTTACAAGGGGTTCATAAGCAAAATTTAGATTCCATGTGTTAGGAGGTAGTAGAAATGACGGTGATAACTCTATAATTATTACCATTATTTTAGACTGACTAATATGAAAAAAATAGAATAAGGAAATGGTCAAGCTACCTTTGGTAACCAATGCCATGAATCCATTAGATGCCTCTATAATCCATCCAAAATCATATGGGCTAGCTAAACAAATGGTCGAGAATGTATATTGTGAAGACGTGGGGTATAATTTGTATGACATGGATAATGAATAACAAGATATGGTAGTTGAACAATGATCAATCAATAAAAAATATGAAACCCTTGGTGACATAAAGATCAAATTGTTGCATGCAATTTAGGATTAGGATCAGTCTATATGGTGGTTTCTAATCCTGAATTCCATGTAATAGTTTAATCTTTATGTCACCAAGGGTTTCATCTTTTTTATTATTTGATCATTATTAAACTACCATATCTCATTGTTCATTATCCATGTCATCTAAATCATACCTTGCATCTTCACAATAGACATTTTTGACCATTTTTTTAGTAGCTCATATGATTCTAGATGTATTTTGAAGCTATCTAATGGATCCATGACATGGTTACCAAAGGTAGATTTACCAGTTCCTAATTGAATATTTTTCATACCAGCTAATTTTTAAAATAAAGGCATTACATGTAGAAGATGCACCATCATTTTTTTTTTTTTATTGACACATGGAATCTGAATTCCACTTATAAACCCCTTGTAAATTTGATTTCTCTTCATATTCAAAAACCTCTACTTTAAAAAAATGAAAACTTCCTATTTCTATAGGATAGCCAAGAAAATGTAAAGGTGCACATTCAATATTTTATTTGTACATTCCATTAAAAGTAACTTTGGTATCCTTTAATAGGTGAGGTACATTTAATGGTTTTATCTTTCAAGATTTTAAATTTTGGTTTCCTTATTCTTTTCCACCTAGTCCTAGTAGGATTTGGGAACAGAGTCCTTGATTTTTTTATTTTCCTTTATTCTTCCCATGCCATTAAGGTTTAACCTTGGTGAATGTTCTTGTAGTTCCATTTGACACTATCATTTGATCTACCATTTGGTACTATCATTTGGTGCTTCCATTTGGCTATATTGGGTTTCAAAGGTGTTGTTTTGTTTGATATCAAGATTGCAAGATATATTATATATATGGTGAATTAAACTATTTTCAAAGATAATACTATAAAGGGTTGGTGAGCTGACCCCCAAAAAAATTTATATCCCTAAAATTTTGATGATCTATCCCATCCATAGACCCTAAAAAATTGCCAAAACCAAAATCCAAAAATTAGAATATTCATGAATTAACAAATACTCATTGCTAAAATTTACTTTGTTGACAATGATTCAAATTTTTATGCACTCTTTGTATGAGTCTACATTGATCGTCATCCTGTTCAGAGTGTTATGGTTAATAATGGGTCAAATATTAACATGTGCACTATCAAACTTCTATAGCATTTGGGTTATTCAAAGTAAGACATTTATTTGACCAACATAATTATTCATGGTCTTAGAGGACATGTTCAGATCTCCATTAAGGATATTATAATTCCACTATAGGTTAGACCAACAAATGTGGCCACTAGATTCTTATTAGTACCTAGTACATGTATGTTTTACATATTATTGGGTAGGCCATGGATACGATAGATTTGAGCCATTCCATCCACCGTGCATAGATTATTTGAGTATATATACATGCTAATCAAGGGGTTATAATTGAGGGTATTTAATATGAGTATCCTTTACCTATCCCATAAGCAGTTATACCAAAAGTACTAGTTATAGTTTTGAGCATAGTTTACATCAGTACACCAAAATTTTTAGTTGAGCCACTAGTGTAAGTGAGGTCGACTCCTACAATATTACCATGTATGCATACTCTCCCATAGAGACCCTTATTAGAGATACCCTTGTGTCACAAATATGTTACATATTCTAGAAAGCCTCTTTATACCCCTTTCATTTTGAGATAAATGTTATTGAGTTCCTAGGGTTTTCATCATGGGGCACCTATGCCAACTACAACATATTCTACCAAATGGGTTCCTACGACACCTACAGTTCATAAGACATCCGAGTCAGCTTCATAGATTCCTAACACCACTCCATAAGTAGTGCCAACTATAGATCACTCAGTATAATAGGTTCTACAACCACAATTAGCTTTTCAAATAACACATGATTATTATTCCATTATTTGAAATCTGACACCTTGGTAGTGAGTTTCTTATGAGACTCATCAGGTAGTATGTTCCTCTCTACTTGTACATAGTTTCCTTATTTCTTGCTCCTTATATATAGTTCCATTTTCATGTTTCTTGTACATAACTTATATCCAAAAAATAAATAAACAATATAATTTGTCAAAAACACAAAAACATTCAAATATTTACTTAAAAAATACAAACTATAGATTATATACATTTCCATGTTTACATTTCTTATATTTGCCAGGGACTACATATGCTAGTTATCTTAGTATAGTTAGTTTTTATCATACATACATGCTTTGCTTATTATTTTCAAGTGTTTTTAGATTGCTACATGATTTAGGTCCACCACATAGATCCAGATTTGCTACTATCTAGCCATTGATGGCACATACATAGATACACAGGTTCCTCATTTGACACATTCACCCATTTAGGGACATCTTACATAATTTTGATTGCCATGTTACATCTTTATATACTCTAAATTATAGATTTAGCATTTTTATATCTTGATTTTGATCATCATACACTAATCATATTCATTACTGACTGCTACTATTCTAAACTCAACTTATGTACATCTTTGATCTTATACATATTTGTTCCACAAGTTCATGCATACTTTCATTTCTATATTTCTTAGTTTATACTTGATTGTGTCTCTATGCTCTTACATATATTTGAGGGCATTTGAATATGCAATTACTCTATGAATCTACACCATTTCCTTTCATTATACGTATGCTTTGGACATGTACCCATGTCCTTATGTGTGCCTTCCTAATTGTGTATGTAGACATTTGAACATGTCCTTCCACGTGGCTCTAAGCCAACTTGCATGATATTTATGTGTGTGTACATTTGAACATGTCCTTATATGTCTTAATTTCTTAGATTTAGTGACATGTGCCCATGTCCCTTGTATTATGGCCCCTTAGCCTAATTTGCATGCTTCATGTGTTTTGTATGCATGCTTTAATGTTGTTAGGACTTGTTCCAAAGTCTTAACATTAGGTTAGATTTTTTTTGGTAAGTTAATAAATAATTATTGTTAATGGGGAATGCATCTTTTTAGTAAAGACACCCCAATGAAATAAAGTTACTTAGTTTTAGTTTTTAGGTAGTTTTCATGTTTTGTGTTAATTAATTAGAAGTACCTTATGGGTTGATTTCCCATAAAAAGTTGGTTATAGGATTAGTTGATTTAACTAGTCATGGGTAAAATCTATATAATCTATGTTTGCAATGTAAAAGGGTTAACAAAGTAAAGGCACCCTTATGTACTTGTTTTTTGAAAATTAATAAAATGCTTGTGCACTCGCACTAAGTGGGGACAAGGTTCAAATTATTTTTTAAAGGAGTTATCAGTGGTATCAGAGCATGGTTTTGTCTAGCACGGTGAATTTTGAGAGCTTGGTGAATTTGAAAGAAGGCAAGGTGAAAGTCAAATTCACAAGAAATCAAATGGCATGAAATAAGCAAAACATACCTCAAAAAATTGCTAAACTTAGCCAAAACCTATTTAATACTACCTATACATATTTGTACAACCTCAAGGAGTGAGAACAGGTGCAAAGAAATTTTTTAGGAGTTGCCATGGTGTCCCAGGCAAAAATGGCACTACAATAAAACTAGCAATTTTTTTTTTATGTTTCTAAAGCTTTAGATATAAAAAATTTGCCTTAGATGGGTCCCACATGAGAAGGCTTGGCTGAGAAGGTTAAAAAGGGAAAAATCTTGGATTTATTTACATACATGTAATTTTTTTAAAATTTTCCCTCATAGACAAAATCCAGCATAAGTACAAGTTTTTGAGTATTATATTCTAAATGTGCTCTTAGAGAAATTGGTTAAAGTCATTTTGTAAGAAGCTTGCAAAGAGGAAGTCAAGGGTTCAAATCCCTTCTTTTTGGAATAAATTGATCTAGAATATACCTTTTGCAAAAGGAGTATTCCCTTTTAAATCTGCTTTTTGTATGCCTTGAAAGTTGTGAAAAGCATACTTATTGTATAGTGTTGTTTTAAAAATAAAAAAAGGGTAATTAAATTCTATTTCTTTTACATTATTATGGTGATATAAGGGTGTAATTGGTGGAATAAGGAAAGTAATTTGTCAAAATAAGGGTGTAATCAATTTATTTTTGGTGAAGTTAAGTGCAAAACTCATCAAAAATTCTTGTTTTCCCTTTTTTGCTCTACATGGAGGTTAAGTGAAAAACCCCATAGAAGCAGTGTCTTATGTAGTGAGTGTGATATTTGTTTCATCTCTTTTGAATTTTGTCACACTTTTCTCTATTGCACTTGCTTTTATTTTAAGATGCCAAAAATTCAAAACTTACTTTTAGATGGTGATAGATTAACAATTTCCAATTATTTTGATTGGAAATGATTGATAGAAGCTTCACTAATTTTTAATGAGTTATGGGATATTGTCAAGAATTGAAATCCCACATTGCCAACAAAATAGGATAAATTAGATGTAATCAATTTGCATGATTCTAAGGCCTTAGCTATCATTAAATGTTGTTGTACTTGTGATACTTATGTTCATATTGAAAACTCTCCTCGTAGTTACACTGCATGGAAAACATTGTCAGATTTGTATGATAAAAAACCTAAGCATAAGAAGATAGATATTTATATGTAGTTGTTTACTTTGTCATTAAATGAAGATGGGGATATGGGAGAATATATGTCTAAGTTTAAAAATATCACTACTGAGTACTCTAAGGCTAGGTTTGGAAAACTAGATGATAACCTCATAGTCACTACTACTTTGAAAGGACTACCTGGGTCTTATAAGAATTTTGTTGAAATGTTGCATATCTCTGACAAGATCATAGGCATCACCTTTGATAAGTTGGATGAGTTACTCATCCAACATGACCTCTCTCTACCCAATAAATCCAAGAAAACTAAAGAAGCCCATGTTTTAGAGTCAAAGCCTTGTTCATCTTCATCTGGGCATCAAAATAATAGAGGAAACAATTATAGAGGGGGTCAAGGTTAAAGAGGAGGTAGATATCAAAATAGAGGTAGGGGTAATTCAAATAACCAAAAAACTAACCAATCCCATTCACATGAAACAAGTGATCGAGGACATGGTCACAACTCATAAAGGGGTAGAGGTTGAGGTAGATCAGACATTTAGTGTCATAGATGTGGAAAATTTGGTCACATTTCCTCACAATGTAGGATTCCTTTTGATAAAATTTAGAGGCCACAAAAAATGACTAAGTCTAACTCTGCTCAGTATGCCAATCATGACTATGATGAGTCTAGTAATGTTGCCCATGAATCTACACTCACTACTTTGCGGCACATTGATTATATTAAATATGAGGCTAGATATGAGCTCACAAATGTATGGGTTTTAGACACAAGAGCAACCAAACACATGACATTTAGGAGAGATTTATTTTGGTATTTCAAGGAAGCTTCTGTCTCTCCAGTTGCCTTAGTAGATAAGTCTATGCATACACCATTAGGAGTTGGATCTATTCAGATTCTTCTTCCTAATGGGTCTATAAAATACTTGTAGGATATTTGGCATGTTCCCACATTGAATAAGCACCTAATTTCTTTGGTAACTATTTGAAACAAAGGTTATCAAATTATGCTTGAAATGGGCTCATTTACATCAATTTAGTGAAAGATGATTATAAAACAATGTATATAGGATATGAAGATGGAAATTTGGATAAATTACATTATAAAGTGCTTCCTTCCACTATAGAACTTGCAACAATTATTGACACAAATACATGTACTATGTCTACACAACGGTTATGGCATCTCCGCTATGGACATTTGAATATCCACGCTTTAGTGTATTTTCAGAGATATGGTATGGTGAATGGGTTGCCCACTTTTCACAAAGATAGTATTCTTTGTGAGTCATGTGTTTTGGGCAAACAAAATCAGAAAAAATTTCCTAAATAGTCATCCTAGAGAGCTAACAGGTGTTTGCAATTAGTTCATAGTGATTTATGTGACATGAAAAAGTTATCCATGGGTGGGTGTAGATACTTTGTCTTGTTTATTGATGACTTTTCTCAGATGACTTGGGTATATTTTATGAAAAACAAATCTGAAGTTTTTGCTAAGTTTGATAATTGGTTACACTTAGTCAAAAAATAAATAGGTTCACATTTGGCCACTCTTCATTTAGATAATGGAGGTGAGTATACCTCAAATGAATTTTTAGATCATTATCGAGGACATGGCATTCATCGATAATATAGTAATGCTTATACTCCATATAAAAATGGATTATTTGAATAGATGAACAAAACTTTAGAGGGCACATCATGTGCCATATTACACTATAAACAACTTGATGATAAGTTTTGGGTAGAAGCCATTGGTACTATGCTGTATTTGAGAAAAAGGTCCCCGATAGTTTCACTTTTGGGACAAACTCCATATGAGGCGTGGTATAGGTTTAAACCAAAAGTCAAACACTTGAAGGTGTTTGGATGTCTTTGTTTTGCTTTGGTTCCTATTAAACACATAACTAAGTTAGAACCATGAAGTCAAAAATGCATCTTTCTTGGTTATTCTAAAGATAAAAAGGGGTTTCATTTGCTTGCATAAGATACAAGCAAATTCATAGTGAGTCGAGATGTAATATTTGATGAGTTTGGGACTATGAACACTGCAAAGATTGATTCTCAACTTGATAGATTAGAGAGGAAAAATATAAAAAGAGATAAGGGTTTGAATAATGGGGATAACTCTTCAAAGTTATGGTATGAGACTCAAATTATTTCACTTTTCTCTCCTTCATCTATAAGTTCACAGGTTGATGATTTAGAAATTTTTGAAAATTCTCCAAGTCCCCCTTCAAATGATGCACATAATGAGAATTCTGGAGTCCATGATTTGAATAATTTGACTAAGTATCCAAAATGGGCTCAAAGTACTTTTTATGACTTGAAAGCAGATGAAGTTGGTTTAACAAGGCCTAAGAATTCTCAAAAATAGGTAAAATATGCTATGGTTGTTACTACTTCTTCCTATGAGCCATCCACTTCTGAGGAGGCATCTACTGAACATGTTTGGCAACATGCAATGAAAAGTGAGTATGATGCCATACTTAGCAATAATACATGGGTTTTAGTTGATCCTCCTCCACATGTTAAACCCATCAGATTTAAATGGGTTAATAGGACTAAGTATAAATCAGATGGCTCCATTGATAAATATAAGGCAAGACTTGTTACAAAAGGATATGCGTAACAAGAAGGTATTGACTATGAGGAAACATTTATACCAACTGCTAAATGGCACACCATTCATATGGTACTTGCCTTAGCAGCATAAAATGGTTGGAAAGTACATCACTTAGATGTTAAAAGTTCTTTTTTAAATGGTCATTTATAGGAAGAAGTATATATGAAACAACCTTAGGGTTTTGAATAGGTGGGTGCTAAACATAAAGTGTGTAAATTGATAAAAGCTTTGTATGGGCTCAAATAGGCTCCTAGGGCTTGGTATGAGAAAATGGATTAATACTTGAAATCCATTGGTTTTCATCATAGTGAATCTGATGATACTCTCTATTTTTGAGTGTAGGGTAAGAAAATGGTGATACTTGTTCTCTATGTCGATGACTTATTTATCATAGGTAATGATGAAAACCATAACAAGTCTGTGAAGAAGGAATTTAGAGATGGGTTTGAGATGATAGATCTTGGACTTCTTCACTACTATCTAGGCATAGAGGTAACTCAGAAAGAGCATAGTATTTTCATTTCACAAACTAAGTATATATTTGAGTTATTAGATAGGTTTGGCATGAGTGATTACAAACCTGCCCTCATTCCCATGGAAAGTAACTTGAAATTGTCTAAGGATGATAGCAGTGCCTTTTTTGATGGCACCACATATAGATAATTGGTGGGAGGTTTGATATACTTGATGACTATTAGGCTTGATATTTCATTTTCAGTTGGAATTTTATCTAGGTTTTTGCATGAGCATAGAGAAATTCATTGGCATATGGCAAAATGAGTACTTCATTACCTTCAGGGAATGAAAATATATGGACTTGAATACTGCCACAACAAAAACTTCAAACTTGTTGGATATTGTGATGCAAATTTTGGTGGATGTGTGGATGACAGAGTGTCAACCACAGGATACACTATGCATATGGGTTCAATTTCCATTACTTGGTATTGTAAGAAATAGGATATAATGGAAAATTCATTAATAGAATTAGAGTATATTGCATCATGGGATGCTTTCAGAAAAATTATTTACCTACATCTTATTCTTAAAGATCTTTAGGTTTCTCAATTTACTCCTACACAGTTATACATTGATAATCAAAGTACAATCAAGATGTCCAAGAATCCTATGTTTCATGCCAAAAAAAAACATATGGATGTCAAATACCATTATCTATGAATGATGGTGGCAAAGAAAGTTCTTGATCCAATATATTTCCCAACTACCGATCAGACAACTGACATCTTCACAAAACCCCTTGACAGAATCAAATTTGAGTAATTTAAGAAAATGCTTGGTATGTGTCCAAAGACCTGACTTTGTATCATAGGGGGTTTTGTTAGGACTTGTTCCAAAGTCTTAACATTAGGTTAGATTTATTTGGTAGGTTAATAAATAATTATTTTTAATGGGGCATGCATCTTTTTAGTAAAGACACCCCCATAAAATAAAGTTACTTAGTTTTAGTTTTTAGGTAGTTTTCATGTTTTGTGTTAATTAATTAAAACTGCCTTATAGGTTGATTTCTCGTAAATAGTTGGTTATAGGATTAGTTGATTTTACTGATCATGGGTAAAATATATATAATCTATGTTTGCAATGTAAAAGGGTTAACAGAGTAAAGGCACCCTTATATACTTGTTTTTTGAAAATTAATAAAATATTTGTGCAATCGCACTAAGCGGGGACAAGGTTCAAATTATTTGTTAAAGAAGTTATCAAATGTATGTGTCATGGACATAACACTCGTCTCTTACTTGTTTCACACTCTAGTTTTAGATTTTATGTGGGCATCATGCATCTCCCCTTCCTCCTTAGGTGCCTTGATGGACATCATGCCCTATCTCCATAGGTAGTTACTTAGTTTATTACTTAGATTCATTGTTCATACACATGTTTACATTGATATATCTATCTTAATAGCCTTGTGAATGCAAGATCTAACATACATTACAAACTTATGCTCAGATTATCTTAAATTTTGATGTTATGTATGCACATTATATTGGTTTATTACACAGATATCATATATGCTCTAATTAACACATATCTTGTAGATCTTTTTATTTATAGGATAATTATTGCATAGGTTCAACAACTCCCCTCAAAAGAGGGGGATTTCACAAAGATTTGCACATATATCAGGCTATTTCAATGCACTCAAAGTACAATTTTTAGCACACAAGCACATAATTCAAAAATTAATTTCAAGAAAACATAGTGGGAAATAGTCACACAAAGACCAATTTGAGTTGCACAAAAATCAATACAATTAGATATTGGCACCCAAAGTGGGACACCAGTGCCAATAGTGATACTATCTAGATATGGTGCTACTATCTAGTAGCTTTAGTCTTAGGAAATTACATATTAGCCATAAAAGTAAAATAGGTACAATCTAGGTTTGTATAAGTTCAGTTACATATTATCAAATTTTGGTTAGTTTAGCATAGATTCATATCAATTTTCTTAGATTGGGGGAATCATGTGTAACATGATTATTCCTATTTTAGTTTAAGATACTTAGATACAGACTATTACAACTCAATCCAAAATCCATATACATAGATATCATATTTGGGGGCATGTGCACAACACATTATTTCCATATGCTCACTTTTGCTCTAATTGATCAGATGGAATGTAAAACTTCATGTCATTCTCTATGTTCCTAATCCAAACACCATTCACACCAATACAATCCATATTTGGTGCCTTACTCTTTTTATAGTGGTTGGCATTCTTAAGTGTCCTAGATCTATCTTATATAGTTTCAACTACATTACATAGTTTTAATTTTAAATGCATCTACTAAACATGGGCATAAAATTATGGAGTCATATTATACTTGAGTTCTTAATCAACCTATATGAGAGGGTTAGACACACCATCAGTATAATATAATATATTCTCAATTCATGATCCACCAAGTAGGGGTGGACAATGATGGAGTCAACACTAGATTGAGTTCTTGAGCCACCCACACATGGGGATTGAACAAGCCATCAACTCATCCCAAGTTTTTTATTGATTGATCACTATTTACACACACACATACAAGATGTTACTAGGTTTATGCATTGGTTATAGTACCTACTAAGGTGTATTCATTCTTTTCCTCTCTCTTATCCCTTTACTCAGTTTTGTCTTTTGATTTTGATATTGCTTAAGTAAGGACTGGTCTATGCATGTTTCATTTTCAAGACACATAATGGAGCACACTTCACACACTCAAACCTAGATTCATCGAATTAACCTCATAGGTAAGCCCAAGTATGATTCTCTTCTATTTATCTTAGTCATTTTCACTATGTTGCATTTCTTGAATAAAGGTGGGGGAGCAAATGTAATCATCTAAAAATGACACTTGAGTGCTAAGAGTGTTACTTGAGACCACTCATCCCAGCTCAAACCTAGACTTATCTTAGGGCCTATTTAGACACTTATCCAACCTTTTTTTTGGCCAAGAACATCCCTAAAGTAGTCTTAGACCCTCTCTTTAGCATCCTTGTCCCTAGTGCTTTAGGCTTTACCTCCTAAACACTAGCACCAATGGTGTTAGTGTCCTAGTTTGGGTGATATTATCCTTTTCCCACCTTTTATCACTAATGGATATATTTTCAAATCAGCAACCACTTAGGGTCAACCTAGACCTATTTTAAGACCCACACAAACACTATAACAATATATACATGATGTTTAGCCCTTTATTCACTAGATGGAAATTAGATACAAATAACATAAATTAACTTAGAACAAGTTATGCAAAATCAAGGTTATTAATACATATTCTACCCTAATTATACATACAATCATCTAAAACCATCCTAAGCTGATAATACACAGATTTCTAGTATCCAGCCTTACTCAAAGTACTCAAACCAATATCATATTAGCTTCACTTGCACTTGTACCAACACTTAGGTGAGGAGAACTACATCATGCTTGATCCCTCCTCAGAGTATTGGTATGTAGGAAAGTCCCATCATAGTGGGGTGTTGAGGATGTCTAACATACCCACTAACATCACACTTTGCTACTTGTGTTAATTAGATACCCTAACAACATAGAGGTCTAGGGTTTATATACAAAATTAGTCAAAATAGGCCACCAATAAGGAACTTAAATTAGTGCACATAGGAATAGGATTGGTAGACTCAGACATATGTGTACCTAAAATCTTAGAGTAGTTTTGCATAGAGGACACTAGTGTCAAAAGGAGGAAGCTAGTGCCATTGGGGTTATTATCTAGTTAGGGCATTATTATCAAATAGATTTTGTACCTATTTTATGTAGTAAGAGTTATAGTACATGGGAAATCTAATGACACAATGGAATCAACTCCAAGACTTGGGACCTTGGCAAATTGAGGTGAACCTCTAGAGAAGGCCACCTTCCTTTCACTAAGTTTAGTGCAACTGATACATGACTATTTCACTTTTAACTATAGATTTTTTAGTGATCTTGCTCATAACTAGGGTTTTAACTTGTGAGGAAAAGAGTTTTAGAAGTAATTTTAAAACTAGAAAAAATGGTGATGCACCAAATGGTTATAGTAGAAATTAATGCTTACTTTGATTAAATACAATTGAACAACAATATATTAAAATTTCTTTAAGCACAATATTACACATAAATAAGATCAATGGTAATATTGGGTATTCTATCAAACAAGGAGCAAAATTATTGATTTTTTTCAATAAGATTTCAAAAGGGAAAGATAAATACCACAAATTATTCTTAAATAATCAAAATAAGACTTGGATCATTCACAAATTTAATAAAATCTGTACATACACAAAGATAACACATGACAAGGAAGGCAAAACTTTAGTTTATTAATATTCTCCATGTTACAATATGTAGATGAATTCCTCAAAGGTAAAAAAATTTATCTATCAACAAAAATATCCATCGGCTACATAGGAAAGACATATTTATACAAAAACTCACTCTTTTGAGAGAGAAGTCAAAAAACCCTTATGCTCAATTCTAGAGAAATAAATCAGGGAACCTCCATACAAATGTCATCAGTCCTAGCTTGAAAACTAATCTTTAGTAGAGTAAGAGGAAAAGAACTCTATAATGACTGGGCACTTCACCAAGTGTTGAAAGAGGAGAAAAATCTATTGGAGTCTTTTAGTTAAACCATTTTTCCTTGAGTTTTATTGAAAAAATCTCTCACAATAAATGGGGAACCAAAATGAACTCATGAATTAGGTCAAAAATTAAATGCTTTTGGATATTTTGAAACTATACATGCAAAACCTAACTTACAATTTGTAGTTGAGACTTTTACAACTTTTAAGTCATTCAACTTGTGAACAAAGAAAAGTGCAAAATACAAGTTGCCCTTTTCAATTAAAGATTGAAAAAAAGAATATTGAAAAGTACAAGTAGTTATTTTTCAACTCAAAGTTAAGAGCTGTCAAAATGATAGTTACAATTTGAAATTTAAAATTTTACAAAATATCTTATAAAATTTGTAGTTTACAAAATGTATTTTCATAAATAATTAATAATCAATCAATGATAGTGAGTTCTGAGGATTCCTTGTCCTTTTTCAATTATATATTATCGATATAAGCATAAACACTTTTGAATATCTCTTGAAGTCACTCTTTGTCAAGAACTAGCTGTGTAAAGATTACTAATGTCACATTATGTAGTTACCTCAGATAGTTCTCTAGAAGAGGCTTTGTAGGCTTGGATATTAATCGATGGATGGAATTTAAATTTAAAGTTGTGTCTTGTGCTGATTCTTTCTTAATTATCTCTTTGAATTTATTTTAGACCTCTTGAAAAAGAAGAGGTTTATCTTGGTTATCTACTACATCACATGACAATTTTCAAATTGAATCTTCAATGTCATTCTTTTCATCTATGGCCTTGTCACCTATGCTCTTGAATTTATCAATATTTTCAGTGAGTATTCTGATTTTGAATTTGGCTTTCATTTCCATCTCATCATTCTCCAAAGGATTTTTTATAATCTTCTTAGAAATGAGGTTGTTAATTTTGATCAGGTCAATGACCTACAATTTGGGAAAGTAGAAGTTTAACCTTTCAACCTTTTCTTCATATTCAGTTATCTCTACCTTTAGAGATGCAAGATCATCCTTCATTTTATATTGTATTAGTCCATGGATAGTCTTATTACCCTATTTCCTTTGGTGACTAATTAGTTAGCCTAGTCCTTTATAGCCCTACCCATTGTACCAATCTCTATCATTACCTCAATTATTTCTTTTTTAGGGAATTGAGAGAGAGATTGAGTTGGTTGGGTAGAATCAAGTGGAGTTCTAGGTCTATGAACTATCTTAAGGCAACTATCAACTATTCTACCTTATTCTTCATCTCATCTTTAGTGACCTTATCATTTTCCATTTTCTCAAAGAGGAAACTTATACTTTCTCAGACATCATGTTTCAGTCCCTCTCTTGTTGGACAATCAAGGTGTACTCTGGATACCTAATAATCCCCCACCACTAAATCTTCATTTTGTTTGTCAGGTGGGGGAACTGCTATCTCCACATAATTGTCCCCTGCTGCATTATATGAGATTTTAGATATGGTTTTTGGGCCTTTCTTTGGTCTTTTTTATGCTTCTAATATACCAAAATCTAAAGTGCTAAGAGATATAATTTATTTTCTCTTCTTAGACACTGATTGTGATAAACAACCTAGAGTGGCTACCAATGAATCCTATGTTATTTCAATAGACACTATTCCCTATGAGTTTGCAACTGAAGCTATCACACTGGTGGTTACCATAATAAGTGCCATATTTTCCACTAATATTAATGTTGAGTCCTTAACTAATGATTTATCTATCTCTTTACCATTGGTGGGTTGAGTAGCCATAGTTGTGTCAATGGGCATTTATATTTCCACCTCCTTGGTGGGGGCTTGGGTTAATGTGCAAGTGGAAGAAGGAAAATATATTCTAATGGGTGATGTGGATGTAATTATAAGGGGTGTGGAATATAGAAGTGACATAGGTAGAGAGGTAGGTATGTGTGGTTAAAACGAGGGAACCTATGGAAGGGTGGTGTCTAAGGTGGAAAAAGAATCAATCAATATAGTGGGAAAGACTAGATTAGAAATAATATAAAGTGTGATTGAAGATGAAGATGGGGGTGTATCCAACCCAATGGATATGATGGATAGTGGGGTTATAGTTAGAATGATTGAGTCAATAATCATGTATTGCTGGGTGGTGTTAGTGATCAATGGGGTGGAAGTGATTATGAAAGAGGGAGGTGAAAGTGGAGTTGGGATAACCAACTGCATTGATTAACTCATTAGCAAGGGAATCACTAGTATTGAGAAGTTAGATGGAGTGATTAATTGCACTAGTGGGATGGGAAAAATAAGAGAAACAATTACTTGTGCCAGTTAGATAGTAGAGACAGGAGGAGGGATTACTTGTGTTTGTTGGATATTAGCTATTTTATTTGTGGATACTAGTAGTGTCTAATCCATTAGCTGGGTTGCCAGTACTTGAGTACTGTAAGAATCCCTTCTTGACTTCTAATTTTATTTCCCTTGAGATAACTAGCCCTATGGCCTAATCTGGTTGAATCCCACTATTGTAACTTTATGTTGTTGTTGCCACTACACCTTTATCCTTTACTTATCTTAACCTATCTATGATATTCAGGGTCTCTTTGGTTATTTTAAGCCCCTTGCTCCTAAATAATTAAATGTTTTATTTATAGCTGGGGTGGTCCTATCTAATAAGGAGAAGGATTCATGTGTAGACCACCTGACTTAAAGAAGAGGTTAGAGGTATATTTGATTATCATAATATACCCTATCCACTAGCTACTCTTCATATTTAAAATATTCTATAACTAGTGCCATATCATAAGTCTTGATTTATTCTAGGGTCATTCTATAATAATTTCTCAACCTAAACTCTTCTTCATCCTACATATCCTCCTAATAATATTCATAAAAGGGAACATGGGAATATGAAGAATTAACTATACTAGTAATAACCAGTCACATCATAAAAGGGCCTAGTATCGAGAGCTCTCAAAGTCTTCTGGGTCATCTCTACATCCACACATTTAGCCTTAGATAGAGAAGGGTATGTGTATCTCCCTAGATTGATAGGCAAGTGTATTCCTATCTTGTGCCTACTTGATAATAACTTGTGGGTTTCCACTAGTTGTCTCATAAGTTCCATTAAGGCCCATTTGTCACTTACATATCTAGGAATGGCTTATGGACACCCACTAAAACCCCCAAATATAATGTATGAATATGTTGGGAACTGGACAAAGTATGACCTCCAATTTACAATTTTTTCTATTGTAACATCAAAAAATCTTATTCTCCCTAGTTATTTTTCAAACATG
Source organism: Torreya grandis (assembly GCA_037957365.1). Lineage (NCBI taxonomy): Eukaryota > Viridiplantae > Streptophyta > Pinopsida > Cupressales > Taxaceae > Torreya > Torreya grandis. Next base: position 479,821 of record JARHVA010001410.1, on the reverse strand, counting down.
ATTATAATGTAGTAAATAAAAGCATAATTAACTTTTTTGAATTATTGTTTACTCCCCTCTAATGTGAGATCTAGATAGTAGTTATAAACTTTGTTATTGTGATCTGGAACCATGTTTAATCCTGGGATTACTCTCCCTTTTACTAGGATATAGATAAGGTAGGAGGTCATACAAAATTTTCCTATAGTTTGAACCTCTATCAACTATCTGTGAATGGAATCACTAATCAATTGGGCCTAGTGAATGTATTGTTTATTTTGATAGATTACCTAGATATACTGGTACATCCAATCTTGATAATTCTTTACATTTGGGCTCCCTATAACTCTATGTAAGAGTATAATAATATCTCCTATCTCATCCTTGATGTCTATCATAGCCAGGGTCTTAGGCATTCTTGTAGCTAAATATTTAGGAGTTTTTAACCACTTTTGTTCAAAACCCATAAATAGGTTGAGTTATTATCCTGATAGAACTTCTTGGAGGAATCATGAGTAATGTTGATATGGCTTTAAAATTTTGGGATTAAGAACATAGTATCAATGAAATTTGGATCTAGATTTAGAATCTTATCCCCTTTATCATTCACTACTTCTCTCTTCTTAGTATCATAATGTTTAACCATGGTGAGCACATGCTTAAGGATTTACACTAAGAGTGGAAAGGCTACAGCTTGAGGTAAACCACTATCATAAATGCTCTAAATCTAATCATTCTTGAATTTTTCATTGACTCTAGTCCATAAGTTTTCTAGGTTTTTGTGACTGAGATCTATGTCAGTTATCTCATTGATGTTTAAATAGAGGTTGGATGGGACACTAGGTCCCTTTAACTTGAACTTCATCTCTTTTTTAGACATGTACACTGGGTAAATGGGTAAGGAAAACCAACTACAAAGTTGGTTAGGATTTGGACTTGTAATTATAGGTTATTTTTCCTCTTTCAAATGGGTGGAGAACTATTATGTTTATGCAGGGGTTTAGTTATGATGAGAATATAATGTGCAATAATAGATATAAAATTTGACCAAATGGTCTGATGGGGGTTTAACTTATAGTTGCACTTGTAAAGTCCAACCAAAGGTCTGATAGGGTTATGATTTGAAATTTCACATCAAATCTTAGATGGGAACTCAGGGCGTGAAAGCACAAGGAATCTTCATCTAGAATTAAATGGGGGTTTTATGTGTTTTTTGCAATTTAAATATTTGTAAGGCTTCAATTTAAGAAGGTAGGGGAAAAATTTGCCTAGATCTAGATAACTTTCAAGAAAACCTTAAGTACAACAAGAAGTACGTAAAAAAAATAGAAACAAGATTTTAACAAATGTAGGTAAAAATTGGAAAATACAAGCAATAAGGTAAAATAATGATAATTCTTTTGACAATTCCAAAGATAAATCCCTAGGTATGACAAAGGAAAAACTTAAACTTATAGAAATAGAACAATGAAGGAAATTGAAAGGAAAATAGGGGACTTAGAAGAATACCATGGATGCATGTGCTAAGCTTGGCAATAGATATATCTAGTACTCATTTGCATTACTTGGCAATGGTGGTGAATGAACTTTGGTTAGTAACATTTCTTATCTTGGAGGTCTAGATCGTAGTTTCACTTGGCAACAAAGATTTAATTTTGGTCATAATGTTAATTAACTTAGTAAAAAACATAAATGTTATATTAACTAACCCTAATTAATGCCAAACATGTCGATCAGTGGTGATAGATTAGAAAACGATGGGAAATTAGGTCATTAAAATCACTTTGCAAGTTTTCAACTTGCAAATTTGTAATGTGTTTCCCATTATTCAATTTATGCTGAGGGGTTTTAGAGGTGGGAATCACTTTGGAGGCAGGTAGTGGGATCCTAGTTACACTTTCTAACTTTTCAAAGTTTCAAAGTGTAGTGAGAGTTTCAACTCCCATTGGGTCATGATGTAAGGTAGAAAGTGGAGTTTGCATTGCACTTTTTAACTTTGAAAATTGTAACATGAGTTTCAATTCTTTTTAGGTATTAATGAAGATAAGGAAGTAGAGTTTGAATTATAGTTTGCAACTTTGTAAAGTTTTAAATTATAATGCATGTTCTGATTATTACTAGGTATTAAGTGAGACAAGTTCTGATTATTACTAGGTATTAAGTGAGAAAGTGTAGGTTTGAATGTACTTTGTAACTTTTCAATTTCAAACTACACAGAAATCTCTAGTTTTCACTTGGGTCTTAGAAAAAGGTATTTAGGCCATTTTAAAGCTTTTTCTCAAAAAATTTATGGCTCTCCTCTAAGGCACAAGGTGTTTTGAGGTTTTTGGCACAAAATATCAATATTTTTAGTGACCATTATAGGATTATTTCCTGTTAATTAATTTTTTTAGTAGCCTTCTCATTCATTAGGCATGGAGTCATTTGAAGTTTAATACACTAGGAGAAGAAACAAAAACTGGGAATTGCCTAAAACAAGAAATAAAATAGAAACAAACTAAGGAAGCAGAACCCCTAATGAGTTATAGAGTGTGAAAAAGACACTTATTTTAATGAAACCAAATAATCCTAATATGTAAAAAGTGTTGGAAATAATTCCAACCTTAGAAGCATGATTTGAGGTATATCCCATTGATTAGGATAGGTAGTTCTGATCCATCAAGCTTGGACAATTGGAATGCATTGGCCCGTTTGTAATAGGTTATGATGTATGGACCACTATATATTGCATCAAAAAATTTATGCTTACCTAGTTTGGCCCTTTTAGCATCCTATTTTAGAACCATGTCTCCTTCATTGAAGATACTATCATATTATTTCTTATCAAAAGTTCTCTCTACTTGAGCCTGATTTACTTCTAGAACTTGCATTGACTAGTTCTTAACCTCTTCCATCTCCATAAGTTTTGCCAAATTCACAATCATTACATCATATTCAATTAATTTCAACTATTGATTGGGTTCTAGAGATGGTAAATTTATTGATAGTGGAATTCTAGCTTCCCTTCCATAGACCAACATGAATGGAGAATTGCCAATGGCTCTTTTATGAGTGATCATGTTGGCCCAAAGTGCTGATTTCAACTTAGTATGCCAGGTCCTCTAATTATCCTCCCTTTTCATTTTAATAATCCTTATAATATTTTTATTGGGGGATTCTGCCAAACCATTACCTTGTGGGTAATAATTTGATGAGCTCTTTAGGTAGACATTATGTTTCACTTCCCATTCACTCACCTAAGTGCCCACAAAAGCTTTGGCATTGTCTAAGATAATGGTGTAAAGGAAACCAAATTATCTATGAATTCTAAGATATATGATTTCATGGCATCCTTCAATATAATTGCTGCATTCTAACTAGTGAAATGATCAGTTGTGATGAGGACCCATATGTGGTTGGCACTTGATGGTGGATTGATCATACCTATGAAATCCAATTCCCACTGAGCAAATGGTTGGTCAACTTGGATTCATTAGAGAGGGAGAGATATTAATATTTGATTTAATATAAATTAGGTAACTTTCTCACAATTTTGTACCCATCTATGTGAATTTTTGAACATGTCAGGCTAATAGTAACCCACCCTCATTATTTTGATGGTAGTTGTCCTTATAGAGAAATGACCACCTAATGAACCATCATAAAACTATTTGAAAACTTTGGGGATGTTGGGACCAACATACCCCACTAATTTGAAAAAATGGGGACCCTTGAGAGACCTATACATTTACGTTTAAAATATCTAAACATTAAGTTCCCTCTTGAAAGAATTTTAAAATCATCCACTCATAAATGGAACACATTTGTGTATTAGGGTAAGTCTCTTATCATAAACTAACATAGCTAATGAATCTACTCCATTAATTTTTTTTAGGTTCCCTAGAAGGCTTAGGGTTTATTCACATCAAAACCTAGATGGCCCTCAATTTAAATTCAAATATTGGCAAGAGCCAAGTTGGTAGGAATAATTGAATAAATTAATTAGCAAAAGGGTTTACATCATGTTTTTAAACACAACCTAAGCCTTTACTTTATTCCTCCCACTTTTTCTTTGGCCTTGGGCCAAAATTAACATGCTTTATAAGGTCCCTTCTTTAAGTCACTTAACTTAGACTAGGTTATCAATACTAAGGTCTTGATATTTAATCTTGACCTTAGTATTAATAATCTATCCTAAATATTTATGTCCTAAAACCTAATGGTTATTTCTTGTATCCCTTTTAGGATCCAATGGTGATCACTCACTCACAATATTTGATTAGACAGAGCATATTTACCAAAAAAATCTCACTTAAGTAGTGCACATCATGAAAATATCAATGATAACTGCTTGCTCATTAGATTTGATCCAACGATGTGAGGCATAAGAATAAAAGTCAAAAGCTACATAAATACCTAAGGGAAAAATGCATGGTGACTTATTAATCAAAAGAATAAAATTAATGGTACCCACTTAATAAAGGTGTTCAATTAATAATTAGGCTCACCACGAAGATCAATGGTGATCACTCGCTCAATAGATTTGATCCAACGGTGTGAGAGGACCTCTATTGAACAAAAGTGCCCCATAAAGATCAACAATGATCACCTAATCATGGGATTTAATCCAATGATGTGAAGATATTGATGAATTTTCAAGGCTCCATTAGCTCGACACGTGGCTAATGCATGATCAAGAAGGTAATTGATAAAGATACATAACATGAAAGAAATTTGCAAGGTGCCTAGTGTCATGACCATGAACCTAGAGATCAATGGACTAATAGGAGCATAAGAACTTGGATTTGGATCAATGGATCACTTTAAACCAAAGATCTTGATCTAACAGTGCAAAATAAAGGAGTATTTTAAAAGCTAATGGCTAGTATCTAAAGTGAAATTATGAAAATTGCCATGAAAGTCCAGAACACTACCACATGGGCTCCATGTAAGCATCAAAGGGAAAAATCAAAAATATTATGAGCTTGAAAACATAAAGGGCATGAATAAAAGGGTATTATCAAATCTAAGGCATGTATGAAGTTAAGGCCTGAATAAATTTTCCATTCAAGCTTAAAGCCCTAAAACCTCTTTAAAGAGGATCCAAGTTAACTCAATTAACTTCAGTTGGTCAAGATAGCATAACTAAGCTTTGAGAAACAAGTGCCTTAGTGAAATCCTTGGAAATATAGAGGAGATAATTGTGTATCATCAATGGTGGTAGGAAAAATATTATTAAAGATGGAATTTGAGCTCTATCTGACCTATGACAGTGAAGGTTAGGTTTTCAAGGATATCAAACTAGAATTGGTGGCCCTAAATGTCCATGGGGTTAGGAACTGGTCAAAATTATTCATCCTTATAAAAGAATTATATCCCATCTCTCAAGAGGATAATATAAACACTACTACACATCAAAGATACAATGATATAGTTTTAATTTAGATGGTAGGCCTTCAACATGCAATAACAAAACTAGAGGTAATGCATTATATCGATGTCTTTGCTCCAATTTTCATGGATTGTAGAATAGATGGGGAGTAGATTATTTAAGAGGGAAGTAGAAAAAGGGTTGAGTGTATCACCCCCATGGCCTTTGAAACCTATTACAAGCTTCCCTTGCCCCATCTTGAGCTCCCATTCTTGAGAGATTGGACTAACACCCATGACCTTAGTTTGGTCCTCACACCTTGGTTAATCTGAGGATCCCATGTTTTTAGGATCCTTGATGGAAAAATACCTATTTTATAATTTAGAGAAGGTGTTAGGATATACATGACCTTACTAAATACATCCTTTGGTGCCCACTCCACTACTTAGGTAAAAAAAGTTTGGGTATCTTCTGTCCACTTTATGCTAGGAGAAAAAATGACCCCTCCTATGGGAGACCTGATAAGATTTTTCTTGGCCAAGATATTCATGGCCATTAAAAGGACCTCCAAGTAATTTTATATAATTTCTTATCTCTTGGATTCCCTACTAGCCTCTGTGACCTTTCCTGGCATAAGAAATTGGTCCCTTGATGGTAGGACCACAATCTCCCACAATTATTCTAAATTGCATATATTCAAGTATAGGAACCACATGTAATTTATTTATGACAGTGTTTTCCCAACCATTTATGAGGCAATCATAGGCATCCCTATGCCAAGGCTACATCCTCTCATCAAGAAATAAGTGGAAACCATAGGGGATGTGTGGTACTACCCAGATTGCACTATGTTAAGGATAGAGGGAATCTTGAATCAACCCTATAGATTGCCAATTCATCTCCCCAACAAGCTTGTAGAGCAGGAGATTACCTCCTAGATTATTCAAGGTGTAAACATGACATGTAAATAAAATAAAAAATCTCAAGTCCATCCCTTCTCATTAGACATTGGCAAAATCATAATCAAAGATTAGAAGTAGTTGGAGGTCATGGTGGTTCATAGGAATTCCTTCAATTTTTGATTGGATGACCTCAAAATATGGGACCCTAAAAATAGGGTAATCACCTACATCTAGGATAGGAAGGTCCCAAATATTGAATATGGACATGAGCTAGGTGTAGGTGATGACATCTACTTTAGATCCAAGAATTTAGAAGTCCTTTCCAGAATTGGAGGTCACAACATCCAATTGGAGTGCAAGTTGGTCAGGGATAACAAACCCTTAGGAGAAAGATGAAAAATACACCCTTTACATTATCACTTATTGTTAGGTCCATTTAAGACATCTCATCAAAATCCACCTACTAAGGGAACCAAATGGAACCAATAGGACATCTCATCAAAATCCACCTAGTTATCTGAGCCTCAACAAGTGGAACCAATAGGACAAGCCTAGGTTAAATAGCTTGGGGACATTAAGGGAAAAGGTAAAGCTATGGTTGAGGAACCAAAGATAGAGGAAAGACCTGGAGAAGGCCTTACACCTTCAACACTCCCACAAAAACCTTTTTCCCTAGTGGAATTCATTGGTATGGTTTCCCTTGAAGAAAGATAAATATTGGAAGGTACCTTTATTGACATAACAACTGAATATGGTTCTAATAGGGAGGAGGATCCCTTTGGTGAAGAAAGTAAAGAATTTATCCCACTAGATGGAGAGAAGAGGAAGGCAGAATTGGCCTTGGTGCCTGTGGCTCTAAGAAAAAGGCCTAGGTTGACCATCACTCATCCCACTAGTGAAGTCAATCTTTTCAGTGATGAAAATCCAATTTATGGACCAGCCATCCTTAACTAGTTTGTCTATGGAAAGATTCAAAAGATCCCATCCCTCTCCCCTTCTTGGGCCTTGACATGGATTGGATTGACTGTAGATGACAACATCAAGCCATTGATCAAAGATATTGTGAAAAAATAGGAAGAGATAAGAATGCAAATTTAACACATTTAGGAGAAATAGAGAATTGGCACATCAGGAGTCTTTGAGAATACAAGTGTGGAGGTGATTAAGCCTTCAAAATTCAAGGAAATAGAGGTTAAGGTGAAATTTAACTTAGACACAATAGCCTTGGAGAGGACCACAATGAGGGTAGTCATGGTAGGCAAGGAAGAGTTCACATTTTAGAAGGTGGAACCATTCATAGGGTTAACCCCTTTTAAAGGAGAGCAACTTGGAGAAGCTCCCATTCATGAGGAAGATTTGGAAATTTTAATTGAGGCTCAATCTCAACAAGCTAGAGCCAATCTCTAGGGGTTGGTATAAAGAATTAAGAACCTAAAGGAGGAAAAGGAGAATTTGTAGACTCAAGCTGTTCTCTCAATCCCAGACTCCATGATTGATATGTTGGATGGGTCATTTTATGACATGTTCAAAGCATTGAAGTACATGAAGTCAAGGTAGAAGACCCTTCAAGATCAAGATGTCTTAGCTATGAAACTAACTACTTTGTGGCAAGCCTTTAAAGATAAAATTACCCAACTTCTTGATATCCATATTGAGAAGGAAATACCAAAATTCAAGGCTATCAGTATAGGACATTAAGTGCCAATTTAGGGATTATTGGAGACAAAATTTAGGCTTTGAATACTTGGTATGTCAAAGTTGAGGATCTCATACAAGAATAAAAGGATCTCATCAATAGATTTGAAAAGCTCCTAGGTACCATGCTTGAGGATCCTACACAAACTACCACCCTGGGGATTATAATTGATGAAGAATTCCATCATAGAGCCACCTTGGTGGCTTAGAAAATCAAAATTAGGGGTCAAGGATAATAAGGAAAGGACAATATCAGAGTGTTGAACATGATCTTTAATGCAGGGGAGAAAATCAATGAAGCTAGGAGCATAAAGGAAGCCTTAGCTAGGAATGATAAAGATTTTGATGAACTGGTAGACTAAGAAGATGGGTGCATCACTAGGCCTACCATAGATTTAAGCCTAATGGATGAATAACATACAAGAGCCATGAGAATATTGCATCAACAAAGGGACCCACATCCAACATTTTAATTTTGGCTTGCCAACAGGGCAACCCACTTAGTTTGTAAAGGCACATGCTATTTTGTTAGTGTGTTTACCTCTAGGTCAGTAGTATTGTAAAAGATACTTTTATTATAGTTGTAACAAAGACAACTATATTTTATACATATGTAGTTGTAAAAATGATCAGTATACTACCTGGCTTCCTATAAAAGGCATGTATTACCATTTGTAAAGGGAAGAACTTTGAATTGTATTAGTACCACTTGTAAGCAACTAATACAAAGGATCAAGAAATTCTGTAAGAATTATCTAAGTTGATGAGTTTGAATTGCTAAAGTTTCTCAATTTTTGGTCTGATTTTTGAATATGAATAGATTCTATAAATACTAGGTTAGATTATTAATTATAGGGTTGCTAACTTGTGCAATGCTATGTTAGTTGAATGAGATTGAGTTTCCTTCATTTTATTTGCTTTGCATCAAAGATGTGCATTCACTATCTAGATGTGGTGTAGAACTTTACAAGTGGATCCTATTTTTACTTGTATCACCATTTCATTTTCAAAATCAAGCCTAGTTTGTAGTGGAATGTGAGCTTAGGCTACCTTTTAATATATACTAGTTAAAATCATGTTGGGTAATTATTGAAACTCTGTCAATATGTTCACAATCAAAGATCAACATTCACCATCTCTTTCTTACTCTACCTTTCCTTTTTCCCTTTTTTAACAAATCACATTAGCTTAAGTACATTGTTCATAACCATTTTAGTCTAGGTAGTGGTCTGAATCTGGGCCAATTTATCCAAACTTTACAAGAAAGATACTAAGATGCCCCCCTACCATCAAAATTTATAAATATTATAGAAAAGTTCATGTTGATTTGCCACTATTTCCACCATAGGCATCTCAATTGCCAAATACCTGCAACTCATGCTTTAAATCTTTAGATTCTAAAATGAGAAGTGTTCTTTAAAAAATTAGAATCACTTGTGGTTCATTTAGAAGTATCAACAAGAGAAAACTCCACCGGCGCTAAAAGGAGGGCCAGATCTATATTTTTTCTATGGTAAAGTTGACTTGTAATTGGAAAGGTCACATATTTTTGCCTTTTGTGAAGCATTTGAGGCTATTATAGGCTGGGAATTGATGTTATTTAAGAAGGGATACATTAAGATAAGACATATTCATGAAATTAAGTATGTTTGTGGCAAGATCTAACCAAATATTTACATTCATTGCAAAGATTATCTCACATCCAAACTTAAATCCCTTTCTCATGGAAATTTGACATGTTATATTTTATCTTAAATAGGAACTTCAAATCTCATGTTGGAGTTGCCTAGGATCACGATAAGATCACATTCAGAAACTTGAGAACCTTTGCTTAAACTTCAAGAATATAGGAGAACAAGATGGGACAAAGGTAAACACAAAAAATCTAAATCCCTCATAACATCACCTATTCAAGGTATGTTTGATTTTAACCCTCATACAAGAATGGATTGGTTAGGTGATTCTTCTATCAATGTGCCTAGGGTAATCCATGACCTCCCATTTAATCTAGAGAAATTTTTCTTATATTTAGTCCCATGGGTATAGTGATTACTAAAGAGCATATAAAGTCTTTCAAGGTTACCTTAAGATTACTTAATGTAGTGCATGAAGATGTAGCATGTATGTTTTTCCCTTTCACTTTTAAGGATGGTACTTATGAATGGTTTTTGAACTTGCCTAATAACTACATTACTAGTTGGGAAGATTTAAATAATGTGTTTATAAATTAGTTTGGAAAAATAATCAATCCTTGCATCATTTATCATCAATTTAAAACTATTAGAAAAGATGTCATTGAACCTATCAGGTCCTTGAATGCTAAGTTTCAAAATATGTCTAGTATAACTATAGATCCATACAGGCCAGATAAGATTCTAGCTTTAGAGATATACAAGGATGTAGTGGACCCCATAACCTTGATGTTCTTAAAGAGATCCATACCATCCAAAACCTCACTAGTAAGGGATTATTTAGAATTAGTAATTATTAATGATTAAATGCAATCCTAAGGACAAATGGCTTATTCGATGCCAAATGTTAACCCATACATGCTAGTGATGAACTTGTTTCCTAACAATAATCAAAACATGCCTGCTATGAACCAACTTCCAAACCTCACTCAGTTACCCTTGAATCATATTGGCCTAAATCAAAACTTAGGATTCATGAGCCAACCCACCAATAATGGCTTTAGAATAGGAGATCAGATGGCATTAGTACCAACAACTAATTTTAGTAATAATCAAGTACATAATTCTAAGACCTCTAAAAGTGAAAATGAATCTATCCTAAAAAAGGTCCAAAAGCTAAGTACTAATTTCCTCTAATTAGAAAAATAAGTGGGGAATACTATTAAAAGTTTAGGAAGGAAATTTTTATTTCAAAGATATAACTGGCTAGGCAATAGGTCCCAGAATGATAGTTTCTACAATAATAAAAACCATGACCCCTCCTCAGAGAAGAAAACCATGGATATCAACCAACATTACATTACCTAACCATTGTAGGGTGTATTACACAACTAGGCATGGGGATATTGACTACATTGAATTTTGCAAAGCATTTGAAGCATTCCAAGAGGAATTTGACACATTTGAGGTAGTTTCCAGTAAGGATAATAATACACATATGTATGGCCCAAAGTTTTTTGACCAGGATTTTATGGTGTAAACCTTTGATTTACCCTTTCAAAAAGAAAATGAACTAGCTAAGATACCTAAATAAATCCATGCATTTTAACAGTTCCTAAAAGAGATTTACCCATTGAGGAACAGAGAACAGAGGCATCCCTTGACTACCTCAACCCCCCCAAATAACTTTGAAACTCCTCTAGATCCTTCTTCAAATAATAACCCTAAGCCCCCCAAAAGGACCATTCCTAAACATAGCCCTGAAGTCCCCAATCCTCCCGAAACTAGTTACAATATAGTTGAGGACATGAAGAAGATTAAGGCTAATATCACCTTGCATGAGTTAACACAGATCACAAAACAAAGGGATTTATTGCTAGAATCCTTAAAGTTTAGCAAACCTCCCAATATAGATCGTGTTAATGTAATAATGCATAAGACCCAAGATAAATATCCCCCTTTCTTGCTCATAGTTAGAATATTTAATAAAAAATTGCATGATTGTTTATTAGACTCAGGGGCTTCCACCAATATCATGCCTATTGGCATATGTAAACAACTTGGCTTAACTCCCATCAAGTCTGGTAGGATTGTCACCCAATTAAATAAGTCAAGGGTTAAAGTGGTTGGAAAACTTTTGAATGTTTACATGTAGATAGCCTCTAAGACCAAGGTATAATAATTCATTAATATTTAGGTAGTAGACATGCCTGATGCCTATGGGATCCTATTAAGCAGACAATGGATCAAAGATTTAAATGGGTACATGTCTACTGATTATTCCCACTAATGGTTACTATGGAAGGGAGTCCCAAACCAAATTAGAATTGAAAGGGAACCAAGGATGAAATATATGATAAAATAATATAATGCTATTAATGAAAGAGTCAACATAATCAACTTTGACTTGGGAGTTTTAACCCTAGAAGCTAATAAATTAGATGATCCTAAGGACATGGGATTTCCTCTTGGGATTTGGAAATTACATTTTAATGGTGCTAGGTGCAAGGTTGGATTAGGTATTGGCATTATATTAGCTGATCCAACCAACAAAATGTATCATGCCTCTTATAGACTCCAATTCCCCTGCACTAATAACCTTGTAGAGTATGAAGCTCTCATCCTTGGTTTGTAATTTGCTATCAAAAATAAAGCTAAAGAACTACTAGTTTTTGGAGATTCATAACTAGTAATCAACTAGGTTAGAAGTAGGTATCAATGTAAAATCTCATACCTCAAGAAGTATAAGTTTAGAGTCTGGGACTTGATTGAGTCTTTTGATGCTTTTAACATCACTTCCATTCCTTGAGATGAAAACCAAGCTACCAATGAACTGGCATTAGCTGCAACAAATCTCATGCCTAGTCCAGACTCCCATGATTTTAGTATTGAATTAGTTCCATGTCCATCAGTGCCTGCTAATGTCAACCATTTTTAAGTTTTTAATGATGACCAATATATATTGTATTTCTTAACCAATTTTGGGGCACTTGAGGCCCATATCATCAATGAAGATGATGAGAATGCAAATAGAGGGAACAAGTTTGATAACAAAGTCATCTAACTAAATGACAATAAATTCCTAAAGGAATGATTGCTTTGGAGAGAATATTTGATCAAGATAAACTAGTTGAGATTTCCAAAGTTCCCAAGGTAAGTAGAAAAGATTACAATACTATGGATCTTAATTCCCAAGGGAAACCCCAATTGGTAAACATTGGAAAGGCTTGTACAAAATTTGAGAATAAGAAAGCCAAGGAACTCCTTACCAAATATAAGGATATTACAGCTTGGTCCTATCATGACCTAAAAATATTTGATCTAAGGGTCATCACCCATACTATACCCCTCAAATAAAGTTGTAAACCTTTTAGACAAAAATAAATACCAGTAAACCCCATGTTGGAACCTATGATATTCAAAGAAGTAAAAAGGTTACTGGATGCAAGGATAGTTTTTTCCATTAGACATTCAACTATCGGAGTTGTTGCCAGAATCTGAATAACATGAGTGTAATGAAGACGTGATCACACAAGATGAACAAGTGCACACCACATAGATGCTAAAGCAATTTTAAAATAATATAATAAGAGAAATTACACAAGACAAAATGGAGAAAACCAAAATCTAATTAGCATGAATTGGCTAAAATGAAGAATACATATAGGAGAGCTAGAAAGTAACTCCTCCACAAATGGTGGTCAAAGCACCCAAAGAATAGACTCCTCCACAAAAGGTGGTCAAATCACCCCAAGAATAGACTCCTCCAAAAAAGGTGGTGACAAGGTGATAAGAATAGAGAAATAACTCCCATACCCAGCATAACCAGTTAAAGGAGTCACTTATGACATTCTTATGACACCTTATGACACAAATATGACACACAATCTCCACATAAGCTAGCCTATCCCAAAAATGTAGGAAAACTCCATGTATGCACAAATATATAATATTCCCTAATTAATAACTAGGGAAAAATAAAAACCTACACTAATACCCCCCATAAACACAGCTTAGGTGGGCAGTGTGGAAATATAAAATGGGTCCCAGCAACTAGGCCTGATGAGGTACCCATGTACAAATGAAATCTCCCATAAGATAGAGAAAAGGAGAAAATCTATAGGAAAACCACCCCCCCCAAAAGAGAGACATAAAAGAAAAGAAGAGGCTAGAAGGCCCCCCTTGAAGATGATGCTGCTGCAGATGTAGACCGCACCCTAAGAAGAGCTCATAGATGAATGAAATTTCTCTCAGTGAAAGGTTTGGTGAAGATGTCTGCAACCTACTCTGAAGACTAGAAAAATATCAAGTCAATGACCTGACTATGAATGAGCTCCCGAATGAAATGCATGTGAATCTCTATGTGCTTGGTCCGCTGGTGCTGAACTGGATTCTTGCAAATCTGTATGGTACTCTAGTTGTCACAATAAATGATGGTGGGCTACCTGATAGGAATGCCAAACTTAGAAAGAATCTCTTAGAGCTAAATATCCTTTGTAGCTACATTAATAGCTCCCCTGTACTCTACCTCTGTGGATGATATAGCAATAACATTTTGCTTCTTTCTAGATGAATTGATAGGACCAAAACCTAGAGAGAAACTATAACCAGAAGTGGACTTGTGAGTCTATGAATCACCAGCCCAGTCTGAATCTGTATATCCAACCAAGTCAACCTCTATGCCAAATTTGTAATGAATCCCATATCTATGTGAACCCTATATGTAATGCAAGATCCTCTTAGCTACTTTCCAATGCAATTCATGGGGTTCCTGCATGAATCTGGAGACAAGTCCCACTGCATATGATATGTCCACCCTGGTGTGAGTCAAGTAGATGAGACTGCCAAAAAGTTGTCAATACTGAGTGGCATCAACTAATGGTGAAGAATAATCAGCCTCAAGCTTGACTCCTGATAGAAAGGGAGTCGGAGATGGCTTGCAATCAGCCATGTGAAACCGATCCAATAAGTCAAGAGCATACTTAGGTTATGCAAGAGAAATCACTGAATTTGAATGTGAGATCTCAATGCCAAGGAAGTAGTGCAACAAACCTAAGTCTATCATGTCAAATCTATCATGGAGAGATGCCTTCACTGCTGCAATAGCCGATGAAGAACTCTCGGTGATCAAAAGGTCATCAACATATAGAACCAAAATCCAGAGCGAATCATCCTACCATAAGAAGTAGACATTGGGATTAAAATGACACCTAGTGAAACCCACTGTGAGAAGGAAGGAATCCATCTTGGCATACAAAGCCCGAGGGGCCTATTTGAGGCCATAGATAGATTTCTTAAGTCTACATACTAAGGAAGAATCCTGAACAAATCCTGGTAGCTACTCCATGTAGATCTCCTCCTCTAGGTCTCTGTGAAGAAAGGCACTATTCACATCCATCTGATGCACATCCCAACCATGTGCTGTGGTAATAGCCAAGGTGAGTCAGATAGAAGTCATCTTTTCAATGGGTGTAAAGGTCTTTGAGTAGTCAATGCCTGCCACATATGAGAAACCCTTGGCAACTAATCATGCCTTATACTTATCAACCGACCCATTTGTTGCAAACTTGGTCTGATATATCCACCTACATCAAACCATATTTCTTCCCTTAGGAAGTGATGTCAAGTCCCAAGTGTGATTTTTGATTAAGGAAGAATATTTTTCCTCCATAGTACTATCCCACTCAGGTACCCCTGATGCCTCTAAAAAAGACTATGGATCTGAAACTAAAGCAAAGAAGGCATGTGGATCTCTCTAAAAATCCCCCCTAGTACATCTGTCATTTGCGAGATCCCCTGCCCAAGTGTCAGCACTCTCAAGTGTCTGTCTGACCCAAAGTGGCCCAGAAGTGGGTGAGTCAGGGGCTAACTCCTCATCCTCTGATTGACTAGAGGTGGATGACATTGCATCACTGTCCTCGCTATCTAAACTTGAAGAAGAAGAAGATGTCTCTGGCTCAAGAACCTGTTGTGGCTGATTTGAATTTGATGAGGAATCATCATGAAGAAGTAGATCTGATGAGGGAGAAGAAGTGTCAAGTGTTGAGTCTCTAGGACTTTCCTGAAAATGGACACTTCTCTCGATGAACAACTCATGAGTGATGGGATCTAGAAGGTGATATCCCTTAATACCATCCAGATATCCTACAAAGATGCAAGGCTTGGACTAATGTTCCATAGCTTTGCATTTCTTCTTCAAAATGTGGGCCATGGCTAGGGATTTGAAAACTCTAAGGTGCTCAAGGTAGTGGTAGTTAAGGTGGCTGAACTGCTCATGCCATAATTTTCTAACTCCATCTGAGTGAGTCAGTAATGCTATAGGAGAAGAATCTAATGCAAAATGTGAAAAGGTATATAACTTGGCTTGGTGATCTGCCCTTCCCACTGCCACTGTAGTATCACTATGCAACTTCCTGATAGACACTGAATCTGGTGAAAACTCAACTCTCATGCCCCAACTAATGTGAGTGATTTGGTACACTGATAGGAGATTCGTTGAAAGAGAAGGAACACTTAGAACATTGTTGAATGTTCCTCCTTCCATTTCAACTGACCCTCTCCCTGCAATGGAAACTGATGTGTCATCACCCAAACTAATTGAAGTCATGCTACAAGGCTCTAAAGATGAAAACTCAACTAGTGAAGATCCCATGTGGTGAGAAGCACCTAAGTCTATGACCCATGAAGATGTAGAAGCTACAATTGATACAAGGGCCTTGCCCTTTTCTTTCTCCTTACCCTTGCCTTTTGCCTTAGTAGAATCTTGGGTTGATGAATTCTGCTTGATGGACTTAGGAAAACCTATGTTGTTCTTCTCTAGAAGATGAGTTAGGTGATCTATTTGTTTCTTCATGCATTTGTGTTCATCATGTCTTGTCTTTTTACAATAGGCACACTTAACCTTCTCCATCTTAGGTTTAGCATTGGAAGAGGAAGTCTCAGTGTTGTTTTTGGTAGGATTGGTGTTTTCTTTCTTCTTCTCTTAGTCCTTGTTCTTTTTCTTCTTCTCCTTTATTGAAGTTTTATCCTTACCATTTCTAACTATCAAGGCTTGGAGTTAAGTAGACTTCATTGTGCCCATCTGAATTAGCTTATCTTACTCCCTAGTCAAGTCGACAATGAATGAATCCAAAGAAGGCATTTTCCATGTAGTGCCAAGGGCACTTTTTGTGGCATGGAAAGTGGAGACAAAGACTAAATAACTTGGACCTAACTTTGCGAGAATAGAAAGTATGAGTTGATCATCTTTCTTCTCTATCCCACAATCTTTCAATTGCAATCTAAGGGCCTTAAACTTAGTGAAGAAGTCCTGTAGGGTGTCAAAGTTGCTAGGACTTAGACTTATGAGTTCATTTTCGAGCTCATGACCTCTCATCTCATCAAGCTTCCCAAATAAATTTTCTAAGATGTCCCATATGTCATTAGGATTTTGGGAGGATTCTAAGTGGAAGAGAAGTTCTAAAGACATAGACAAACTTAGTAATCCAAAGGCTTCATCACTACGATTGTACCACTTAACCTTTTCAGCATTTGTGTTGGGTTTTACTTCTGTACCCATGGTGATCCTATACAACCCTTTACTTCTAAGAATGATTGAAATTTTAAATTTCCATTCATGATAATTGAAGGGTGTTAGGGGTTTAAGTTGAAAAGAATCCATTTTTAGCTGAAATTAGGTGAAGTTGTGTTGATTGCAAGTTGTGAATGTATGCAGAAAGGAGAATGAAAGCAAGTTGTGGAAAGCAATCACACCCCCCAAAATATTGAGCCCCCCCAAATATGCAAGTGCATGTTCAAAAGACATCAGACTCAACTAAAAATGTGTCTTAGAGCAATCAGTGCAAGACTAAAGCAAACAGGATGTCAGACTCAGTCGAAAATGCGTCCCGAGAGACCCAAATTTTTGGCACTTTATAAACTAGTGAATTTTTGAGAAATAAAAATTCTACGCTATGGACAATTGAATTACAAGCACTTTTTCAAAAAATGGCACCCAAAATTGAGCTACCGTTTGCAAGATATTAAATTTACAATTTTCCCATAAACTAGTGTTTTTGCAAAAAAAAGCACTAAAACATTAAAAAATGCCTGTTATGGGGAGAGAAAGTGGCCTTCCAACCACTTGTTGGATTCAAAATAGAATGAAGAATCCAAATGAGGTATTTGTGAGGGGGAATTGGCCTCCTGCCAACCCGGGCCTCACCCTTCATCTTCGTAGGTCGAAGATACAAGTTTTAATTGAAAATCCCCAAAAATACAAAACTGTCTAAAATCCTTAATATTCAGTAAAATTGACTGATTTTTGTTTTAACAAGTCAAATTTAATTGAAAATATTAAATCAAAGACAAAATTGAAGGATTGCGAGTGTCCAAGGGGCGCCACATAGGATGCCAAGTAGGAAGGGGCGTCCAAAAGCAAACAGTCCAGAATTTTGACTCAGAAAAGACAAAAAACTAAATGCAGACCTGCTGCTTGGTGCTGTACAGTTGTAAGCTTGGCAGAGAGGACTGTGGCCAAAATTTTAACCAAAAACAAGGTACAATTCTGGAGCTGGACAACAAACAAATCAAGTGGCGTCCAAAAAGGGCACTGTTCTATTTTTTTTTGCAAAAAACAAAAAAAATAGTAGCCTGGGTGCCATACAAATCACTGCTTATTGCTTAGTGCCTTGCTGGAGCTGAAGTTGGCATGTGTCCACTTGAAGGAGTGCTAAAGCTAGGCACAGAAGCTGATTTTGTTAAAGGACAGAAGCTGCTGAGTAAAAGAGCTGACTGTGAGGAGTGCTGACTGTTACTCCTCCCTTTGCTGCTCTACACAACAATGGCATCCAAGAACACAAGCAAAACTAGCACCTGAAGACAGCGAAGACACCCCAATGCAAGGATCCCAAGGAAACTAACCAAAAATAATTTTGAAAGAATTTTTTTTATTTTAGACCAAATCTAGAATAAAAAAATAAAGAGAACTCCACTCCTCTTGATTCCAAAATAAGCTAAAAGCATAATTACACACAAGATTACCAGTTTTGCTCTGATACCATATTAGAGTTATTACCAAAATCTAGATAACATGAGTGCAATGAGGACATGATCACACAAGATGAACAAGTGCACACCACATAGATGCTAAAGCAATTTGAAAATAATACAATAAGAGAAATTACACAAGACAAAATGGAGAAAACCAAAATCTGATTAGCATGAATTGGCCAAAATGAAGAATACATATAGGAGAGCTAGAAAGTAACTCCTCCACAAATGGTGGTCAAAGCACCCAAAGAATAGAATCCTCCACAAAAGGTGGTCAAAGCACCCCAAGAATAGACTCCTTCAAAAAAGGTGGTGACAAGGTGCTAAGAATAGAGAAATAACTCCCATACCTAGAATAGGTGGTCAAAAGAGTCACTTATGACATTCTTATGACACCTTATGACACAAATATGACACACAATCTCCACATAAGCTAGCCTATCCCATGAATGTAGGAAAACTCCATGTATGCACAAATATATAATATTCCCTAATTAATAAATAGGGAAAAATAAAAACCTACACTAATATCAACTTGGGTGGCCAATTTAGTGCTAATCAAGAAGAATAATGGTGAGATTAGGCTATGTATTAACTTCAAAAAATTGAAAAAAGAATCAAAGAAGGATAATTATCCCCTCCCTTCCCTTGATCAAGTAATTCAAACTATTTTAGGCTTAGCTATGATGTCCTTCCTTGATGGTTTTTCAGGCTATAACCAAGTACTAGTTGATAAAGAAGACATGATGAAGACAACATTCAAAAGAAAGTGGGGGACCTTTGCTTACAAAAGGATGACTTTTGGATTCATCAACATAGGATCCACCTTCCAAAGAGATATGGATCATGCCTTCCAAGGCCTGATTGTTAAGTGCATCATCATTTACATGGATGATCTAACAATTTTTTCTAAAAATAGAGAAGAGCACTTTATGCACTTGCAACAAGTTTTTGAAATATGTAAAAGGTATGGCATTTCATTGAAACCTAAGAAATGCATATTTTGTGTAACTAAAGGAAAACTATTAGGGCACATTATAACCAAAGATGGCATCTCTATAGACCCTGCAAGAGTGGAGAACATATCTAAAATTGAGCTCCCAGACAGTAGGAAGGAACTAAAGTCATTCTTTGGAAAAATAAATTTTATAAGAAAATTTATTTTGGGTTTTGTAGAAATTGTCAAGCCACTGAATGACATGCTCAAGAAATATGCCAAGGTGATTTGGAAAGAAGAATCCAAAAAGGCATTCAATAACATCAAGTAAGACATTGACTAAGCCCCAATGCTTATAAGTCTCAATTTCTTAGAAGATTTCTATCTTTACTCTTTTGCATCTGATCATACTATGGCTATTGTATTGACTCAAAAAGTTGATAAGTGTAATCACCTAATAGCTTTCATGAGTATAAATTTCAAGAATGTTGAGCTGAAATATTCTATGATTGATAATGATGCATATGTGTTAGTGAAGGTAGTAAATAAATTTAGACACTACATCCTTAGAAATAAGGTGCATGCCATCCTACCTAACCCTACCACCAAACTTATGTTGAGTTAGAATGAGCTGGGAGAATGTAGTGTTAAGTGGATGTTAGTTCTACTTGGAGATGAAAATAAAAAAGTTGGTAAGGTGCCAAAGTTTGATCCAAATGATTTCCAATGCTATCCCTAGGCTAAGTATCATGTAAGTAGACCAACAAAGCTTTCAAGCCAGTGAATGGTATGATTCAATCATATATTTGCTGATCAATGGTGTTTATCCTCAAGGCTTATCCAGGGAACAAAAGAGGGCCTTAAGGCTTAAGGTAGCCCACTACCTAATTAAGGATGGAATACTATACAAAAATAACTTTGAAGGAATCTACCTAAGGTGTGTCTCACAAGAAGAAGCTGCCCAAATTATGGCCACCTTCTATGAGAAGTTGGGCAGTGGACATCCCTATAGAAGGAATACTACCCAAAAGATCTTAAGGGTGGGTTATTATTGGCCCACTATCTTCAAAGATACCCACAAGCATGTAAGAGAATGTCACTCTTGCCAAATTTTTAGCATCAAAGAGCCAAAAGTAGCCATGCCTCTACAACCAGTCATGATTGATAAACCATTCACACAATGGTGTCTAGACTTCATTGGATTGATTAAACCCAACTCATTCAAGGGCCACAAGTATGTCTTAACTACCACAAATTACTACACCAGGTGGATAGAAGTAGTAGCTACCAAGCAATGTAGAAGAGAATAAGTAATTGGCTTCCTAGAAGAAAGTATATATACTAGATTTAGGACCCCAATCTCTCTAGTATGTGATAATAGATTCACATTCATTTCAATTAAGACGACTAAATGGGCCTATGATAATGGAATCACCCTTAAGTTTGCTTCCAATCACTATCCTAAAGGAAATGGCATTTCAAATTCCATAAATAAGAACCTGATGAAGGCAATCAAGAAGTCTACTGAAGACAAGCCTAGAACTTGGCACAAGTTGCTCAAGTTTGCACTCTGGGTTGACAGAATAAGAATCAAGCAAGATTTAAAAGCTTCACCATTCAAGTTGGTGATAGATAGAGCTAATCTTCCCCATCTCCCTTAAATTTCCTACATATAGTTTTATGAAAGAATACATGGAGAGTAGTCAAGAACATGTAGCTTCTAGGATACTAGACCTCATCCAGATGGAAGATGATAGGGAAATTGCTTTTGCTGATTTCAGTAGATACCAAACCACAATAAAAAGGTGGTTTGAAAATATGTCTAAGATCAAGCTGTTTAGGTAGGGAGACTTAGTCTTACTTTGGGAAAAAGTGTCTAAATCCAAAGAAAAGCATGGAAAATTCACGCCCTTGTGGATCAACCCATACTAGATCAGTGAAACATTGAGGAATAACACTTTCAAGCTCAAAGACTTATAAGTGGAAGAGTTCATATTGACTACTAATGGGAAATACATTAAGCATTACTTCTCTACCACCCCTCCTAGGATCTTTATGGAGTAAGGTGTAAGGGGATTAGATTAGAAGTAGGTAGGCTAGTTATTTTGATTTATGCCTCTTTTCTTTCTTATCCCTAATTTGTATATAAGTTTGTTCATATTTTTTTAGTTCCTTTGATTTGCTTTCTCTTGATTTCTATTATGTGTTGCTTGTTCTATGGTTTTCCCTTGATCTTAGAGAATTTTAGAGTCATCCCTAAAGCTTGGAAATTATGAAATTTGCTCCAAATAAACCCCAATCCTAAAGAAAGGGTGTGAACCCCACATAAAGGCAACCCTAGTCTTGAAAACCAACATCATGCTACAAATTTGAGAATCTGAGTACATACAGATGGAGGGGGAATCATTCCATAAGATTTAAGTCATGACCCTAGATTCACACTTGTTTTAAGAAGATTTATGCTTAGGATTTGAGACCTAAATTATCAAGAGCATTCCAGTAGCTAGCACTTAATCAACATCCTTGCATAGGGAAAGGGTTGTATCCCTAAGTGATCCTTCTAAAATCAAATATTTTACTGAATCCTAAGCCTATCTATCTTGGTTCCCAACCTTATTGAAATCTTAAATATCTAAAAATAACAAAAAAATATAATAAGAATACAAGGTAAATTTGAAGCTTTTATAATAAGGTGATTTAAGCAACCTCCACTAGGGATATGGATGCCTGGCTGGTTGTGAAGCAAGGCCATGAGTGGAGCCAAATGTATCTCTATTGAGGATATGGATGCTTGGCTAGTAGTAGAGAAATGCCCAAGCTTTCCCTAAGCTAAATCATAATTCACAAAGAAAAAATGTTCAGTACACCCAGGTCAACATAAATGATTGAAGGAAGAAAGCTAAGGAATACTTCTTGAGCCCTATGGCAAATAGTAAGTGGAATCAAAGCACACACACAACTTAGGTATGTCTTGATGTTTAAACTTAAATCTACTTGTGCAAGGTTTGTTTCAACCACAATTAGATCTAGATGGTAATTTCTTAGGTTAAATGGAATGGTGACCTCAATGTTTATTTGAACTCAGAGTCTAAAAGTTCTAACATATTGCTATGTTTCCCTTGGAAGTCACCATTTGTTGGGACCAACATGCCCCACTCATTTTAAAAATTGGGGACATTTGAGAGACCTATACATCCAAGTTTAAAATATCTAAACATTGAGTTCCCTCTTGAAAGAATTTGAAAATCATCCACTCATGAATGGAACACATTTATGTATTTGGTAAGCCTCTTGTCCTGAACTAACATATCTAATGAAGATGCTCAAGTCATTTTTTTTAGGTTCCCTAGAAGGACTAGGGTTTATTCACGTCAAACCCTAGATGGTCCTTAATTTAACTTCAAATATTGGCAAGAATAATTGAATAAATTAATTATCAAAAGGGTTTACATCATGTGTTTAAACATGACCCAAGCCTTTAATTTATTGCCACCCCTTTTTATTTTTCCTTGGGCCAAAATTAACATGATTTATAATGTCCATTCTTTAAGTCACTTAACTTAGACTAGGTTATCAATACTAAGGCCCTGATATTTAATCTTAACCTTAGTCTTAATAATCTATCCTAAGTATTTATGTCCTCAAACCTAATGGTCATTCATCATATCCCTTGTAGGATCCAATGGTGATTTCTCACTCACAATATTTGATTAGATGGAGCGTATTAAATAAAAATCTCTCACTTAAGTAGCATGCATCATGAAAGGGTCGATGATAACCACTCGCTCACTAGATTTGATCTAATGGCATGAGGCATAGGAAGAAAAATCAAAAGGTACATAAAACCCTAAGGGATAAACATGTGGTGACTTGCTAATCAAAAAAATAAAATTAATAGAACCCACTTAATAAAGGTGTTTAATTAATAACAAGGCTTACCACGAAGATCAATGGTGATTGCTCGCTCACTAGATTTGATCTAGTTATATAAGAGGATCTCTACTGAATAAAAGGGCCCCATTAAAATAAATGGTGATGACCCACTCACAATATTTAATCCAATAGTGTAAAGAGATTGATGACTTTTCAAGGCTCCATGAGTTGAAGACATGGCTGATGCATGACTAAAAAGGTAACTGATAAAGATATGCAACATGAAAGAAATTTGTGAGGTGCCAAGTGTCATGACCATGAACCTAAAGATAAATGGACCAATGGGAATGTAAGAACTTAGATTTAAATCAATGGATCTTGTTAAACCAAAGATCTTGACCCAATGGAGTGAAATAAAGGAGGCTTTTAAAAGCCAACAACTAGTATTCAAAAGGAAATTATGAAAATTACCATGAAAGTATAGAACACTGCCACATGGGCTCCATGTAAGCATCAAAGGAAAAAATAAAAAATCTTTTGAGCTTGAAAACACAAAGGGAATGAAGAAAAGGGTCCCATTAAATCTAAGGCATGTATGAAGTTAAGGCCTGAATAGATCTACCATTAAAGCTCAAAGCCTTAAAACCTCTATAAAGAAGATCCAAGTTGACTCAATTAACTTCACCTGGTCAAGATAGTGTAACTAAGATTTAAGAAACAAGTGCCTTAGTAAAATCCTTGGAAATCTTGAGGAGATAATTTTGTATCATCAATGGCAGTATGTAGACAATAATTGAAGATGGAAGCTGAGCACTATTTGACCTATGACAATGAAGGAAGGGTTTTCAAAGATACTGAGCTAGACTTGGTAGCCCTAAATGTCCATAAGGTTAGGAAGTGGTCAAAATTATTCTTCTTTATGGAAGAATTACAACCCATTTATTAGGAGGAGAAGATAAATGCTACTACACATCAAAGATACAATGATATAGTTACAATTTAGATGGTAGGTTTTCACCATGCAATAACAAAACTAAAGGTAATGCATTGTATCAATGTCCTTGATCCTATTTTTGTGGATTATAGAATAGATGGGGAGTGGATTATTCAAGAGGGAAACACCAAAAGGGTTATGTGTATCACACCCATGTCCTTTGAAACCTATTACAAGCTTCGCTTGTCCCATCTTGAGCTCCCATCCATGAGACATTGGACTAACACCTAGGACCACAATTCGGTTCTCACACCCTGGTTAATCCAAGGATCCCATGTTTTCAGGACACCTGATGGAAAAATCCCTATTTTCCAATTTAGAGAGGGCATTAAGATATCCATGACATTTATAAATAGATCCCTTGGTGCCCCTTCCACTACTTATGTGAACAAAGTCTTGGTATCTTATGTCCAATTTATGCTAGGAGACAAAATGACCCCTCCTGTGGGAGACCTGATAAGATTTTTCTTAGCCAAATAATTCATGACCATTAAAAGAAGGATCTCCAAGAAATTTTATATGATGTCTTATCTATTAGAATCCATCCTAGCCTCTGTGACCTTTCTTGGTATAATAAACTGGTCCCCTGATGGCAAGACCATAATCTCCCACTGTTATTTTAAACTACATATATTCAAGTACATGAACCACATGAAATTTATTTGTGATAGTGTTTTTCCAACCATTTATGAGGTAATCATAGACATCCTTATGCCAAGGATACATCCTATTATCAAGAAACAAGTGGAAACCATGGGGGATGTGTGGTACTACCCAAATTGCACCATGTTGAGGATAGAGGGTTGATAAGTTACATGCTATCAATTTGTAATAAGAACTGTGTGACCTGAAGGGTTGATAAAAACAATGCCTACCCCAACACCAGATGCAATTGAGAACCATAAAAGAACATGGTGCATGTGTTGACAATTGTAGAATAAGTAGTAAAATCATCTCTAAATGTGTCACTTATAGGATTAGTTTCTAAGAGTGGTGTGACTGACAAATGATTTGTAATGATTTTTCCTTTTATTGATTTTTGTAAAAATATTTTTAAACCAAACTCTGTTAATAACATGACCCATTTTGTGATGCAACCAGAGAGATGTGGTTTGGATATTAGAAAATTCAAGGGATCTACTTTTGTGATAACCTAAGTCTCATTATTGACCATGTAATGTCAAAGTTTTTATGTGGAAAAAACTAATGCTAAACATAGTTTTTCTATTATGAAATATTTTTTTAATAATCAACTAAAGTGAAATTGATGTAATAAACTTCTCACTCGGTATGTTGATCATGATGTTGTGCTAAGAGTGTTCCTAAGGCATGATTTGTTTTTGAGATATATAGTAGAAAAGACCTGCCATGTATCAATGGTACTAAAATAGGTGGATTAAGAAGATATTGCTTGATTATATCAAAGCTTTCTTGACAGGCTTGGTCCCAAATAAAATTTGCATCTTTCTTTAATAATTGAGTGGATGATTGAGTTTTATCAGTACGTTGAGCTACAAAATGGTGAATTTCTTGGATCTTGCCTTATAAGGATTGAAGTTGTTTTAAATTCATAAGAGGTGGGTTGTTGATAATTTATTTGACTTTATTAAGGTCAACCTCTATGCCACACTGAGAAATAATGAAACCTAAAAGTGTGCTTGATATAACTTCAAACACACATTTCTTTGGGTTTAATCAAACACTGTATTGTTTGAGTCTTTGAAAGATATTTCATAAATCAATGGTGTGATGTTGTCATTGTTTGGATTTTGCTAATATATCATCAAAATAATCCTCAATAGTATGGTGAATCAAATCAAGAAATATACATGTCATGGTATGCTAATATGTGGCTTCGGCATTTTTTAATCTGAAAGGCATGATAATGTAACAAAATGTACCCTAAGGTGTTGTAAAATATGTTTTCTCTTGATCTTCTTTAGAAATTTTGATTTGGTTATATCCTATAAATCCATCCATAAATGATAAAATTTCATACCTGGCTATGGAATCTACGATCATGTCAATGTTAGGTAAAGGAAAATCATATTTTGGGAATGATTTATTTAAATCTTTAGAATCAAAACAATACTAAATTTGTCTGTTGGGTTTAACCATGGGGACTATATTGGAAACCCATTTAGGGTGTGCTATTGGTTGAATGAATTTAGAATATAAGAGGTATTGGATCTCATATTTGACTAATAGAGCCACCTTAGGATGCATTTTGATTTTTTTTTGTTTAACTAGTTTAGCACCTAGATACAAAGGCATCTAATGAAATGCTATGGATGTATCAATTCTTAGTATATCTAAATAAGACCAAGAAAAGAGTTATAGAAAATCTATTAAATTTTGATGAATATATGTATCCTCTTCCTTTCATAGGGCATTGGCTAACAAGACAATGCGAGGATCTTGATCAATTCCAAAATTAAAATCAATTGTTTCCTCATTAAGTAATGTGGAATGATCTAGTGTGTATGGGGTTGTAGGAATAGTATGCATGGGAATTTGTGTGATGAGGAAATCTATTTTTATGATAGCAAGATGGGAGGTCCTCATATGCTCTAAGAAATTGTAAGAGTGATTCATCATTAGAGAATTCACCTTTTATGTACATATTTGGTGAAAATGTTTGATCAATAAAGTCAAGATAGATCAATGATAATGTTGAAGTATAATTAATGGTATGGTCTACCAATGTACTAGGTTGATAAAACTTTATATGCTTTGAAACTATAGAAGAAGGTTTATCATGAAGAAGGGTAAGTTGATATCCTAATCCTTGCCTTCCATGTTGTGTTGATGCCTTGATAGGATTGATGATTCCTTGTTCATGATTTCTAAGACCTTTACCATGATATCCCATCTTATTAATACATTTAAGTGCAAAAGGGGAAGTAAACTGGTGATTTGGTGTCAGTGCTATTACATAACTTGGAATTGTCTGATGTGTTGCATGGTCCAAAGGTGCACTATAAGTAATGGGTTGTGTAGGTATATTACTAAGATTAAAGTGTGAAATATAATTCTATGGAGATTTGACAACCTAATAGTATTTAAAAGGTTCATTGTCTATTAGGCATGTGTAGATGTAGCCTTTGTGACTAAATTTTAGACAAGCATGAAGTGTAGAAGGGACTGCATGCATATCATGAATCTAAGGTCGATCAAGTAATAAATTATAATTGAGGTCATTTGGCATGACTTATAAAGTAATTGGTAGTGTCTTAGGTCCAAAAGTAATATTGAGTGTTATTTGACCAATGACTTTCTATGGAATGTTGTCAAAACCTCTGATGTTCATATCAGAATGGTCTAGATCATGAGGTTACATATCAAGACGTTTAAGAAAAGAAATGTTGTAAATGTTGAGTCTTGAACCATTATCAACTAACACTCTTTTTACCCCCACATCATTAATTATTAATTGAATATATAGAGGTAGATTTTTTTCAATGATGTGCCATGAGGGTAAATCCTCTTTTTCAAAGGACATATGTTCTTTAGTCCATTGCATTGTGTTCAGGATAGATGAAACATAAGTTGGTTCAGTGGAAATAGGAATTATAGTATTACAAAGGGCTGCATACAACACATATTTGTAAATGTCCAATCAATAAAGGAGCTTGAGAGATAAAACTATATTTGAAGGGGTATTAATCTAAGTGATACAGCTATAGCCATGGGTGTAATCAACCTGCCTATCTTCATAAACTTGGGTGATAACATGTACTGTATGATCTACTATAGGCATAGAGCTGGTAGTAGGTATGGGATAAGATCTAGATGTACCAAATTTGAAGGTAGGATGGATAGATATAACCCTTAGTGTTTGATTGTGTCTAGTAGTGATAGGGAAACACTCAAAAGTAGCTAATGCATTATATGGATCTAGGTAGACACCATGTATGTGGAATGAAATACATGTAATGGGAGTAATGAGTTATACAATAATATGTTTATATAAATAATTCCACATGAGATATAACAAGCAAGGGATAAAGATCATGAATTTATGCAAGAATGCATAATTTTTTTTGCTATCTGCTATGACATTTCTAATGTGTTTAGCATGATAAATTTAAAATTTTTCCATATGAGAGATAGAAAGCAAGAGATAGAGAGCATAAATTTATGAAAGAATGCATAAAAGTATTTGATATGTGCTATGACATTTCTAATGTGTTTAACATGATAGAATTAAAAAAATTTCCATATGAGAGATAGAAAGCAAGTAATGAAACCTTGTATTAAAGACAAGTAAACATTGATTTAAAGGAGAGGCATCGTACTATGTTTAACAATGACTTTATTAATATTATCCCATAGTATAAAAAATAATCATGAAAGATAAATAATGAAGCTTTTTATTAACACGTGGTAAAATTCATCATTCATGTACATGATATGACCAAGTATGATCTCCTTATTATTTGCAAGAAATGCAAGAAAAACTTGTAAATAAGTGAGATCCATTTTTATTTTTATGTGCAATCTAAATTTAGATGTAAGGTGATATCTCAAAAGCAATGGGACCCAGTATATGCAAATAGGGTTTTAAATGAAATTATTTTTAAAATTATTAAGGAATTTTAAAAAATTTGATGTAAATTTCTTATAAGTAAAAAATTAGAAAAATATAGGAAAAATACTGGGACCTAGTATGTGCAACTAGGGTTTGAAAGAAAAATTATTTCAAAATTACTAGTTTTTTTTAAAATTTAATGTTAATTTTTGATTTTATTATGCAGGTAAAATATTAAAAAAATATAGGAAAAATTAGTAGGAAATTTACCCTAGGGTTTTTAGGGTTTTTTTTATGCATAAACAAAGTAAGCCAGGTTCACCAAATGATTTAACTGTTTTGGGAATATTGGAGTCCTATTCCTAATTTAGTTAAGGGTTTGATTTAATTAAATTAGTAAATGAATATAAAATAATTAAGTTACTGATTTGTATAATTTGACTATAATTTGTATCTTTCTAAAAATAGTAATAAGGGAGATAAAAATAATACTTAGCTAGAAACTGATTGAGATGGCTATTGTAGAGTCTAAAATTCATTGTTTGGGATTGGGAAACTATCACAAATTAGGATCTAGCATTCATTTTATGATTGGATAGGAGCATAAAAATAAGATACGTTAGGGTTTGATGTTATATTCCTCTTCTACCATTATTATCTAGGAGACTTGAGCTTTTTGGGTTTTGTTCACTATGTTGGTGTGAGCCTACCTATGGAATTTTTATTGTTGGATGTCCACAAAACTCCCTGTAGAGCTAATTTAGTATTCAAACTCTAGACTCCATTTTTCTTTGACAAACTTTGGGAAAGAGGGGGGGTTAGTGTGTGTAAGATGCACTAAATGTGTTTCTACACCCCTTGTGTGGGCACACTACCTACATACCGATACTTTGAAGAGGGATAAAGCCATATGTAGTTTTCCCACTTGATGTGCTTTGTGAAATAGTGTGTATGAATATAAAAAATGCTAAACTAGGTGTGCTTAAGGTGGCTAGGGACTGGTGTAAGGATTTGGATAAGCTTGTAGTTGTATTATATGGATATATGAAAAGAATAGGGAAGATTGCCTTAATGGTTTTGCTTGTATTCTTGATTGATTTGTGATTATTGCTAACTGATTCTAAATGAACTTTGAATGGACCTTTATAGGGATATGTTAGTCATGGGTTGAATGTATTTGAGTTAGGCTGATAAGAAGGATAGGAACCAAAAATAAATGACCATTGGTGGTAAAAATGCACTTGGACAAGAGCACCATAAATAGACACCTTAGGGTTTGGTGCTATAGTCCAAGTTGGGTGCTATAATCCTAAGGGAATGGGACATAGGAGATAGAATCATCACTAGAAATGCTACCTGAAAGAGGTGGAATCACTGTCTGAAAGGCTACAAATGACTGGGAATCAGTGAAAATATGCTTATGAGGGTCATTCCATACTCAAGTTACCGATTTTCACATTTTATATGACTACAATTAGTTTCTCATGTTTGTGTTTTTGCTAAGCTCTATATTTTTCTCCAAAATAAGTTTTTGAGTTCTTGATGCATTGGTAAAAGGAATTATCTCATGTTTAAAATTGGAAATATTCTCAAATGATTTAAGATTTGAATTTAGTTTATTGGAGTAACATGTAGAGAAAAGCCAAGGGACAGGGTTATCATATTTGGATTATTTTTCTCACGTTTGGGTTTTTGGAAAAAGTTTAGTTTGAAATTTGACAATAGTATATGCAGGTTGTATGGGGCATGTTTAGGATGTCTATTTTGGGAAAATTTGCATTTTAGTATATATGTTGTTAGTTACATTGTGTAAATAGAGGCTTATAAGACCCTTTTTCAAGCACCGTTTGTAATTGTAATAATTTTACAAACATTTTGTAGACATGCATGATATTTGCATATTTTATAAGTCCCTCACTCATTTTGGGCATTTATTTGTAACTATAAAAAGTGGTTACAATTAGCATGTATATTTATTACACTAACAAATGGGTTTGCAGTTGCACTTGGTGATTATTTAGTAGTGATTGAAAGATTCACCATTTTGGAGATGTGACATTTGCACAAGTAATTTGATTCTATATATAATTTGGTATTGGATAGATATTTATTTCACTAGCATTTTAGGGTTTCAATTTGATTTTTGAATCATTACCATGATATTTTTAGTGATGTTTTGTAGAGTGAACCTTATGCAGATTTAGAGAGTGATTTGACCTTTTGGGGACCAAAAGGGTTTTATTGGGGAGGTATGATCTAGAGTATTTTCACTTGTCATATGGTTTGAAAGAAAAAATGAGAAAAAGACAAGTGTCACTATGGAAAATTGACATGTGGAAAAAATATAAAATTTTTATACAATTAATTTTTATATTTGAATTCTTTTATTATGTTGCTAATGGGTGTTATGTTGCAGATGTGGGACCAAACTGACTTTACTCACATTACCCCATTATCAATCTTGCCATATAAATTTGCTAATGCCACCAAGATATTCTTTCCATATAACCAATTATTCTCACTATAATTCTTCCATTTTCAAAATATTAATAATATCCAAATTATGGTTTTTAATTACTCCCATTGTAATTTATCAAAATATTATTAATATCTTATTTTATGGTTTTATTAAACCATTGGATAATTTTGCCTATCCTAAATTTTAATTATCCCCATGTGAATGGTTATTAAAAAAAAAGACCATGGGATATTGTTAAAAAAAAAAACTTGTATCCCATTTTAATAAAATCTTTATACCATTCATGACGTTTTCCACATGGAATTCCATTCCACTTTGCATGTGGGGTGAGTTTTGTTTATTTAATGGAGATATTTTAATGGGATATGTTTTTAAACCTTATCCATTACCTTTGGTGTTTGGCATTAAACTCTTCTAAATATGCATGCCTTAAGCCTTACCCACGTGGATATCCTTTTAATTTCAATGGTTTTAGATGGGGGCATATTTGGTCTTTATTTATTTGCGTAGGAAATGTTTTAATAAACTTTATCCTCATGTTTTTATGTTTGGCACTTAACATGCATCTACCCACCCTATTCTCTACGTGGGTCTTTCACTTGTCTTTAGTGTGGTTCACAGTTGGTGGGAAGATCTTGGTCTTCATGGACCATGATAATTATGAGAAGGATTTGTTAATTAAAACTTGGTGTTAAAATTCATGCCATTATTTCCACCAAAGCTCCACATATGGCATGGATTCAATAAACATGAGACATGTTTTAAAACCTTCATGTCATTATTTATGCTTAGCACTTAAAATGCATTATTAAATATTAGTGCTAAACTCCTTCACATGCACATGTTATTCCCCATTCTCCACGTGGATTATCCACCTGATCTTTGAATGGTTGGTGGTTTTATGTGGAAGATCATGGTTTTTATTTGTGTGAAGAATTTTATTAAATAAAGTATGGAGTTTCAATCTCCCATAAATTATGGGATTTTATTTCATTTAAATTAGCATGCAAGCTAATTATAGGAGATCAGTACACTTCAGGGGTAAAATTAGTTTTTAAGCCAACATGGGATATAAAAAATCTTATTTCATTTTATATTGTGGATGATTTTTATTATCTAGAGAATAGAGAACAACTTAAAAAATATTACAGAAGTATATTTTTTGTACAAAGATAACCCAATTGAGGCCATTTTGCCTATTAAACTTGTAAAAATTATAGAGATAATTATTTTTGTCAGTTTGTAAAAACTATAGAGATATTTATTTGCCTATTTTGGAGAAGAAAATACTTGTAGATATTCAAATGAATAAGGAGACATTTGATGATTAGGTTTAGAGTCTTCAATATCTAGTTTTCAATTCTATTGTAGGTGACAAGGTTCATTTATCATTATTATGAGTTGTATTATTACTTATAAATTGATTTGTAATGGATCATATTATTATTATTTAGCAATATTGGGGATGTATCTAATTGGTGAACCCCATAAAAAATCTCTAATATCTATTTATTTTAGTTTTCCAATAGTATATCATTTTAAATTATTATTGATATCTAGAATTAAATCATGGAAAATTGATTAAGAGACTATTTGAAAAAATAAAAAATATGAATTGAATGTTTTATCTGAATAATAAAGTTATATGAGTTTACAAAACACTCATATGCATAATTGTTTAGACCATTTACATTTAGATTTAAAAGTCAATTCCTTTAATTAAAAAAAAAAGGAAAATAACTTATTTTTAAAAATCTATTTTTAAATAAACAATGTTGATAGTAAGGGGCTACTCACTATTTATGGATCAATTTGGTATCAGAGCAGTTGATGAATATGATTTAACAGTGTGGTTTACCTATGGTTAATAGTTTGTTATTTGAAAATTATTGTAGTTGGTTTAGTTATGTGTTGAATATAGGAACAAGTGAACTATGGGCAAGTTGTCAGAATAGGAAAAGCTTGATGAGCTTGAGTCATATACTTAATAGATTCAAGAAGAGAAATCTCTTTTTAGATTAAAATTTTATTCCTTGGAAGAGGAAGTTGAAAGGTTGAAAACGAAGTTACAAGCCAAGAATGAGATCTTGGCAAGACAACAAACTAGTGAACAAGTCAAGGATTTGCCTTCCACATCAGATACAGATGAAAGCACTATAAGTGAATGTTAGTCACCAATTAATTTTTATTCTCATGATGAATCTAGTAATAATAATTTTCTTAAATTTGAATTGTATACAAAAAGAATAAGTTAAAAATTACTTATTAAAATGGGACTTAAAGGAAAAGGCCTTGGAAAATATGGCCAAGGCACTACTAACCCCATTCATGTAGAGGATAGACCTCCTTTTTTAGGTTTGACATATACTAGTGTGAAAATGGAAGCTGGTAGAAATTTTAGAATCATTGAAGGAAGACAAGCTTCCAACAACAAAGTGTTCAAGTCACTAGTCTTGTAGAGTGATATGATATAGAGAAAAAGAAGTCCATCCTCAAAAAAAGATGGTGTTGTGTGCATGCATGATTTAAGAAAAGGTAACATCATTCCACCTTCTCATACTTGCACTAGTAATAAAAAACTTGGTAAATATTCCAATGTATATTTCAATTATGAAAATAAGGACTTATTATCACAGGTTTTTTGGTCTAAATATCCATGCAATTTTTGTGGATTAAATAGTCACTATGTTGCCTTATGTTGGAAAAGAAAACTAGTTCTTAGGATGTTTATGTTTTCTAAAGATAAACAAATGGGTTATAATCATTGTACTCTTTGTAATCTAAGTGGTTAAAAAAATGATAAATTTTGGGTATTGTATCCACAACTATGTCTTAAGTATTGCAGGAAGACATCCATGAAGAATGTTTCATCTGTAAGCAAATAGGAAGTTGTTTCAAATCCAACAGTTTTAGATATGATCCATGCATCTACTCAGGTATTCATTGAGGAAATTAAACAATCTAAATAGGAAAATATGATAAAGTGGGTTGGAAAGTAATTCCTTAATTTCATGTTTGCATAGCTATGATAGTTTATTAGCATTGAAATGTTCAAAGTAGTTTTGAAATTCCATTAAAAGGAATATATTTTAGTTTTGAACATATTTTTGGAGATACTAGCTGTGAGGAATTCCAAGAGACAAGTTTATCACACTTGGATTATTTTCTCATGTTTGTGGTTTTGTTAAGCTCTATATTTTTCTCCTAAATAAGTTTTTGAGTTCTTGATGATTTGGTAAAAGGAAATAACTCATGTTTAATTTTGGAGATATTCTCAACTGATTTAAGATTTCAATTTGGTTTATTGGAGTAACTTGTAGAGAAAATCCAAGGAACAGGTTTATCATACTTGGATTATTTTTCTCATGTTTGGGTTTTTGGAAAAAGTTTAATTTGAACTTTGACAATAGTATGTGTAGGCTATATGGGGCATGTTTAGTATGTCTATTTTGGGAAAAATGCATTTCAGTGTATATGTTGTCGGTTACATTGTGCAAATAGAGGCTTACAAGACCCTTTTGTAGGAACCATTTGTAATTGTAATAATTTTACAAACTTTTTGTATCCATGCATGATATTTACATATTTTATAAGTCCCTTACTCATTTTGGGCAGTTATTTGTAATTGTCAAAAGTGGTTACAATTAGCATCTATATTTATTACACTAATAACTTGTTTTTGTTGGGGGATCAAACCAACAATAGATTACACTTGTGAAAGCAATAAACGCGGAAATAAATCAGATAGATAAGTAACTGAAATGATAAATAGCACAGAACAAGATATACAAGAAAACACCCTGAAAACTTGTATTGAAACTCTTTACAATAGGAATACAATGAAGAAACTTCGTTCTTCCACACCTCTCTCAGATGCACACAAGATCTCTCACTAGATCTCTATTCCTCAAGAGCTCTCTCTCGAGTACACTCAAATCCAACAACCTAGATTGATGCAACTCTGTACTGTCCTTCAAACATTCACAATGTTCTACTATTACAGTTCTACACTTCAACACACTTCTAAGCTAAGAAGATCTTTCCTACATATAGAAATAGGAAACTTGAGCATGCTCTTACAACGAACAGTTAAGCCTCTTGAACAAGGGCTCTAAAAATAATATTGCTAATAATAGAGACGCAAGCTTGAGTCCACGACTCAAACTTATCATGCAA
Organism: Torreya grandis; assembly: GCA_037957365.1. NCBI lineage: Eukaryota > Viridiplantae > Streptophyta > Pinopsida > Cupressales > Taxaceae > Torreya > Torreya grandis. The sequence goes on along the minus strand of JARHVA010001410.1, from coordinate 444,244 downwards.
ACACTCGCTTCTGTCCATGAAAATAGCTTTCTGGACACGCAGGTAACCGACGTTGGTTCCTGCCTGTTCGCCTGTGACCGTCGTCGGCCGACCCTATTGCCGATGTCGGTGCCTCTTCAACTGCTACTGACCGACGTCGGTCACTCCTAACCGACGCCGGTGTCTGTGTAGACCCGAACCTATTTTAGTATGCTCCTTGGTGAAGCTTTTAGCTCCACACCCTAACAATCTCCCACTTGGAGATAAACCAGCTGCACCAACCTGTACAGCAACATCTTCTAGCTCCTCCATCTTCAATTCAATCATGAAGACCAATAGAAGTTAAATGCAAGTTGAACTTCTCCTTCGTAACCGGCTTTGTTAGCATATCAGCAGGATTCTTGTCTGTATGGATCTTCTCCAGCTTCAACTCACCATCTTCCAATACCTGCCATATGAAGTGGTACCTTAGCTGTATGTGCTTGGTTCTTGAGTGAAAAGCTGAGTTCTTAGCCAAATGGATTGCACTCTGACTGTCACTATACAATCTACAACTCCCATGCTCCCTTCCAAGCTCTTCCATGAACCGTGTCATCCATATCATCTCCTTGCTAGCTTCTGTAGCTGTAATATATTCTGCTTCTGTAGTTGACAAGGCAACAACCTTCTGCAACTTAGATATCCAACTAACTGCCGTTCCACCTACAGTAAAAACATAACCTGTGGTGCTTCTTCTACCATCCAAATCCCCTGCCATATCTAAATCTACATAACCATGTAGAGAAGTATCTGAACCTCCATAGCACAAATGCTTGCTGCTGGTTCCTCTCAGATATCTAAGGATCCATTGAATCGCTTTCCAATGTTCCTTACCTGGATTGGCCATATACTTACTTACTACTCCCACTGCTTGGGCAATATCTGGTCTAGTACACACCATTGCATACATCAAACTCCCTACTGTGGAAGAATATGGAACCTTACTCATGTACTCTACCTCATCATGTGAATTGGGACATTGTTCTTTACTTAACTTAAAATGTCCAGCCATAGGTGTACTTACCAGTTTTGCATCCTGCATATTAAACCTCTCCAACACCTTGTTCACATAATCTTCTTGAGACAATATCAACCTATGATTTTTCCTGTCTCTCCTAATGCTCATGCCAAGGATCTTCTTCGCTGCTCCCAAATCCTTCATAGCAAACGTTTGAGCTAACTTCTCCTTATGCTCAGAGATATCCTGCATGTGAGACCATGCAGCATGTCATCTACATACAACAATAGAATAATATATCTACCATTATCAAATCTCTTGAAATATACACAATGGTCCGATTGACACCTACTGTAGCCATGCTCAGTCATAAACCTATCAAATTTTAAGTACCATTGCCTTGGAGCTTGCTTGAGGCCATACAAGCTTTTCTTTAACCTGCACACAAACTTCTCCTTACCCTTGACCTCAAATCCTTCTGGCTGTTCCATATAAATTTCCTCATCCAAATCTCCATGAAGAAACATTGTCTTAAAATCTAGCTGCTCGAGATGCAAATCCTCAAAAGCAACCAAAGACAATACAACCCTTATAGAAGTCATCTTAACAACAGGAGAAAAAATTTCACCAAAGTCAATACCTGGCTTTTGTGCAAATCCTTTTACCACTAATCTGGCCTTGTATCGCATCTGTCCATCCTCACTTTCCTTCAACCTGTAGGTCCATCTGTTCTTCAGTGTTCTCTTACCAGCTGGCAACTCAACCAAATCCCATGTTTGCTTCTCTCTTAAGGACTCCATCTCCTCAACCATGCCACACTCCCACTTACTCCTGGACTCCACCTGTATTGCTTCTTCAAAACTCTCTAGTTCTCCACCATCGGTTAGCAATAAATAATATAAGGAAGGAGAATATCTAATTAGAGGCTTACTTACCCTTTCAGACCTCCTGATGGGTGTCTTGGACTCGTTCTCAACACGCTATCCACCCAAATTTTCTGACAGTGACCGACCTCGGCCACCTGTAGACCTGTTACTGGCCGACGTCGGTTATGCCTGACTGACCTCGGTGCTTGGTCTACCGACGTCGGTCTCTGTATGACCGACATCAATTTCTGAACTATCGACGCCAGTTCCTAATCTGCCGACGTCGGTCTCTGTGTTTTCCTACAAGTGATTATTTCTTTTTCTCGTGAGCTCATTTTGGACCATAACTTCGTCCAATTCACTATTGCTCTGCCCAGATTGATCCAGCTTCCTTATCTGATCACTGTACATCACTCTTTCATTGAAAACAACATCACGACTCCTGATTACCTTGTTAGTTCCTAGATTCCAGAATCTGAAACCAAAATCATCTGAGCCATAGCCTATAAACGTGCACCTCATAGACTTAGCATCAAACTTCTTTCTATTTTCCTTATCTATGTGCACAAAGGCTTCACTACCAAAAACTTTGAGATATGAGAGATCTACCTTTTTACCTGTCCATGCCTCTTTTGGAATTCCACCATCCAGAGCTGTAGAGGGTCCTCTGTTAATCAGGTACACTGCGGTGTCAACTGCTTCTGCCCAAAACTCTAAGGGCAACCCTGCATGCAATCTCATACATCTTGCATGCTCCATGATAGTTCTGTTCATCCTTTCAGCAATACCATTCTGCTGAGGTGTCCTTGGAACCATCCTTTGCCTACAGATTCCATGTGTATAACAATACAATTTGAACTTAAGACTGCAGAACTCACCGCCATTATCAGAGCTCAGGCACTTTAATTTTTTGCCTATTTCATTCTCAACCATGGCTTTCTAAAACTTAAAAGTCTCAAAAACATCAGATTTCTTTTTAATACAGTAGATCCATACCTTTCTTGTGGCATCATCTATGAATGTAACATAGTACCGTGATCCACCAATAGAGGCTACCTGAGCCAGTCCCCACACGTTTGTGTGAACAAGCTGCAACTTTTGCCTTTTCTTAGTAGACCCAGTCTTGAGAAAACTAACCCTTTTCTATTTTCCAAATACACAATGCTCACAAAATTCTAGATCCATACTTTTCAAATCTGAAAGCATACCTTTAGACTTAAGAATTGACATCCCCTTCTCACTCATGTGGCCAAGCCTTGAGTGCCACAATTTACAATCCACACCTGAAGTAGATAAAACTAAAGGAGATTTGTTAGTAACACAATTACACAAATAGAGAGTACCTTCTCTCTTACCTCTGGCCATAACTAGTGCACCCTTGGTCACTTTCCAAGAATCTGCTGTGAGAGTTACTGTACAACCCTCATCACCTAGCTTACCTGTAGAAATCAAATTTCTCTTCAAACTAGGAACATGCATCACTTCTCTCAACACCCATGTGTTGCCATTCTACATCTTCAGCTGCACTTTACCTTTGCCAGTAATCTTACAAGGCTCATCATCCCCTAAGTACACTATTCCAAAATCTCCATGGATATAGTCACTGAAATATTCTCTATTAGGGGTAGCATGGAAAGATGCACCAGAATCTAATACCCAAGATTCTATGTTATTATGCAAAGAGAAAATTAAAGCATCCTGTGCAATACCTGCAACCTTGGCTTCTTCCTTTCCTTCGTGCTGGTTGTCCTCCTTAGGCTTTGACCAATAATCTCTGCTTATGTGCCCCATCTTTCCACAATTCCAGCATTGTGGCTTCCTGCCATTCCTGGATTTGGATCTTCCTCTCACCTTAGACTTAGATCTTGATCTCCTCTTGCTCTTTTCTTTTTGCCTTCCCCTGCTCTCAAAATTTAAAGCGTTCCCAGATGTCTCTTCTGTGCTTTTCCTGCGTATTTCCTCATTCAAGATAACACTAACAACATCCTCTACTTTCAAAATATTTGATGCAGATGCAGTATTAGAAACTGCCATTACTAAGCCATGCCAGCTTTCAAGCAAAGAACATAATATCAAAAGAGCTTTTATTTCATCTTCAAATACAATATTGACAGAACTTAACTGATTAACAATTCCATTGAAATCATTCAGATGAGTAGAAACAGATCCACCTTCATTCATATACAAATTAAATAACTGCTTCATAAGATATACCTTATTTGAAGCTGAGGGTTTTTCATACATATTTGCTAACATAGTCATCAACTCTACCGTAGTTTTTGCCTGTGACAAATTAGATATCACAGTGGAGGCCAGACTCAGTCTTATAGACCCAAGAGCCTTTCTGTCAAGAACTTCCCATTCTTCATCCTCCATGTCCTTGGGCTTCTTTGCTATCCCACCTAACGGTAAGTAGAGATCTTTCTGATACACATAGTCCTCTATCTGCATTCTCCAATGTTGGTAGTTCTTGCCATTAAACTTTTCCATTCTCAACTTACTTTCTTCTGCCATTGCTTCTCCCACTCAAACAGAAATCCCTGCAAAAACCCCTGTGAGCAACCTGTAATCTGTAACCTATAACCTGTAACCAAGGCTCTGATACCACTTGTTGGGGGATCAAACTAACAATAGATTACACTTGTGAAAGCAATAAACGCAGAAATAAATCAGATAGATAAGTAACTGAAATGATAAATAGCACAGAACAAGATATACAAGAAAACACCCTGAAAACTTGTATTGAAACTCTTTACAATAGGAATACAATGAAGAAACTTCGTTCTTCCACACCTCTCTCAGATGCACACAAGATCTCTCACTAGATCTCTATTCCTCAAGAGCTCTCTCTCGAGTACACTCAAATCCAACAACCTGGATTGATGCAACTCTGTACTGTCCTTCAAACATTCACAATGTTCTACTATTATAGTTCTACAATTCAACACACTTCTAAGCTAAGAAGATCTTTCCTACATATAGAAATAGGAAACTTGAGCATGCTCTTACAACGAACAGTTAAGCCTCTTGAACAAGGGCTCTAAAAATAATATTGCTAATAATAGAGACGCAAGCTTGAGTCCACGACTCAAACTTATCATGCAAACACTCACTTCTGTCCACGAAAATAGCTTTTTGGACATGCAGGTAACCGACGTCGGTTCCTGCCTATTTGCCTGTGACCGTCGTTGGCTGACCCTATTGCCGATGTCGGCGCCTCTGCAATTGCTACTGACCGACGTCGGTCGCTCCTGACCGATGCCGGTGTTTGTGTAGACCCGAACCTGTTTTAGTATGCTCCTTGGTGAAGCTTTTAGCTCCACACCCTAACAGTTTTGAAATTGTACTTGGTGATTATTTTGTAGTGATTGGTAGATTCACCATTTTGGAGATGTGACATTTGTACAGGCAGTTTACTTCTATCTATAATTTGGATTAGATAGATATTTATTTCATTAGAATTTTAGGGATTCAATTTGATTTTTGAATTGTTACCATGATATTTTACAATTATGTTTTGTAGAGTGAACTATCTTCAGATTCAGAGAGTGATTTAACCTTTTGGGGACCAAAAGGGTCATATTAGGGAGGTTTCATCCAAAGGATTTTCACTCATCATATGGTTTAAAAGGACAACTTTGAAAATGACAAGTGTCAAAATGGAAAATCAACACATGGTAAAAATATAAAAAGTTTACATAATTAATTTTTATATTGAAATTATTTTATTATGTTGTTAATGGGTGTTATGTTGTAGATGTGGGATCAAACTAACTTTACCCACATTACCTTGTTATCAACCTTGCCATATAATTTTTCTAATGTCACCAAGATATATTTTTTCACATAACCAATTATTCCCACAGTAATTCATCCATCTTCAAAATATTAATAATATCCAAATTATGGTTTTTAATTATTCCCATTGTAATTTATCAAAATATTATCAATATCCTATTTTATATTTTTATTAAATCATTGGATAATTTTGCCTAAGTCCTAAATTTTAATTATCCCCACATGAACGGTTATTAAAAAAAATACCATGGGATATTGTTTAAAGAAAAAAAAACCTTTATCCCTTTTTGATAAATTTTTTATACCATTCATGACCTTTTCCACGTGGAATTCCATTCCACCTTACATAAGGGGTGAGTTTGGTTTATTTAATGGAGATATTTTAATGGGACATGTTTTTAAACCTTATCCCTTACCTTCGATGTTTGGAATTAAACTCCTTTAAACATACATGCATTAAGCCTTACCCACATGTATATCCTTTTAATTTCAATAGTTTTGGATGGGGGCATATTTGGTCTTTGTTTATTTACATGGGAGAATTTTTAATAAAATTTATCCTCATGTTTTTATGTTTGGCACTTAACATACATTCTTAACATGCATCCACCCACCTTTTTTTCTATGTGGGTCTTCCACTTGTCTTTAGTGTGGTTGGTGGTTGGTGGGAAGATCTTGGTCTTCATGGACCATGCTAATTATGAGAAGACTTTGTTAATTAAAGCTTGGTGTTAAAATTCAAACCATTATTGGCACCAAAGCTCCAAATATGACATGGATTCAATAAATTTGGGACATGTTTTAAAACCTTCATGTCATTGTTTATGTTTGGCACTTAACATGCATTATTAAATCTTAGTGCTAAACTCCTTCTTCACTTGCACACATTATTCCTGATTCTCCACGTGGATTATCCACTTGAACTTTGCATGGTTGGAAATTTTGTATGGAAGATTATGGTTTTTATTTGTGGGAAGAATTTTATTACATAAAGCATGGAGTTTCAACCTCCCATAAATTATGGGATTTTATTCCATTTAAATTAACATGCAAGCTAATTACAGGAGATCAATACACTTCAGGGGTAAAAGACATTTGTTAGCCAACATTGGATATAAACAATATTATTTCATTTTATATTGCAGATGATTTTTATTATCTAAAGAATAGAGAATATATTATAGAAGATATATATTTTTTGTACAGAGGCAAAATTTTGGAATAACCTGATTGAGGCCATTTTACCTATTAAGTTTGTAAAAAATGTAGAGATAGTTATTTTTATAAGCTTATAAAAATTAAAGAGAGAGTTATTTGCCCATTTTGGAGAAGAATAAGGAGACATTTGATGATTAGGCTCAGAGTCTTCAATATCTAGTTTTAAGTTCTATTGCAGGTGACAAGGTTCATTTATCATTATTGGGAGTTGTATTATTACTTGAAAAATGATTTTTAATGGATCATATTGTTATTTATCAATATCAAAGATGTAACCAATTGGTGAACCTTGTAAAAAATCTCTGGTCTCTTTTGTTTCAATTTTCCAATAGTATATCAGTTTAAATTATTATTGATATCTAGAATTAAATAATGGAAAATTGATTAAGAGACTATTTGAAGAAATTAAAAATATGAATTGAATGGTTTATCTGATAATAGAGTTATATGATTTTATAAAACACTCATATTTATAATTGTTTAGACCATTTACATTTGGATTTAAAATTCAATTCCTTTAATTAAAAAATGGAAAAATGACTTATTTTTAAAAATTCATTTTTAAATAAATGGTATTGATAGTAAGGGGATACTCACTATTTACATATTAGTTTGGTATTAGAGTAGTTGATCAACATGATTTAATAGTGTGGTTTACTTGTGGTTAATAGTTTGCTATTTGACAATTATTGTAGTTGGTTCACTTGTGTGTTGAATATAGGAATAGGTGAACTATGGGCAAGTTGTCAAAATAGGAAAAGCTCGATGATCTTGAGTCATATAATCAATAGATTCAAGAAGAGAACTCTCTCTTGAGATTTAAATTTTATTCCTTGGAAGAGGAAGTTGAGAGGTTGAAAACTGAGTTATAAGCCAAGGATGAGCTCTTGGCAAGACTACAAAATGGTGAACAAGTGAAGGATTTACCTTCCACATCAAATGTAAATGAATGCACTGTAAGTGAACGTGAGTCACCAATTAATTTTCCTTCCCATGATGAATCCAAAAATAATGATTTTGGTAAATTTGAACTATTATATAAAAGGAATAAGTTCAAAATTACTTGTTAAAATGGGATTTAAAGGAAAAGGCCTTGGAAAAGATGGCCAAGGCATTGCTAACCCCATTTGGGTAGAGGATAGACCTTGTTTTATAAGTTTGGAATATACTAGTGTAAAAATGGAAACTAGTGAAAATTCTAGAATTATTGAAGGAAGACAAGCTTCCAACAATAAAGTTTTCAAGTCACTAGTCTTGTAGAGTGATAACATGCAGAGAAAAAGAAGTCCATCCTCACAAAAAGATGGTGTTATGTGTAGACATGATTTAATAAAAGGTAACATCATTCCACCTTCTCATACTTGCACTAGTCCTAAAAAACCTAGTAAATATTCCAATGTATATTTCAATTATGAAAATAAGGACTTATTATCATAGGTTTTTTGGTCTAAATATCCATGCAATTTTTTTGGATTAAATAATCATTATGTTTCCTTATGTTGGAAAAGAAGTCCAACTCTTAGGATGTTTATGTTTTCTAAAGAGAAAAAAATGGGTAATAATCATTTTACTCATTATAATCTAAGTGGTCACAAAAATGATAAATGTTGGGTATTGTGTCCATAACTATGTCCTAAGTATTGCAGAAAGACATCCATGAAGAATGATGCATACGTAAGCAAAAAAGAAGTTGTTTCAAATCTAATAGTTTTAGATATGACCCATGTAGCTACTTAGGTATTATCTGGAAATTAAACCACCTAAATAGGAAAATGTGATAAAGTAGGTTGGTAAGTAATTACTTAGTTCATGTTTGCATAGCTGTGATAGTTTATTAGCATGAAAATATTCAAAGTAATTTTTGGATCCCATTAAAAGGAATATATTTTGGTTTTGAACATATTTTTGGAGCTACCAGCTATGAGGAAATCCAAGAGATAAGTTTATCATACTTGGATTATTTTCTCATTTTTTTGGTTTTGTTAAGCTCTATATTTTTATCGTAAATAAATTTTTGAGTTCTTGATGCATTGTTAAAAGGAATTAATTCATGTTTAAACTTGGAGATATTCTCAAATGATTTAAGATTTGAATTTTGTTTATTGGTGTAACCTATAGAGAAAAGTCAAGGGATAGGTTTATCATACTTGGATTATTTTTCTCACGCTTGAGTTTTTGGAAAAAGTTTAGTTTGAACTTTGACAAAAATATATGTAGGTTGTATGGGGCATGCTTAGTATGTCTATTTTGGGAAAACTTATATTTTAGTATTTATGTTGTCAGTTACATTATGAAAATGGAGGCTTATAAGACCCTTTTTTGGGTACCATTTATAATTGTAATAATTTTACAAAGTTTTTGTAGCCATACATGATATTTGCATATTTTATAAGTCCCTCACTCATTTTGGGCATTTATTTGTAATTATCAAAAGTGGTTATAATTAGCATGTATATTTATTACACTAACATATTGGTTTATAGTTGAACTTAGTGATTATTTTGTAGTGATTGGTAGATTCACCATTTTGGAGATGTGACATTTGTACAAGCAATTTACTTCTATCTACAATTTGGTATTGGATAGATATTTCTTTCACTAGCATTTTAGGGATTTAGTTTGATTTTTGAATTGTTACCATGATATTTTGTAGTGATGTTTTGTAGAGTGAACCATTTGTAGATTTAGAGAGTGATTTGACTTTTTGGGAACCAAAAGGGTCTTTTTAGGGAGGTTTGATCTAGAGGATTTTCAATTGTCTTATGGTTCAAAAGGAAAAATGTGGAAAAGACAAATTTCATAATATAAAATTGACACATGGCAAAAATATAAAAACTTTATACAATTAATTTTTATATTAAAATTATTTTATTATGTTGCTAATGGGTGTTGTGTTTTAGATGTGGGACTAAACTGACTTAACTCACATTACTTTGTTATCAACCTTGCATATAATTCTTATAATGCCACCAAGATATTCTATCCACAACAAATTATTCCCACCATTATTCCTCCATTTTATAAATATTAATAATATCCAAATTATGGTTTTTAATTACTCCCATTATAATTTATCAAAATATTATTAATATCCTATTTTATGGTTTTATTAAACCATTGGATAATTTTGCCTAAGTCCCAAATTCTAATTATCCCCATGTGAATGGTTATTAAAAAAAAAAAGACCATGTGATATTGTTTTAAAAAAACAAACCTTTATCCCATTTTAATAAAATATTTATACCATTCATGACCTTTTCCACATGGAATTCCATTCCACTTTGCATGGGGGGTGAGTTTGGTTTATTTAATGGATATATTTTAATGAGACATGTTTTTAAACCTTATCCTTTACCTTTGGTGTTTGACATTAAACTTCTCTAAACATGCATGCCTTAAGCCTTACCCACATTGATATCCTTTTATTTTCAATGGTTTTGGATGGGGGCATATTTGGTCTTTGTTTATTTACATGGGAAATGTTTTAATAAACTTTATCCTTATGTTTTTATATTTGGCACTTAACATGCATCCACCCACCTTTTTCTCTACGTGGGTCTTCCAATTGTCTTTAGTGTGGTTGGCAGTTGGTGGGAAGATCTTGGTCTTTGTGAACCATGCTAATTATGAGAAGGCTTTGTTAATTAAAGTTTGGTGTTAAAATTCATACCATTCTTGGCACCAAATGTCCACATATGGCATGAATTCAATAAACATGGGACATGTTTTAAAACCTTCATGTCATTATTTATGTTTGGTGCTTAACATGCATTATTAAATCTTAGTGATAAACTCCTTCACATGCACACGTTATTCCCCATTATCCACATGGATTATCCACTTTACCTTAGCATAGTTGGTGGTTTTATGTGGAAGATCGTGGTTTTTATTTATGGGAAGAATTTTATTAAATAAAGCATGGAGTTTCAATCTCCCATAAATTATGGGATTTTATTTCCTTTAAATTAGCATGCAAGCTTATTATGAGATATTAGTACACTTCAGGGGTAAAAGAAGTTTGTTAGCCAACATTGGATATAAATAATCTTATTTAATTTTATATTGTGGATGATTTTTATTATCCAAAGAATAGAGAATAGTGTACAAAATATTATAGAAGCTGTATGTTTTTTATAAAGAGGCAAAATTTTGGAATAGCTTGATTGAGGCCATTTTGCCTATTAAGCTTGTAAAAATTATAGAGATAGCTATTTTTGTAAGCCTGTAAAAATTACAAAGAGAGTTATTTGCCTATTTTTGAGAAGAAATTACTTGCAGAGCTTGAGATGAATAAGGAGACATTTTTTGATCAGGTTTAGAGTCTTTAATATCTAGTTTTTAGTTTTATTACAGATGACAAGATTCATTTATTATTACTTGCAAATTGATTTTTAATGAATCAAATTGCTATTTAGTAATCTCATGGATGTAGCCAATTGGTGAACCCTTTAAACCATCTCTGGTCTCTATTTATTTTAGTTTTTCAATAGTATATCATTTTAAATTATTATTGATTTCTAGAATTAAATCATGGAAAATTGATTAAGAGACTATTTGAAGAAATAAAAAAATATGAATTAAATGTTTTATCTGAACAATAAAGTTATATGAGTTTACAAAACACTCATATTTAAAATTTTTTAGACCATTTACATTTATATTTAAACGTCAATTCCTTTAATTAAAAAAATGGAAAAATGACTTATTTTTAAAAATGCATTTTTAAATAAATAATATTGATAGTAAGGGGCTACTCATCGTTTATAGATCAGTTTGGTATGAGAGCAGTTGATCAACATGATTTAAAAATATGGTTTACCTATGGTTAATTTTTTTTTATTTGATAATTATTACAATTGGTTCAGTTGTGTGTTGAATACTGGAACAAGTAAGCTATGGACAAGTTGTCAAAATATAAAAATCTCGATGAACTTGAGTCATATAATCAACAGATTTAAGAAGAGAACTCTCTCTTAAGATTAAAATTTTATTCCTTGAAAGACAAAGTTGAAAGGTTTAAAATTGAGTTACAAACCAAGGATGAGCTCTTGGCAAGACTAAAAAATGGTGAACAAATGAAGGATTTTCCTTCCACATCAAATGCAAATGAATGTAGTATAAGTGAATGTGAGTCACTAGTTAATTTTCCTTCCCATGATGAATCTAGTAATAATGATTTTAGTAAATTTGAATAATATACAAAAGGAATATGTTTAAAATTAATTGTTAAAATGTGTTTTAATGGAAAAGGCCTTGGAAAAAATGACCAGGGTACTGCTAGCCCTATTAAGGTAGAGGATATACCTCATTTTGTAGGTTTGGGATATACTAGTGTGAAAATGAAAGCTGGTGAAAATTCCAAAACTACGGAAGGAAGACAAGCTTTGAAAAAAAAAGTGTTCAAGTTAATAGTCATGTAGAGTGATAACACGCAGAGAAAAATAAGTCCATCATCACAAAATGATGATGTTGTGTGCAGACATGATTTGAGAAAAGGTAACATCATTCCACCTTCTCATACTTGCTCTAGTCTTAAAAAACCTGGTAAACATTCCATCCTATATTTTAATTATGAAAATAAGGACTTATTATCATAGTTTTTCTGGTGTAAATATACATGCAGTTTTTGTGGATTTAATAATCACTGTGTTGCCTTATGTTGGAAAAGAACACTAGCTCTTAGGATGTTTGTGTTTTCTAAAGAGAAATAAATGGGTAATAATCATTGTGCTCATTATAATCCAAGTGGTCACATAAATGATAAATGCTGGGTATTGTATCCACAACTACATCCTAAGTATTGCAAGAAGACATCTATAAAGAATGACACATCCATAAAAAAATAGGAAGTTGTTTCAAATCCAAAAATTTTAGATATGATCCAAGTATCTACTCAGGTATTCACTAAGGAAATTAAACCACCTAAATAGGAAAATGTCATAAAGTGGGTTGGTAAGCAATTCTTTAGTTTCTTGTTTGCATAGTTGTGATAGTTTATTAGCATGCAAATGTTCAAAGTAAATTTGGGATTCCATTAAAAGGAATATATTTTGGTTTTGAACATATTTTTGGTGCTACCAGTTGTGAGGAAATCCAAGAGATAGGTTTATCATACTTGGATTATTTTCTCATGTTTGTGGTTTTGCTAAGCTCTATATTTTTCTTTTAAATAATTTTTTGAGTTCCTGATGCATTGGTAAAAGGAATTAACTCATGTTTAGACTTGGAGATATTATCGAATAATTTAAGATTTGAATTTGGTTTATTGGAATAACTTGTAGAGAAAAGCTAAGGGACATGTTTATCATACTTGGATTATTTTTCTCACGTTTGGGTTTTTGGAAAAAGTTTAGTTTGAACTTTGAAAATAGTATATGCAGGTTGTATGGGGCATGTTTAGTATGTCTATTTTGGGAAAATTTGCATTTTAGTATATATGTTGTCAGTTAAATTATGCAAATAGAGTCTTATAAGACCCTTTTTCAGGCATCATTTTTAATTGTAATAATCTTACAAAATTTTTATAGACATGCATGATATTTGTTTATTTTATAAGTCCCTCACTTATTTTGGGCATTTAATTATAACTATCAAAAGTGGTTATAATTAGCATGTACATATATTACACTAATAAAATGGTTTGTAGTTGCATTTGGTGATTATTTTGTAGTGATTGGTAGATTCACCATTTTAGAGATGTGACATTTGTACAGGCAGTTTCCTTCTATCTACAATTTACTATTGGATAGATATTTATTTCACTGACATTTTGGGGATTCAATTTGATTTTTGAATCATTACCATGATAATTTATAGTGATTTATTATAGAGTGAATTATATGTAGATTCAGAGAGTGATTTGACCTTTTAGGGACCAAAACGGTCTTATTGGGGAGGTTTGACCTAGAGGATTTTCACTCATCATATGGTTCAAAAGGAAAAATGTGGAAAAGACAAGTGTCACAGTGGAAAATTGACACGTGGAAAACAATATAAAATTTTTATACAATTACTTTTTATATTGGAATTATTTCATTATGTTGCTAATGGGTGTTGTGTTGCAGATGTGGGACCAAACCAACTTTACCCACATTACCTCGTTGCCAACCTTGCCATATAATTTTGCTAATGCCACCAAGATATTCTTTCCACATAACCAATTATTCCCACCATAATTCCTCCATTTTATAAATATTAATAATATCCAAATTATGGTTTTTAATTATTTCCACCATAATTTATCAAAATATTATTAATATCCTATTTTATGGTTATATTAAACCATTGGATGATTTTGCCTAAGTCCCAAATTTTAATTATCCCCACGTGAATGGTTATTAAAAAAAATACCATGGAATATTGTTTAAAAAAAAAAAAACCTTTATCCCATTTTAATAAAATCTTTATACCATTCATGACCTTTTCCACATGGAATCCCATTCCACTTTGCATGGGGGGGGGTGAGTTTGGTTTATTTAATGGAGATATTTTAATGGGACATGTTTTTAAACCTTATCCCTTACCTTTGGTGTTTGACATTAAAATCCTCTAAAAATGCATGCCTTAAACCTTACCCACATGGATATCCTTTTAATTTCAATAATTTTGGATGGGGGTATATTTAGTCTTTGTTTCTTTACATGGGAAATGTTTTAATAAACTTTACCCTCATGTTTTTATGCTAGACACTTAACATACATCCACCCACCTTTTTCTCTATGTGGGTCTTCCACTTATTTTTAGTGTGGTTGGTGGGAAGATCTTGGTCTTTATGGACCATGCCAATTATGAGAAGGCTTTGTTAATTAAATCTTGGTGTTAAACTTCATGCCATTCTTAGAACCAAAGCTCCACATATGGTATGGATTCAATAAACATGGGACATGTTTTAAAACCTTGTGTCATTGATTATGTTTGGTGCTTAACATGCATTATTAAATATTAGTGATAAAATCCTTCTTCACACACACACATTATTCTCTATTTTCCAAATGGATTATGCACTTGACCTTTGCATGGTTGGCAATTTTGTTTGGAAGATCATGGTTTTTATTTATGGGAAGAATTTTATTAAATAAAGCATGGAGTTTCAACCTCAAATAAATTATGGGATTTTATTCCATTTAAATTAGCATGCAAGCTAATTATGGGAGATTAGTACACTTCGGGGGTAAAAGAAGTTTGTTATCCAACATTGGCTATAAACAATCTTATTCCATTATATATTGGGGATGATTTTTATTAGCCAAAGAACATATAATAGTTTATAGAATATTATAGAAGCTATATATTTTTTGTAAATATGAAATTTTTTGGAATAGCCCAATTAAGGCCATTTAACCTATTAAGCATGTAAAAATTGCAGAGACAGTTATTTTTGTAAGCCTATAAAAATTATAGAGAGAGTTATTTTTCCATTTGGAGATGAAATTACTTGTAGAGGTTCAGATGAATAAGGAGGCATTTGCTGATCCAGTTTAGAGTCTTCAATATCTAGTTTTTAGTAGTATCACAGGTGATAGGGTTCAATTATTATTATTGTGAGTTGTATTATTACTTGAAAATTGATTTTTAATGGATCGGATTGTTATTTAGCAATCCCAAGGATGTAGCCAATTGGTAAACCCCATAAACAATCTCTAGTCTCTATTTAATTTAGTGTTCTAATAGTATATCATTTTAAATCATTATTATTTAGAATTAAATCATGAAAAATTGATTAAGAAATTATTTGAAGAAATAAAAATATGAATTGAATGTTTTATCTAAAAAATAAAGCTATACGAGTTTACAAAACACTCATATTCATAATTGTTTAGACCATTTACATTCAGATTTAAAAGTTAATTCCTTTAATTTAAAAAATGGAAAAATGAACTATTTTTAATTTTTTTTAATAAATAGTATTGATAGTAAGGGGATACTCACTGTTTATAGATCAATCAACTTTCATATAAGTATTTCACAAGAAGGCATTGACTAGCTATCAACCTAGTATGGGAGGATGGTTGTTCACTTTCACATTGACTAATAGACTATATATGCACTTATAATGACCTATGATAAATACCAAAACATTGCATGAAGGTGAGAAAACTTAGACAAAGGCAAGGAAAACATACATTCACTTAACCAAATCAATGAAGTTATGAGACACACTTCAACTCATCTTACAAAATAGATGAATTTAGTCTTTTATTGTATCAAATAGGTGTTATAGTACAATCTTGGTAGAGCCTAGTCATGCCAAAGAGAGATCCATTTCAAGGCTTAAGAGCTTATATTTATAGTAGAAAGGGATGATAGAGATAGGGAGGGATGCCCAGAAGAATGGAGAAGGGGTCATTATGATCAAGATTTCCAATCATCCAACATTGATTTAATTAGAAAGGATCATTATGTTAAGACTACTTTTAGAAAATGATCATAAAAAACATATCAATCCCTTTCAGTCTATTCTTGGCTGACATTGATGCTCCTTACAATTATATCGATGGGATCAAGTCATTTTAAATTCAAATTTTGATGTCAAAGTAGTTGCAATAGATGGATCAATTTCTTATGATCTCATTCCAATGTGGATTACTCCCTATTGGTTCATCTTTAGCATGCAAGAATGGAGAAAAGGGGTATAATCATGCTACTAGATTTGGTGATGAACTATTTAAACTAATGTGTTTGATTGTATGACATCCCTTTGAAACATTAGATTTGTTTCAACCTTGACTTCCTAGCTTTGACTTCTAATCTTGACCATTAATCTTGACTTGCTTCATAAATGCATGCCATTGATCTTTATTATACTTAATCAACATGTACCATCTATCTACTTTACATGGATTACACATGCAACATTGATTTATATGTTAGTTATGGTGGTCTCAACACTTGGTTTCTTCTCATTCATCTTCGAGATCTACTAACTCTTTGACCTCTTACTCATCATTTATCTATGATGTATGATTAAATGTGTAGCATAGATCTTTATGGGCCCACTGACTCTGTCAGTCACTATGCACCATTAGATCTATGTTCAGGTACCCAAGATCTTGCCACTTTTCAACCATGCATTAATATTGACCTTTTGACTTGATGCTCATCGTTGATCTTTGATACATGATCAAACATGCACTGTTAGATCTTTGGGACTCATTGACATCACAAATCACCTACTCACCATTGGATTTTAAATTAAGCTCTTGTGATCTTGACACTTATTAGCTATGTATTCTTTCTTAATTTTTTTAAATCTAAACAACTATTTTATGAGTCTTAAAGTTAACGTCCCCATACCCATTTCACTCTGAAACTCTAACTTTGAAGCTTTATATCTTGAGACAAAAAAGACACCAAGACATGAAATTTATAGAGGATGATTTAGTCATGAAGAGATTCATGTCCATGCAATATTTTGGCTTTGAGAGGCCTCCCAAGAATACTTATAAAATGTAAAAGCAAATTGGCCAGTCTATTTTTATTTGATGTGTAATGATGGTTTAGTTGTCTAAGATCACCAAATTTATGCTTTAAGCTTGCTTAAAGAGTTTCAAAAACTTAAAAATGCTATGTGATCTCCTATTTAATTCCATATGCTCATTGTGAGATCAGATCACTCTTTAATAACACATGCTTAGCTCCAAACTACATCCAGTTAAAAGTTTCGTATGTGGGCCAAACTTGGCTAACATTTTTGGTGACTCAAATGGGTAGCATGCTTGTTATGCATGAGAAATTTAGATTATTTACATGAATCATGGATTCATAAATAATTATGAATCTAATTCATGACTGCAAGAAACCTTTTGACTTGTAAAGACAATAAATTCCAACAAAATAGGGAAGCTAACTAAACCAAGCAAAAATTAAAAAACTAATGTGCTAAGACAACACTTAGAGGAAAGTGAATAAAATAACTATATACAGGGGCCTAACTTCCTCAATATTAATATTTTAAATGTATCCCATTAACTAAGATAGGAAGCTCCTCACCATCCGTCCTTGTAAGTTGGAAGGCATTATGGGATTTACAACTGAAGATTACGTATGGACCACTCTAAAGAGAGTCAAATTTTGTATGTCTTCCTAGCTTAGCTCTATCTTAATCCCACTTGAGGACCAAATATCCTTCTTTGAAACTTCATGACAAAGCTCCTTTATCAAGGTCTCTCTTCACTTTTGCATGATGTATTTCCATGGCTAGCATGGACTGATGTCTTATCTCTTCTAACTCCATGTTCAACATATCTAATATCCATAGGTTCATTCTCAAACAATTGAAGTTGGTGCTTCAGTTATAAGGTAGGAAATTTAAGAGAAATAAGCATTCTTGCTTCCTTACTATAGAATTATTTTCTACAAGTTTTTTCTTCTTGAGGCGCTTGTTTTTATTTTTATGACCACAAGTAGAATTCTAAGTATTGGGGCCAAAATAATTTAAGTATAGATCCTTACATGGAGGGTATCCACATTTTTCTTTGATCCTTGTTCATATATAAATATTATAAAAGAGCCTTTAGCTTGCACTCAATGGACACATGGTGTAACAGTAACCCCCTTTTGTAAAAGTAAAGGTCCCAACAATGAGTCAAGCAATAAGTATTAAGCTTCATGGAGTCCCCTTTTTGGTAAATCTTAGTAAAAGGTTTTGAGATTCAAATGAACATGGTTAATGCCACTTGTCACCTTGATCCTCCCTTAAAGGAAAAAATTCTTTTCAAAACCTTCATTTAGCACAAGACTGACACATGGTTAAACGGTGTTTTATTTTGAGTTAAGAAGTAGTATGAAAGTATGAAAATTAGAGGATATCCACATGTTACCACAATGCTTAATTCAATCAAGGAAAAAAGTTGAAGACCTCCAAACTTGTGAAGGCTTCCATTTGTAGCCTATAGACAACAAAGAAAGGATCGATGGTTTAGTTAGGATCTTTAGATCTGATGGTGCGGAGCCTCTAAGAGCCATTAAAATTAAAAGCTAAGCAAAGAGTGGGAAAAAGTTTTAGTGACTCCAAAAGGGTGTGGAAGCTTCCACGTGTCCATGTTTGGGAAGACTACATGATAAAGATAATCAAGGATCAATATTTGAAATGGAGTGAGAGGGACAATTAGCAAAATTGATAGAAAAAGGGCCCAAGTGGTTCAACTCCAATGATATGCAGTTTTTAGATCTAAAAATTACAAACAAGTGATTAAACCTAGATAAGTGGTAGAGACTCATAGTAGTATTTGGTGGGTTATAAGTAGCTATAAATAAGTGAGAGTGAGGGGATTTTTATCATCTAGATTATATATAGAGTTTTAGAAGCAAATTTGATGGAAGCATTGGACTGCCTTAGTAATTACCTTTCTTATGAGTGTGAAGAATGTATTCTATGCATTTTTCCTTACATACTTTGTTCATATATAAAGAGAGAGTGGTGTTTTATGCAATAATATTCAAATTTTAGTATTTATTCTCTTTTTTTGCTATAAGCCTTTTTCTATCTTCACAAAATTATTGAGATTATTAACCATGTTGCATACTCTTTAATATTTTTAGGAAAAATTGTTGAAACTAATACTGTGCTATTAGAATAGATGATGACAATTCAGGTTACTTTTATATTATGAGCCATTTGTTAGTCTATAGTCTTTGCTGAAATTATTGATCATGCTTTAAGCTCTTTAATTTTCTAGTAAACTCTGTTAGTACTCTTCACAATGCTGTCCAGTAAAGTAATCCAAATCTTGGTGTATCTTCTTAGTAGTTTAAATAATCTTTATGCATTGTTTTCTCTCCCTTTAGACCAAACCCCAAGAGAAGAGCCAACGTATTTAAAATTTGGAGGTTGTTTCAATGGTAAAGTCCCACATCTTTGAAACTTCTCACAACTCTGGTGATTAGTTTTAAAATTAAGCATCAACAAATTTTTTGGCACACTCAGTGGGACCAAGATAATATTGTCTAGAAGTATATGAGTAGACATCCTTAAAGGATGGATAATCATGGGCTGATTATAAGATCTCAATCTACAATAAACCCAGGACTAATAATAACACCTTTGGTGACTACTTCAAAAAGAAGGCTGACTCAACAAATTAATTTTGGAGGTCAAATGGCTATTTAGGTGAAACTTATAAACTTTGTAAATTGAAATGGTGGAAGTCCACTTATCCTACCAATGCTTCCTGATACATGGGGTCCCATTCTAGCTAATGCTCTAAAAGCATTATCCAAATTCACTAGAGAAGACTTTAAGACTCCAGTGGAGTATCTCCAAGATGTGGTTGATGTATGTATTGTCCACTTTATCACACAACAAAATGTAGCCTTGAGACTACTCACCACCTCTTTGAAGGGAAGAGCTCTTGACTGGTATAGATTTTTAGTGCCTAACTTTATTACAAATTGGGACCAATTGGGAACCACACTGTATGATATATTTAATAAAAAGGGAGGTATATCATCCCTCCTATAATAATTAATCACTATTAAGAGAGCCCCCAAGAAGCAATGACTGATTTCAACACTAGATTCTAGAAGACATGGCAAAGAATCCCAATCTTGACTTGACCACCTACAAGTATGGTGATTGTTTTTTATCTCAAAGCTTTTAATTTTGATATCTCAGTCATAATTTTGTCACTAAGAGGGTAAACTCTTCCCAATGCTTATGAGCTCACTATAAGAGCAAATAATAATTTGATAGATGCTCAAAAATTACCCCCAAGGCCTCTTATGCCTATGTTTCATCAATTATCCCTCTCAAATCAAGGACTTCCCAATAATTCCCAAGCTAATACTTCACTATATACCTTCCCTTCATCTCAAGAAACACCAGTCATATCTATGTCT
The DNA here is from genome assembly GCA_037957365.1 of Torreya grandis. Taxonomy (NCBI): domain Eukaryota; kingdom Viridiplantae; phylum Streptophyta; class Pinopsida; order Cupressales; family Taxaceae; genus Torreya; species Torreya grandis. The sequence continues at coordinate 423,550 of JARHVA010001410.1, read as the reverse complement.
TCTAACTCATCAAAGATGAATGATGTCAAGAACATCCTTAAAACCTTCTCTAACAAAATTATCAATCTTAAAAGGAACCAAGCTTCACACCAATGACCTCCTTATTAGGGTTTTTAGGGGAATAGACCCCCTATCATCTAAATTAGTAGCAAGGGACTCAAAGATAAACTTCTTCACTACCACCTAACTAGATCATCCCTGTACCCCCACCATTTTAGATGATTCTACCAAGCTCAGGCAGAGATCTAGTCCCTAGCCAAAACAACTTGGCAAAATAAACAAATTTATGGTGATTTCCTTGTAATGACTCTAAAATTCCAAGATATTTCATTATGAGAAACCTACAACAAAGAGTAGTTGAATAAATAAGAATGAGAACTCAATAAATGATGTCATCTAGACCATACTAGTCACCCAAAATTCAAAATATAGCCATGATAGCTCAAATGCAAGGCATGTCAATAGAGCAAGAAGGAGAGGTTGCCCTTAAACATGCTTTGTTTTCATTGATTGAAGATGAGGAATTTGTGTTCAGTAATGAAAGATTTACCTCTAAAAATGTAATTTAATCTAATTATCTCACATGGTCAAAAAGGAGAATGGTTGAATCTACTGAAGTTCTCCCTAATATCAATGTTGAATTAAGAAAATTTCCATTAGCCCTAACATTTCAAGTCCCCATAACAAGGCAAAAAGTTTCAATAACCACTCAAAAGGAAGGGGTCTCTAACACGATAGTTGAAAGGATAAGGTACCCATAGTATGTCAAGGCCTAGCCCCTCAGACCAATGAATGTGGTAGAATAGCTAAAGAAATTCATTACTAATATTTATTTATGGGATATGTTGGCCATCCTTGAGCAAAAGGAGCTATTTCAAGAAGCACTAAAGGACCATAGTGACCCAAAGTGTAATACCACAAAGGAAGCTACATCATATAAAGACAAAGAGAAATTGGTAGTACTTCAGCCACAACAACTAGTAATCCTAATGAACATGAAAAAAGAGGTAAGGAAACCTAAACCTAACCCCTTATATATGAATCTTATAGTGGGTAAGAAATTGCTTCACAACTCTATGATAGACTTAGGTGTGAGCACTATAGTCATGCCTAAGTTAATAGCTGATGCCTTGAAGATCAAATATGAGCCATTAACTAAAGGAGTCATGTATCTTGATGAAAAGTCAATAAAAACCATTGGGATCATTATAGGGCTTCCATTAAAACTATATTCTTGCCCAAACATAACTATCTTACAAGATATAGTAGTTATAAACATTCCTCTTATCTTCAGATTATGCCTATCTAGAGACTTCACAACAAAAATCAGAGTGTATATGTCCATTGTTTGGTCACATCTAAATCTAAGAACCAAGTATGGGTATAAGATGAAAGTGCTATCAGAACCCTTGCAAGGAACACATTACAAACCAAATGGAATCAAGGTTTGAAGCCTCCCATGCAATGATCACAAGAGAAGAAGAAAGTTGTATAGAAGAATCAATACAAGAAGTTAGTGAACATGAAGGTAAGAACTATTTGTCAGCTTTGACATTGGTGAATCCTTTTGAAAACTTTGATTCCAATGGATTAGGAACTTACATCATCTATGATGAGAATATTGAAATCCTTGACATAATGAAGAATGAGATCACTAAAAAGGAAAGGCTCATGAAAAATTCTTTAATATGGACTCTAAATTTTGATGGAGTGAGAAGAAAGAAAGGCTTAGGAGTAGGTATTGCCTCACTTCCCCAAAGGGAAAAAATATCCTTAAAGACTTGTATTTTCAATTTGGTTGCACTAATAATGAAGTAGAGTATGAATCTCTAGTTCATGGCCTGATTCTTTCCCATAAAGAAGGAATCAAGAATCTAAGAGTCCTAGGGGACTCATAGTTGGTGGTCAAAAAAATTAGAGAAAATTACATAGCAAAGAACTTGAAGATGAGGTCTTATTGCCATAGAGTTTGGGGCTTGATTGAAATAGATAGAATGGCTCAAATCTGATCCCAATTTTATCTAACCAAAGACCTGATGACCAATAAAGAAATTGTCAAAGTAGTCATTCGACCTACTGTCCTAGACAATGCAGATAATTGGCAAGTCTTCAAGAGTGATGATCATATCATATTATTTCTACAATAGTTAGGAGAGTTCATGGACCAATTACAACCTAAAATTGAAGAGGCATATGGTGAATAGATCATACAATTGAGATCTAATAAGATTACAAAGGGGTTAATAACCCTTGAAAAATTGTTTGATCTTGATGATGTAAACATAGATAAAAGAAAGTTTATGGGAAGTAAAGAGGACTATTCTAAACTTGAAGTCTCTAATGGGAGAAATTTAAAAGTAGGGAAGGTGACCACTCAAAAGGAAAAAGAAACATTGGTGGCTTTATGTCATAAATATAATAAGGTAATGGTGTGGATGTAAAAATATCTTCATGGTTATAAGAAAGAGATTGTCCAACATACTATTGATTTAATTGAAGGATCAAAGCCTATCCACCAAAAGCAAAGACCAGTCAATCCAAGGATAAAGTCTCTCATGGTAGAAGAGCTCAAGAAATTACTAGAGTCTAAGATTATCTTCCCCATCAAGCACTCCACATGGGTTTCCAACTAGGTCCTAATAAGAAAAAAGAATGGAGAGACTAGACTCTATGTAGACTTCAAGGATCTCAATAAGGCCTCTCTTAAAGACCACTACCCCTTACCCTCAATGGAGTAGATTATATAGACCATGGTGGGAGTAGAGAAGTTTTCCTTATTAGATGGATTCTTGGGTTATAATCAGATATGGTTTGTAGAATAAGATCAACACAAGACCACTTTCACCACAAAGTGAGGAACTTTCACTTATGCCAAAATGCCATTTTGACTCTTGAATGCAGGGGCTACATTATAAAGAGCTATGGACATTGCCTTTGGGGAATTAATAAATAAATCAATTTTAATTTATCTTAGTGATCTCACCATCTTCTCTAGGTCGATTGAGGATCATTTTTATTAATTAGAGGCTATTTTTCAAAAGTTCTAGGAATATGGGATCTCTTTGAACCCAAAGAAATGTGTGTTTGGAGTACCTCAAAGGAAATTACTTAGACACATTATCTTAAAATAAGGGATCTTGATTGATCCAAAAAGGCTCAAGGCAATACTAGATTTATCCCTATCGATAAACAAAAAGGTGGTACAATCATTCCTTGGGAAGATTAACTTTGTAAGTAGATTCATCTCAAACTTTCCCAGAGTGGTTAGACCCATCACCCTAATTATAAATAAGGATCTCAATTTCAAATGGATGGCTAAGGGGTGACAAGATTTTGAGAGTGTCAAAAGGGAAATTACATCTGCCCCAGTCTTGTGCAACCCTAATTTGTCAAAATATTTCATCATGTATGTCTATGGAGGAGAACATAACATAGCCTCAGTATTAACCCAAAATGACATAAAACAAGGGGAACATCTGATTTTATTTTTCTCAAGGACTCTTTGGGACTATGAATTAAGGTATAATTTTGTCAAGAGGCAAGCCTATGATATTGTTAAGGGGCTCAAAAAATTTAGGCACTTAGTTACTAGCAACAAGATCAAAATATTTGTAACACATTCAAGTGTTAGGGAATACATAATAGAGGGTGAAATCATCTAAAAGAGAGCTAATTAGATAAATAAGATATTGGAATATGATGTCAAAGTTAAGCCTACTAAATTAGTAAGAGGTAGGGGTTTGTGTCAATACCTTGCTCAAGATTTTGAGACTCTAACAAAAGAACTTATAATCAAGGATATTGTACTCAATATTCAATAGGATGAGTTAGATTTTTGGGTGACCGAAAGGGTTAATTTCATAGACTGGCCAATATTTATGTCATCTACCCTATAAAAAAAGAAGGTACTATCGACAACAAGGGTCTAAATTTATTCTATTAGACCTTTTCCTTTTCAAAATAAATTTTGATGGGATCCTACTCAGATGGATAAAGGGAGAAGAAAATGGAAAGGTTTTACATGAACTACATTATGGAACATCTGGAGAACATTTTTCTGTAAGGACCGCAACTATCAAGATACTCCAAGCAAGGTATTTTTTCCCACTATGTCTTATGATTGTCATACTATGGTTAGTAAGTGTCAATATTTTTAGTTTTACATAGGTAAGAGGAGAAATTTTATGTTGCCACTCAACCCTATAATAGGTGAAGAGCCTTTCACTCAATGGGGCTTGGATTTTATTGAGATGATTAACCTAGGTTTAAGCATGGGGTACAAGTGGATCCTTACTGCAATAGATTATTTCACAAGGTGGACCAAAGTAGTCCCCCTTAAAGAAGCAATAGAGAATGTGATTTTAGATCTCCTATAGGGAATCAAAACTAGGTTTGGACTTCCTTGCACTATTATATTTGATAATGTCAAGGCATCCCTAGGGTCCAAAGTGCCTAATTTTGCATTTAAAAATGGTATATACCTAAAGACTTCATCAAATTATTACCCTTAAGGGAATGGTTTGGTAGAATTGACTAATAAGAACTTGATTAGACTCATAAAAGGAATGGGAAATGAACATAAAATAAGATGGCATGAATACATAAAGATGGATTTATGGGTAGATCAAATAACACCTAAACAGGTAATAAAGATCTCTCCATATGATTTGGTATATGGAAAGGAGGTAGTAATGCCTATTTTTGTCAAAATTCTAGCCTTACAGCTGATAAATCAAATAGAGGTTGAAGAAAATGGTCCAATGCAGGTTAGACTAGTAGAGTTGTTGGAGCTTCAGGAGAAAAGAGAATCAACACATGAGTCAATGATGAGTTGACAAGCAACTATCAAAAGTTGGTTTGATAAAAAAACTTTAGACCCTGATTTTAAAGTTAGTGCTTGGGTCTCGAAATGGGATGCAAAAATAACTAAGCTTGGAAACCATGATAAGTTTGATTATTTTTGGATAGGTCCTTTGAAAATAATTCCTTATAAGTAACACAACACTTATGAATTGGATACAAAGGAAGGAGAGTCTTTAGATATTCCCAGTAATGGGATACTCCTTAAACTCTTTGTATAAGAGTCTCATGTGACCATGTATCATAGCTAGGATAGTGTTTCTATGCAAAATTGCTTTCTACATTCAAAGAAGAAATAAGAAATTAAAAGAAAATGGTCAAGGCTAGAAGTACCTGATAAAGTTATGCGCACCGAAATTAGATGTTGGAAGATTCTCCTCTTTGGCTGTGGAGGAATGACACCTGCGAAGAAAAGAGACTAAAACACAGAAAGACGTTAGTCAAAGATATGGTGGGCTGTCAGGCGAACGCCTGATCCTGAAAGTACGAAGACTTCCTAGAAGGATATCAACCCACTGATAAAAAAAGTAGAATATTGGATGAAAGTAGATAATAAAAGATAAAATGATAGAAATAAATGACAGAAAATAAAAATGCATACCTGATAAGTGGCACTGTTCTGCACAGTCATCGGCATCGGTCTCTGTAGTGCCGGCGTCGGTCTGGGAAGGTGCCGACATCGGTTGAGGTGCCATCGTCGGTCGGGGCAGTGATCGGCGTCGGTCGAGACAGGTTCTGGATGAGTTGCAGAAAGTCTGGGAGAGTCGGGATAGGGTCTTGACAGGGTTGGGACAAGGTTTAGACAGAGTCGGGATAGGGTCTGATAGAATCGGGATAAGGTCAGGATAGGGTCTGGGCAAAGTAAGGTCGAGTTTGGACAGAGTCTGGGGGTTCGGATAGTGAGCAGGGATGTAAAGGAGAGATTCAGAACTTGGGTCTATGGTTTGAAGCTTCGGGATGACAAAAATAATAAACAAAGAATAATCAAGAAGAAATAAAACAAACAGAGTAAATACTTACCTGCTAGAAGACGTGATGAAAGCCATAGTTGGAGTTGTTGAAACGTCTGTGCAGTGCCGGATTGAAGTGAATGCTAGAGTTGGAGGATGCTGGAGTCAGTTGATCATGAGAGTGTTGATTGCCAGAGTCTTTTGATGTCGGAATTCGGAGGTTGATTGATTGATTGATCGGGTTGATTCTGATGAAGGTTAGGGGACGGTTCGAGAGACGGTTCGATAACCGTTTTGGGAAATCGATCGGGAACCGAATGGTAACTGATAATGGATAATGGTAAGGTGACTGACGTCGGTAAGATTGTCGATGTTGGCAGATGCATAATGAGGACAGAGTCTAGCTTTTAGCTCTCTGCTCATTGTTACATGCTGCCAGGGTCAAGGTTGGTGGAACAAGTGATCGAATAGGCGAAGAAGAATAAGATGGGGAATGACCAGGGGAGGCGACATAATTTCGGTGTCTACATTTTCCCCTTTTTGTCTTGTTGGTTGTTCTGGACGAACTGCAAGACAAAAATAGGAGTGATTGCCCCAGGTGTGAGATAAGGTTGATTTCGTCTTGTTGGTTGTTCGAATGAACTGCAAGACAAAAATAGGAAAAAGATAGGTTGCCCCAATTATGGATAAGGTATTCCCCCTCAAAGTAGGAGTCGAGGGAAGGGAACCGAGAATCGGGTGCTGATTTGATAAGGAGTGGATGAAAAAGGGGTGAGGGTGAACGCTGCAAAAGTCGTGATTGCACGCATACCACTGCATGAGAGGGTTAGGTCAAAGTGTCACAGGTCAAGGGTCGAGGAGTGCCAAAATTGAAATAACTGGGCCCCAACATTTAGTCGTTTGCTGATCGGGTTACTCAATCTAAGCTGAAGCTCCAAATGGTCATCGTGTTCCAGGTATCTCGGGCTCAGGAAGTGCTCTTAGAAACATGAAAAAGTCACAAGTAGGGTGGATCAACCGGTTTGCAATCCTATACTTGTGAGGGTCCAAAAAGGTCTGCGCATAATTTTGCTAACCAGCCGTGAGGTAGCATACACGCAAAAACAACCAAGGCAACAATGTCTTGGAAGTAGTCGAGGTCGGAGGAGATAGGCATGATCTCCAATGGTTGGTGGTCGACGGGAGGAATGGACGAAAGGATGTGGCCGAGCTAACCCCAGAAGACCCCATGTCAACTGAGTGCTGCCTACATAGCCCTGGTGAGAGGGCGTCAGGCCAATGTAGTTCTCCCTAGAAGGGAGGGAGGGTCAAAGGGATAAAATGGGTCGTGGTCAAGGACAAGGTTATGGTTAAAAGAAGGAAATAAGGTTTGTCCATCAGAGAAATTCAGGTGGTTAAAATGGTTGATAGATTGGTCGTGGTTATGATGAAATGATGAGGAAAAAAATATGTTGTAGCCTTTTCCAAATGGTGTATTCTGCAACATTGGTTGAGGGGTTTTTCATCCCTAGCAATATTCCATATTCATGATGGATGTATGCTAAAAATGAATTGAGGTTTATTTATGCTTCAGCGAGTATTGGTTTATGCAGAACATAAATTATGGCGGGTCGATAGTTTCCATGTGTATTGGTGTCCATAGAAACTAGGATGAATAGGCTATGGGAGTGGTCTAAAAAGAGAGTTGAGTTGAGTCGATTGACAAGTGATGAAGGTGAATGTGACCAAAGTGTAGAAGAAGTGAAAAGCATATTGCTCTTTCATTGACAAGGACCAAAAAGATAACATAGATAGGGGTTATGAGAACCAAGAGCCCCATTCATGCGTGACGTCGTTGACCGTAGTTATGTTAGAGTGGTAATCGAATCACTTAGACATTAAAGTGAGCTCGAAGTCCCTTGAGCAGGTGATAGGAGGAGGAAGAAGGGTAACCCGTTTTAAGAGCAGAGATAACGATGCCCCTTTTTATAGGAGACCCTGAGACAACCATAAGTCAAGTCCATGACTCATTCAATTTTTTTTTTTTTTTTGGCGCAGACTGATCAATGCGAGAAGCCTGCATAGAGATGTCATTTGTTTGGTGGTCAGGTTGTGAAGCTGATCAATGCGGGAAGCTTCTAAAATAATGTTGTTTATTGCCAGATTAGTCATAGCCATCCTTCAAGGGAGTGGTTTATATTTTTGTTTAATAAAAGGGCTTTTGAATAGCTATCCTTCGAGGGAGCAGTCTATTAATTACAGCAATGATAGTACAGCTGTCCTTCGAGGGAGCAGTCTATTTTTTGATTTGATTATTGATATAGTGACCATGGATATTGTGACATCTTGATTTGTTTTGATAGAAATGTGAGTCATGGACAAGATTATAGAAGGTCAAGGGCTCCCTTTTATGAGGACAAAGCATTCATACAACATAAAAGGGTTATAGGAATTGTTAAGAGGAATAGGGTTGAAAGGAAGTAGGATTAAGAGGACGGGGATTGCTCAAGGGACGGGCTCAAGTTAAGTGTCAAGTGGACGAATACTCGACTAATAGTAGAATGGTCACAGATGCAACGCATTAAGAGGTTCAGGTTCTGGGCGTCCATCAAGAGAAGATAGATGATAAGTCCCTGATCCATACTTGTGCATGATAATAAAAGGTCTGAGCCAATTAGGAGCAAACTTGCCTCATTTACTTCACTCCATATTGGTCACGTGTTGATTCTCTTTGAGGACAAGGTCTCCGATGTTGAAATCTCATTCTCACAGATTTTTGTCATAGGTGCGCTTGATGTGATGTTGATAGACATGGAGATGATTAAGGGCAGCAAGACGACATTCGTCAAGTAACTCAAGTTGAGCTAAGCGATCTTGACAAAAGTCATCATTGGAAAGAATATCATGTAGAGAAATGCAAAGAGATGAGATCTGTACTTTGAGAGGTAAGACAGCCTCTGTTCCGTACATGAGAGAAAAAGGGGTAGCACCCGTAGAGGTTCGCATGCTAGTGCGGTAGGCCCACAAAGCGAAGGGAATGTGAATGTGCCAATCCCTGCCTGTGTCACTGACCACTTTCATGAGAATTTTGGTGAGAATTTTGTTGGAAGCCTCGGCCTGCCCATTTGCTTGTGGGTAGTAAGGCGAAGAGAAACTGAGTTTGATGCCGAAGGAGTCGCATAGCTTTTGGACAGTTTTGTTTTTGAAGGACTTGCCGTTATCAGTGATGATTTTATGAGGGACACCAAAATGATAAATGATGTGGGTGTTGATGAAGTCGATGATCTTGTCAGCTTTTGTGGAGACGAGAGGAATGGCTTCCACCCACTTGGTGAAATATTCAGTGGCTGTGATGATGGATTGATGACGAAGAGACGAATGAGGGTTAATCTCACCGATGAGATCTAAACTCCACTGAGAAAAAGGCCAGAAATCTTGAGCGATTTATAAGGCGTGACTAGGAAGATGAAGTAAGTTAGAGTGCTGCTGACACTTGATGCAATGCTGAACATAATCGCTACAGTCTTGATGAAGGGTAGGCCAATAATAGCCCAGACGAAGGATGCGCTTGGCAACCAAATTCCCACTGAAATGTCCACCACAAATCCCATCGTGGACTTGTTGAATGGCTTGGGATGCTTTAGTGGAGGTGAGACAGTGAAGAAGGAGGTCGTCAAAGCCTCGCTTATAGAGAAGACCCCCTAGCATGGTATAGCGAGCGATACGCTTGATAAAAGCTCATCGTGCATTACTAGAGAGGTTGGGAGGAATGACAGAGAAAGATAAGAAGTCTACAAGTTGCTTATACCAAGCATCTTGTGGACTAGGGTTTATAGTGTTGACATGATGAATGTGAGAAGAGATATATGAAGGCAACGGCACACGACGCACCGTGACAAAAAGTCTAGATGTAGATGAGGAAGATGGGATATGTGAAGCAAGAGAAGCCATGGTGTCAGCAAACTTATTCGTGGATCGAGGAACAGTCTGTAGGAGGAAATGGTCAAAAGATGCAAGCAGAATGTCAACATGGTTTTTGTACCTTTGCAAAATTTCATTTTTACAGAGGTATGAACCGTTGACCTGATTGACGACGAGCTGCGAGTCGCCGAAGATGTTGATGAACTTGATGCTGAGAGAGAGGGCAGTCTGGAGTCCCAAAATTAAGGCCTCGTATTCGGCCATATTATTGGTACAATCAAAGTCGAGTTTAAAAGACAAAGGCATGGGCTCCCCTTCGAGTGGGATGAGAATAACCCCAGCACCCCCACCTAGTTGACATTTAGAACCGTCAAAGAACATAGTCATCTGATAGGTGGTGTCGTCGGAGGAAAGCGCAGCGATAGACTTGTCAGGGAACTCACACTGCATAGGTTGATTGTTAGGAAGAGGGGCATCTGCTAGTTGATCAGCGATGGTTTGCCCCTTGATAGATTTCTACTGGATGAATTCAAGATTAAATTCAGCAAGCAGCATGAGCCACCGAGCCATACGTTGATTCTGATATGGCTTGGAGTGCATATACTTGAGAGGGTCGGTGTGGGTGATGACAAAGGTTTTGTGACTAAGAAGATAGTGGCAAAGCTTAGTAGCAGCAAAGACTAACGCCAAACAGAGTTTCTTGATATGGGTATACTGAGTTTCATAGTCAACCAATGTTCGACTGATGTAATAAATGACTTGCTCACGGTGATGCTCGTCTCGGTGCGTGATCATGGCACCTAACGAATGGTTGGTGGCAAAGATATAAAGGTAGAAGGGTTGGTCGTCTTTGGGTGGAATGAGGACTGGTGGAGAGACCAGATAGCTTTTGAGGGCTTCAAAAGCCTCTTGACAGTCCTTATCCCATTTAAAGGAGACATCCTTCTTAAGGAGATGATGAAAAGGTTGGCAACAGTCTAAAAGCTGCAAGATGAAATGGTGAATGGACTAGAGCTTGCCTTGTAAACTACGAAGCTGCTTGAGATTGGTCGAGGGAGGCATTTCGAGGATAGCGCGAATCTTGGCGGGATATATCTCGATGCCAAAGAAGGAAACGATGAAGCCGAGAAGCTTACCAGAGAGGACCCCAAAAACACATTTCTTGGGGTTAAGACGAACATTGTATTGAAGAAGATGAGAAAAGATGATTTTGAGAATGGTTAGATGGTCACGATGAAGTTTGGACTTGCCGAGCAGGTCATCCACATAGTCCTCCATGATTTTGTGGAGGAGATCATGGAAAATGTAGGTCATGGCACGCTGATAAGTGGCACCTACGTTCTTCAAGCCGAAAGGCATGACTTGATAGCAGAAAGTCCCCCATGGGGTGATGAAAGTAGTCTTGTGCTAATCTTCTAGAGCAATCAGGATTTGATTGTATCCTGAAAACCTGTCCATAAGAGATAACATCTCATGGCCAGCCGTAAGATCAACAAGCTGGTTAATGTTAGGAAGAGGAAAGTCATCTTTAGGATAGGCTAGGTTAAGGTCGCGATAGTCTGTGTAGATCTGAATCCCCCCAGTTGCCTTGGTGACTGGGACGATGTTAGAGACCCACTGTGGATAGTCGATGGGTTGGATGAAGGAGACAGAAAGAAGGCGCTGAAGCTCCTCTTTGACAAGGAGGGAAACGCGAGGATGCATCTTTTGAAGCTTTTGCCTGACAGGCTTAGCCTCTGGTTTGATGACAATGTTATGGGTAACGATGGTGGGGTCGATGCCAGGCATATCACTGTAAGTCCAGGCAAAGGCCTTGCTATGGTTGGAGAGGAAATGGGTATAGTCAAGCTGCTCCTGAGCATCTAAAGATTGGCCAATCTTTAAGACATGAGGAACATCAGAAGAAGGAAGGTTGATGTCAATGGTTGATTCATTTAACATAACCTGGGTCTCAGAAGGGAGGGAGCGCTGGATGAAAGAATCATCAGCGCCCATGTAAGAAAGAATGGCGTCGTCGTCAACGCAGTGAACAGTGTGAATGGTTGCTGACTCATCTTCGATCATGCTGGGAAGAATGAGAGGGAGAGATTTGGATACCCCATTGAGTTGATAAGTCAAGGGGTTCAGGCGAATGGTGTTTATGGAAAAAAAAAACTAGGAGGAATGGAAACCACTGACTCCATAGGTGAAGGTGGCGAAATAGGCGAGTGTGGAGGTGATTGGTCAATGATTGGTTCAGGACAAAGGTCTAAAGGATCTTGAGTGGGGTTGTGATATCCCAGGCCATATTGTTTCTTGGCGTCGTCATCATTGAGCAGTTGGATAGGTTGATGGGAGCCTTGCTCATAGCGTCCGAAACCAAAACCCTTCCATGCACACCTGTAAAGGTAAGTGTGTGCAAAAGCGGGGTTGCTAAGAAACAAAAAGTCTGATGTGAAAGGTTGAGGTGAAGAAAGAGGATTACCATCAATAGGAGCTTGATTAAGCCCCCCATAGATGAGGTTAGTGTGAAGGTGAGGGGGACCATAAGGTATGATCATCTCTATCCGATGGTCATAGTTGGGGCTGTGATGAAGGCATCCATACTCTTGTGGAGTTTGGAACATGTCTAAAGCCAGCAAGCGATACTCTCCCAATGAAAGTCTTTGAAAGACATCTTCCATGGGATCTGTGGTCATCGCTTGAAGGGGAGGTGTAAGGGTGACTGCCTGTTGGGAACTGGTCGAAGCTTCCGCGGATGGAGGCGGTGCTGGGGTTGATGGATTGATAGGAATGAGGACATCATTTAGATGGTAGGTGGTGTTGCATGTTTTGAAGGGTGAAGGGTCAGCAGGAATGGTGTGGACTTGTCCGTCATGCTCAAATTTCACACAACGGTGCAGGGTGGAGGGGACACAGGACATGGCGTGGATCCAGGGTTGGCCCAGCAAGATGTTGTATTGGAACTCTCCTTCGATGATGTAGAAGAGCTTCGGGACTGTGCGTGGACCAACGCGAATATGAAGAACGACTGTGCCAATGGTCGTGGCAGTAGTGTCATTGAAAGAGTGCAAGATTGCGTCAGTTTTGGAGATGCAATTCTTGGGAAGAGCTAACTGATCAAAGGCATGGGTGGAGATGATGTTGATGCTAGCGCCTCCATCAATCATAACGTGTTTAATGCGTGTTTGATCGATATAGGCAGTGATGAAGAGGGCGGCATCCTGATCTTCCATGTTGGATGTAGGAATCTCAGAATTGTTGAATGTAATGGAGGCGATAGGGGCTAAGGAGTGGACAAGGGCAGCAAGTGGTTGGGGATCCTCAGGTTGGACCTCCGCTGCCTGTAGGGCTTGGATGAGGGCCTGACGATGTTGGGGCAAGGTTTGGATGAGATCGTAGAGGGACATCTTCACAGGCATCTGGTGAAGCTGTTTCAACATGGAGTCGTGGATTGGTCTGGAAGAAGAAGAAGAAGAGGAAGAGGGTTGAGGCGCACTAAGGATAGAAATCTTAGGCTTAGGTGGTTGAAGTGGATTGACAAAAGGGTAGGTCCAAGGAATGGCGGCTTTTTCTTTCGCCTTATCCTTTTGTGACCTAGTAGTGATGTGAATGGCATTGATTTCAAAGATGGGAGGTGAAAGTGATGAGGGAGTTGTAACCGGTTGATGAGATGTAGATGGGTTTGAAGAGGTAGAAGGGTTATGAGAAGGAGTCAGGGGGCAGTCAAAAGTGTCCTCAAAGAGAAGAGTGTCTTTCTCCAGATAACGGCGAATGACAGCCTTGAGGGCACAGCAAGCCTCGGTGTCGTGTCCTGGTGTACGATGATATAAACAAATCTTCATGTCATCGAACCAGGAGGGTTTAGACCCGAGGGGTTGGAAAGGCTTGATGGGTGGAAGAGTTATGCTAGAAGTTTTCAAAAGTCATTGCAAGATTAAAGAGTATGAACCCACTAAAGGATCCGTGCTCATTGATGTATGCGATGTCGGTGACTTTTGCTTGGGCAAAGTTGGAGGGGGTTTTCGTACCACCTTCTGGGTTGATGGTGCGATGACAGGCTGAGACGATACACTCTTCATGAGAGGTATCGCCCTTTTGGGAGAGGGTAGGCTAGTGGTCGGTAAAGGAAGCAAAGGAGGCAATTGGTTTTGGTTAGAGGTTGGAGTGGGAAGGACTCTGGTTAGGGTTGAAGGATGTGGGCCCAAAATGGAGGGCAATGGTGACGGAAGAGGAGGCATTCGCCTCTGTGGTTTGGCAATCTTTTGTGATTTAGGTTGAAGACTACTATTAGTTGAAGTCTGGGTTAAGTCCACCTTCACTTATGGATGAGTGAGGTTGGAGATGGGGTGAATGCCAAGCGATTTGATAGGTTTAGGCAGAGTAGATGAGGGTTTTGGTTTTGATGAGGTTGATGGAGATGTAGATGGTCTAGAGGCAGAAATCTAATTTTTGTTGATAGTCTTAAGAGGTTCTGCCATGGGAGGATTAGCAGCATGAGATGAGAGGGCCCGAGCTTGTTGAAGAGCTGTGAGATGGTCCCACAATCCCTGATGTTCCACTTTCCTAGAAGGGAGAAGTTCGAGTCTCTCCACTAGTCGGGAAAATGGCTGAGAAGATGCGGGATGAATTTTGGGCTCTTGAGAAGATGCCGACGGTTGTGGGACTGAAGGTATGGTAGTTTCAGCCCTAAAGCATGGTGAAGTTGTGATAGGTTCATGTTTAGTTGAAGACAAAGGAGAGATAGGTTCTTCCCTGGGTGGAGAAGAAACTGGAGAATGAAGCTCCTCAAGTGGGTAAAGGGCAGGGATGATAGTGCCCTCCACTTATGGTCGAGGAGTAGGAAAAGTTGGGTCCTCCATGGGCAGCAAGAAGGAAGATGGTGAAACTGGCTGTACAGGTAAGGTTGAGGCATCCTCTAAAATAAGAGAAGTTGAGGGAGAACTAGCCGGTGAAAGAGGTTCGTCCACATGTGATGGACTGATGGATGAACTCACCTCTTGGGGTTGGTTAGAAATGAGGGGCGAGACCGTATTGACTGTTCGAATATTATGTTCATGGGTATTGTCAGTCAAGGTCTGGATGTTGTTTTGGGTTGGTGGATGATTAGGGAATGGTTGTTTGAAAATATCGATACCCTGATTAGGAGGGGCATTAGGATTGTCGAGGATGAGGTCACCCTTTTCCAACATGTCTTGGATTTTGTTTTTAAGGGTTTCACAGGTGCCCGTGTCATGACCTTTAACATGGTGGTAGTTACAGAAGTCATTTTCCCTATACCACGCAGGGATAGCGCGTGAGGGATCAAATTGTGGTGGTGGTCGGATCTGAGGGAGATTGATGGCCCCTTGTTTGACGAGTTTTTCCAGCACAGATGCGTATGATTCTCCAAGTGGAGTAAACTGTCACTGTATGTATCTCTGCTGAAATTGGCGAGTGGCGCTCATAGATGTGGATGGTTCAGATTGATTAGTTGAAGGTGAAGAGGAAGAAGATCTAACAACCACATCATTTGCTAAAGCTTTTGATTTAGAATTGGATGAGGAAGGCTTAGAAGAGGGTTCATTGGTTTTAGAGTTGGGATTCTTACTCCGCAACTTGACTTTATTCTCCTCGACGACACGTAACTCAAGTTTACGAGCCATCGTGAAGGCTTCATCAAAAGTGTGGAAGGTCTGAACCCTCAAGGTAGAAGAAATATGTTTAGCGTAGGCTTGAGAGAAAAGTTCAATAAGCTCAGGCTGAGGTAAGGAAAATGAAAGTTGATTGATAAGGCCCCTCCACCGAGCGATGAAATCAACAATAGATTCATCCTCAAACTGGCGAATAGAATCGAGGTCTGTGATAGAGACCTTCTTGGTGATATTGATGGAGAAATGATCGAGGAAGAGCTGGGCCAGCTGAGTGAACGTGAGGATGGAATGGCTGGGAAGAGAGCTGTACCAGTCAAGTGCAGCACCCGAGAGAGACATGGGAAACATGCGTAAGAGTAACACATCGTCGTGGGCGATAAGGTAACAGGCGTGTCTGAATGCCCGTAAATGTTGTTGTGGGTCTTCCTTGCTTTGGAAACGAGAAAACTTAGGAAGTTCCCACTGGCTGGGATATGGTCTGATGGGGACAGAAGGATGGATGGGCTCGTTGCAAATTTGTTCGTACGAGAGAGTATTGCACGAGCCAGTAACAGAGGTCTCTAGGTTGGACATTTTATCCATCAGCATCTTGATAATATCTACTAACGGATTGGCAGGTGGAGCGCCTCCTAGATTATAAGGTGCTTGAAAGAGGCTGGAAGAGGTATACGACGTAGTCAGTTGTACCAATAAGGGTGCAACGTACGGATGACTAGTCGTAGGGATATAAGAAGTGACTAAGGATGGTTGGATAGAAGGCATGGCTAGGTTTGATGTGGTCATGGGAGGTTGGCTAGAGGTAACATGGGCTAATGGATAGGTAGCCACCCTAGTGTTGATAGGAGTAAGGGTAGGCGGAATGGAGACGACCAAGTTTTGAAAGGGGGTAGAAAGTGGTTGAGTGGACTGAGATTGATAGGGGGCTGAAACCCCGGTGAAAGTGGGCCCAACGATGGAAGGAGAGGCCATGCTTGGATGGTTGGTAAAAGGTTGGTCATTGGTTGAGGCAACAGCCTGGGTGTCTAAGGGTTGGACTACGGACGTTGTTGATACGGCTACAGTTTCGAGGAGAGAAGTCAGCATTCCATAGATTGGATTGCCCGAGGAGTCTCGCGTTCGGCTATTCGCGAGATAGTGTTGCAAGGCTACGGTATTGAGGTCCAAAAATCATGTGAAATCTTGGTCCCCTTATGGGATAATAGGCGTTTGGGTCGGAGATGGTCTGGTAGGAGTTCTTTCAGTTTCTGAGTTGAACTCCATTATAGGGTTGGTTGTAGGCGGGGTAGATGGAAGAGGATGATGCCTCGCGTGATCGACTAGAGCTTTGGCTTGGCTATGAGTTAGAACCATTCAAGGCAAGGAAGAACATCCTCACAAGCTCAAACAAGTAGATAAGAACCAAAAAGATGAAGACACAAGTAGATCTTAAAAACCCTAGAAGTAAATTATTAGGATTATAGTGGCTTATGCCTTAGAATGTGTGTAGAGGAAGATTGGCTTTGTGAGTCGGGTCCTAGAAGAAGCAGTCTATGGAAGGTTTCGGGTTTTGTTATGGTGCTCAAGAAATCTGTGTTAGCTTCCGTACAAGCTTGGTGCTAAGGATCAAGCTCCCCTCACTTCACGATTCCAGTGGTTAGCTGGTTTCGCTTAGCCAAAATATACTTCCACTAGAGATTATCCTCCACCAGAGAACGGAGTGGGCTTTCCCCTTGGTGATGAAATCCAAGTGAGATTGCCAGGATGGGTAAGGTATCTGCTGGGGGATGAAATCCCAGTCGGGCCTTGTCTCAGGTAAGTTAAAATGTTTGTTTTGTGCAGGTGGTTTGGTCGTGTAACATCAAGTGATCTAGATTAATTCAATATGCGGTTTAATTAGTATGTGTGGTCTAAGAGATGTAGGCAAACAGAAATGAATGCAAAGTGTTTTAATGCCCAAGTCGAAATATTTGTTCGTATGAAGACGAATGGAGAAAGAGTCGAAGAATATGAGTTTTAGCTAGTCTAAAAGTGCAAGAAAGAAAGAAATGTTCGTTTTAGTCCTGCTTATGATGTCATTTAAGAAGAGACGAAAGGAGGTGAAAAGGAAGAAACCTAATGCACCTAAATGAACGAAAGAAAGAAAGAACCCAAGGAGGACCTAGGGTCCCACCAGGCATGCCAGAATGTTTCTATGCAAAATTGCTTTCTACATTCAAAGAAGAAATAAGAAATTAAAAGAAAATGGTCAAGGCTAGAAGTACCTGATAAAGTTATGCGCACTGAAATCAGACGTTGAAAGATTCTCCTCTTTGGCTATGGAGGAATGACACCTGCAAAGAAAAGAGACTAAAACACGGAAAGACGTTAGTCAAAGATATGGTGGGCTGTCAGGCGAACGCCCGATCCTGAAAGTATGAAGACTTCCTAGAAGGATATCAACCCACTGATAAAAAAAAGTAGAATATTGGATGAAAGTAGATAATAAAAGATAAAATGATAGAAATAAATGACAGAAAATAAAAATGCGTACCTGATAAGCGGCACTGTTCTGCAGAGTCACCGGCGTCGGTCTCTGTAGTGCCGGCGTCGGTCTGGGAAGGTGCCGACGTCGGTTGAGGTGCCATCGTCAGTTGGGGCAGTGACCGGCGTCGGTTGAGATAGGTTCTGGACGAGTTGCAGAAAGTCTGGGAGAGTCGGGATAGGGTCTTGACAGGGTCGGGACAAGGTTTAGACAGAGTCGGGACAGGGTCTGATAGAATCGGGATAAGGTCAGGATAGGGTCTGGGCAAAGTAAGGTCGAGTTTGGACAGAGTCTGGGGGTTCGGATAGTGAGCAGGGATGTAAAGGAGAGATTCAAAACTTGGGTCTGTGGTTTGAAGCTTCGAGATGATAGAAATAATAAACAAAGAATAATCAAGAAGAAATAAAACAAACAGAGTAAATACTTACCTGCTAGAAGACGTGATGAAAGCCATAGTTGAAGTTGTTGAAACGTCTGTGCAGTGCCAGATTGAAGCGAATGCTGGAGTTGGAGGATGCTGGAGTCAGTTGATCGCGAGAGTGTTGATTGCCAGAGTCTTTTGATGTCAGAATTCGGAGGTCGATTGATTGATTGATCGGGTTGATTCTGATGAAGGTCAGGGAATGGTTCGAGAGACGGTTCGATAACCATTTCGAGAAACCGATCGGGAACCGAATGGTAACTGATAACGGATAACGATAAGGTGACCGACATCGACGACATCGACCAGGTAATGACCGTCATCGGCAGATGCATAATGAGGACAGAGTCTAGCTTTTAGCTCTCTGCTCATTGTTACATGCTGCCAGGGTCAAGGTTGGTGGAACAAGTGATCGAATAGGCGAAGAAGAATAAGACGGGGAATGACCAGGGGAGTCGACACGATTTCGGTGTCTACAGATAGTTTCCTTTTATTTTATTATTTTGAGGTTGTTTACCCACCTCTTTTATTTTAAGTTTTATTTATGTGTGTTAACATTAAAGATCCATAAAATCCCTTTATATTTTGTATCCTATGCCTATCTAATGGTCTCCAAAGGATCTTAAATGTTAAAATTTTAAATTTTAAATTGAGATCTCAAAGATTTATATTTAGCAGTTTGATTTTTATTTTTAATGAGACATGACTAACCATCAAGGAAATTCATTAATCTCGATCACAAAGGCCATAGAGTTTAAAGATAATTTGGTTCTCATTTTTTCTTCATGAAAAAGCAAAGTGATTACTCAAATCTGAGTGAGGAACTAACATCTAGGTCAATTCGAGCCCAAGAAGTGATTTAAGGAATAACAAAGAGTGTTTTTAGAGACAAAGGGTTTAGTAAAATAGCCACCATAATTACACCATTGAATTTATATGCTTCAACTCTTGTACAACCCAAAACTACACACCCAAGAACTAGAACAGTGCTCAAAGGTGTCTCCTTGGACTCTTCCCTCATCCTCGACTATGTAGACAAGATTTTTGACCCTATTTTATCAAAATACTAAGACCCTTAGAGAAGTAGTGCATGTTAAAATGTTGAATAAAAGGATTCCCAATACCTTTATCATGAGGATTTGGACCTTAGGGTTGGCTCAGTATCTAGTATCCATAGTGCACCCATATCCTAAATTGGTGGAATTATACACACAAAATCATAATCCTATAACCATGACAATTCAAATGGGATTAATCAAGTTAGTAATCACTCCCTAGGATATCTATGACATGTTAGGTCTAAAATATGACCCTTCTTCTAGTTTTAATGACATGGTTCAGATGAGGCAATTTTGGTCCCAAGTACACCAATAATAAGAATTTCTAAATAAGGAAATGCATCTTCCTAAGAATAGTACTCAAACTCTACCCCTACCCTTTGCGAAAGGTAAGCTATATCCAATCTCCTAGGATGTATGTTAAATGATCACCTTCATTTATAGGGAAAATAGCAATGGAATGGTGCACAACTAGTAGCTGACAACCATTTTTGTATGAAGATCATCTCTAGGTCAGTAACATAAAAGTTTAATTTTGTAGAGCACATCACCTATTCCATGAGCTAACAACTGGCTAATTTTAGTATTCAACCTACCTTCAAGTATTCCTCATATCTATTCCACCTTATTTTGTATCAAAATACCTAGTTTTTCTAGCATCATATGAATTTGACTCTATGGGACTTAGAAGCGGTAGACCCCTACAAGGTTATCCCTATGTCTGCATGGACTCATGTGTTGTTAGAGTCATTAGATCCCTATGATTTTGCTAAGAATTTTATGGCACCACTAATGGGAGAAATGGATCCAGAGGGAATAAACAATAGGATGAGTGGCTTGATTATGGCTATCTTATTCGATGCCCATCACCCTTGTGATTTCTTTTTTGGGGCCCATCTTTCTTTCATTAGGGTTTATAGTTTTAGGGAGGAGTCCTTTATGCTTCCCAAGGTTCTAACTAGTATAATATTGGGCTTGGAAGTGGCACAATAATTGGTAGTCATTGAATCTAAGTTTGGAGTGGGAAGGAAAAGAGGGATTTTCATGACATCCCACTGACTAGGTGCGAGATTACTATTGTAAAGAGATAGGAAGAATTTATCCTAAATAGAAAGCTGGCTATTTATGGGCTAGTTTTAATTTAGGATCTATGGAGGTATGACATAGATGGCTTCATGACCTCTTAGCTTGCCAAGAGTAAAGTCCATGTTCCTTTTAAGCATGAGAGCAGAAGGTTTTTTGAAGATAGGAGGTCTCCAAGGAGAGATACCCCTAATTTATATGTAGAGCTACAAGACATCCCAACTACCCCATGGGAGTGTTTTTATCAACCCACTCACACTTTTTAACTAGAGAAGTTCATGTCTAAGGGGATGAGACAAGATTTACTCAAGATGGATTGGAGTCAGGAAAAAATAACTACCTAATAGAGGTATAGGCAAGAGATTGGTGAGTTATCCCTAAGTTTTGAAGCCATAAACTCATATACCCAATGGGAGACCCTTTGGGATGGGTCTCATACCTATTTTGTTTCTAGTTAAGATGTTAGTGAGATCCAAAAACCCTAAAAGGAACCTCAATAGGTAGAGACATCTATGGTGGTACATGCTACTTCAACTTGGCCACTTTCACTTAGTGAAGTGGAAAAGCAAAGGGTTACCCAACTCAGTTCAAAACTCCCTACAGTGGTACCCCATTTAGATACCCTTTAGGTAGCTTCTTCCACATGAGAAGTGTTGGACTCATCTCAGTTGGTAGCGATCCAAATAGAAAGAGAGGATCCCTTGAAGAGCCCAGAGAAAAAGAAGAGAAAGATAATGGTTCTAAAGGGAGACAAAGAGAAAGAGGTACATCATGCCTCATACATGTATCCACCTCAATCCCCAACTTAGGATCTATTAATTCTACCCTCTTTACATGGCTTAACATCCTCAGCCTTCTTGGTTGTACCTACTCAATCATTAATACTATCTAGTTCTCCTTTCACTCTCACTTCTCAATAGTTGAGTTTGCTAACCTTTTCTCCTAGGGTCTTGACAAACCCATCCCCTTCACAAGATCAGCCCCAATAGTCCATCAGTGTACCTTATGGTTTGCATCATGGGTATCCTTTTATGGGTGGTATTATGGTATCTCCCTCAGAATCCCATGCCTAATATGACTTGGCAAGGAGGGATATAGAGGATAGAAAGGAGAAGTAGAGGAATAAAGAAACAAAGTCTATGGCCACATAATAGATGTGGTATTTTTTTGACCACAAGAATCATTCCCTCACTATCACCCATATGGTACCTAATGTGATCAAACCACTCAAGCAAATTTAGATTGAGGATTACATAATGAGTGCAGTGGCAATGGACCTAACCCAATTTAGGCCATAGGATAAAGTGGATTTAATGAATGAGACTATTGCTATGGTAGCCACATCTTATTTGAATATTTAAGATTACATCCAAAAATCAAAATCAAACTTAACTCAAGCCCAAAACATAGTAATCCACTTAAGCCTAGAGCTTAAGGCCAAGGACAAAAAAATTGCCCAACTCACTAGTGACTTGAAAGGGGAAATATCTAAAGAAGTTTTGAACACTTCAAAATAAAAAATAACTGCACTCCAAAAGAAGCTTATTTCAATCAAAGCATCTACCTCCATTTTGGATTAGTAGAAGAAGCTCTTGGAGACATAGAGCAATGATAAGGCAATAAAGGCATCACAACTTTAACAAAAGCTAAATGCCACAGTAGTAGAAAGGACTAGCTTGCAAGCTAGGTGCAAGGCAGTGGAGGATAAGGCCACCCAATTGACCCAATGGTTGGAAAAATAACCTAAGGTAATATTTATTATCAAAATGGTAAGGGGGATTTATGTTTCTTGCTACAAAAGGATCTCCACTAATGTTACCTAGCTCAGGCCTACACAAAGATTCATAGCTGACGCACAAATTTTTTGCATTGGGGTGGATTCCTCTATTGAAAAGATCCTATTATAAGTTTTAGCCAAGGTTATTGAATAACATATATTGATTTAAAAATTATATTATACAACATAAAAGACCCTTCAGGTAGCTAGGGTCATCGATAGGAAGATAGTCTCAGGAAAGGTTAGTGAGATTTTGAGCTGTAATAAACCCACTTTAAAATGAAATAATCTATTGAATCTCTTAAAGGAAGGGGCAAAAGGAATGAAGGGGCAAATTAAAGGTTTGGTTTAGCTAGGACTCCCTTCCCATTTCCTTAATGACACCACTGTCCTGATGAAAGACTAGATACAAAATATACTAGTTAAGAAGCAAAATGATCAAACTATTTTTTAGTCTTTGAACGACTCTTTTGGTGTCATTGAGGTGGAGTAAGTTTTGAATCAAATGAAAAAACTAGAGTACCAATTTAATTTCATACTACAGGGTATCTAAACCTTTTCCCATAAGGATATCATCGAGTTGGATAGAGATTTTCAAGCTCTATAGAAGTGAGAGTACCTGATAGAGGTAGAGTGGAATGGGTACTAGATGCCACTACAAAAGCTATAAAGGATAAAATGATGGGAACCAAAATTTTGTTTTTTGGTTAGGCAAGGCTAAGGTTTCTTCCATATAGACACATATCCCTTGGTGAGCCACCATAAACTATAGAATTCTTTTTAACAATGTTTGTATTTTTTCTCAGGGCTCTTGTTTTTCTTTTTATGACCACAAGTAGCATTCTAAATATTGAGGCCAAAATAAATTAATTATAGAGACTTATGTGGAGGGTATCCACATGTCACTTCAACACTTGTTCATATATAAAGAGTAGATAAGAGCCTTCATCTTGTGCTCAATGGACACATGGTACAATGATGGTCCCCTTTTGTAAAAGTAAAGGTCTCAATAACAAGTCAAGTGGTAAGCATTAAGCTTAATGGAGTCCCCTTTTTGGTAAATCTTAGTAAAAGGTTTTGAAATTAAAATGAAAATAGTTAATGCCACTTGTCACCTTGATGCTCCTTCAAAGGAAAAGAGTCTTTTCAGAACCTTCATTGAGCACGAGACTGACACATGGTTAAATGGTGTTTTATTTTGAGTCAAGAAGCAGTAAGAGAGTATGAAAGTTTGAAGGTATCCATGTGTTTCCACTACACTTAATTTAATCAAGGCAAAAATTTGAATACCTCTCAACTTGTGAAGGCTTCCATGTGTAGCCTACAGAAAATAAAGAAAGGATCAATAGTTTGGTTAGGATCTTTGGATTCGATGGTGCAAAGCTTTCAAGAGCCATTAAAATTAAAAGCTAAGAAAAGAGTGGGAAAGAGTCTCAGTGAATCCAAAAGGGTGTGGAAGATTCCATGTGTCCATGTTTGGGAAGACTACATGATAAAGATAAACAAGGATCAGTAGTTGAAACAGAGTGAGAAGGATAGTTCACAAAATTGATAGAAAAAAGGCCCAAGTGGTTCAGATCTAATGATATGTAGTTTGTCAGATCCAAAAATTTTCAAGAAGTTCTTGGAATTCCATATCCATGGCTCTCTAATTTTTTTTCCAGCATTAGATAGACCAAAGAGTATATTTATATATGCAAATGTCCCACACTTGGTGGTGAAGGCTATCTTGAATTGTTTTTTTTTATTGACCAAAATTTGGTTCTAGCCACTATAACCATTCAACAAGGAGAAACTTTTTTAACCTGTAAACAACCATAAAATCTTCTCCATAGATGGCAATGGATAGTGGTATTTAAGGGAAGCCTTATTTAGGTCACAAAAGTCAACATACAGTCTAATTTCACCATTCTTTTTCTGTACTAGAATAAGGTTTTAGACCCAAGTTGAGTGATTCATTGGAAATATAATAGCTAACTCAATAAGATTATTAATCTTGGCTCTCATCAAAGGCTCAAGCTTAGGATTAATAGGCCTTTATCTTTGTCTTACTAGATTAGTTTCATCTTCTAGCTCAATGGTGTGTTGAGCTAGACTTGGGTCAAATCCTTTGGGATCACTATATTTCCATGTAAATACATCAACAAAATTTGCACATAACTCAATGAAAGCTTCCTTTTCTAAATAAGTTCATACCTTACCTAATTTTAATTTCTTACCAGGTGCAACTTACACATTGGCATAGTGTTCTTCCTTTTTTAACAAAGATACTTTTCTTTCCTTATCTCAATATCAACACTGAATATGTTTTCAAGTGTAGCCAATCCCTTAGGAAACTTATTTATTTTTAGTTACACAATCTGATCACCATACTACTACAAGTATTTTGACTAATTTCTTAAGTAAAACTCAACTTCCTCTTGAAATAATCTGATAATATGATTATCATCTTCAAACACTTGCTAATTATCATTATTATCTAGGATAGAAGGCCTTACAATCACCTTAATGTGTGATTGGACCTTTTAATTTCTTACATCAGTTGGGATACAAAATTATGCACCGATGGTAGCCAACCTATCTACATATTTGTTCTCATCTGTTGGTATTGCCTGGATATTAAAGGCCTAAAATTCTTCAAGAAATTCCCATTCCATATGCTTATAAGATTTAAGCATTGGGTTTTTTCATACATTAAGACCTATCACTTGGTAAACTACAATTTCACAATATCCAAACACTTGTAAGGCATTGATTTTCATCTTCCTAGCCCATTATAAACCATGAACTAGTGCCTCATATTTAATAGTATTATTTGAATAACCAAATTGAAACTTAAATGATGAGAAGTATATTTGATTTTTTGGAGAAATAAACATCATTCCAACCTTGTTACCATGCTTATTCATTTATCCAACAAAGTATAATTTCCAAAGACCCTGAGTAGACTCATCATCCTTCAACAAGGTTGGAATTGGCGCATCTTTCTCATGGAGGCAATAAAAACCAAGTCCTTAAATTAGCTTATAAGGATCATATTCATGTGAGCTAGAGACCCACTCATCAAGGAACAAATATAGAATCCCATGTAAAGGTGATTTAGTTTCCTCCACATTATCTTCTATCACCTCATTTGAGATGAAGAAATTGGCATTCACAACACTTGGCATATATGGTTCCAAATGGAACCCTGCAATAGGTTTAGAATTTATGGTTATCTTGGTACCATACCTAGTTATAAACATTAATTATGTCTAATTAGGTGATAAATATCCTCTAATATTTGATGTAAAGTCCCTTGATAGATGAATGACAAAGTAGGGAGGCAAGTCCACCATAACTACATCATGCTGAATGGTAACATTAGGGTAAGCATTTAGTGTCAACTTTAGATATTTGATGATGCCTAATATCTTTGTTGGTGATTCATCTAGTTTTAATACACCTTTAGTATTATATTCATATAGAATGTGAAAATTGGTAACTTGAGTGTGGCTTATGACACCCAACCCATAGGTCCCTCCTACTTGCTTTCATGACCCTCGTAAGCATCTTTTCATTGATTCCTAGTCATCCTTAGCCTTCTAGACCTAATCTAAGCTTAGCTAGACTACTCTTTCCATGACAAATCTAACCCCCTAGTTTTGTTAGCTCAGGACAATAACACCCAACTTGGACTATAGCATTAGGCCCTCTTATGTCTACTTTCAATGCTCTAATCCAAGTGAATTTTTACCTCCAATGGTTAATTCCTTTCAATTCTTATCCCTCTTCTTGTCAGCCTATTTAAAGAACATTTAACCCATGACCAACATATCCCTATAAAATATCATTTAAATTTCATTTGGAAAGGGTTGGAAATTATCACAAAGCAAACAAGAATATAAGCAAAGACTACTCAGGGAATCTTTCCTATTCTCTACATACAACCAACCAATACATTTACAAGCTTATCCAAATCCTTACACTAGTCCCTAACCACCTTAAGCACATATAATTTAGCATTTTTCATCTTTATACACAATATTTCATAAAGCACATCAAGTGGGATAACTACATATAGCTTAATCCCTCTTTGGAGTATTGGTATATAGGCAGTGTGCCCACACAAGAGGTGTGGATACACATTCGATGAATATTACACATACTAACCCCCCCTCTTTCTCAAACTTGGTTAAATTATAATGGAATATAGGGTTTTAAGACAAAATTTACTCTATAAGGAGTTCCATCAACATCTAATAATTAAAACTTCATAGGTAGGGTCACATGGACACAATGAACAAAACCCAGAAAGCTCAAACCTCCTAGACAATGGTGGTAGAAGAGGACTATAGCATTGGACCCTAAGGTATCTTATTTTAGTGTTCCTATCCAATCATAAAATCAATTCTAGATCCTAATTTATGAAAGTGTCCCAATCTAGCACAATGAATTCTAGACTCTATCTCAGTCATCTTAGTTTGTTTCCATCTAAATCTTATTTTCTCTCCCCTATTGCTATTTTTAGAAAGATTAAAATTAAAATCAAATTATATAAATAAGTATATTAATTATTTCATATTTATTTACTAATTTAATTAGTTCATACCTTTAACTAAATTATGAATAATACACCAATATTCCCAAAATCATTAAATCATTTGGTGAACTTGACTTACTTTGTTTGTGCATAAAACCCCTATAAACCCTAGGGTAAATTTTCAATTGATTTTTCCTATATTTTTATGACTTTTTACCTCCATAATAAAATCATAATTTAGAATTAAATTTTAAAATTTCATAGTAATTTCACAATAATTTTCTTTCAAACCCTAGTTGCCCATACTAGGTCCTGTTATTTTCCCAGTGTTTTTCCTATAATTTTTTGATTTTTTAATAGCATATTAAAATAAAAATTTCACTTTAAATTTAAAAATTAAATATTAAGTTTCAAAATTAAATAGTAATTTTCAAAAATAATCATTTTTTCAAACCCTAGTTACATGTTCTAGCTCCTATTTGTTTTTTAAGGTATCACCTTACACATTTATGAGCTTCGTAACCTTTTTATGCATATTTCAGCTCCTTGCTAAGATTATATTTGTTTAATATTTTCTTACATTATTCAATTTATTTTCCTTATGCCACCTAAGCTCTTTTCATCTCTTCCTTTGAGACAAAGTTCAAGACTTAGTGAAAACCCTCCTAAATTCACTCAGATTCTTTAAACCTGACCATATACCATGGATAAACAACCAACTCAGGTTCTTACTATAAATCCTACACATCCAAATTACACCAATTTTCATGAGGATAATTTTGATGATGAGCAATATGAAAATAACAATGATGATACAAACAATGATGTTCATGATCCACCACATTATACTCTTGATCAAATTCCATCTATTATTGATAGTGAAGCTATCTTTATCAAAGATTTGATCCTACAAAGTTTTCAAGAAAGACTCATGGAACAACCTAAGATCATATTCTTATTTTACAATCTATCATGGAAATAAAAAAGGATAAACAATTTGAGTCTTCCAATCCTTTAAAGCATCCATTTGAACATGACTATGCCTTAACAACCCCCTACAATAGCCTAATCTGCCTCTATGCCACTAGCTACAACTAATACATCTTTGTCTCTTGATGTAGTAGCCCTTATGCAAGAGAAAATATATCTTCAATCCAAGGTGCTACATCTTGAGTAATGTGCCTCTAGACCTACGTAGGCTTTGGATTATTTTTCTCTACTACATACACCATTGGCACATCATATTGCTTCTACACCCTTGTCACAAGGTTTTATTTAACCCAAGCTTACTCTATATGATGGCAAGGGTGATCCAAAGACACATTTGAGAGATTTTCACATAACATGCTTGAACTATGTGCCAACTGATTGGATATTTACCAAGCTATTTCCATATAGTCTAAAATATTATGGTTTACAATGGTTTTATAGTCTACCAAATTAGTTGGTCAATGCATTCAATCCTTTAGATGACATGTTCCTAGCTCATTTTAGCATCAAGATTGGCGATAAGGTTTCATATGCCTAAGTTTCACAATATAAATAAAGGTCAAATGAGCATCTCATAGATTATGTTCTTTGATATAAGACTATCTTGGCAAAGATGACTAGCCCCATATACAATCAAGAGTTACAAGATCTCTTCAAATAGAGTCTTTTACCAGATTTGCATGTATCAATAATGTTTAAAAGGTTATCTTCCTTCACTAAATTATGTCACACACTAAAAATAGGGAATTCAAACTAATTGCAATAGGAAAATTCAAGTACACAAACATATAAAAAACAATAAACAAGGGTAATAACAAAGTCCCATACAAATCCAAGGTCAATGATAACAAATGTTAGGATCAACTTATAGTTACTATGGCTTCTGAGCCCCATCAACAAGTGGTTTTATTAGCAACTCATCGATAAACCTTTACCAATCTACCAATTTCTTTAGCCAAAGTTTTATAGTAGATATTTGAATGTAACATCATATCTCTCCCTCCTATTCAAGAAGTTGATCCAACAAATCCTCTTCCATGGGGATATAATCAACATGCATTTTGCAAGTTTCATAGGGAATTAGGCCAAACAATAAATAAATGCATCAATTTGTGAAATAAGATACATGATTTGATAGATGATAATCAGATCAATCTTGGAACTTCAATTGAACTTCCTCAAGCAAATCCAACATAGGATAAAGCTTTGAAAATCTTCTCAGATCCTTTTCTACAACATTAAAAACAAGAGACATGGGACACATTAGGTTTTCACCATGAATATCATGCACATCCCCCACAAGATACGTATAGGGCACCTTTAGTTGAGTTACATCCTTTTAGCAACATGCTTGGTGTATACAATTCTAGATTTTGAGCTAGACCTTCCATCTCCTTCTTAGAGTAGGAGATAGTCGAGAATGATTCAAATTATCATGCATTCTTTATTAGATTTTACATTCATAATCATCCTATTCATATTGTTATCATAGATAATAGATCTAGTGTGAACATATGCACTATGACATTACTGAAACATTTGGGATATTTAGAGCAAGATATTACCTCGATAGACATAGTTATTAGTGGATTTAGTGGGCACATATAGAGTTCATTAGGTGAGATCGTAATTCCTCTATAGGTTGGTCCAACACACATGGACACACCATTCACTATTGTTCCTAGTGTAGGAGTTTTTGATATGTTACTTGGTAAACCATGGATTTAAAAACTTTAAGCAATACCTTCTATAGTTCATAGATGCATGAAATTCATTCACGCTAATCAAGTTGTTATAATTGGTGGAGTTACATATGAGTTACCACTCCCCACTTCAGATCCATATTCTAATTTACAACCATCAATTTTAGTTTCTCCACCATTTTTAGTTCTTCCTCTAGTTTAGATTTAAACATAGTTGAGGCCTCCATTGCTAGCACATAGAGTTTATACACTTCCACAGAGGTCTCTTTTAGATCAACCACAATTTTATAATTTTAGATAGCTTCTAGCTATATTGTTCACACCCAAGGCAGTATCATTAAGATATCATTCCTATACACATAGATCACACATTTAGAGAGCTTCTCCTACTACTAGATGGGTTCCTAAGAGCCCTATAATTACATCCACTTCTTAGAGTTATAGGGGGAACCCATAGTCAGTTTTTACTTTAGAGATTTTAGAGTATTTACAATATATACAACTTTCAAAGCCATAGTCTCAACCCTTCCATCATGCTTCATGATCATGCACAATCTCTCTACTTGATACAAGACACCATGATAGGGAGTCTCGCATGAGACTCATCGGTTAGTATCATTCTTATCCATATTACTTTTACATAGTTTTTATTTGATTGATTATATATAGCTTATTTAAAAAACACCAAAAACAATATAAAAACTTCAAAATCTAAAAATATTCAGATAACTCAAAAACACTTCAATTGTATGTATTATCCATGCTTTAAATTTCTACTATATGATATAATTACATTTGTTATTCTATGCTATTATTTTTTGACTTATCTATGTTACCATGCTTCACTTGATCTTCTTTGAGTGTGTGCAGTGACATCTAGATCCTTGATTACTTCACTCTACCCATTGAGGGGGCATCCTACTTATACATTCATGACATACATTGATATATATATACCCACTGGGGGCATATTATACATGACTACACCATCCAAGTTATGTCATTCCTACACCGCACACTTTAGTTATCATGTTGATGTACATTACTAACTAGCTTATATAGATTACTTTATTGACATTCACTAGAATATAACACTTGTGTATTTCTTCATATATACTTAGTCTTGTAATCCATGTCTTGCATATATTCACCTCTTGATTTGATTAGTTAGATGTTATTGTATTTTCTAGTATTTACATGCTTTCCTTTCTTGCACTACATAGCTAGATATGATTGCATTTCTCAGTTCCTATTTTGTCTCTTGTATGTGCCTTAGGACATTTGCCAATGTTCTTTGCTTCTACTCTTATATGTGATTATGGCCCTCATGCCAATTTTTGCTTGTTTCAAATCCATGTATATGTGGCATTTGAACATGCCTTGTATGCTTGATTTCTAGTTTGAGTGATATATGCCCATGTCCCTTGTTTGCTTGGCCCCTTGGCCAATCTTGTATGCTTCTTGATTCTTGCCTTGTATTCTTGTTACTTGATTTATTTTTGATTGTTTGCAATGCCATGATCCACATCATGTATTATCTTGCTTTATTATATTCCATGATGAACACCCTACTCCATCATTCCATGAAAAATAAAAATTAACAACTAAAAACTAAAAACTAACTAGACTTCTACTTCTAATTTAGTACATTACACATTTTATTACATTGTTATATCTATCTAGACATACCCCTATTGATCTAACAATCTCTCATTATAAACCATGCTATATCTTGAGATATCTTATTGATTATCATTTATATATCATGTATTTTGCATCATAACACACTTGTAGGGCTCTTTCTTCTAAGGGTGGTCATTACAGGGTCTTCATTCCTACCCTTAGAAGAGGGGGTAATAAAAAAGCATTTTGTCATAGAGATCAGAGATCCTAAATGGTAAAAAATTTAGATTTAAAAATACCCTGAATAACAACTAAAATTCCAACTAGGCAAAACATACTAGACATATAGTGATAATTTAAAAATAATCACCAGATTTAGCTCAACATAATAGCACTAAGATTGGACTACAACACTAGGCCCTCTAGTGTCCATTTTTAGTTCTCCTATCCAAATAGTATAAATACCAGACTTTTTAAAAGTAGGTATAAAAGTAGTTTCAACTATAGTTTTGCACATCCAGACTAGTTTATAATCAATAATTTTTAGTGCACTTTTATTGAGAGAATCTAGATATAGGGGGTATCATGCATGGCATGATGGATCTCTCTTAAAATTTTAGATTAGGTAGTTGGTATAACTTCCATATTATAATCCATGTTTTAGACACCAATTATTGGAGGCAATGTGTATGACACATTTGTCTTCTTTTCTTTCCAAGTTTAACATATTACCCAGATATTCTTAGTAGTTACATGCCTTATTCCATCTAAAGATGGTTGGAATAATTTTTGGTGTGGATTTCATACAAGCCTAACCTCCACATTTCAGAATGGATTTCATATAATCTTAGTGCCTAGTTTTGAAGTGGATTTTATACAAGCCTAATGTCCATCTTTTAGAGTGGCCAAGAGTGGCCTAGTTTTCAGTATAAATTTGGCTATCCATGCCAACATTGTCAAATTATAAAACATTCATAGGCTTTAGAATCCATCTCATATGACATACATTTCATATCATTATTAGTTCATAGCTTCAATTCATAGGGCAATGATAGAGCCAAAGGACTAGCTAGCCTTCGTATTCTTAAACTACCTACTTAGATGGATTGGACACATAGTCCAAACATTGATTAACACATGCATGATAACATAGCTTCACTTAGTGGGTGATAATGGAGCCAAAGGGCTAGCCTTTGTATTCTTGATCCACTCTTAGGGAATTGAGTGCTCAACTATGTTCATCATATTACTCTTAGTAAAACATCATCCAACATTTCTCAACATCACCCAACAATTCTCAACATCACCCAACATAACTCAACATCACTCAACATCATAATAGGTTTTGTATTAGTCCATGTACTCGATGAGGTTTATTTGTTCCTTTCTCTTCCTCTCTCTCTTACCCATATTTATTCATTATTATTTTAGATATAGCATATCTAGTAAGAACTGATCTACTTTATTTTATTTTATAGATTCACACTTCGCAACATGCTCTTTCTATGAAAACCAATCATCACACAACTTCATGAGCTTTACCATTGCAAGTAAGTTTAGGTACACTTTATACTTTTCCTTTATCCTAGTATTTTGCTTTGTTGCATCACTAGAATAAAAGGGGGACAAATGTAGTCATAAAAAATGCAAACATTAGTAACTTGAGTGTAGCTTGTGACACCCAACCCATAGGTCCCTTTTGCTTACTTTCATGACCCTCAGAGGCATATTTACACTAATTTTCAATCATCTATAGCCTTCTAGACCTCATCTTATCTCAACCAAACTACTCTTTCCATGACAAATCTATCCCCTAGGTCCTATTAGCTCTGGACTATATAACCCAACTTGGACTATAGCATCGAGCCCTCTAGTTTCTGATTTTAGCACTCCTATCTAAGTGCAATTTTACCTCTAATGGTCAGTTCCTTCCAATTCTTATCCCTCTTCTTGTCATCCTAATGCAAGCACATTCAACCTATGACCAATAGATCCATATAAAATCCCATTCAAAGTTTGTTTGGAAAGGGTTGGAAATAATCACAAAGCAAGCAAGAATACAAACACGATTACTCACGAAATCTTCCCTATTCTCTACATACAACTAGCCAATACATTTACAAGCTTATCCAAATCATTACACCAGTCCCTAACCACCTCAAGCACATCCAATTTAGAATTTTGTATCTTCATACAAACTATTTCAAAAAGCATATCAAGTGGAAAAACTACATATGGCTTGATTCCTTTTTAGAGTATTGGTATGTAGGCAACATACCCACACAAGGGGTGTAGATACATGTTCAGTGAATATTACTCACACTAATCCCCCTCTTTCTCAAAGTTGATCAAAGAATAATGGAGTCTAGGTTTTAAAGATAAAATTTTCTCTATAGGGAGTTCCAAAAACATATAATAGTCAAAACTTCATAGGTAGGGTCACACAAACACAACAAACAAAACCCATAAAGCTCAAACCTCCTGGATAATAGTGGCAGAAGAGGACTATAATGTTGGACCCTAGGGTGTCCTATTTTTGTGATCCTATCCAATCATAAAATGAAGGTTAGATCCTAATTTGTGATAGTTTTCCAGTCTAGCATAGTGAATTCTAGACTTTGTCTCAGCCATCTCAATTCATTTCTAGCTAAGTCTTATTTTCTCTCCCCTATTGCTTTTTTTAGAAAGGTTAAAATTACAATCAAATTATAAAAATTAGTATCTTAATTATTGAATATTTATTTACTAATTTAATTATCTTAGACCTTTAACTAAATTAATAATAATACACCAATATTCCAAAAATTGTTAAATCAAGTATTTGGTTCATAGGCAGGACCAAGTTTGTCTGCAATTTTCTTAAGCATGATAATGTCACTGGCTACACTATCCACCATATAGTTATGAACTAGATAGTCACTAACTATCAAAGAGATGTAAAAGGGAGGGATTTTAATTTATTTTATCTCAAAATTTTCCCCTTTTTCCATTTTGTGTACCTGTTATACTTGATGCTTCATTGGCTGGTCATAATTGGTTAGGACAACACCTTGTTTCTCAACTAATTTTGGAGATACATTGAGAGCTAAAATCTCTTGGATGAGCATATATTTTCATCTTATAATATTAAGGGAGTCCCACATGCTAATTTTGACTTTAAATTTCTTCTTTTGATCCACTATATTGAATGAAACTCCACTAACCTTTGGTTGTACCTTTTGAACCATTGATTATTCATGGACCAAAGGTATTTGAGGGGCCTTCCCAACCTCTGTATTTTGATTTTTCTATGTTTTAGGGGTAGAAAGTTTATATTTATTACTCTTGGAAACAAAATGAAGAGTAATTTAAGCCTTAGTCACATCTTGATCCTCATCAATGGCTCTTCTTTTAACTCTAGTTACAGCTACAAATTGACCACTTGGACTACTAGTCTCACCACCATGATTAAAAGCAACATAATCATCCATTTGCCAATTTACATTAATGGAATTAGGATGCCATTAAAATTTTTGAGCCTTTCCTTAAGTTGCCAAACTTGTCTCTTGATATTGACCTCCTTGAAGAGAAAACTCTTCTTATGTCATTTATGGCATAGTAATGTTTTGTGATACAAAATCTTGGTTCTGAGCATCACTACGGTTGGAGGGCTGCGAAATTGAGTCATACATAAAATTTTTTTGAGGTGGTTTGGGAATAATGAATTTTGATGTGGAAGGAGCATTAGGATCAAGATATGTATATGGTTTATATAGAACTATGGCTCTTTGTGATTAGTAGGGCGGTCTATTTTCTCTAAATCCTTGATAAGGAGACCTTTGATCTTTGGAAGGATGATAGGAGGTCTGATTATATTATGAATAAGGCCTACCCTAGTATTTCTATCTTTTGAGTTGAACTATTTCATTCCCAAAAGATTGTAATGAATTTTTCAATTCTCCAATCTCACTAGCCTGATTAGAAGGGGCTACATTTTGGGCTTTAGGAGATGGGATAAGAGCTAAAAATGGGGTTTGAGGAATTTGAGGGGATGTGATAGATTTTAACTCTAGGAATATAGGCAATAGAGGCCTTAGAGTAAGCTTACCAACTTGTATCAAACTATTTTCTACTCTTATTACAACCTCATAAGCATCTAATAAGGTATTACCACCGATTGACTGTATCATCACACTAATATCAAAATTAAGGGCTCTTAAATAATAAAAGAAGTCATATTTTAGGAATATTATCCCATGTTTTTTGGAATTTGAGGTTGAAATCAGATATGAACTCATGAGGAAATCTCTTTATGTTAGATAGTTGTTCAACTAAAGATAAGTGATCAGATTTATCTTCAAATTGACTAACTAAAGCTAAAACTAACTAATCCCATGTAGCTATGGAATTTAATGTGAGATTTATATACCATTGTAGGTATTTTACTTTGAAGGAAGTAGTAAGTAGTCTAATGGCCACATTATCTTAAACAAAATTATGCACTGAACAAAGGTTGGCAACATCTTAGATGTGCTCAATAATAATTATTTGATCTTCTCCAAAAAAAAGGATGCTTTTAAGAGTAGATATGAGAATATCATTATACTGGGATAAGTTAAATGGACTACCTCTATTGAACGGAGTAAATAATTGATTTTTGATGGCCATTTAAGTAGGGGGAATTACACTGCTTAAAATGATAAGATGGCCAAGAGATGAATATTGATTTTGGGGATAAGGTATTGTCTTATTAAATCTTGTTTTTTATATGAAATCAAAGGTATCTTAATGAATTCAAGAGGAATATTTTATTATCTAACCTTGTAGTAACCTTTGGCATGAGAATGTTGTCTGGACAATGTTATGAACTGTACAACTTGAAGAATCTTTAGCTTTTGATGATGATATATCTCCTTTTATACTGTAGATGCTTCTCCTTAGCTCCAAATTTTTGCTATACTAAGGAGAATGGGTCCTACCGAGCATGATAAAACTATTAGTTCTCCTAGGTTGCACCCTAGCTGAGAAAGGGGATTGTTTAAGTTCTCTTGCTCATACCTAGTCCAACATGGGATTGAACCTAGGTTGTGGGTCACTTGGTCTTGTGTCAAACCTTTGGATTAGGCTAACTTCCTTTTGGATCTATCATGTAAACTAGACATATGATAACTTTTTCTTGGAAAAGGGAGAGAAATTGATAATAATGCATTAAAGCATGAAATAAATGAGGTGATACACTAAATGTTTTGATCCTTATAGCTACATAAGACACTCTATAGGACACATTCAATAATGCTTACGGTCACTTCATAAGGCATTGACTAGATATTAACATAGTATGGGAGGGTAGCTATCCACTTCCACACTAACCAACAGACTATATATGCACTTATAATGACTTGTGAGAACTACCAAAACACTACGTGAAGGTGAGAAAACTCATATAGAGGAAAATAAAACATATATTCACTTAAAAACATCAATGAAGTTATAATACACTTCAACTCAGCTTGAAAAATGGGGGATTTCAATCTTTTATTACATTAAATAGGTATTACAGTACAATCTTGGTAAAGTCTAGTTATGCCAAAGAGAGGGATCCATTTCAAGGCTTAAAAGCCTATATTTATAGTAGAAAGGGATGAAAGAGATGGGGAGGGATGACTGAAACAATAGAGAATGGGTCATTATGATCAAGATTTCCAATCATCTAATGTTGATTTAGTTAGAAAGGATCAGTCCCTTTTAGTCTATTTTTGGCTGGCATTAATGTTCCTTATGATTATAACAGTAGGATCAATTCATTTTAAATTTAAATTTTGGCATCAAAGCAGTTATGATCTTATTCTAGCATGGATTGTTCCCTACTAGATCATCTTTGGTGTGTAAGAATGGAGAAAAGGGGTATTATCATGCTATTATATTTGGTGATGAACTATCAAAGCTAATGTGTCTGCTTCTATGGGATCCCTTTGAAACATTGGCTTTGGTTTAACCTTGACTTCCTAGCTTTGACTTCTAATCTTGACCATTAATCTTGATCTAATTGATGAATACATGGCATTGATCTTTATTCTACTTAATCAATGTGTACCATAGATCTAATTTGCACAACTTACATATGCACCATTGATTTATATGGTAGTTACTATAGTCTTGACACCTAGCTATTTCTCATTCATCTTTAAGATCCACTGACTCTTTGACCTCTCACTCATCATCAATTTCTGAAGTATAATTAAATGCACACCATAGATATTTATGGGCCTAATAACTCTATCAATCAACACACACCATTAAATCTCTATTTAGGTACCTAAGATCTTACCACTTATCAACCATGAATTCATTCTAACCTTTTGACTTGATGGTCATCATTGATATTTGTTGCATGATCAAACATGTGCTGTTAGATCTTTGGGACCCACTAACATCACATATCACCCACTCACCATTGGATATTGACTTGAGCCACCATGATCTTGACACTTTTTAGTTGTGCATTCATCTGTAGAACTTTTTAATCCAAATGGTTATTTTATGAGGCTTAAAATTGACTTCTTTGCACTCGTTTCACTATATAAGTCTAAATTTGAAGCTTTATATCTTGAGATAAAAAATACATCAAGATATGAAATTTGTAGAGGATGATCTAGGCATGAATAACTTCATGTCCATGTAATATTTTAGATCTAAGAGGCCTCCCAAGTATACTTACAAAATACACAAGTAAACTGGCCAGTCCATTTCTATTTGATGTGCAATGACGGTCTAGTTGTCTAAGATCACCAAATTCACACTTTAAGCTTGCTTAAAGTGTTTCAAAATCTTAAAAATGCTATGTGATCTCCAATTGAATTCCATATATTTATTGTAACATTGGATCACTCTTCAATTAAGACCCTGCTCAGCTCCAAACTATATCCATTCAAAATTTTCTTATTTGGGCCAAACTTGGCCAAAATCTTTGGTGACTTAGCTGGGTAGCATGTCTGTTATGCTTGATAACTTCATATCATTTACATGACTCTTGAATTCATCAATAATGATGAATTAATTTCATGACTGCAAGAAACCTTTTGACTTGCAAAGATAATGAATTCCAACAAAATAAGGAAGGAAACAAACAAAATAGGGAAGCTAACTAAACAAAACAAAAGCAAACAAAATAATGTGCTAGGACAACACTTGGAGGAAAGAAAAATCTATGTACAGGGTCCTAACTTCCTCAGTAACAATGTTTTAGGTGTATCTCATTAACTAGGATAGGAAGCTCCTCACCATCCATCCTTATAAGTTGGAAGGAATTGTGGGATTTATAGCTAGAGATTATGTATGGAACACTCCAAAGAGAGTCAAACTTTGTACGTCTTCTTGGCTTAGATCTATCCTCATCCCACTTGAGGACCAAATATCCTTATTTAAAACTTTATGAAGAAGCTCCTTTGTCAAAGTCTCTCTTCACTTTTGTTTGGTGGCTTTCCATGGCTAGCATAGATTGAAGTGTTGTCTTTTCCAACCCCATAAGCTCAACATATCTGATCTCCATAGGTTAATTCTCCAACAACTCATGTTGGTGCATTAGTTTTAGGGCTATAAATTCAAGAGAAATAGACATTCTTGCTTCCTTACCATATACCAGCTTGTAGGGAGAGTTGGCTATTGACTTCTTGTAGGTGATCCTATCAACCCATAAAGCTAACCTAAATTTGAGATGACATGACCTTTGATTATCTTCAATTATTAGTCTTAGATCTTAATAGGTTCTTATTAGTGGAATTAGTAAGACCATTTCCTTGGGGATAGTAGTTTGATGAAGTGCTGAGGAAGACACTATGCTGAACTGCCCATTGGCTGATTTTAGACCCTATAAAGGCCATAACATTGTCAAAAATAATAATTGAATGGGATCCAAACCTAATAATCAAACCTTCATAGAAAATTAGAACATTGGTCTTGTTTGCTTCCTTTAATTCCACTAATTCTATCCATCTAGTGAAGTAATCCATGGTAGTTAGTATCCATTTATGACTTGAGCTTGATGGTGGGTTAATAAGACCAATAAATTCCAATCCCCATTGTACAAAGGGTTGATCCACTTCAATTGGTTAGAGAGGTAAGGCTACAAGTCTTACCTTTCCTACAAACATAACACATTATCTACATATCCTAACCCATACATGAAAATGACCAAATATGCTTGACCAATAATACCCATGTCTCATGATCTTGTGGGCTATGGTCCTTGTTGAATGATTCCCTCCACCATGTCCATCATATAACTCTTCAAGTAGCCTTTCAATTTGATATTTTTCAATGTATCTTACCAACATGCCATTGATATCTTTCTTAAACAAAACACCATCAACAAAAATAAATGGAATGGATTACAATCTAAAACATCTTCTTTTTGAAGGAATTAGGTTAGGGGGATAAAGACCATCCTAGATATATCTTACCAAGTCATGATACTAGTTTGAAGGTGAGGTATGATTAGTTGTAAATCCCTCATCAGTTGACACCATAACCACCCCATTGACTTCTTATAAGTCTTAGGCTAGATGCTCACAAAGTCCTTTACCTCTAACCAACTTTGTGACCTTGATTTACACATCATACTCCCTTAATTTTGTTATCCAACCAACTCTTTTCTCTTTTATATCCTTGTTCAAGAGAAATTCCTTGACACTTAGATGTGAAACCATTAGGTGTATCCTATTGTTAGACAACAAGTATCTGAACTTCTTGTGAGACCTTATGAAAAGAAGTACATGCTTTTCAACAAAAAGAGTACCTTGTTTCATACCCTTCCAAGCCTTGACTAAATAAGGCTATTGGCTACTCTAGGGCCTCATTATTATATTGCATAAGATTGCTTGAAATGGTGTCAATGTTAGCATAGGTGTATATAATGTATTCTTTTGAGAAATTTGGGTTCATGATTGTGGGAGCACTAGTCATAAATTTCTTAATTTCCTCAAAACTTCTTATTCCTTCCTTAGACTAGTTAAAGTTTTAATTCTTATTTAGCATGGTTGTAAGTGGCTTAGCTAAAGTGGAAAAATATGAGATGTATATTTTGATAAAATTGATGTCCCTTAAAAAAAATCTCAAAGATATTTTATGTTTGGGAAATGAAAGTTCAAGAATTGAAGCTCTTCTTTCAGGATCTATGCTTAAAGCATGTTTTGAAACTATATGTCCAAGAATATTACCTTTATGAATTGAAAAAACACACTTTTGGGATTCAAGGATACCCCAAATTGTCTACACCTTCTAAATACTTGCTCAAGGTGAACCATATGGTCACTTGCATTATTTGAAAACACCATTATATCATCCAAATGGACTAGTATAGACTTATTAAGAAGGCCCTAAAATGCCATATCCATGGCTCTTTAAAAATTTTATCCAGTATTGGATAGACCAAAGGGCATATTTCTATATGCAGATGTCCCCCACTTTGTGGTGAAGGCTATCTTGAATTGGTCTTCTTATTTGACCAAAATTTGATTGTAGACATTATAGCCATCCAACAAGGAAAGCCTTTCTGAACCTAGAACCAACTATAAAATCTGCTCCATAGATGGCAGTGGATAGTGGTCTTTAAGGGAAGCTTTTCTCATGTCATGGAAATCAACACAGTATAATTTCACCATTCTTTTTCCATATTGGAACAAGGTATGCCACCCGATTTGAGTGCTTGATTAGAAATTTAATAGCTGACTCAATGAGCTTATGAATTTGAACTCTCATCAAAGGCTCAAGTTTAGGATTAATAGGCCTTTGTCTTTGTTTTATTGGCTTAGTTTCATCTTCTAGCTCAATGGTGTGTTGAGCTAGACTTGGGTCAAATCCTTTGATATCGCTATATTTCCATGTAAATAAATTAGATTTTTTTTCACATAACTCATTAAAATCTTCCTTTTCTTAATAAGTACATACCTTACCCTACTTTAAGTTTTTACTAGGTGAAACTTACACATTGGCATAGTGTTCTTCCTTTGTTGACAAAGATGCCTTTTATTTCCTCAGCTCATCATGAATACTGAATATGTTTTCAAGTGTGACCAATACCTTAGGAAAATTATTTGTTTTTAGTTGCACAATCTGATCACCATAATGCTACAAGTATTTTGACTAATTTCTTGATGAAAACTTAGCTTCCTCTTGTAAGAATTTGATAATCTGATTGTCATAGTCAAAGACTTGCCACTTATCATTATTATCTAGGATAGAAGGCCTTACAATCAACTTAATATGTGACTAGACCTTTTTATTTCTTACATCAATTGAGATACTAAATTGTGCCCCAATGGCATATAACCTATCTTTATGTTTATTCTCATCTCTTGGTATTGCCTGGATGTTAAAGGCTTGAAATTTTTCAAGTAAGTCCCATACCCTATGATTATAAGATTTAAGCAATGGGTTTTTGCATACATTGAGACCACTCACTTAGTGAACTACAAGTTCACTATCACCAAAGACTTGTAAGGCATTGACTTTCATCTTCTTATCCCATTGCAAACCATGAACTAGTACCTCATATTTAGTAACGTTATTTGAAAAACCAAATTAAAACTTAATAGATGAGAAGTACTTTGCCTTACTAGATAAATTAACATCATTTCAGCCCTGGTACCATGCTTATTCCTTAATCTATCAAAGTATAAATTCTAAATATCTTTAGTAGACTCACCATCCTTTATCAAGGCTAAAATTGGTGCATCTTTCTCATGGAGGCAATAAACACCAAGTCTTTCTTATTCAATTAGCTTATAAGAATCATATTCATGTGAACAAGAGGCCCAATCATCAAGGAAAAAATTTGGAATCCCATCTAAAGGTGATTCAGTTTCCTCCACATTATCTTCTTCATATTTACTTATCTCTACCTTTATATATACAAGATCATCCTTCAAAGTCTTA
This sequence comes from Torreya grandis, assembly GCA_037957365.1. Taxonomy (NCBI): domain Eukaryota; kingdom Viridiplantae; phylum Streptophyta; class Pinopsida; order Cupressales; family Taxaceae; genus Torreya; species Torreya grandis. The sequence continues at coordinate 381,640 of JARHVA010001410.1, read as the reverse complement.
TAGTAGTCCATGACAAGTCATATCACCCTATTTCATTTTGTGACTAGTTCTTCAACCTAGTCCTTTATATCCCTATCCATTGTACCAAGGTATGTCATTACCTCAAATGTTTCTTTGTCATGGAACTGAGAGAGAGATTGAGGGTCTATAATTTTCTTAAGGTAAATGTCAAATACTTTACCTTATTCTTTAGATTATCCTTAGTGACATTTTCATTATATATTTTGTCAAAGAGGGAAATTATACTTGTCTAAACATCATGTTTTAGTCCCTCTCTTGTTGGATGACCAAGGTGTAATTTAGATACCTGATAATACCCCACCACTAAATCTTCCTTTTGTTTATCAAGTGGAGGAACTACTATCTCCACATATTTTTCCCATGTTGCATCATATGAGATTCTGGAGATGGTTTTGGGGCCTCTATTTAGTCATTTGGATGTTTCTAATAGACCAAAATCTAGAGTCCTAGGAGATATAATCTATTTTCTCTTCTTGGACACTGATTGTGCCAACCAACCTCGAGTGACTACCAATGAATTCTATGTTATTCTAATAGACACTATTATGTGTGAGTCTATAATTAAATTTATTACACCATTGGTTATCATAACAAGTGTCATATCTACCATTGATATTTTTGCTAAGTCCTTGGCTAATGATTTGGTTAGTGGGTGTTTATATTTACACCTCCTTGGTGGGGACTTGGGTTAATGTGAGAGTGGAAGAAGGAAAAGATACTTAGATGGGTGAAGTGGATGTGCTTATAAGGGGTGTGGAAGCTATAAGTGACATAAGTAGAGAGGTAGGCATGTGTGGTTAGAATAAGGGAACCTATAGAAGGGTGATGTCTAAAGTGACAAAAGAATCAATCAATGTAGTGGGAATGGCCAAAGTAAAAATAATTAGAAATGTGATGGAAGATAAAATGGGGGTATATCTAACCCAGTGGCTATGATGGATAGTGCGGTTACAATCATAATGTATGAGTCAGTAAACATGTATTTTTGGGTGGTGTTGGTGATAAATGGGGTGGAAGTGATTTCGGAAGAGGGATGTGAAGGTGTAGTTAGGATAACCAACTACACTGATTAAATCATTACCAAGGGGATTAGTAGTATTGGGGAGTTATATAAAGGAGTGATTACTTACACTAGTGGGCTAGTAGAAATAAGAGAAGCTATTACTTGTGCTAGTTAGACAATAGAGATAGGAAGAGGGATTACTTATGCTAGTTGGATAGTAGTTGTGTCCCCTATGGAAACTATTATTGTCTAGTCCATTGGCTAGGTTATTGATACTTGAGTACTGGAAGAAGCCCTTATTGCATTCTACTTTTATTTCCCTTTATGTGAGATAAGTAGCCTTACAACTTGATCTGTTTGAATCCTAGTATTGGAACCTTCTACTACTTTTTCCACTACACCCTTATCCTATACTTCTCTAAACATGTCTATGATATTTAGGGTCTCTTTAGTTATTTTAATCCCCTTGATCCTTAACTAGTTCAATGTTATCTTTATAATTGGGGTGGTCCTATCTAATAAAGAGAAGGATTTAGGTGTAGAACACCTAACTTGAGCAAGAGGTTAGAGGTAGATTTGATTATCATAATATACCCTATACACTGGTTGTTCCTCATCTTTCAAATCTTCTAGAACTAGTCCCATATCATAAGTTTCTATTTGTTCCAAGGTCATTATGGAATAATAGCTCAACCTAACCTCTTATTCATCCTATATATCCTCTCAATAATCTTCATAAAATAAAATATGAGGAACCTACTATACTAGTAACATAACCAATCACATCATAGAAGGGCCTAACATCAAGATTTCTTAAGATCATCTGGGTCATCTTTGCAAAAAGGAAGTAGACAAAACTAGCAATAAAAATTTAATATATGTAGGTAAAAACTAGAAAATGTGAGTAATAAGGTGAAATGATGATGATGATTTTAACAATTCCAAAGATAAAACTTAGGTATGACAAAGGAAAAAGTTAAACTTATAGAAACAAAATAATGGAGGTGACTGAAAGGGAAATCAGGGGACCTAGAAGAATACCATGGATGCATGTACTAGGATTGTCAATAGATAGATCTAGTTATCATTTGCACTGCTTAGTAATAGTGGTGAATGAACTCTGATTAGCAGCATTACTTGTCTTGGAGATTTAGATAATAGTTTCACTAGGAAATAGAGCTCTATTTTTGGTTTCAATGTTAATTAACTTAGTAAAAAACCTAAATTTTATATTAACCAACCCCTAATTAATGCCAAGTATTCCAATCATTGTTGGTATATGGGAATATGATGGGAAAGCAAGCCATTGAAATCACTTTGCAAGTTTTCAACTTGCAAATTTGTAATATGTTTCCCATTCTCTACTTTCTCTAGAGGAGTTTTAGAGGCGATAATTAATTTGGAGGCGGGTAGTGGGATATTGATTAATCTTTACAGCTTTTCAAATTTTTAAAGTGTAGCGAGAGATATGATTCTCATTGGGTCATGGTGAAATGTCAGAAGTAGAGTCTTCATTGCACTTTACAACTTTGCAAAGTTACAAATTGTAACACAAGTTCTAATTCCCACTAGGTATTAATGAAGAGCATTATCAAGATCTAGAACACAAAACTCTGATACCACTTGTTAGGATCCTAATCCTTAAGAGCACAATTGGTTACCTTTGTATAAGCAACTAAACACAAAATTACACCAAAAGTAATATGTAACTAGAATTCAGAAACAACATAGAATATGAGAGACAATACAATCTTATATTAACACTCTTTTAGAAGGAAATAAAATGAAGAAATCACACTCTTCCCACACCTCTTGGGCATATAGTAATTCTCCCTCAAGAGTTCTTTCTCTCAATTAATTACAAACCAACTCAAACACAGAGTTGTTCCCTCCACCAGTTAGTGATAAACAACCCAATGGTTGTTGTTGCCTACTGTCAGTCCACCAAGTACTCCAAGTACTCCAAGTAGATGTCCTTGATCTTGCACACCTACAGATCTAACTGATCTTACATACCATGTAGATCTCCCTGATCTTACACGACCTGCAGATCAACTGATCTTACACACCTTGAGACAACCAACCCAATTATTGTTCTTGCCTTCAAGTTGAGGATCTAATCCTTGTCCTTGATTACAATACAGCCCCATGGGTCTATTAAATAGATCCCAAAACAAACAATAATTAGAAACGTAGACTCAAGACTAAAATTACTATCCGTCTAAAATTAGACCAGTTCTGGAAATGCATGCAAATGCACACACATATAGGTTGCCAATGTCGGTTCCTATCTGACCGATGCCGGCTGACCCCTAACCGATGTTGGTTACTGTGTAACTAAATATGACTGACGTCAATTGATCATATCGATGTCGATTACTTTAACACTCAGCAACCTCCACCATTTGTATTAATGAAGCTTTTAGCTCCACAGCTTAACAAGTAGGAAGTAGAGTCTAGATTATAGCTTAGAACTTTGCAAAGTTGAAAATTATAATGTGAGTTCTAATTCCCACTAGGTCTTAGGTAAGTGGGAAAGTGGAGGTTTGGGTGCACTTTTCAAATTTTCAAAGTTGCAAACTACACAAAAATATTCAATTTTCATTTAGGTCTTGGAAAAAGGTATCTAGGCCATTTTAAAGCTTTTTCTCAAAAAATTATGGGTCTCCTCTAAGGCACAAGGTGTTTTGAGGTTTTTGGCACAAAATATCAATAGGTGATACTATCTAAGAATGGTTCTTTACACTTGGATCCCATCCACGACACTCAGATCAATTCCTTTCCTAGTTTGTGGCCTTCATATCTTTAGTCTAAGTTAGTTTTTAGCTAAGTACATGTTTACATCATTTATTTTTATTTTTAGAAAGGTTAATTTAGCTCCATTCCTTCACAAATAAGTGGCTATATTTATTGCATATATTATACCCTAATTTACTATACTCATCTCATTTAACAGGCTAGGGATTAAACTCTATAACCTTAAAAATTTAAATCAAAATGACTAGATTAGAATGATATTATGTGGTTGAAAATGAGTAAATCAGAATATATGCATAGATAAAATTGAGATAATTTGAGTGATAAATTACTTTTCTAGCATACATACAAATGGATATTATTTAGTTTGATGAGAGAAGCATGCAAAAATATCATGTTTTGAATAAGTTTTGCTTCATTTTTATTTGTATTCTAATGAGTAACTTGCATTTAATTATGTGTGTTAATGGGATGCCACCAAAAAGTAATTTATTGTGTTATCGATCAGATTTAATTTTTTTAATACTCAAGTTATTTTATAACTCACCTTTATAAAATGATTTATTATTTTAATTTTAATGACTTAAAATAAAGTCAAATTAATTTTTTTTAAGTTAAACTAAATAATTAAACTTCATTTGTATGTAATAAATTAATATAGGATGGTTGCCAACATTTTAAAGAAAAACTAATTTATTATTTCTCCTTAAATTTGTCTAGCTAAGTTAAAGGATAGGAGTGGCCCACCTCTCATGGAAGTAATACAAAGTGGATTTAATGCTACTATTTTATTTTCCCTGAGTCTTTAATAACTACTTCATATGACCACATATTAAAATGGTTTTCTAATTTTGGCCTCAAATATATTTATTTTATAAATATAAACTAAAATTCACTTGATAATGTTCAGTTACATTTATTTCTAAGTACTTATTTTAAATCCATTTAAAGACTTGAAAGGTTTTCATTGAAAAGGGGGAGGTTCTCTAGGCACACAAAAAATTTCAAGATTTAATTCACACTGAAATAGTTATAAGAGGACATATCTAAGTTAGGCCTTCATTTGCATGAATTTGAAGACACTTGCTTTAGAAAAATAGATATATCTAGTCAATTAAATTCAAATCATGTTGATTATATTAGTATAGTTTTAAGACTAATCATTGAGTTATTAAAAAGATCTATTTGCATTCATATGCTAGCCATTATTATTGTATTTTGCTACCAACTAATAAATATTTCATGCATTGATTACATGACAGTCTATCATATTTATGTATAAATGCAAAATTTGTTTCAAATCAATTTTGTGTTTCCCATGAATCATTGTTCTTTCTTTCAAAAAAGCAATTGTACCTATTTTTAGCAACCCAAGTTGCACCCTATTGAAGGAGAGTGTTCGATTCTTCTTCAAACTTGGACTAACATAGGAATGGCCTAAAGTCTATGGGTGACATTATAACTAGACCAAACCTCTAGATTATGGGGCTAGGTCCCTTGGTATATCACTTGTGGTTTAGTTTACTAAAACCTATTATTGTTGGGGTGAAAAGGGATAGAAAGTGCAAAAAATAATTATATTCTAAGGGTGGTGATGCACAAATGTAAGGATTCATCCATTCAATTTGGAATTTAATTAACAGTAGTAGGTAATGTAAATGATTGAATCCTTAAAATCCAAGGACTTCTACACAAAAGTGTTTCACATAAAGGTTTCACCAAGCGATCAAAGCATGAGGGTAATGATGGAAGGCCTAATTCAAGGCACTAACCAATCAATATCTTCACTCCAAACTCAACCACTCAACATTAAAACACAATATGTGACTTGAATAAGATCATATACTAGTAACTAGGTGAAATTAGGACTTGACAAGGGAGAAATATACCACATGTGCAAATAAAACTTATATAACACATTAAGCCTATATTAATCAATCTAAAATATTCAATTGTATTCACTTAAGAGGTTACAAAGTTTAATATTGGTAGAGTTTACTAATGCCCAAGAGAGGGATTTTAAATTAAGGCATTGAAGCCTAAATATATAACAGAATAAGGAGAGAAGTAGGAGATTAGCATGGAGGAGAGGGAAAAAGGTCATCAATGACCATAGTACATTCATTACTGTAGTTACAATCAATTACATAGTCCTCCAAAAGACTCTCCATGTATTAATGCTCTTTAATGACTCCTTAAATGTTGAGTGTTATGTACTTAGGGATATGATATATTAATGTATATGGGTTGATGGAGATGTTGACATGTGGCACACATCTCCCTTAGTTAGTTATATGGGTCCAATATATTATGATAACTGAGTAACTTTTAGAATTAGTACATTGGGTAATGGTTGGCCTAAATTGGGATTAGGAGGTTATCCATCCATTGTTAGTTAGATAGAGGTCTATATAAAGAAGATGATTATCATTTTAAAGGAATAAAATAAGCATTGAGTCTTCTATTATAAGAGGATATTGGAGGTTATCCCCTCAAAGAGACGTTGTGGAGTTATTCCTTCTTAAGGAGTATTGTATGGGATTGTCCTACCTTAAGGGTATTCTATTTATGCATATATTGAATATTTGGGCATATTGGACCACCAATATCTATTGTGTTATGTTGATATAAATTATATTTTGCATTATTTTCAAATATTATAAGTGTGGATCATAAGAAGTGGTATCATAGCTTAGATTTGAGTGATTTGTGTGGGATGAAACCCTAGTTTTATTAAATCATTAATATCTTGGAATACGTTGTGAATTTTTGTATATGTTTTTACTAGATATGGAGAATATTTTATGGAAGTCATAGTAAAAAATTAAGGTTTTATGATCAAGTTTAAGGGAGTTATGGGTTTGTAATACTTTTATCATATCTTTAAAAATATAAGGATTTTTTCTAAGAAAATTTTAGTGATAATTTATTAGAATATAGGATATCTATAGTGAAAATTTCAAATTTTTTTGAAATGGTTTTAGTGATTTATTGTGATTTTATGATTTTTAATAGATTCGATCTACATACTGAAAGTTTTGGAAAAATTTCACAAATTTTTTAGTGAAATTTAAATGTCATACTTGGAAGATACAATAATTTTTTTGGACTATTTGGATCAGTTTTGAATGAGTTATTGATATATTAGGGTATTTCATTAACCCTAATTTTTTTTTGTGGATTATGAAGTTGTAATGATTTTTAGGGGAGGATGATATTGATGTTAAATAATGGTGGATCATTTTCAAGGAAAATAATACTCAAATAATTTTATGGTAAACATTCTTGTCTCTTTTTTTGTCTAGTCCTACACAACATTGGTTTAAATAGTTGAGCTTCACACAAAGGTATTCTTAATGGGAAGAAATGGAACATATTTTCCTAGATCGATAGGATACAAAAGAAAAAGAGGATGAAGAAGAGGAATAAAATATTGATGTCAATGAAGAAGATAATGGAGATGATTAAAAATAAAAATTAGTGGAATAAAATAATGATAATGAGGAAGAACATGAAAGTGATGATGAAGAAAAAGAAATAAAGCATAATGATAATGAGTAAAATATAAATGGTGAAAAAGGAGAGGTAGAGGAACTCAAATAATAAGAAGAATAATTAGATGATAAGGGTTAAAATAATTTGGATCCAAAGAAATCCAAGTCAAATTTTTAGTTTCATGGATGCATTCAAAAGAAGAAGGTTGTTGTGTTCATAAACCCTACCAACAAATATAACTTTATCAACATGAATGTAGTCCAGAATCTACATGGTCAAGCAAATAATATCAAGGAGGTTCAAGTAGATGGTAAGAATATTAAAATGTTTAAAGATTTGAAGCTCATTATGGAAAAGTATGTTTTGCATTCAAATTTTTATGCTTTGGATATAGATGGTGTGGATATGGTTCTTAGATATCCATGGTTAGATACCTTAACAACAACCAATATTAATATTCAAAATAAGTTCATGAAGTTTTGGTATAAGAATAAGTTCACTTTATAGGATATCATAGTGGCGAAGGCATCGATAATAGTCAAGGTAGATCATGAGGATGAGATTGAAATAGGTGACAAAGAGCATGAGGAATATTGAAATGACATAAATGAAGAAACAATACAATCAGAAATGGATAATTCATCTACTCAAGAGATAAAGAAGAAAAAGGTGTAAGAGGTAGAAGAAAATGTGGATAATGTCAAAGTATCAAAAAAAGTTGAGGTATATATTCAACCACATCATCATGAGAGGAAATAATCATGGATCTGTATGAGGGAGTGTCATAAAAATAGGCACTTTGGCTATATAAAAAATTAGAGTTCTAATAACTATGGATATGCATGGAAGCCAAAGAAGAACTACTATAGTCAGGTATGGAATCAGAGCACAATAATGGCCTATGGAACATGGAATTAGTGGAAAAATGGCTATGACTATGCATGGAATAATAAATACTATGGTCATGAATGAAATCATGGTAACACAACAAAATATGGTATATGAAATCAAAGGAGGAATAATTATTCATGGACATAAAAGTGGTATAGTTATGATCGTGAATAGCACATTGGAATTTAGAAATGAGGTTAGAAAGTTATCATCTACTAAGATCACATATGGGTGGTTAGATGATCACGATTGGAGATAAGTGTGCAATGATTTGAATCACACTCATTATTTAATTTCTTCCTATGTTTTGATGATGAAACATGTCAAGGAGGGAAGGAATGCTATGCACTTAGGGATATGATATATTAATGTATATGGATTGATGGAGATGCCAACATGTGGCACACATCCCCCTTAGTTAGTTATATGGGTCCAACATATTATTATAATTGAATAACTTGTGGAATTAGTGGATTAGGTAATGGTCAACCTACATTGGGATTAGGAGCTCACCCATCCATTTTTAGTTTGATAGAGGTATATATAAAGGAGATGATTATCATTGTAAAGGAATAACATAAGCATTGAGTCTTATATTGTAAGAGGATATTGGAGGTTTTCTCCTTGAAGAGACATTATGGAGTTAATCCTTCCTAAAGGATTATTGTATGGTGTTGCCATACCTTAAGGGTATTCTATTTTTGTATATATTGAATATTTGGGCATATTAACACACCAATATCTATTGTGTTGCGTTGATATACATTATATTATTTATTATTTTCAAATATTATAAGTGTGGATCATAAAAAGTGGTATCAAAGCTTCAATTTTGACAATTTGTGTGGGACAAAACCTTGGTTTTGTGGATTCATTGATATCTTGTAATAAGTTGTGAATTTTTGCACAATGTTTTTACTAGAGATGGAGAATATTTTAAGTCACAATAAAAAAATTGATATTTTATGATCAATTTTGAGGGAGTTATTACTATTTTAGGGTTTGCAATACTTTTATCATATCTTTCGAAATATTAGGAATTTTTATATACAATTTTAACTAATACTATATCAAAATATAAGAGATATATAGTAAAAATTTCAGATTTTTTTGAAACTTTTGAGTGATTTATTATGATTTTATAATTTTTCATAGATTTGATCTACATGCCAATTTTTTTGGAATTTTTTCATAATTTTTTATGGAAGTTTCAATGTCATACTTGGAAGATACAGTAAATGTTTTGGATTGTTTAGATACGTTTCCAATGAGTTATTTATATTTTAGGGTATTTTATTAACCCTAGTTTTTTTCGATCATGAAGTTACAAGTATTTTTAGGGGAGGATGATATTGATGCTAGAAAATGGTGGCTCATTTTCAAGGAGAATGATACTCAAACAATTTTGTGTCAAACATACTTGTCTCTTTATTTATCTAGGCCTGCACAACATTGGTTTAAATAGTTGTGCTTCACACAAAGGTATTTTTCATGGGAAAAAATAGAATACATTTTACTAGATTGATGGGATATAAAATAAAAAGAGGATGAATAAGAGGAAGAAAATATTGATGGTAATGAATAATATAATGGAGATGATGAAAAATAAAAAATCAATGGAAGAAAATAATGACAATGAGGAAGAACATGTAGGTGATGATGATGAAGAAATTGAGCATAATGATAATGAGGAGAGTATATATGGTGAAAAAGGAGAGGTAGAGGATCTCAAAGAAGAAGAATAAGAAAAATTAGATGATAAGTGTTCAAATAATTTGGCTCCAAAGAAATATGAGTCAAATTTTTAGCTTTATGGATATATTCAAAAGAAGAAGGTTGTTGTGTCCATAAAACCTACCAATAAGTATAACTTCATCAACATAAATGTGGCATAACATCTACATGTTCAAGAAAATAATATTAAGGAGGTTAAAGTAGATGGTAATAATATTATAGTGTTTGAAGATTTGAATCTCATTATGGAAAAATATTTTTTTCATTCAAATTCTTATGCTTTGGATATGGATGGTGTGGATATGGTTCTTGGATATCCATGGTTAGAAACTTTAGGAATAAAAAATATTAACATTTAGAAAAAGTTCATTAAATTTTGCTATAAGAAGAAGGTCACTTTATAGGATATCATAGTGGGAAAGGCACCAATTATAGTCAAGGTAGATCATGAGGATGAGATTGAAATAGGTGACAAAGAGCATGAGGAAGATTCAAATGACATAGATGAAAAAATAATGTAATTAGAAATGGACACTTCATCTACTCAAGAGACAAAGAAGAAAAAGGTAGAAGAGAGAAGAAAATGAAGATAAGGTCAAAGTATCAAAAAAATTTGAGGTATATAGTTAGCCACATCATCATGAGAGGAAATAATCATGGATCCATGTGAGGGAGTGTCATAACAATAAGCACTTTGGATGTATAATAAATATGATCTCCAATAAATATGGCTATGCATGGAAGCCAAAGAAGAAATACTATGGTCAGGTATGGAATCAAAGTAGTACAATGGCCTATAGAATATGGAATTAATGGAAAAATGATCATGACTATGTATGGAATAATAACTACTATGGTCATGAATGGAATAAGATTAACATAGTAGAATATGGTACATGGAATCAAAGGAGGAATAATTATTCATAGACAACAAGGTGGTATAGTAATGGTCATGAATGGAATCAGAGTAGTACATTGGAATTTAAAAACAAGGTTGGAAAGCTATCACCTACCAAGATCACATATGGATGATTGGATGACATAGATTAGGAGAAAAGTGTGTAATGATTTGAATAACACTAATTATTTGTTTTCTTCATATGTTTCAAGGATGAAACATTTTAAAGAGGGAAGGAATGATATGTACTTAGGGATATGATGTATTAATGTATATGGATTGATGGAGATGCCAACATGTGGCACACATCCCCCTTATTTAGTTATATGGGTCCAATAATATATTATGATAAGTGAGTAACTTGTGGAATTAGTGCATTGGGTAATGGTTGGCCTACATTGGGATTGGGAGGTTACCCATCCATTTTTAGTAAAATAGAGATATATACTAAGGAGATGTTTATCATTGTAAAGGAATCAAGTAAGCATTGAGTCTTCTATTGTAAGAGGATATTGGAGTTAGTCCCTCAAAGAGACATTATGGAGATATTAATTATTAAAAGAGTATTGTATGGTGTTGCCCTAACTTAATGGTATTCTATTTATGCATATATTGAATATTTGGGCATATTGGCCCACCAATATCTATTGTGTTGTGTTCATCTACATTATATTCTACATTATTTATATATATTATAGGTGTGGATCATAATAAGTGGTATTAGAGATTTGATTTAGGTAATTTATGCAGGACAAAACCCTAGTTTTGTGGAATCATTAATATCTTGTAATAAGTTTTGAATTTTTATAAAATTATTTAATTGGAAAGGGCAAATATTTTAAGGAAGTTAGTAAAAAAATTGAGGTTTTATGATTAGTTTTGAGGTATTTATTTTTATTTTAGGGTTTGAAATACTTTAATCATATATTCCAAAATATAAGTAAATTTTCTATGAAGTTTTCATTGATACTTTATCAAAATGTAAGAGATATACAGTAAAAATTCCAAAAATTTTTGAACCATTTTTAGTGATTTATTGTGATTTGATGATTTTTCATAGATTCGATCTCCAGGTTATAATTTATGGAATGTTTTAAATTTTTTTTAGTGAAGTTTAAATGTCATACTTGTAATATATAGTAAAAAAATTGGACTATTTGAGTCAATTTTGAATGATTTATTAAAATTGTAGGGTATTTTATTAACCTTAGTTTTTTTGTGGATCATGAAGTTACAAGTATTTTAATGGGAGGATACTATTGATATTAGAGAATGGTGTCTCCTTTTAAAGGATAATAATACTTAAATTTTTTTGTGTCAAACATGTTTGTATCTTTCTTTGTCTAGGCCTGCACAACATTGGTTGAAATAGTTGAGCTTTACATAAATGTATTCTTCATGGTAAGAAATGGAACAAATTTTCCTAGATCAATGGGATATAAAAGAAAAAGAGGATGAAGAAGAGGAAGAAAATACTAATGAAAATTAATAAGTTATTGGAGATGATGAAGAAGAAAAATTAATGGAAGAAAATAATGACAATGAGGAATAATATGCAAGTGATGAAGAAGAAGAAGCAATCGAGCATAATGATAATGAGGAGAGTATAGATGGTGTAGAAGGAGAGTTAGAGAATCTCAAAGAAGAAGAATTAAATGATAAGGGTTCAAATAATTTAGCTTTAAATAAATTTGAATAAAAATTTTAGTTTCATAGATGCATTCAAAAGAGTAAGGTTATTGTGTCCATAAACCCTACCAGTAAGTATAACATCATCAACATGAATGTGGCCCAACATATACATGTTCAAGTAAATAATATCAATGAGGTTCAAGTATATGGTAAGAGTACTGTAGTGTTTGAATTTTTGAAGCTCATCATGGAAAAATATGTTTTGCATTCAAATTTTTATGCTTTGGATATGGATGGTGTGGATATGGTTCTTGAATATCCATGGTTAGAAACTTTAGAAACCATCAATATTAATATTTAGAATAAGTTCATGAAGTTTTGGTATAAAAAAAAGGTTGCTTTAAAAGATATCATAGTAGAAAAGGCACCAATGATAGTCAACATAGATCATGAGGATGGGATTGAAACAGGTGACAAAGAGTATGAGGAATATTCAAATGACATAGATGAAAAAATAATACAATCAGAAATGGACACTTGATTTACTCAAGAGACAAAGAAGAAAAAGGTGTAAGAGGTAGAAGAAAATGTGGATAAGGTCAAAGAATCAGAAAGAGTTGAGGTTTATAGTTAGCCACATCATCATGAGAGGAAATAATCATGGAGACATGTGAGGGAGTGTCATAACAATATGCACTTTGGCATTGCAAGAAATCAGAGTTTCAATAACTATGGATATGCATGGAAGCCAAAGAAGAAATAATATAGTTAGGTATGGAATCAAAGTAGTACAATGGCCTATGGAATTTGTAATAAGTGGGAAAATGACTATGCATATGAATGGAATAATAAATACTATGGTCATGAATGGAATCAAAGTAACACAATAGAATATGGTACATGAAATCAAAGGAGGAATAATTATTCATGGATACCAAGGTAGTATAGTTATGATCATGAATGGAATAAAAGTAGAACATTAGAATTTAGAAACAAGTTTAGAAAGATATCACCTACTAGGATCATATATGGGTGGTTAGATGATTGAGCTTGGAGATAAGTGTGCAATGATTTGAATCAAACTCATTATTTAGATTCTTCCTATGCTTTGAGGATGAAACATGTCAAGGAGAGAAGGAATGCTATGTACTTATGGATACTATATATTAATATATATGAATTTATGAATATGACAACATGTGACACACAACCACCTTATTTAGTTATATGGGTCCAATATATTAGGATAATTGAGTAACTTATGGAATTAGTGGATTGGGTAATGGTCTGTGTACATTGGGATTTGAAGGTTACCCATCTATTTTTAGTTAGATAGAGGTCTATATAAAGGAGATGATTATCATTTTAAAGGAATAAAGTAAGCATTGAGTCTTCTATTGTAAGAGGATATTGGAGGGTATCACCTTGAAAAGACATTGTGGAGTTAATCCTTCTTAAAGGAGTATTGTATAGTGTTACCCTACCTTTAGTGTATTATATTTTTGTATATATTGAATATTTGGGCATATTCGCTCACCAATATATATTGTGTTTTATTGATATAAATTACATTCTATATTATTTTAAAATATTATAAGTGTGGATCATAAAAAGTGGCATCAGAGCTTTGATTTGGGCAATTTGTGTGGGATGAAACCCTAGTTTTGTGGATTCATTACTATCTTGTAATAAGTTATGAATTTTTCTATAATGTTTAAATAGGATATGGAGAATATTTTAAGTAAGTCATAGTTAAAAAATTGATATTTATGATTAGTTTTGAGGGAGTTATTACTATTTTAGGGTTTGTAATACTTTCATCATATCTTCTAAAATATTAGGAAATTTTCTATAAAATTTTCACTGATACTTTATAATAATATAAGAGATCTATAGTAAAAATTTTAGAAAATTTTGAAAGTTTTTGAGTGATTTATTATGATTTTATAATTTTTTATAGATTTGATCTAAATGCCAAATTTTTTCACAATTTTTTAGTGAAGTTTAAATGTCATACTTGGAAGATACAGTAAATTTTTTGGACTGTTTAGGTAAGTTTACAATGAGTTATTAATATTTTAGAGTATTTTATTAACCCTAGTTTTTTTGGATCATGAAGTTGCAAGTATTTTTAGGGGAGGAGGATATTGATGCTATAAAATGGTGGCTCCTTTTTAAGGAGAATAATACTCAAACAATTTTGTGTCAAACATACTTGTCTCTTTATTTATCTGGGCTTGCACAACATTGGTTTAAATAGTTGAGCTTCATACAAAGGTATTATTTATGAGAAGAAATGGAAAAAATTTTCTTAGATCGATGGGATATAAAAGAAAAAGAGGATGAAGAAGAGGAATAAAATATTAATGGCAAAGACTAATATAATGGAGATTATGAAAAATAAAAATTAGTGGAATAAAATAATGACAATGAGGAAGAACATGTAAGTAATGATGAAGAAGAAATTGAGCATAACGATAATGAGGAGAGTAAATATGGTGCAAAAGTAGAGGCAGAGGATCTCAAAGAAGAAGAATAAGAAGAACTATATGATAAGGGTTCAAATAATTTTGCTTCAAAAAAATCTGAGTCAAATTTTTAGCTTTATGGATGCATTCAAAAGAAGGTGGTTGTGTCCATAAACCCTACCAACAAGTATAACTTCATCAACATGAATGTGGCCCAACATCTACATGTTTAAGAAAATAATATCAAGGAGTTTCAACTAGATGGTACAAATTTTACAGTGTTTGAAGATTTGAAGCTCATTATGGAAAAATATGTTTTGCATTCAAATTTTTATGCTTTGGATATGGATGGTATGGATATGGTTCTTAGATATCCATGGTTATAAACTTTAGGAATAATAAATATTAATGTTTAGAATAAGTTCATGAAATTTTGGTATAAGGAAAAGAAAGTCACTTTATATGATATCATAGTGGGAAAGGCACCGATTATATTTAAGGTAGATCATGAGGATGAGATCGAAATATGTGAAAAAGAGAATGAGGAAGATTCAAATGACATAGATGAAGAAAAAATATAATTAGAAATGGACACTTCATCTACTCAAGAGACAACGAAGAAAAAGGTAGAAGAGATAGAAGAAAATTTGGATAAGGTTAAAGTACTAGAAAAAGTTGAGGTATATAGTTAGCCACATCATCATGAGAGGAAATAATCATGGATCCATGTGAGGGAGTGTTATAACAATATGAACTTTAGCTATATAATAAATCAGATTTGCAATAACTATGGATATGCATGGAAGCCAAAGAAGAAATACTATAGTCAAGTATGGAATGAGTAGTAAAATGGCCTATAGAATATGGAATCAATGGGAAAATGACTATGAATATGCATGGAATAATAACTACTATAGTCATGAATGGAATTAGAGTAACACAATAGAATATGGTACATGGAATCAAAGGAGGAATAATTATTCATAAACACCAAGGTGGTATAGTTATGATCATGATTGGAATTAGAGTAACACATTGGAATTTAGAAACAAGGCTAAAAATCTATCACTTAGTAGGATCACATATGGATGATTAGATGATCAAGCTTTGAGAAAAGTGTGAAATGATTTGAATCACACTCATTATTTGGTTTCTTCCTATATTTAAAGGATGATACATGTCAAGGAGGGAAGGAATGATATGTACTTAGGGATATGATATATTAATGTATATAGATTAATGGAGATGCCAACATGTGGCATGCATCCCCCTTAGTTAGTTATATGGTCCAATAATATATTAGGATATTTGAGTAACTTGTGGAATTAGTGCATTGGGTAATGGTCAACCTACATTGGGATTAGGAGGTTACCCATCCATTTTTAGTTAGATAGAGCTCTATATAAAGTAGATGATTATCATTGTAAAGGAATCAAGCAAGCATTGAGGTTTCTATTGTAAAAGGATATTGGAGGTTGTTCCTTCCAAGAGACATTGTGGAGATATTAATTCCTAAAGGATTATTGTATGGTGTTGCCCTACCTTAAGGGTATTCTATTTTTGCATATATTGAATATTTGGGCATATTTGCCAACTAATATCTATTGTGTTGTGTTCATCTACATTATATTCTACATTATTTATAAATATTATAAGTGTAGACCATAAGAATTGGTATTAGATATTTGATTTGGGAAATTTGTGTGGGACAAAACCCTAGTTTTGTGGAATCATTTATGGAACTTAGAATCAGTGGAAAAATGACTATGACTATGCATGGAATAATAATTACTATGGTCATGAATAGAATCAGAGTAACATAGTAGAATATGGTACATAAAATCAAAATAAGAATAATTATTCATGGACACCAAGGTGGTATAGTTATGATCATGAATGGAATCAAAGTAGTACATTGGAATTTGGAAACAAGGTTGAAAATCTATCACCTATCAGGATCACATTTGGGTGGTTGGATGATTGAGCTTGGAGATAAGTGTGAAATGATTTGAATCACACTCATTATTTGGTTTTTTAATATGTTTTGAGGATGAAACATGTCAAGGAGGGAAGTAGTTATATGTACTTAAGGATATGATATATTAATGTATATGTGTTGATGGAGATGCCAACATGTGGTACACGACCCCCTTAGTTAAATGAGAATAATATATTAGGATAATTGAGTAACTTTTGGAATTAGTGAATTAGGTAATGGTTAGTATACATTAGGATTAGGAGGTTACCCATATTTTATTAGTTTGATAGAGGTATATATAAAGGAGATGATTATCATTGTAAAGGAATCAAGTAAGCATTAGGTCTTCTATTGTAGGAGAATATTGGAGGTTGTCCCCTTGAAGAGACATTGTGGAGATATTACTTCCTAAATAAGTATTATATGGTGTTTCCATACCTTAAAGGTATTCTATTTCTACATATATTGAATATTTGGACATATTGGCCCACTAATATCTATTGTGTTGTGTTGATCTACATTATATTATGCATTATTTCCAAATAGTATAAGTGTGGATCATAAAATTGAGGTAGGGGGAGAGTGTGATTAACCTATTCAACCTAATTAAATGAATATATATACACTTTTTTGGTCAAATACCTTATCCTTTTGCTAGTTACAACATCAATGCAGTGTAATTAGGCCATTATAAAATATATAATAACCATCCTCCTTTAGAGAAATTTGAACAAGTCATGAAATTAAATTCTTCCTACATAATGGACATTGAAAGTGAACTTAGTTCATTCATTGTATTCAGTTACCAAGCTTAATATCCCTATATTGACCCCTTTAATAGCCTTCTATGCCAACCTTTAACTTTCCTTGTTGACTAAGTAGGCTTGGTAGGCCACTAAGCCTAGTTATATGGTGTTTATGATTGAGTAGCCATAAAAACCTTATAAGATAGCTTAGGAACCTATGTATAAATGAGTTTTAGTCTTGAATAATTATTACATACTATGATATTGTGTATTTTATACCTGCAATCTTATCAAACTAAGTGACTAGGTCACCTTGTCCTTCACTTCTACAAACTAACTGATTAGAAAAGACTCACATAGACACTTAAAATAATTTATATAGAAATATAATGACTTAATAAGATGAAAAAGTCCCAAACAAAAATCTTTAATGATTGACAACTCTTTAAACTACTTTGTACCTAATTTTCTACTCTTTTTCCTATAAAAACACTATTTTTGATAGGTCCGTATAGTTGTATACAAAAAAATAATATGGTCAAGACCCTTTATAAGTTTAATTTATGATTCAAGTGTTTATGAGGTTATGCCATTTCAATTATATGCCAAAATCTTCAATTTTATCAAGACTAGTTTGTTTTAGGGTTTAAGGAGGGTTTTGGAGGTCCACCATCTTAATGATGGTTCATAATGTATAAATATCCAAACAAAAACTTATTGAAATGGATATTTATTCCATATAACCCTTTATGTTTTTTAAAAATCTTGAGTTCCCATGCAAAAGGTATGTCAATATATAAACATAAAGAATCATGCTTGTAGTCTTATGTAGGTAATCTATACATGCTATCAGTCTTAGTAATGGTTCATAAACCTTTACCCATAAAACCAACTATTTATATCATTAATTTAAAGTAAATAAGGGTATTAAATTCTCACTAGGGTGATTTTACCCAAGTCTTCTTGTGGTGAGATATCCAAACTCTTGAACATACAACTTTAATTGACTGTTAAGGGATGTGTGGCTTGAGTTAGTTCTTGAGATTAATATGGCCTCTCTTATTTTTATATGATTGAGAAAAATTTATTTTAACTTGAAAAAAAATCTCATTCCTTCTCATGGTGTCTTTTTTCTTAGGGGAGTCTGAGAGTGTCTCCATGGTGTTGTGGGCCCTCTAGGCTTCAAAACTGGCTTTAGGCCTAAAAGGTCTTTACTGCATTTTGGAGGTCCAAATGACATATGGTGACTTAGAGGACTTAATTTTTTTAATAAAAACTCCTCACATGATTTAACCTTATAAAACCACCCTCAGATAGTCAAAACCCTATTATGTTCCTTTACTTCAAGTTGCTACCTATAGGTTATGTTGACAATTTTGACCCTACAAGTAAAAATTGTAACCTCTACCATTAAAAACTTTGTAGTTCATATTTTGAATTGATTTTGGGTCCTAAATAGTCCAAAATAATTGTTCAAGTCTACATGGTCTCTTTATTTTGGGAGAATTGTCTAAACAAAAATTCTGATGGGCATCTTTAAAAACAAGGGCAATTTGTTAAGAATTCCTTAGACATTTTCCAAAAGAAATAAAAAAGATGATAGGGCATGTTCAAATAACCCAAAGGGTCACTTGAAAAAGGCAAGGAAATTAGGAATGAATTATTTTAGACTTTTTGTTTGAAGGAAGTTTACGATGGAAGTTGCTTGACAAAAATCATGAAGGACAAGAATTCCTTCAGAATTTTTGTCCAAGGGAATTGTCCGAAGGAAAATGCCCAAAACAAATAAGCTGTGAATAGAA
This sequence comes from Torreya grandis, assembly GCA_037957365.1. Taxonomy (NCBI): domain Eukaryota; kingdom Viridiplantae; phylum Streptophyta; class Pinopsida; order Cupressales; family Taxaceae; genus Torreya; species Torreya grandis. The sequence goes on along the minus strand of JARHVA010001410.1, from coordinate 362,215 downwards.
GCTAAAGGAAAGTTCCATTTCAAATAGCCCTGAGGACTGTTGAATAGTTTTAAAGGAAATGAGTAGGAAGGAATAACCCTGAGACAAATACATGTAGAAAAAAAGTCCATGGAAAGGACACATACAAACAAAATGAATATATGCACAGAAATAAAGAACCATAAACAAAAGGCAAATGATTTTAATAGCCAATAAATAGATTAACATGTTCTATAGTCTATATGTAGAGCACGTAATGTGGCCTAAAGCAAGATTAGACACATCCAAGACATGCAACCATTTCAAACATGATTCTTTTAGTTCTAAAATGGAGACTCGAATGCATGAATGACTCAAGGAGTTTAACATTAGAGAGCTTAACATAGGATTTCATGCATGCACTCTTGTTTGTCTTGAGCCTTTCAAATGTTTTATTAGTTTAATCAAAGTTCTAAATTTAGTTTTAGCATTGATTTCATGCAAAGGAAATCTTTTAAACATTCTAGTAGCTCAAGAGGATTTCTATAGTTGGAGATTGGCATAGCATTATGCATGTTGGAAGTTTTAACTCAAGCTTGAGCCCACCATCCATTTTCAATGCCAAAGAGCTTTCATGCAAGGCATAAGAAAAAAATAGATTTTATTTGAAGGCTGAAATAACATAAGTTGGACTAAGTTGACCTCTTCTTATATTTTTAGTGCCAATCTCTTGGCTATTTTATACTTTTCTATATAAGTTGGCTTTTTAGCCTTGAATTGTATCCTCTTTTTGGCAAGACCATACTCTACCAAAGTTTGTGCTATGTAACCTTTTTAGATTAATAGAAGGATAGTTTTCAAACTCTAAAGTGCTAGTATAGTGTATTTATTTTATTAATTTACATATGTGATAAAATTTTCTTCCTTATCAAGTCTTGATTCTTACCTAGTTACTAGCCAATCAGATTATGTAGGTTATGTTCTATGTTTGACATCTCTTGACTAAAGATATAGTGGATATAAGTGGCTATTTGGTGCCTTAAATCAGGTCTATTCCTTCATTTCCTTCAATATTTGATCACTAGATAAAACCTTTTCATGAAATACTGATGTGTAGGGGTCAATTGGAGTTAAAAAATTCAGCATTTTTATTGTCTGATCAATGTTTTAGGAGCCCAAATTGAGTGGATCAATCAAAATTTAGGTGTATCACTATCATTAGATAAGATTTCCATTCAAGTTTATTTCTTCCCATTTCCCCAAGAATTTATAGCGTAGATTAGATATCCTAATTGATACACCAAAGGGAGATATCCCTTATAACCTAGAGACTCAATCCACTAATTAGGCCACCCACAACCTAGGATTGTTTCCATGTTTCAGTAGACTATGAAGACCTAAAACTACCTTCACAAGGGTGTAAGTCTAATTTATAATAGTTTTTAGTATGCTTATTAGAATATATTTGAGCTGGTATTGATGAATTTGTAGTTGTATTAGTGTTCTTCATGAAGTATTTGGTGATTCCAAACTCAAGTAATTACTTCTAATAGTCTAGGCATATATTCCATGTAAGTCTATTCTTATTGAATTATCATGAATGAGTTTTGATTGCTATGTATGAAGAGAATTCTTATGATATGTTTCCTTATCAACCCTATGATGAATCATACTAGCTTTATTATGATACTTATGAGCCTCTTTATGAGCCTAATCAGCCTTATCATGAGTATTATCAAAGCTATGTTGAACCTTATCAAGTTTTTCATGATCCTTATTATCAAAAGCATGATTATTACCTTACTTGTGAGCCATATCAATCTTAGGACCAGATTTTATCTTTTCCATATGGATATGATGTTGTATATGAGTAGTCTTATCTTCAAGAAAGAATGAATGAAATAGAGATAGAATACTAGCATATATAAGAAAAGTTTATTTGAAATCTTAGTATGAAGAAGTGAATGGTCTATTTCAAAATGTGTCCAATGATCTAGAAGAGATAAATGAGCTATGCATTTTTGTATTGGAGAAGATGAAGGCTTGGGAGAGGCAAAAAATTGAGTTGATCCACTTATCTATAAAGGGATCCTGTGTTCCTTGTTCTCATAAAGTTCTTAAACATGCCTAATGTGTGTCGAGGGAGCTTCCTAGTTGGAGTTAAGATATTATTCATGAGAATATTAAAGATCATGTTCAAGAGACTATTCATGAGACTAAACCTTCTTATAGTCCCCTTTATTCATCACTCATCTCTCAAGCACGAGTTGTCCATGAGGACAAAGAGGTTTTAGACTTTGATGAGGTAATGGTCAAGTGGTAGGAAAGAATATAGAGGTATTTAAGATTTTATCTTTCCCTCCTCTCCAAAACTCCCTAAATAATTCAATTATCCTAAAGATTCGAAAATTTTATCATGATCAACCTCTCATGCTTCATTTTCCATATCAATCAAATGAATTTCATCACCCTCCCACCATCTCCCTTCTTCAACAGGATCCTATTCTCTAGTAGATTGAAAAAGGGGTTGTAGCTAAAGGTTAAGTTCTTGAAGAGTGTGAAGAGGATGCTTTAGGTGTGTTTATGGAAGATTTTCACATTGATAACTTAATTAAGGTTTTAGTTGAGAATCTAATTATGGTTGAGAGTGAGAAGGTTGATCTTGATGAGAAGGAACTCTAAGAGGAGTTGGTACAAATTGAAGTCATAGCTAAGTTAGAGATATCTCCTACTGAGAAGGATCCAAATAAATTTCAAGATGATCCTATTCAAATTGATAAAGATGAGGAATAGAGAGATGATTAGGAGTTGTACCTTAAATCTCTATAAGAAATTGAAGATCTCTGTACATATATGTTGCCTATGAAAGAGCATGTTTATGAGAAATTTGATCAAGAATAACCTATTCAAGATCATAATACAAACTGGTTTGCCTATTCATAGCTCCTTGAAGAGATGAATGAACTTTCATTAGTCGATAAGAAGGATGTGGTCACTCAATAATAATGCATAGATGAGATATCACTTGACAAGGTGGTAGATGACAAGCAATATGAAAAAGATTAGGAAGTACTTGATGAGTTTGTCTTTATTGGTTACTAGTTTTCTATTGATGACTCATTTGATAAGATTATAATATATTTGGTGGACAAGAAAAATGCCTCATCAAAGGTTATTATTAATAAATGTCCTACCTTACAACTTGTGTCATCTCTTTGAGTGAATGAGGTTATGAATTTCCCTTTTGATCTAGGCAGATCATGCTTTGTCATGGTTAGCTAGGTTCTTTATTAGTTTGGTTTTCCTCCAAGTGATGTTCAAGAACATTAGTTTAGTTCTATTTTGTCCCAAATAAGTTCTTGTTTGCACATTTGATTTTAGTTAATTTTCCCTACCTTGTGTGTTTCCCTTCTTGTTTTGGAGGATGAAGGTTGCCTTTTCCAAATAAAATGCTATACTTACAGTCATGGACCAAATTTACCATTGTTTTATGATTTAAAATATCATGTATATGGCTTGGTTCTTAAGCATAGTAGACAATCTTCCCATCTGAGGTTCCAAAATGTTGACAATTTTGACCTATACATTCGAAACTTTGCAGTTCATCTTGTGAATCAATTTTGGGTCCTAAATAGTTCAATGGAATTTTTCAAGTCTACGTGGTATCTTTATTTTAGGAGAATTATCTAAACAAAAATCTTGAGGGCATCTTTAAAAGCAAGGGCAATTCATAAAGAATTCCTTCAAACATTTTATGAAGAAATAAACAAGATGGCAAGTCATGTTCAAATAACCTGAAGGGTCACTTACAACAATGTTGAAGGGAATGTGCCCTAGAAAAAAAGGAAAAGGAAATTAGGAATGAATTCCTTTAGAATTTTTATTTAAAGGAAGTTTATGAAGGAAATTTCTTGACAAAAATCTTGAAGGACAAAAATTTCTTTGGAATTTTTGTCTGAGGGAATTGTCCAAAGGACAATGCCCAAAATAAATAGCCACAAATAGAAGCTGAAGGAAAGTGCCATTTCAAACAAACTCAAGGAACATTGAATAGGTATAAAAGAAATGAGTAGGAAGGAATAAGCTTGAGACAAACACATGTAGAAGAAAAGTTTGTAAAAAAGACACAGACAAACAAAAAGAATTTATGCACAGAAATGAAGAACTAAAAATAAAAGGCAAAGGATTTCAATAGCTAATAAAAAGATTAAAACATTCTATAGTCTATATGTACATCATGAAACATGGCCCAAAGTAGGGTTAGACACATCCAAGACATGAAACCATTTAAAACATGACTCTTTTAGTTCCAAAATGGAGACTTGAATGCATGAATGACTCATGGAGTTTAACGATGGAAAGTTTAACATAGAATTTCATGAACACACTCTTTTTTATCTTGAGCCTTTAAAAAATTTCAATAGTTCAAGAAAATTTTTAAATTTAGTTTTGGTGTTGATTTCATGCAAAGGAAAGCTTTTAAATGTTCTAGCATCTCAAGAGGAGTTCTATAGTTAGAGATTGGTGTAACATCATGCATGTTGGAAGTTTTGACTCAAGCTTGAGCCCACCATACATTTTTAATACCAATGAGCTTTCATGCAAGGTATAAGACCAAAATAGATTTTTTTTGAAGGCTGAAATAACACAAGTTGGATTGAGTTGACCTCTTCTTCTATTTTCAATGCCAATCTCTTGGCTATTGTATACTTTTCTTTATAAGTTAGTTTTTTAGCCTTGAATTGTATCCTCTTTTTGGCAAGACCATACTCTACCAAATTTTGTGTTGTGTAACCTTTTTAGATTAATAGAAGGATAGTTTTTATACTCTAAAGTGCTAGTATAGTGTATTTATGTCATTGATTTGCATATGTGATAGAATTTTCTTCCTTATCAAGTCTTGATTCTTACCTAGTTACTAGCTAATCAGATTATGCAGGTCATGTTATATGTTTGACATCTCTTAGCTAAATTTATAGTGGATATAAGTGGCTGGTTAGTGCCTTGAATCAAGCCTATTCCTTCATTTCCCTCAAGATTTGATCACCAAATAGAACCTTTTCATGAAATATTGATGCGTAGGGGTCATTTGGAGTTAAAAAATTTAGCCTTTTTATTGTCTGATCAATGTTTTAAGAGCCCATATTGAGTGGATAAATCAAAATTGAAGTGTATCACCATCATTAAATAGGATTTCCCTTCAATTTTATTTCTTCCCTTTTCCCCAGTAGTTTATAGTGTAGAGTAGAGATCCTAATCGATACACCAAAGGGAGCTAACCCTTATAATCTAGAGACTCAATCCATTGATTAAGCCACCCATAGAATATGATTATTTCCATGTTTTAGTAGACTATGAAGGCATAAAACTACCTTCACAAGGGTGTGAGTTTGATTGACAATAGGTTACTTTTCCAATCTATGTGTTTAGGGTTTTGAGGTTTGAGTAGGCTTCCTTCTCATTACAATATAGGGTTTATAGAGTTATAACTCATGACACATTATTTAAATATTGGAAACACCATTTTTAGTCTCAAATATTCTAATTTTTCTACTTATAGACCTTATTCTCCCTTACTCAGGGTTTCTTAGCAGTTAAGTTTACATAGCCCTATAGTCTGAGTTCAGTGCTTTTTCTTGATTAAACTAAATTTATTCTCATCATAATACCTTCCTATGATTCTTTTCTTGATTAAACTAAATTTATTCTCATCATAATACCTTCCTATGATTCCATTATCATCTAAACCATAATTAAAATAATCAAATATATTTAGTTTAGGCATAGGCCTATTTAAGTTTGTCTAGGCCTAATAGCCCTGTGTAGGCTTATTAAGATCTCAATGCTCTTAAGGACTGTAGATAAAAAATAATGAGATATCCTTATGAATACTAGTAATAACCCTATTTTAATATATAAAATCCACCTCATATTTCCTAAAAACCCATTTATGAATTCTAATGCTTCTAGTCTTATTCTCAAACCTTTAATTTGTTCACCTAGTCTCATTAATCGCTGTCAACTGACTGAAGTCTATTTGAGACAAAACAATGAATGTTCTCACTAATTTTATGACCATTATAATATAGTGAGTACTTAGAAATATTATAAATGACTATTTTTATCAATTTTTAAAGTGTGATCACACTTGTAGAGGTTTCAAGACTAGAAATTCTCCCAAGACTGGCTACATGCATTGACTGTGACTGTAAGCTTCTTAGGTCTCAATAGGTTTAAGTTATAGTTTGATCATTTAATATTTTTAACAATGTATGAGTGGTATAGGTATTTTAATACATTATATAAATCATCCTCAAATGAGCCTCACTCCCTTCACTTGACATAGTCACTATCCTCCTTCAACTCAAATACGAGATCTTAAGAATAAGCAAATAATAACTTATTATTTGGTTGTGTTTGTTTCTTAGGACCTAACACTAATCATGATCAGTATGATCTATATAGTAATTTAAATTTATTGAATCTACCAAAATGTTTCAACTATCCCTTATATCCTTTACCAACACTTCAACCTACTTACCTTTGCTCATATACACAGTATTGTTCTAATATGTGTCTTTGGAGATGGTTAACTATGTGTTTTGGGTTGAGGTCTCACTATCAAATTATTTAATTAAATTTTAACTTGGAGTCCCTAAAAAATTAATTCATATCTTCATGTTTTATATGTCACCAATTCACCTCAAACTAATGCACAAGATTAAGCTTTGTTTACTTAGCTATATACCTCCACTAGGCTAGTTGTAACTTTTCTTAATGTGTTTTTTGACCTAGAAAACCTTTTAACCTTCTGTCACATTGAGATATATATTTTTATTAACTAAGGTTATCATAATCAAAACCAACCATGCACATCCTCTTATCAATTATACTTCCTATTCAAATAGGCATCAAGATTGTGATTATACTTATTGATTGTAGGTGTGCTTTAAGTAGCTTGTAGGTGAGGATTTAATCTTTTTTGCAGTGTTTTATGTTGTATAACTCATCTCCAAGACCATGATGATTCTTAACACCCTTAATATTACCAAAATAATAGATTCATAATGTGGATATGGATAGGTAGTGATAATGATATATATGATGATAATGGGATATCGAAACTAAGAATGGAGATGGAGTGATAAGCTTATAGAATGATTGAATGGTAGTGTGAAAGTTATGAAAATGGAAGGAAACATAAGGGAATGGAAATAAGAATGAATCCAATAGTAAGACAACCAAAAAGGATTCTAGACACCTTATACATATGTCTTAAAAAGATAAATCATTTTGGAGGTTCTTAAAGGAGCATACGTAGTGTAAAAAGAAACCTAGGATTTTACAAACAAACTTAACATTTGCTAAATTACTTTAACATATGCTAAGTGAGACTGTGAGTGTTTGAAGATAGGTTGTTAGTTTCTAGGATATGAAACTTTTATGAAGATTAAGAAACATAAAGGAATAACATATGTCAGGAATGAATCATTTCATACCATGTCTTAATATGTTTTAATAACCTTGAATCCACCATGAATCATACACTATCCTTTTATACAATAAAACTAAGATATATATGCATCACTCTCTTATAAACACCATGAGAGAGTTATAAACATATATTAATGTCAAAATTTGAATAAAAGAGGCATGATTTTTTTTGAAAATACCCTATTGATCCTTCAACACCATCAACCTTTAGGTGAATGCAAAGAACACTCCATTTACCATTCAATATTGATTGCAGACTATAGACTTGGTAGTGTATGTATTATTTAGATATATATACTTCACACATGTGAGATGAGGTTATATAATGATATGGCAAGGTTGATTAGACTCCTTAAAATCTTTCTAAATTTTCATTTCTCTGTCACCATGCTCATGAAAGGAAAAAACTTAGAAAACTAGTTCCATGACTAAATGAAGAATGCATTATGAGTACCTTACCTTATTAAGGATTTTTAATAAAGGAGAGAGAGAAAAAATGAGAAAAAATTCCTAAATATGGAATATATCTAGGGCCCCCTCCTTTGCCCAAAATTTTAGATCCTAATATTGTCTCTCATGGCCATACCATCTATAAACTTGAAAAGCTATACCAAGTTACAAAGGAGATTGATGGTGTTTGAGGATTAGTTTTGAGTCTGTCTTAAATCCTCATGCCATGAAACTTCACTAAAACACATACCATGAATCCAAATTCAAACTCCTAACCTCCACTATATAGAAAATTTTGTTCAAGTCTGTACATTTATAGAAAATGGTTGAAAACTCTATTTTTTATATGCTATTTCCACATTTCAAGCTTGGAACTACCATTTTAGGGAACATGAGGAAAAATTTACATCAAAAGTCATTTTTAGAACAAGCTATAAGTTTTGGAGAGCAAAAACGGGGCATATTTCACATGTAGAATTTATTTTGATGGCAAAACAACCTTCTAGGCTCATAGAAGAGACATTTTCAAAGTATGAAACCATTTGACTAAAGAAATATAATGACTATGAGGGTGATTAAAGATGTGGTATATGCTATTATGGCCTTTTAAGGTCAAAATTTATCATTTATGACCAAAACCTTTTTTTTAAACAACCATATACAAGCCTCATAAGATGAATTGCTAATGAATATCACAAAAGAATACCTCATAGCTTTCTAAAAGGCTTCAATTTGGATTTTATGTATCTTCATCACCCTTTAGAAGCTTATAGTCAGCCCCATATCTTGAACATATAGAATACACTAGAGAAGCTCATGGTGAATCATTAATTGCAACCTCCCACCATCTCCATCAAGGCATTTTATATTATAAGGCCACTTAAAACCATCATCAAGGCATCCAAACATACTAAAACACCATGATGATACTTGAAACCAATTGAAACATGAAATGAAAATGAAAAGACATTGATACCTACTCCTTTCATGTGACAATCAATGACATCATGATGATTAAGCACATCACCTAAGGATCAAAGACATCTAGGAGATATGGTGATCACAAATAGACTCAATGACATCTCTAGGAGTGTTGAATGAATTAAAAAATAAATTATGAGTTATCATAACTCATGATAGCACCATAATTTATAGACTTAGGTGAGTGCCATGAATTTTTTTTGGTTATAGGGTTTGGCATTTAGCCTTGAGAGACCAAATTGCCAACACCTATCTTATAAAAGATTATTCCTAGTTACAGTTGACTTAATAATAAAAAAATGTTTTAACATGTTGGTCTCCAATTAATTTATTCTTGTACTTTGTATTTTAATGTAGTTTCAACCCTTTTTAGTTATTTTATTTTGATGTTCTTTTTCTTTTCCTAGACTTTTTTCATTGTTTTTTAGTTGTTAGTTGTTTTGTTTCTTATTTTGCTTGGTTTTATTAGATAGTTGTTCATCATTATTTTGTGGTCATGATATTCAAAGATTTAGTATAAGACATTTCTTTGATTAATATTAAGTGTTCATAGACATTTGATAATATTTATTTGAGATAGTGATCTTGAACTACAAGGAATGAAATGCTAATAGGGATAAAAAAGATGGTGAAATATATTCAAAGATTTGAGATTATTTCACTTTAAATCTTCAAAAATTTATCTTTGCAATAGGTTTCACTCTATTATTGAGTATATAAAAATATATGAATTTGAAAAGTGAAATGTTTTAATTGAGATGATGGATTAAAAGCTAAGATGAAATATATTATAGAAGAATACACAGATGTGTATCATCTTTTCAATAAATTGTATTTGGTAATTTTGATTATTAATTGAAAAAATTATGGTAAATTAATTCATTCTACTAGAATCTATCAAGTTTCTTTGAGTTTTAAAGTTCTTTATGTACTTAATAATTGAACTAGCTTTCTTCACCTTAAACTAGTTATCTAGTCCATAGGCAACTCATAATTAAATTGGTTTGATTTCAATTTAACATTCATGATAGATTAAAGGGTTGATTATCTAACCAAGCAAAGGGACCATTAACATCAAAATGAAGATAAACCCTTGTCCCATGTCAAAAACCTCTCATAAACATGCTAGAAACCCTTCAATTCCACCAGTGGTCATCTATATGAAGAAAAAGATAAAGCTATAGGTGCATAACGAATTTGGTAGATTTGTGAGAACTGAGATACCAATGAATCCTATGGATTGTACTTAATATGATACTAATAGGGGTATTATATTAGTAATTTTTATATCTTTTGTTGAAGGTGAAAAGAGTTAGTGGTTTTGATTTTTTGACTTTAATATGTTTCTATTGTGCTTTTAGACAGATTTTTTTGGTATTATGTTGATGACATTAGTTACAGATAGTTTGATAATCTAATCAATTTTATTTTTGAGAAAGTGGATGTTTTACTTTTTCTTGATCATGCACTTTAAAATAGTGAATTTTTGAAGTCTTTTGATGGATTTTTTTGCATAAGATGAAATGACTAGATTAGAATGATATTACATGGCTGAAAATGAGTAAATTGGAATATATGCATAAATAAATTTGAATGAGAATTTTTTTTTTTGGCATACATACAAATAGATATTTTTTAGTTTCATGAGAGAAGCATGCAAAATAAATATCATGTTTTAATAACTATTGTTTATTTAATCATGTTGTGAATAATTTTTACTTCATTTTTATTTGTGTTATAGTAATTAACTTGCATTTAATTATGTGTTAATGGACCACTACTAATTAGTAAATTTAGTGTGTTATCAATAAAATTTAAATTATTTAATACTCAAGTTATTTTATAACCAACCTTTAAAAAAATGATTTATTATTTGAAGTTTAATGACTTAAAATAAAGTCAAACTAACTTTATTCAAGATAAACTAAATAATTAAAGTTTGAGTATATCTTTTAGTTATAATTAACTTATTTTTGGAGACTTATAAGTACTAGAAGGAGATATTATTTGGGGAGAAGTTATATAGGTATAAAGAGATCTACAAGTTTTTCATATTGAATTTATTTTATACACAAAATATTTGAGATTAGATGTATGTTTTTAGGAAAAAACAATAACACATTTTTTATGGTGAAGTAAACAACTTAGTACATTTAGGTATACCCAATTTTTTTAAAAAATAGATTATCTAAAATGTATTTAAGTATTAATATGTTTGGTGGTTGTAGAATTATTTTAGTTATATAATTTATATTCATTATTATATTTTCCTTGATATTAAAAAAATACTTTATGCACATGCATGCATGACAAATTATTTATATTTATTTTCATATATTTGTAGCTTATTTATTGTTTCAGTTGTTACACTTTGTAAACAATTATGAAAATATTATTATTACTTCTCAATAAATATTTCTATTTCTATTATTTAATTGCACTGTCTTGAGTTGTACCACTTATTGTATTTTACTTTATTATTATTTACATTAGTTAATTAATTTATCTTTATATATGTTATGTAGTTTTTATAGTTCAATCTTTTAATATTATGTTATCTTTTAAATCTCTTTTAAGCACTTTATTTATTTTATTTTGTTCTCTATTTATTTTGATAGGTTTATGTTGTTCTCTTTATTTTCTTATATTAGTTTGTGTTGTACCCAACTCACCCCATTTCTAAAAATGGGGACCCCTTGTTTCAAATTATGCAAATTTGTGCTTCAAATTGAAAATTCATCTGATCAGAGTAACATTAGAGTGTTTTTCACATTATAATTATTTGAAGATCATCCACACCATGGTTGGGTTACCATATTTACACATGATTCTAGTTTGATCTTGTCTAAATTTTCTAACCTCAGATTGTTAAGTTTTTAGGTTACATAATTAATGGAGTCCATTTGTGTGAACACTACCTAACGTTTTACACCTTAATGTTAAATTGAATTTTTGTTTTAAACCTTGGTCTCTTATTGATTAAATTGAGTTTATAATTAAAATCATGTTTAAACCTTAGGATGATTTGTTTAGCCTAAAGTCCTTTTTAATAGATTTAATTTTTTTTATTTAGAGTCAAAATTATTAGAGAGCTCTTTTATTATATTATGGACTTAGGATTTTAGCCTAGGTCATAATCATATTTTATCAATAACAAAACCTTAGGATAAAGATATATAGGCTTGGTCCTTTTTATATCTTATGATTTACACAGGCTCAAAATTAACATAGGGGCTCTTTTATATATTCTAAGCCTAGATCTTAATTGTATTTGTTAATATAACTCAAACCTTAGGCTAGAATCTTTATGCATGGTCATTTTATTAGAAAAATCCCCATTTACTAAATTTTAAGCTTAGTCCAAGACTTTAATCTAAGTTCTTTATATTGCCTAGGCTCACTTAGTTTATTTTGGTCTACATGAGCAGAGCTAATTGCATTCAACTATCCAAATCATAATCAATGACTTTCATTTACTCAAGTGAAGTTAATCCAATAGTGAGAGATGAAGTGTAATAAGTCAAAGATTTCAATCAATAGAACCAATATTTATTAACCCCATAGATCATAATCTAACAGTGCACATTAACTCACACATTGAAGATTGAATGAAGCAAGTGCAACATTGAAATGTCAAGGCCCTATGGAGCCCCATAAGAGTGATAAGTTTCACCATTTTAGGAGCCAATAAAGTCGATCAAATGAAGTGAGGGAGCCCATTACATAGAGCTTAGAATCCCTGAGCAGCTGCCAAGTGGCACACACATATGATCACTTTTAAAATATTAGCTTAGACTTTAATGCTACAAGTTTTTTGTGTTTATTAACACAAATAAAACTTAGGTTAAAATTATGTCCTAAGTTATTTTTTTCATAAAACCTAGTTGAAGTTATATATATGATAAGTCATTTCATTTATATTTATAGGATCCAAGGAAATGATAAGTGTTAATCTTATAGGGAGTCAAAAATTCAAGCACCTAGATCTATGGTGCACGTTAACTCACATACCAAATATCTATGATGCATAATTAAGCTCAACAACAAAGGATTTCAAGGAGCCTCATTAGGGTGAAAAGTGTCACCATCATAAGGTCCTAGTACATAAAATAATGCAAGATGTGACACATGTCAAAAACTTATAGGAGTTAATGAGTCAAAGTACTAATATCTACAAACTATGTTAACTCGGGTATAGAATATCTAATGGTGTGAGATCAACATGGGATTTTTAAAGGTATTAAAACTAGAGAGGATCTACTAAGTGGAATAAAGGCATTAAATCTAGGACTGTAAGGTACATAAAGGTCCCTTAGAACTACCAAGTAGCATGCTCATGTTCCATCATGCAAAATATCTGATAGTTTGAGTCCTAGGAGTACTTTTCAAAAGATCCAGACTTAATAAGGTGTTAAAACATGCACAAAAGGAAAAAATACATTTTGAAAGCTAGTAAAGATAATGACATGGCATTATAGATATAATTATGCAAATGTTCAGGTCTTAAGCAATTCAGAGAATTCTTTTAGGATTTTTTCCCCAGACTTATTGTTTTAGATATTTTGTCTGATGAAATTGGTCTTCAGGAAAATTGATTCAAACATTTTGTCTGATGGAATTGGTATTCAAGAAAATTATTACAAACATTTTTTTGATAGAAATAGGGCTTTACATACATACTATTGGCTTTTTTCCATGGGCATTTTGTCTGATGGAATTACCCTTTGGACTTATTATCATGGACATTTTGTCTGATGGAAATAGATATTTTGAAACTTGGGATATATTTATTGACATCCATTGGGTCTCATAATTAAGTTATATTCCTTTATTAATTAAGCTCATATAACATTTTAAATAAGAATATTCTACCATGTAAAAGGCACAGGTGACATACAACACATAATTCAGTAAGATTAGTCATAGCTAACATAAGTGTCATTGGTTATCAAACATTGGTAAAAGTGATACTTGTCTTGGACCTTTTTCTGAGTTCCATTTGAAGGTGGATAATATAAAATATCAATAGGTTGTTCTCACAAACTATAAAAGGACATAGGTTTTTCTCACAACCTATAAAAGGAGGCATGTATAGTTTTGGGAAAATGATACATATTTTTAGAAATAGCCTTTGTATTTATACACATGCACATGTTACATAAATTTTATAGAGGATAACTTAAATTAATAACTATAAGAATACTTTTAAATGGTTTTATACCACAATTAGAACTTAGGTTCTAACTATCACATGTAATGTCCTTGGATGAGCTTGGAGCATGAGGCAACCCCTTCCCCAAGTCTATATAAACAATTGTAATCCAACTTTGACTTTGGTTAGAGAATTTTGAATATAGGAGCAACATCAATTTTGATCATCAATGAATGTGTTTATCTATTTTATTTCCAATTTTTGTGTAATTAATTATTACTTTCTTTGGTTGTATGTTTAAATAATCTTTAGTGTGAAATAGTTAGAAATAGATTCTTAATTATTTTTATCTATGTACTAATTTGAAAATGTGAAAAAACTATTGAGAGATTGGTAAAACATATTGGTTAAGATAGTCAAGTTGTTTGATTCATAATTCTGAATGTGTACCAGTGCTTTCTTTGATGTAGTTTTCTATGTGTGTGCCAAAGATGCCTTAGATACTTCACTAAATCGAGCCATAATCTCTAGAGTAAGAGTGTGTAACAACTACCATAAAAGGATAAACCTTTATTTGATGCCTATGAATTTATTACATCATTATCTCCTTATAATTCTTAACTATGTCTGATTATGTGTGTGCAATTGCTACTAGCAATAAGCATAGGTTCTGAGAGCATAGGTTTGTTTAGAAACCAACCAAGGAAGTAGTTATTGAAAACCATAAAGCCTTATTTTATACCTTACCCTTCCCTCATTTTTTGAGTTTATTTTGAGACCTACCCACTTTATATTAGAAGCCAACCATCCATCTAAATCATGTAGATATTCACTACCTTTTAGGGACCACACCTCCATCCAAAAACCTTGTCAATAACCTACATGCCCTGCTAACTATTCCGTCAATAGATTATCAAAGACCACATACCTATAACTCATGCCTTAGAATGGAGTTTACCTCCATTGAGATCTTGAAATGTTAGAGGATACCTCATTAACTATGGTATGCATAAAACACACATCAATAGTTGGACTGGCACTTAAAGGAGGGCCTACTCTTAAACATACAATAATATTATTATCCTTTGTATAGAATTATAATGGAGTCACCCAAGAGAGTGACCAAGTCTAATTCTTAGGCTAATTTTCTAGTCTCACCCTTGACAACTCATAGGAGACCTAGAACTATGCCAACAACCCCAGTTCATAACAATACACCTCCTCCAATTAGGAATCCTTTATTCATAAATAACCGTTTACCTATTAATAAACTAATGGATCAACCACCTTAGTTACTTGGATCCTCTATTGCCATCCTAGGAGACATGTATGATTTACTTAGGAATCTTAAAAGGTACCTACCATCCATTTCTCCTTCAATAGTAAGGATATCAAAGGAACACATAAAATATTTTAAAGTTACTTTGAGATTAATGAATTTTTTTGATGAATATGTTGCATGAAAATTATTCCCTTTTATATTAATAGATGCTGATTATGATTGGTATTTAAATCTATCAAGGAACTCAATCACTTCTTGGGATGAGTGTCAAGATATTTTTCTTACACAATTTGGATAGGTTACTAGTCTCAACATAATATACCAACTCTTCAATAGTATTGAGAAGAGCCTAATGATCCTATCTAAGCTTTCAATGCATGGTTTCAAAATATGTATAACTAGTTGACCCCAAGGTACAAACTAGAGAAAGTGTTAGCATTGGAGATGTATAAAAATATGCTAGATCTGATTACTATGATGTTCTTGAGGAGAGATAATATAGATAAAAATTTGGCATATGCATTTGAATAAGCCATTAATATTGATAGACAACTCAATCCTTAGGTGCCCATTATTTCCAATATCCACAATGGCTTTCCCATGTTGAATCTGAATACACATGTAAGGTAGAATGTCTCAATGTTCAATAAAAACTAGCTATATACACTACCTCTCATGACACAAATGACATAACCAAACTATGAATTCTTGAAAAATCACATTCAAGGCAATATCTACCAATAGAATCAACAATCTACTACATCTCTTACTACTATTCTACAAGGCACTGAATCTATAAAGGTCAAACTGGATTCTATTCAGAAGATGGCTCAAAAGTTGAGAAATGATTTCTTAAATATGCAAAGGAGGATGGAAAATGCTAATTTCCAAATTGGTAATCATAACATTGGATTTTAGAGATACAACTAACCATTCAATAGGTCTAAAAAATATGGAGCAACCTAACAAGCTCCCAGAGATCAACATAGCAAAAATAACTCTTCCCAATTGGTGTAGAATTCACAATAATTTTGAGCATGGTGAGCTTAAATACATTGAATTTTATGTAGCATTTGAAATATTTCAAAGAGAGGTGGTTAGACAAGATCAAATGCATAATCCACCTGAGCATCATCTAGATCTTAGCTCTTCCATCACTACCATGTTCTTTGAAACTCATGAGTTTACCTTTCTAGGTAAAGATGAAAATGACCCAAAGGAAAACACATATGAAGTTTACACTTTCTAGTAATTATATAAAGGGGGATATAATATAACAAATAAGAAACTACTCATAATGTCAACTCCTCCAAATACTACTAAAATTTCACCTAATCCTAAAGCTGACAATAATCCAACTCTAAGAGGAAGTGATAAGCCTCAATATAAAGAAGAACCTATCAAGGGAGGATATAACATTGGTGAAGACATGAAAAAGATCAAAGCAAATATAACTCTTCATGAGTTAGTTCAGATTACCAAACAAAAGGAGCCACTCTATAAGTCTATTACTAAGAAGATGCCTATGGATAAAGCAAAAACATCTACAAATAAATCAAAAGTATCTAATACCAATGTTATCTATAATAAAAAACCATAAGTTCCACCCTTTTTGCTCACTATCAGGGCATTCGGTAAGAATATTCATAATTTTTTAATTGGTTTTGGATATTTTGAAATTATCATGCCTAATTATATATGTTAAAAGCTTATTTTGACATCAAGCCCTTCAAAGAGGATAGTTTCACAATTGAACAAGACAATAGTCCTTGTAGTTGGTAAATTGAGGGATGTGCATATCCAAGTAGCCTTTTAACTGCATGTTTATATGATCATTAATATCTTGGTGGTGTACATACTTGAAGGCTATGGTCTACTACTGAGTAGATACTAGTCTAAAGTACTCAATGGATATCTCTTTATAGACTTTTCTCATATATGGTTTCCATATAGAGGAGTTACAAATCAAATTATAATTGATAGAGAGTCAAGAATGAAGTATCCCATAATGAAATATAATTTCAATAATGAAGAGCTAAAGTATGAGTCTCATAGCCTTAGTATCGATACTTTTAATACTTAAAATCAAGTATAAAATCCATAACCCAAAGGTTCCACACAATTATGGACTTTACACTTTGATGGTGCTAGATCAAAGTAAGAATCAAGCATGTGAATCAAGATAATTGATATACAAGGTAAAATTTTTTTGGCAACATCTAATATGCAATTTCCATGCATGAACAATAGAGCTAAGTATGAGCCTTTAATTCTAGGATTATGATTTACACTTAAGAATAATGTAAAATAAATACTAGTATTTAGTGACTCAGAGCTGGTGGTTAACCAAGTTAGAAATAAATACCAATGCAAGCTATCTTGTTTGAGAAGATACATGCATAGAGCATGGGATCTTATCAAAAGCTTTAAAGCTTTAAACATAGTATCCATTTTTAGAGAGAAAAATCAAGTTACTAATTTGCTAGTTGCCACTACTTTTGATTTGGAGCCCCTCTAAGAATCTAAGGTAAAGAGGTTCTCCATTGAATTAGTTCCTTGTCCCTCTATAATTGATAATGTATAATTTTTTTAGGTATTTGATTATAACCAACAAATTATTCAATTTCTAACAAATTAAAGGGAGTTTGAGTCCTAAATCATAGATGAAAAGTATTTTTATCACCAAAATCAAGATGAATCAGATAGGGAAGGTATTCTCTAACTCAAAGAAAATTACATCCCAACTGGGTTGATCTCTTTGGAGAGGTCATTTAATAAAGACCCCCAAGCTCAAAAATTTAAGTAGCCCAAGGTCAATGAATCAAATTTCAAAAGAGAAATTATAGGAGATGAGCACATCCCATGCTATGTTAATATTGGTCTAAGCTGCGCCCTAGAAGAGAGATAATGAGTGAAGGATCTAATAAATCGATATAGAGATGTCATTACCTAGACATATGAATACTTGGAAGTATATGACCGACATGTCATTACTCATATGATTCCATTGAATACAAATCATAAGCCATTCAAAGGTAGAGACCAATTAATCCTATCCTTGAGCCTCTCATCCAGAGAGAAGTGGAGAAGCTATTGAGCACAAAAATCATCTTTCTTGTGAGACATTATACCTAAGTGGCTAATTTGGTCCCATTAGGAAATAAGAATAGTGAAATAAGACTATGTGTGGATTTTAGGACCCCAAATAAAGCATTTGAAAAGGATAATTATCCCTGCCTTCTCTAGATGAGGTGATATAGATAATAAGTGGTTCTAAAATGATGTCCTTCTTGGATGGATTTTCAAGATATAATAAGGTATTGGTGTAATATGAGGATAAAATGAAGAAAATGTTTACCAAAAAATGGGGAAATTACACATATAAAATGATTATATTTGGCCTAATAAACATGGGAGCAACCTTTCAATGTACTATGGATCATGCATTTAAAAGATTGATAAGAAAATGCATAATAATCTACATGGATGATCTTATGGTGGTTTAAAAGCATAGGAAGGATCACATGAGTCATCTACACTCCAAATTTTAGAGATGCAAATATTTTTGTATTTCACTAAACCCAAAGAAAAGTACATTTGGAGTTATCAAAGGCAAGCTCTTGGGGCACATCATCACCAAGGATGGGATCACCATTAATCCAGATAGAATTTAAGAATTTTTAAGGATTGCACCACCAAATAAAAATAGGGAGTTTAAATTATTATTTAAAAATATTAAATTCATAAGCAAGTTCATCTTAGGATTTCAATAAATCTTTAGACATTTAAATTCCATGCTCAAGTAGGATGGCAAAATAGAATGGACAACTAAAGCCTGAAAGTCCTTCCAAGACATTAAAGCTGCAATATCATAGGCTCCAATACTAATTAGTCCAAATTTTAATAAATATTTATAACTATATTCATTCACTTTAGAACATATAAATGTTGCTATTATAATACAAAATAAGAATTAAATTGAGCATTTGATTACATTCATGATCAGAAATTAAAAGATATAGAGCTCAAATAATCTATGATTGAAAAAAATATTTTGGCCCTTTTCAAAGTAGTAAATAAATTTTGGAATTATATCTTAATGAATAAATTCATTTCCACTATGCATGATCCTACTGTCAAGCTCACTCTATCACAGAATGAGCTAGGGGAACGTTAGGGAAAGTGGATGTCAAATTTACAAGAATTCAACATAGAGATCAATCTTACAAAGATCATTTAAGGTCAAGGTATCATTTAGCTTATGACTGAACTAGATCCATGCATCACTATTGAATAGGTATGTGAAGCTCAAGTATCTAAAGGAGAGTAGTATATCGATATCATACATTATTTACTTACAAGAACTTGCTCCTTGGGACTTAATAGAGAATGAAGAAGATCTTTGAGGCTTAAAGCTACTCATTACATGATCAAGAAGGGAGTCCTATATAGAAGAAACTCTGAAGTGATTTACCTTAGGTGTGTATCTACAGATGAAGCTAAAGAAATTTTGGAAAAATTGAATAAAAAAATAGGTAGTGTTTATCCTTCTAGGAATACCACAACCCATAAGATATTAACAAGCAAAAAGTTTTCAAGGATGCTCATGTTCATGTGAGAACATGCCATGAATGTCAATATATAGCCAAGAGAAAAATACATGTAGAAATGCCTCTATAGTTGGTTGTTAAAGGAAGGCCATTCACCCAATGGGGTTCAGACTTCATTAGTGTCATCAACCCAAAATCCTCAGTAGGCCATAAGGGTCTATGTATAGCTACAAACTACTACACTAGATGGACTGAATCCATAACCATAAAAAATTATAGAACATATGACATGATCCACTTCTTGGAGGAATACATAACAACTAGATTTGGCACACCCATTTCTTTGGTTTGTGACAATGAACTAGCTTTTATATTAGAAAAATTTATTGAGTGGGCACATGACAACCAAATTATTATCAGGTCAACTTATAACCATTATCCTTAGGGAAATAGACTAGCATAATCAATGAACATAAATATGATAGATGCAATTAAGAAATCAGTAGAAGATAGGCCTATGAACTCGCACAACTTATTGAAGTATGCTCTTTGGGTAAACCAAACAAGATATAAACAAGCCCTTAAAGCTTCACCCTATCTATTGGTGTATAGATACAAGCCTATATTCCTAATTATGTCAAAGTTACCCACTTATCAATTCATGTAAGATTACATAGAGCCATGTGATCAGAGTCAAGATTTTTGGACATAATAGAAATGGAATATTTAAGGACTAAGGCCTTATAGACATTCAAAAAACACTAAGATGTGGTTTGATAGGAGAGCAAAAGTCAATGCATTTAGGATTTTAGATCGAGTGCTACTTTGGGATAAAGCCCATGAAAGTAAAGAACAACATGACAAGTTTTCCCCACTATGAATTGAACCATACCATATTTTATAGATAATGGGAAATAATTCATTTTGTCTAAAGGACCTACAAGGCAACGAGCTCACATATCTAGTCAATAGATAGTTTTTGAAGCACTACGTTAGGGTTGTGCCATCTACTAATGTTATTGAGTAATAAGGGATAGATGAGTGCAGCTATAGGATTATATTAGTTTCCTACTTTCTTAGATTAGTTTCATACTTTCTTAGTTTAGTTGCATACTTTTCATAGTTTAGTTTCTTACTTTATTAGATTAGATTTCTTGCTTTCTAGATTAGTTATTTTTAATGCTTTCTCTAGCAATTTGAACTATGTTTGCTTTGACTATAACTAAGCTAAACATTCCAATAAACTAATATTACGACATGTATAAAGGGGGAAAATTAAAATTTTGGAAATTTGGGACTTGTTCACAGATTGGGTGTATTTCTATGTTTTGAGTCTTCAGGATAAAGATATGTAATCATGAACCATTATGGATATTTTTATAATTGAATAATTTTACCAAGTATATGACATTTTCTCTCAGGATACTTCATATAGATTTATAAAGTTTTCTTATTTTGTAGATAAAATGCACTTATCACATTAAATATATATTGAAAATGATAATTCTAGGTATAGGTGTAGGTAGTAGGGACATCTAGTAATGAGATGTTTTATAATTATACCAGTTCATAGGGGTTCTAGCTCTTTTCTTTTCATTTAAAAGCAAAAAAATAACAAAAGAAGAAAATAATTGATAGGTTAAAAAGAGAAAAATAAAATCTAAAGAAAATCAAAAGGCTCACATGATGAAATAAGGTTAATGTACCATGCATCGTGATTAATAGAAAATAATGAAGAGAGAAGAAAAGGAGCCTAAGGTATCTCTGTCAGGGTTATATATGCTTGATTGATAACAAAGCAATGCTTGAGCTTCCCTTAATTTAATGAGATTTAAGAGAAAATAGAACAAAACCTACAAATTCATCAAGCCTTTGAAAAACTCATCACAATAAGGGTTAAATGAATTAGATGTTAGACACACATAGATCTAAAAATTAGAAGGCAAGTATGTTGTGTGAAGCTACTTAGGAGTATATTTCATGTTTTTAATTTAAGATTTTTTTTGTTTGACATACTTCATGATTAATTTAGATATTTCTAACCAAATTTCTGGGTTCTTGAATACTCAGGAGTATTCCCCTTATGAGTCACCATTTGTTGTACCCAATACACCCCATTTCTAAAAATGGGGACCCCTTGTTTCAAATTATGCAAATTTATGCTTTAAATTAAAAATTCATCTAATTAGAGTACCATTAGAGTGTTTTTCACATTATTTATTTTAATATCATCCACACCATGGTTGGGTTTCCATATTTACACATGATTCTAGTTTGATCTTGTCTAAATTTACTAACCTTGGATTCTTATGTTTTCAAGTTACAGGATTAATGGAGTCCATTTGTGTGAACATTGTCTAGGGTTTTACACCTTAATGCTAAATTGAATTTTTGTTTTAACCCTTATTTTCTTATTGATTAAATTGAGTATATGATTAAAATCATGTTTAAACCTTAAGATGATTTGTTTAACCTAAAGTCCTTTTCAATGGATTCAATTTTTTATGTAGGGTCAAAATTATTAGAGAGCTATTTTACTATATTATGGACTTAACTTAAGATTTTAGCCTAGGCCATACTATATTTTATCAATACTAAAACCTTGTGTAAAAATATATATGGTTGGTCCTTTTTATATCTTATGATTTACTTAGGGTCAAAAATAATACAAGGGCTCTTTTATATATTCTAAGCCTAGGTCTTAATCATATTTGTTAATACAACTCAAACCTTAGGATAGAAAATTTATGCATGGTCCTCTTATTAGAATAGTCCACCTTTATTACATTTTAATCTTAGTCTAAGACTTTAGTCTAGGTCTTTTATATTTCTTAGGTTCACTTAGTTTATTTTGGTCTATAGGAGTGGAGCCAACCATGTTAGACTATCCAATTCATAATTAATAACCCACATTTACTCGAGAAAAGTTAATCTAACAGTGTGAGATGGAAGATAATAAGTAAAATATTTTAATCAATGGAACTAATCTCAATCAACCCCATTGATCATGATCTAATGATGCATATTAACTCACACACTAAAGATCGAATGAAGCAAGTGTAATGTTAAAATGTCAAAGCCCTATGGAACCCCACAAGAGTGACAAATGTCACCATCATGAGAGCTAGTATAGTTGATCCAATGAATTGAGGGAGCCTAGTACATAGAGCTCATAAGCCTTGAGAAGCTTCCAAGTAGCACACACATATGATCACTTTTAAAACATTATCTTAGACTTTAATCCTAAGGTCTTTTCCATGTTTATTAACATGAATAAACCTTAGGATAAAATTATGTCCTAAGTTATTATAAAACCTTAGTCTAAGTTATATATATATATATATATATATATATATGATAGGACATTTCATTTATATTTGTAGGAGTAATGAAACCTGATAAAATGACAAGTGTCAAGCTCATAGGGAGTCAAAAGGTCAAGCACCTACATCTACGGTGCATATTAACTCGTGTACTAAAGATATATTGTATGTAATTAAGATCTACAAAAAATGATTTCAAGGAGCCTCATAAGGGTGATAAGTGTCATCATCATGGGATCTTAGTACATAGGGGAATGCAAGATGTGATAAATGTCAAAAGCTCACAAGATTCAATGAGTCAAAGCACTAAAATCTATGAACCGCATTAACTTGGGTATAGAAAATCCAATGGTGTAAGATCAACATGGAATTATAAAAGGTCTCAGAATGAGTGACGAGATGTCAAGTGGCATAAAGGAATTTGAGCCAAAACTGTAAGGTACATAGAGGACCTATGGAGCTGCCAAGTGGCATGCTCACATTCCATCATGTAGAAGATTTGACAGTGTGAGTCTTAGGGGGAATTTTCAAAATATACAGACTCAATAAGGTGTTGACACATGTACCAAAGGAAAAACTACATTTTGAAATCTAGTAAAGAGAATGGCATGGCATTATGGATATCAAGTTTTTGGCCCTAGACTTATTGTTTCAAATATTTTATCTAATGGAATTGGTCTTTAGGAAAAATTTTGTGGAAATTTCATTTGACAGAAATGGGGTTTTACATACTAAAATATTTTTTCCACGGTCATTTTTCTGACATAATTACCCTTCAGACTTATTGTCATGAACATTTTATCCAATGGAAATAGATCTTTCAACAATTGGGCTATATTTATCAACAACCATTGTGTCTCATTGTTAATTTATATTCATTTGGTAACTAAGCTCATATAAAATTTTGAAGAGGAATATTTTATCTTGTAAAAGGCATAGGTGGCATGCAACACAAATCTCAATAAGATTAGTCGTAACTAACACAAGTGTCCCTCATTCTCAATCATTGGAAAAAGTGATACTTGTCTTGGACCTTTGTTTGAGTTCTATTTGAAGGTGACTAATCTAAAATATCAATAGGTTATTATCAAAACCTATAAAAGGATACATGTTATCACAACCTATAAAATTAAACATGTAATATTTTGGGAAAATGATGCATATATTTGCAAAAATAGATTTTATTTTTATACACATGCACAAGTTGCATAACTTTTGTAGAGGCTAACTTTAATTGATAACTGTAAAAATACTCTTATATGGTTTTATATGATAGTTATAACTCAGGTTCTAACTATCATAGGTAATGACCTTTCATGATCTTGGAGGATGAGGTGACCCCTTTCCCAAGTCTATATAAACAATTATAATCTAACTTGGATTTTGGTTAGAGAATTTTGAATACAGGAGAAACATCAATTTTGATCATCAGTGAATGTTTTTGTGTATTTTATTTCCAATTTATATGTAATTGTTGTTACTTTCTTTAGTTTTATGTTTCAATAATATTTAGTGTGCAATAGCTACAAATGGATTCTTAATTATTTTAATTGATGTACTGATTTGTAGATGTGAAAAATTTATTGAAATATTGGTAAAATATATTGGTTAAGATAGTCAAGCTATTTTATTCATAATTTTGAATGTGTACTAGTGCTTTCTTTGATGTAATTTTCTATGTGTGTGCCAAATTTTCCTCAAATATTTCACTAGCCCAAGCCATAATCTCTTGAGTAAGAGTGTGCAATAGTTAACCTAAAAGGATCAACCTTTGTTTGAGGCCTATGAATTTACTACATCATTATCTCCTTATACTTTATAACCATGTCTTATTGTGAGTGTATAATTTATGATAGCAACATGCATAGATTTTGAGAGCACAAGTCTGTTTAGAAACCAACCAGGGAAGTAGTTCCTAAAAACCACAGAGCCTTCTTTTATGCCTTACCCTTCCATCCTTTTTGAGTTTGTTTTGAGACTTAACCACTTTATATTATAAGCCAACCATCCATCCAAATCACGTAGATATTCACTACCTTTTAGGTACCACACCTCTATCTAAAAACCTTATCATCAACTTGCATTCCCTACCAACTATTCTATCAATAGGTTGTCAAAAATTGCATACCTATAACTTGTGCCCTGAAGTGGAGTTTACCTCTATTGAGATCTTAAAATTTTATAGGCTACCTTGTTGACTATGGTGTGCATAAAACACACATCAATGGTTTTTATATTTTCTTTATGTTGAGGGTATTCATAGTTTTTTAATTGGTAATCATTTTTGACCAAAGCTAGGAACTAGAAACCACTTTTAATCACCAGAGCAATAGTTTGTTTGGAACATAATCAAGGGCCCTAGATCCCAAAGACAATTCTATGAATGATCACATCACCTTGATGGAATTTTATATCCCATTTAATATAATCCATGTCAACCATTGAGAATTACTAACAACTAAAACTACCTCCTCGACCATGGGACCCACCCACATGCTCTATGAGAACCATTGTCAACCACCAATGTTTGAATATGATCCACTAAAATTATAATTTTTACTCATGACCATAAATGACCTCACATGAGTCAATGAGAATTAAACCTTGGTGGGATTGGATACATCTAAATGACCTAGCCAACTCACCCCCACCTTATTGGCTCAAATTGTAACAAGATTTTTAAATGGACTCAAAAATATAGACATTTTTATATCTAAAATGTCTAAACCAATGGAAAATAGTATTCCTAACTATGGGATGTGGACTTGCCTCATCGCATTGAACACAAGTTTAAATCTACATGCCAATTATATTGAACACTGAGCTGGTATTCCTTTACATCAGATACTAGATAATGGTCATCCTAAGAATGGAGCCTAAGACTTCATACTTCTAACACTCAACTCACTCACCACTAGGCTATCAATGTCAAATTTAAAATATTGGGTAACAATTTTTTTTAAATAGAGCCAAAACTAAAAATATTTTTATAACCAGAATACCCAAACTAGTGGTGAATAGTAATCCTATCCATGAGCTATGGACTTGCATCACCAAATTTAATACATGTTTCAAACCACATATTGACCCCTATCATAGTGAAAACCAAGTCAATAATCCATTATATTGGATAATTTTCATGAATAACCCATCATATCTTAGTGTGGGAATGATGCTAGAGAATGGTCATCCTAGGAATGAACCCTAAGACCTCCCAATTCTAAGAGTTAACTCACTCACTACTAGGATATCATAATCATGTTTAAATGTTGGGTAACATGAATTTTTAAATGAACCCAGAATCATAGACATTTTTATATCTAGAATGCCCAAACTAATGGTGAATAATATTCCTATCCATGGGCTATGGAATTTCCTCATTGCATTGAACATAGGTTTAAGGCCACTTGCCAACCCCCATCACATTGAAAACCAAGCTGGTAGTCCATTACATCAAATACTTTTTATGAATAACCCATCACTATATATTAGTGTGGGAATGACTCTAGAGAATGGTTATCCCAAGAATAGACCCTGAAACCTCCCATTTCTAACACTCAGCTCACTCACTACTAGGCTATCAATGCTAGGTTTAGGGTATTCATAACTTTATTATAAAACATTACTTTGATTAATAGTAAACATTCTTTGAAGCATGATGATATGTATATGAGATAAATGATATGAAATTTCAATCAAGTGAAGTGAGGAAAGAATTGATATATATTATAAGATATATTTAAATATTTAATATCATTTCAATTTGAATCTTAAAGAGGTTATTGTTTCAATAGTTTTCACTCTGTCATTGAGTAAATAACAATATAAAAATATGAAAAGTGAGATATGAATATGAAAATTGATATGTTTCAATTGTGAGTTTGGATTAAAATTTGAGTTAAAATATTTTAGAAATACATTTTTATGTGTTGAATTTTAAAATAAGTAATACTTTTGATAATTTTTTCTTATTGTGATGTAGGGTCCAAGAGGTGACTAGGTGGCCAACTATCCAAATGAGGATCTAGATGAAGTGGGTGTGCATGTAAGATTTGTGAAAAAGATAGTGCAAAGAGAGATATATATATAAAATTAAAACAACAAATGTATTTTTATTTATCTTTTCAATCTATTTATGACATACTCTTTATAAATATGTTTGACTTCTATCTTCTAATCTAATTAATATTATCTACCTATGTATATATTTACTAATGTTCTATATATATAACATGTCGAGAGTCTGAGAATAGTTATGGAATTTGAACCATTCCCATGTGTAACTTATCATCTCCCATATCTTGTGACATCACCAAATGTCATTACTAATAAGCTAACACTGTAGGGGTTATGCAATAACATAGAAGTGGCATTATAACTTAGAGTTAGCATGTAGGTACTAAAAACAATGAATAGGTCATTTTCATTAGCATGGATCCATATGAGTTTAGATACATAAATTTGGTCATAGGTGCTTGAAAATGATAATTATTGTCTTATCCTAATCCACTTGAATTTATCTCAAATACATGTCTCTTATTCATCATTCCTCCAGCCATTTATGTGGGTTTGACCCCTCTATTCACCATCAATATAACATAGGAATTTCTAAGTCAATACTAAAACCATCTTATAACACTCCTAGTCTACTTCAAACCTTAGAACAATTATCTATAATTTTCTAGGCCATGTCACTTTAGGTAGACAAGTCTTCTACAATAGACCTATCCACCTAGTGAGGTCTCATCCCTAAGCCATTCAATTGTTAGTTTAAAAAAATTAAAATATTCATTTGTGTTTTACTACATGTTTCAAAAATTATATCAAGAAAATTATTCAAAATATTCATTATATAAAGAAATCAAAGTTCATTCATTAGGGGGTTTGATCTCTATTTAGAATCTATCTATTACACTATTGTATATTGATAAAAATTTCCCTATTCTTTGAAAATTCAATATCAATCACTAGCATCAGTCTCAAATCAAGTTTTAAGCATTTAAAATCAAGTCAAGGGTTAAAATTTTCAAGTATCAAAGTTAAATTTATAGCTTCATACATA
This sequence comes from Torreya grandis, assembly GCA_037957365.1. NCBI lineage: Eukaryota > Viridiplantae > Streptophyta > Pinopsida > Cupressales > Taxaceae > Torreya > Torreya grandis. Next base: position 333,963 of record JARHVA010001410.1, on the reverse strand, counting down.
TAGTCAAGAAACACAATTACACAATCACTATAGGCAGGAGAATTACATGTGGCTTGATTCCCTCCTCAGAATATTTGGATACATAGGCATTGGTAAATCATCAAAGGGGGTGATTGGGGTTAATTAAACCCATTAAACTTTCCATCTCATTTTTTTAATATCTCACAAGTACCTCTAGGGTTTTCAAGGCAAAAATAAGGAAAATAATGATTTATGTGAGACACTAATAAAAACAAGGTATCATAGCCATCTTAGCAGATAGGTGCAGGTGATAGAGCCATCATATTTTTATCACATTAAACATGTAGAAGTCCATGGTCAATAGACATATCCAACCTACACTACTGTTAAGGGGGCATAAACCTATCGATAAATATTTCTTGGCTTTGTTCTTAATCTTGACCTAGCACAATCCTATCCTATCTTGATTCCCACTATCAAACATCAATTACATTCAAATATAAACTTGAAAACCTAAGTATATTATTATTAGTTTTAATTACTATTTTTAGTATATTCCACTTGTCAAATTAAATTTCAATAAGTCAATCATGCTTTACATTCAAATTTATGTTTATATTATCATATATTATAATGAGAACAGATTTTTCAAATTTTATACCTACTAAATAATATTTTTTTGTTAAATAAAAAATAAGATGAAATAATGGTAAACTGTGGTGGGATCTAGTGACCCAAATCATCTTGGAATGTATAAAAAATAAGTTCTTCATAGTTACTCCAAGCCATGAGAATGGTTTGGGTGTTATAGTGGGAGCCATTGTTGGCAGATCTTCTTAGATCATGTTGATTTGTTAATATCAATTGATTGATTTAATTTACCATAATTTGTTAAGTTTTTAAAATTTTCTAAGATCCTTTATGATTAATAATTAAACTACCCCCCATTAACTAGTCCTTTAATCCTTAGGCATCTTATAATTAAATTGGCCTGATTTTGATTTATTCTTTGTGATAGGTGAAAGGGTTGATTAATTGACTATGAAAAATTTGTAGCATAAAAAAATTTATTTACTAAATTTTCACTAATCTTATTCAAAAATTTCACACTCTCATCCTAAATTTTTGAAATAAATATGTTTACCTAAGTGAATTTTGTTCGTGTCTCTCAAATACGATAAAGTCATTGACATCAAAGTTTATGGTAGAGGGGTCAGTTTCTAATTTTAATTGTGTCATTTTTTTTAGGATTTATATCTTGATTATTTATGTCATTTTTATTTGAGTTTATTCTTGTAATGTGTGATAATTTTGTATTTACAATCATCATAGTTATAATCACCAAGCCCATAAATGAATTTTAACTTTAGGTTCAAAGAAAGTAACATAATGCAAATCAAAGGTGAAATGAGCATGGTGGGTTTTGGAACATATTTAGAAGCATATTTTGAGATTATATTTTTGAAATATGATATTTTGTAAAATGTTCAATTTATTTCAATTAAAATATGGTGGATCATTTTTGAAGCAACTATAAGAAAGAAGACCTTTTATATAATGGAAAGTTTTTGGAGAATGGGATTTAAACCCAACATTTGAAGATTTCATAAATAATTTTCAATTACATTTAATCCACTATCCATAAATGCTTTCAATACCTTTGCAAATATTTATTCTCTTTAACTTCCTCGAGAAACTTAAAACTTCTCCAAGAAGATTTTAAATATGGGTATTAGGCTACACCAAAATTTTTGGAAGACACTAATGTTTTTTAGAGAGGCATGGATTATATTTGTCAAAGTAAATTAGTGTAAAACATAAGATCTTGTGAACAATGTATGAAAGAAACCCATATTAAAAGAATTCTTCAAGTAATTTTGGGCTTATTAAACTAGATATTCATGGTGTTGAGCTTGAATTAGTCACATTTATTATAATAAGATCCTTCATTAGCATTTGGCTAGTATTCCAACACAATCAACGTGAAATAAAGGTTTAATTTCAAATTTATTTATTCATTTATTATTTCTACCATAGTTATTTCTCTAAAAGATAAAAATAGTGCACCATTATTTACAAGTTTTGAATTCTAATTTAATTTAGATGCCTTCACTTACCCATGCACTCTCTTGTTTTAAATAATCTTTCTTTATTTAACCCAGTGGTTATCAATATGGCCTAAAAAATCTTATTTGTTGGATAATCCTAGTTATAAAGATGTTATTTTGTCAATATTCAACGTTCATACTTTTGCTTACCATTTGAGATGTTGATACATATTTAACTCTCCTAAAAAATGTTTATTTTCATATTAAGGCTACCATTTATGAATTTTAGAAGATCTTTATAACTAGTCACAACTTATAAAACCATAGTTTGTTTCAAAAAAAAAACCATATTTGTGTCAAGTTTTATTCATTTGACACATGGTATTTTAAAGTGTTACATGACCAACAAGTAAAATGATACATTTTGAACCAGAGTAAAGAAAATTGAAATTTTGATAGGGATATCATGAAGAGGGTGGTTTTTTCACCTTTTGATTCATTACCATGCTTTGAGTGGTGTGTAGATATATATCCTTTATATTTTTTCTAATAAATATGCCTGAGTATTGATAAAGGTTTTAAATAGAAATAATTGCATTTTACTTTTCAATTTTTGGGATACCTTGTAATATATATTTGCACTTATAATTTCTTGAAGATCTCTTCTGATTGATTTTATTTGTTATATAAATGAAAATGGTACTTTTGGTGTTTGGAATTTGTTTTCTTTTAGTATTTCAATTGAGAAGTGAAGACTTGGTAAATTTGTAGTGTTGATAGATATTTTTGGGTGTGCATGGTTCTGATTTTTTTTGCTATAGGTAGAATTTTGGATTAAATCTAAAGGTTATTATATTTGCATTATAGTTACTTAGATTAGTCATTTAAATATGACATGATAAAGAGTGAATAATAATTTTGTTTTCCTAATGTATTTTGAATAATTTGAATAATATGGGCCTCCATGCATAAAGAGTTTGTTAAATGTGCCATTATCTCCACAAATTTTAACCAAGTGTTTTAATTATGCCATTTTACTAATATATTTTAAAAATTTTATTATTTTATTTATAATATAATTAAATTTATAATATGAATTTATAAGGTTGTTGGATTATTTAGTTATGGCTCATCCATAGCTAACTTTCAAGTCATCATTGAAGACATTTAAAAAGATCAAAAGTTTTCAATGCAAGGTGGAGGTTCTATAAGTACACCAAAAAATTCAAGATTTCAGTCATATTCAAATAGTCATGAGAAAATATATTTGAGTTGGGTATTTTTTTGTAGGAAGTTGAGGACAGTTGCTCTTATAGTGAAGTATTTTACTTGAAATAAAAGGAATATCCATTCAATTAAATTCAAATTATTTTGGCTATTTGAGTATAGTTTCAAGGTTAATCATTGAGTGAATGACAAGGTTTATTTTCACTCACACACTAGCCATTGTTTTTGTATTTTATTACCAACCAATAAATATATCACGCATTGATTGCATTTCAGTCTATTTTCTTTATATGTAAAAGCAAACTTTCTTTTACACTAGTTTTGTGTTTCTCATGAATCATTGTTCTTTATTTTAAAGAAATATAAGTAATTATCTTACAAAATACTATTTTTAATTATAGATGACTTATCAAATAAATTTATTTTACCATGTTGGTATCCAAATAATTATTCTTGTATTTTGTATTTTACTTTAGTTTTTATCCCTTTTTAGTTATTTTATTCTAAGAATCTTTTTCCATTTTCACCTTTCTTTTCTTAGACTTTGTTAATTTTTTATTTTAATTTATTTTATTATATATTTATTTATCTTTATTTTTTAGTTAGGGTATTCATAGCTTCAATATAAGATGTTACTTTGATTAATAGTAAGTATTCTTAGAAACTTGATAATATTTAAATGAGATAAATGATCATGCACTGTAAGGAAAGAAATATGAATAGATATGATAAAGATGATGAAACATATTTAAAGATTCAATATTATTTCACTTTGAATCTTAAATAGGCTACCTTTTCAATAGTATTCACTCCGTTATTGAGCCAATAATAATATATGAATCTAAAAAGTGAAATGTAAGAATTGAAAGTATGGATTATAAATTGAGTTAAAATATATTATAGAAGAATGTAGATGTGTATTATATTTTTAAAAAGTGATATTTTTATAGTTTTTATTATTTATTAAGTTGATAAAATTATGGTTGATTGATTCATCTTCCTAGAATTTGTTAATTTTTTTGAGTTTCTAAGGTCTTTCTGATTGGCTGAAAAATTTATCAGAGAGATAAAAGTGGACTTCAACCAATAGTGTTAGGACATTATCCTCACATTAGTTAGTAACATGGGGATAAATTCCCTCTCATGTTATCAAATAGATCTAACCTTATTGAAAACCCAAAATGGAAAGTAGGGAAAGAGTTATTCATAGTTATTTACAATAGAAATATTTTATGTGGGGGTTTCATACTTTTAATCAAAAAGTACAGAAAGGAGATATAAAGGAAATGAAGGAATGATGGGAAGAAGGGGAAACTAAGAAAGGAAATGAGAAATAAATAATGGCATTATTCTAGCCAATTAAACATATAATCAGCTATGATAACCCCAAAAAATATGAAGGACAACCCTAGGTAGTTAAACATAGAGAATCACTAGAATAACCCAATATTTAAGATTGTAACATGGGAAGCCTTTATCATAGAAATGGGATGATAACGACATATTCTAGACATAAGAACATGATACATACACCAAGGATATTGGATAGCTTTAAAAATAAGGATATTCAACATCCCTATATTTCAAAAATAAAAATAGGGATAAAATCCTATTCTTAATCCCAAGAAGGCTTCACAATGGTGAGAATTCATAATTCAAATTCAACAAAAAATTCTACACAAATTTTTTTGCATTCATTGATTGTATAACAATAGTATTTTAACAAATTGAAAGAATAAGAATCAAAGTGGATTGACATACTCACGTACATCATTCACCATAAATATTCATGGAATAAATTCTTGTAATTATTTTTGTGTTGATTCTTCATGGGACTATATATACATATTCCTTCCATCTTGAAAAAATTTCTTCTACTATCAAATAACCAACTGACAAAATGCCAATCTAAGCTTAGCTGAAGCTAAATTTATAAATAAGATCCAAACTCCTATTTATAGGTTATAATAGATGGTTACACTATATAATCACCTTTTATGTATTTTTAGGAGCTTGAAAAATCATGTTAGTGAAAATGCACAACTTAAAAATTGCAAAAAAGCATTGAAAAATTTGCACAACTTGCAAAAGTTCTAACCAATTTGCAATTGTCAAATTGTGTTGGTATTCTTACATGACTTGCAAAATTACATTGGAAAACTTTTAAAACTTGACATTTTAAAAAGTGCATTAAAATATTTGCACAAATTAAAAAATTACAATCACTAATTTTCATAACTTACAAAAGTGCATTGGTGTTTTTTCATGATTTAAAACTTGTAAAATTACATTGACATATTTTCAAAACTTATAAAAGTGCAATGGATAATTTCCACAACTTGAAAAATTACATTGGTTTTTTTACACAACTTGAAAAAGTACAATTATCAATTTGTAGAATTTGCAAAAGATACTTGACAGTTTTGCACAACCAAAAAACTATGAACTTCACCTTGTTTCTACAATTATGATTCTCCCATTGATTTTAGAAGTTCAAAATGAGATATTTTCACCATGGATCCTTGAGGAAAAATGTTATTCATCAAATTTTATTTCCAAAAGAGTGAACAAGATCCAAATTAGAGTTTGGACGTGAAAGTTATGGTTCGAGGGATATTGGACACTACTTGAACACATTTAGAATTTTTCCTTGCTTGAACAACTATGATTCTCCCCCTTGATTTTATAAATTCAAAATGAATTTTTTTCACCATGTGTTCTTAAGGTAAACTTTTATTCATAAAATTATCTTTCCAATGCATTGAATGATATCCAAAATAGAGTTTATATGTGAGATTTATGTTCAAATGTAGATTGGACCCTATTTTGAAATTTTATACTTGTCAAGGTGTCCGATTTTGACTCCTTTACTTGTAGGGGTGTCATATTTTGACCCATATGCTTTTATGGGTTTTTAATTCTAACCCCTTACTTGTAGGGGTGTTGGATTCTAAAAATAAAAATACTTAGGAAAGTTTTGATTCTTCCTTGACTCTTTTGAAACCTATTGAGGAACTTTTTGAGGTAAGTCATTTCAAGTTTGACAATCTAGAATTCCACCCTACTTGAATAAATATGATTATTCCCTTGATTTTAGAAGTTTAATATGAAATTTTATCATCATGTGTCCTTTAGTAAAAATTTTCTTCATCAAATTATCTTTCCATCACATCAAATGAGATCCAAATCAGAGTTCAGATGCCAAATTTATGGCCTAAGGGAGATTGGACCTTGCTTGGACACATCTAGAATTCTACCTTGCTTGAATAGTTTTGATTCTACCCCTTGATTTTAGAAGTTTAAGATGAAGTTTTTGCACCATGTGTTCTTCATTAAAAAAATTATTTATCAATTTATCTTTCCAATGAATTGAAGGAGAGATAAAATTAATGTCAAATACAAAATTTATGGCTTGGGGGATATTGGACCTTGTTTTGATAATTTCTGCTTACCAGGGTGTCAAATTCCAACCCCTTTGCTTGTAGGAGTGTAAGATTCTGACCCCTCTACTTATAGAGATGTCATATAATGAAAATAAAAATATTTAGGAAACTTTTTCTTCTTCCTTGACTCTTTTATAACTTTTTGGAGAACTTTTTGAGGTAAGGCATTTCAAGTTTGAGCAATGAAGACTCTATTCACCTTTATAATTTCCTTTATTATATGCCTTTTTCATACTTGAATTTTGAAGAAATATTTGAGAAATTATTAAAGTCTATAATTGATTCATGATTGTGAATAAATTTTCCTTGAATCATTTTTGAGTCATTAAACACTTTGACCTCACTTCTAATGACTACATTTAAAACTTCATCACAATCACTTGACCTAGTAACCAAATGCAAGATTCTTGCAGTTCTATCAACTTGTATCCATAGCTTGATTCCATGTAAAATAATATTTGATCCAAGGATCAATAATGAATTTTTCATCTTATATTATTTATTTTATATGAGGTCCATTCCATGTGTAAGAGTCATTTGTGCTTTATCTATTGTACCACCCTTTGTGAATTCTCCTTTATACATCAAAGGGTGTCAAACCTGTATGTAGTTTTATCTAGCATCAAGCATGTTTATATGATTCATCATGTAATTACCTTTTTATTTTGTCTAAATACAAATTTTTTATATATATTCAACACACCCAACTTTGTGATTCAGAACTTTTGAATTATGGCTGACCAAAATATTCTCCTCAAATGTACATCATCCACAATGCTACTTTGAAAACTAATAAATGTATTACCATTTGAAAACTTGAATTATAGTGCAAGATTTATTATATGACCTAATTATTATCCATTTAATAAGGATTTGATGTCTTATTTTACATTTTTTACTTATCCCTACCCTTAAAATACCTCTAATTGCCTGTATGAGTGTAATTGGGGGTATTGCCATGAAATATAAAATTTCATGACAACAACTAGTTCTAATCATGGGACCAAATTTTAAAAGGAAATACATGAGAAATATATAATCTAATATGAATGGTTACTTATTACCATAGATTCCTATAAACTTTTATGTAGTGCACATTCACACATCTTGATCCAGCCAACTAATAGCCAATTCACCCATCTCAATTGTATGAGAAATAAACATGACCTATTGGGCAAAATACATTATTATAATTTTTTATATATCCAAATATAACCATCTAACATTTAGTTTCCTTATCTCAATCATATGATAAATAAACACACACTGCCTTGATAGATCTCTTATTTTGAAAATTTTGCATGTTTACCTATTCACTTGAAGAGATCCATGAAAATCCTATCCGTTATGTCACTTGAGGAAAAAAATTGATATCACCATTCTCATAACTAAAAATTTTATCTTTTGAATACACTGTCAAATGTTTTTATTAGAAACCCACTTAACTAAAATGCTTCAAAAGATCTATTTTGCATGTTATTCCATAAATTGAAGAATTATTTTCACTATAGAATTGGCATGGGATTAGAGATGTTTGACTAATATTTCCCAGGTATAGATCATAGCTATGAACATGTGTAGGTAAAAGGAATAATACATGGATAATTAGGAATAATAGACTACCTATTTCATTTATTGAAAAATAACACACACATACCAAAAAAGAAATGGGAAAAGGAAACAAAACAAAATATGGAAAACAAAAATATTTACAGGGAGCATAGGAAAATTAAAAGACTATACAAAACCATTAACTAGCTAAGATAAATACCTACCACTTTATAACAATGGATTTTAATTATGAGGTCTAAACATATTAAATGATAGCGATCAAGAAGGTGGAAATAGAATAAACTTACAATCACCATTCATACTAAGATAGTCATGAATAAATAGATCAATGTTTTTTTTAGGTTTTGGTTGTGGACTTTCTAATATTTTGTGAACATTTTTGAGTAGTACTAAACATCTTCAATATCTTCTTGAATAAATTTAGATGCATGTGTGCCATATACATGATTTGAATTAGAGAGAAGTGTGTTGCATGTGTCTTTCTAAGCTGAAACAATAATAGGGACATGGTTTAGAATGAATTGAGTGTAGATGTTATTTTCAAAATTAATTTACATGGTAGAAATAAATTCATCATTGAATGAGTCATCATCATTATTTTTGTCAATTTATTCTACCTTAAAATTTTCCATTTCACTTGAAATGAAAATTAGTTGCCATTCATTTTATTCCACCTTCATATCTTATTTGATTTAAACCTTGGCATATTTATGATTTTCAATCTATGTAGGTTTGATTTCATTAGATCTATATCCTTTAAATAACTCTTTTATAGTGGAACATGAAAAAGAAGTGTTAGAAGAATCTTCACTTTTGATCACTGAGTCTTCCATCTTGATACAAGAGGGATATTTTTATTTACTATAAATTTCTCCCATACTATCTTCATATTCATAAGGTAAACCATTATATTTTTCACTATTACTCATGTTTTTTTGTGGTTAAATTAACTATTCTTCAAATAAATCATTTTCTCCTAGGATTGTGAGGTTTGATCAATCTTGTGAAACAAATAAATCTTTATGTTCTTTATCGATTGAGAATATAAATTATCCATTTGTTATCTAATTAATCATTATTTATTCCAACTATTTACCTCATTCTACATTTGTTAAACTGAAATAATATATAGATGATGTTTATGGATTATATATCACCTTAGTCTTATACACTTGGAAAACTCAGACCTTGGATGCTCCTCTTAGTTTTAGACCTTTCTCACTTCTATAGTTTTTGCATCTGCTCTATCTTATGCACCATGGCATATATATCTTAGTATAAATAGTCTTATGATTGATTATCCAAGCCTTTTATCTTTCCCATAATGCTTAAAATGTATTTATCTTCCATCTCTGCAAGTTTTGAACCTATACCTAATTTCTTTTTCCTTGGACACTAACATTTAGGATAGACACTAATGTCAATGTTAGTGTCCTGACCTAATGAGAGTGTCCAATGCCATAAAGTAATCTATTTTTCAAATGAAAGACATCCCAATGGTTGGCCTAAATTATTTAATTCAAGTTACTTATCCAAAGGGATTGATATAAATACAAGATCAACCCTCATTCATTCCACACCTAAAAAAGACAAAGAGAGACCAAGGCAACTTAACAAAAGCAATCTATTAAGAATTAAATTAAATAAATATTCTATATTTACATAAAAATCATAGGTACATCACATATAATTTTTTAAGCACTAAAGGAGTAGTCTAAAAGTCTAATTTTCTAAGTTAAAAGCTAGGTCATTATTGTACTTACTTTCCACATATTGCATGATTCAAACACAAGCCAACATGTAGGGGAGAAATACATGAGTTTGAGGCCATGTTATGGAGTATTGGCTTGTAGGTAGTGCCCAATAATAATAGGGTATTTGGGGTTAGCTTGAAATCATGTGCCAAATAACCCATTCCCCCTAAGGTCACTATGAAGATGAAGAACTAGGGTTTTGAAATTTCATGAGGAAGAATAGTCCATGAACTAAATATAAATACATCAGAGTGAAGGTGAAGTCAAAAGCATAAAAATATATGTGGTCACATCCTTTTAAAAAAGTATTTCATATAGGACACTTGTGTCAAACCTAGATAATATCATCAATGTAACTATCTCAGGTTGACATTAGTGTCTAAAGTTCTAGAAGCGTCACATCTAAAATTTGACAACCATTCTAGAATCTCCTTCTTGAATATTTTCTACCCACTCTAGATCAATCATTATGTTATAATTAAAACTAAGTATATTAACTCTTTGTCATTTCCATGTATAGATTAGTTCTACTTTCTATATTTAGCTTATACTCAACATAATAAATTTAGTGTAAGTTAATATCTGAGTTTATCATCTAATTGGCCTATTATAATTTGATTATCACCCTTGTGCATTAGAATTTATATATTTAATAAAACTATTATACCACTAGGGTAGGATATCCCCCATATCTAATTTAGGGTTAAACATTTGGTGAACTTGATCTTTGAACATCAAACCCTAGGTCAATTAGGATTTTATATTTTTGTTATTGATCTTTGATTTCTATAATCTTGAAATCATGTTTGCCATGGACATATTTGAAATTTTTTTCATGGTTTGATACTTTATAGTGGTTTTTACTTATTATATCTCATGCTTGGTTAAAGTAATTTGAATTATAAAAGCTGTAAAACCTGTATTCCTACATACTGCTTGTTCTAATGCTTACAAGGAGAGTTTTCTTGTCACTAAAAAGAACCAAATAATAGGCATGAAAAATCATCCTCCATAATTCATGTTACCACCCAACCCAAGCATGGTACAACCAAAACCTTACTCTTGGACTTGCTACACCATTCAATCCATTACAAGGATTATCTTTTGGATGCATTATATATGATCCCTTATAATGTTGAACCAACATATGTGGCCTCTATCTTAAATTATATAAAATGGTTTGAACACAATATATTCTTTGAAAAAGAGGATTTACCACCTCAACATATTATCAATATTTATTTTCCATTCTACATCTAGGTATGCATTTACAACAAAATAATAAAATGAGTTCTTTTAGACAATGGTGCAGGACTCAACATTTGAAATATATCCTTTCTCTCCTTAATTGGTATTGGAACTTCAAACTTACAACCATGTAATATGAGAATCAAGGTATTTTATAACATTTCAAGATAAGTATTGGGGCAAATAACATTGAATATTATAAGGGGTACTCATACATTTCCCACTTTGTGTTAAGTTATGCCAAATGATATAAACTATTAAATTATCTTAGGATGACCTTAGATAGATGAAATGTATGTGTTTCCCTCTATATTTTATGCATAATTAAAATTTAGTCATCAAGTATTTGTTTTTACATGTCCAATGGATACTAATCCCTTCAAACATTCTACAATGATATAACAACCCAATAATATTACATCATAATTTTGTAATCCCAATTTTGGTCCTTGATATTTATAAAAATATGGATACAAAGGAAATGTATTGGGAAAACATGAGCAATGCATAAATCATCATATTTCTCCTACAAATAATACAAACCATCAAGGTTTGGATTTTAAAAAAAAAGCTACAAGACACAAACACATCTCTTGTAGTACAATTTATTTTACAAAGGCCACAATGGAATGTATGCATATTTACACAACTGAGCTCAAATTAATCTACCATAATCTAATAAATGAGGATGCTTCCTCAAAATTTTTGATAGTGAATGAGTTTTCCAATGATAAATCATTATGAGAGTACTTGGGGGAATACGAGGATCTCCCTTCCTTATATGATAAAAATAGGTTTTATCATGCCACCTTTGTTCATAATTACTTTGGTGAGAGAGATGATACCAATGTCTAATGAAAAAAATGTTATTCCTGCCATACCATTCATCATATATAAATATACTTTATTAAATGAATAAATAATCAATTATAACTTTGCGATAGATAAGGACCCTCAACCAATTTTACTTGTCACCATGATGCATGATGATGAAGGAAAACATATCAACATGTCCTCCATAATTTTATTGAAATATTTACTCAGGATTATTTGGATATGCCTAGGATTGATCCATTTGTGGCAATGAATAACATATTATTATATCTAGATGCAAAACCAATAAAACAAAAAATTTGAAAAATGCATCCCAAAGTGGCATTATTGGTAAAAGATGAAATTAAAAAGCTCTTAGATGTTAATTTTATAAGATCTATTACACATTATAATTGAATATCCAACATTTTTCTTGTCAAAAAATTTAATGATGGCATTTGGTGTTGCACTGATTATCATGTTTTAAATAAGGCTTGTCCTAAAAATGATTTCCCATTACCTAACATCAAGATGATTGTAGATTATATAGCTAGATATGAGACAATTTCATTTATGGATTTTTAGGATATAACCAAATCAAATTAACCCTATAGATCAATAAAATACTAAATTTACCAATCTTTGAGGTACATTTTGTTATACATTCATGATTTTTAGATTAAAAAACACAGGAGCCACATATCAAAGAGCAATGACTCATATATTTCATGAATTTATACAAAAAACTATTGAATATTATGTTGATGATTTAATTTCAAAATCAAAACATTTCCAATTCCATGCTACCAATTTACAAAAGATACTTGAGTGTTTGCATAGGTTCAATATTCGATTAAGTCCAAAAAGGTGTATTTTTAGGGTATCTTCAGGTAAACTCCTAGGATACATTATTTCTTAGTGAGGCACTGAGTTTGATCTAAAAATTTAAAATCTATTATTTAAATTCCACCTCCAACCAATCTAAATTTATGATATTTACAAGGATGAATTTAGGCTATTCAATGTTTCATTACCTAGTTAGCCAATAAAATAATCCCTTCACCTATTTGTTAAAAAAGGATATAAAATTCATAAAAGATGATGTATGTCAACACAATTTTGATAAAACCAAAGCATACTTATCAAATCCACCAGTACTTATTCCTCATATCCAAGATATACCATTACTTCTTTATATATCAACCATTCATGAGGCCCTAGGGGCCATACTAGCTCAGTTCAATTAAAATCACAAAGAGTGTACAATCTATTATATCAGTCACTAGTTAGTCAATTATAAATATAAATATACATCAATGGAAAAACTATGTCTAGCCTTGGTTTTTTCTACTTAGAAACTATGACACTATTTACTCAATATTGAGGTGCACATTATAATAAAACAAGATCCATTAATGTTTGTTATGAATAAAACACACTTAACTGGATGCATAAAAAAATGGGTGATGAAAATTATAGAGTTTGATCTAAATTTGTAGCTCAAAAGTCAATAAAAAGATAAGTCATAGCTAACCAATTAGTGACAACTCCTTTACCAAATTATTTTCTATTCATCAAAGATTTTTAGGATTAGTTTGAAGCATATAATATATCTTCCAATCCATGGATGATGTTCTTTGATAGATCAAAATGTAGAATAAGGTTAGGTGTTGGTATTGTATTTATACCCTTGAGGGTGAATACATGCCTTTCTATTACAAATTAGCTTTTTCTTACACCAACAATATAGCTGAATATGAGGCTTTGATCATCGAATTATCTATAGCACATAAATTTGATATAAAAGACATCTAAGTTTTTAATGATTCCTAGTTGGTTATTAATCAAGTTACTAATCATTACAAAACTAAAGAAGAACATCTTCTGTCATATAAATAAATGGTAGATAAACTCATATAGACATTTAAGACATTTTCTATCAATAATATTCCACATACATATAGTCATCATTATATTCCATGGTAAGTACAACATCCTTGATGAATTTTGATGATGATCATATAAACTTTACAATACTACAACTAAAAAATCCTTCCATTTACTTTGATCAAATAAATGCCTTGGCTGTTACTCATAGTACTATAAACATATAATGGTACACTAATATTTACAACTTTATTTATCAAGCCTATATACCAAACCATTTTTCAAGAATGATAAATGAAAATTATAATGTGAAGCATTTCATTATGTCATTATTGGGAATGATTTGTTCAAATGAGGTTTTGATGGCCAATTGCTCTAATGCTTAAACAAAGATGAGGCTTGCACTACACTCTTGGAGATGTATAACACTAAGTATGGTGAGAATTTTATCAGATGTGGCATGTCTCAAAAATTATTATGCCAAGGTTATTACTAACATATAATGAAACAAGACAGTATCAAACATACAAAACTATGTTTATAATGCCAAAAATATAACAATTTAAATCATGCACCATTGCATGAGTTACATATTATCATTTCACCATGGCCCTTTTCCTTATGCAGCTTTGATTTAATAACAAAGGTAAATCTAATATTTATGAGTGGACACAAATTTATCATTACCACTATAGAATATTTTACAAAATGGGTAGAAGTAATTTCACTTGAGTTTACCATAGGGGATGACATATGTAAGTTTTTAATGACTAATATTATTTACCATTTTGGCATACCTTCATCTATTATTTTTGATAATGGAACATCATTTAAAAATAATATGGTATAATGATTTTGAAACAAATACAAGATTAAGCATATCTTTTCTACACCTCATTACCCACAGGGTAATGGCAAGGTAGAGACAACCTATAAGACAATTGTAAAAATACTTGGCATAACAATTGAATGATACAACATTGATTGGCACCAACAGATGGCATATACTCTATGAGCATATCAAACTAGTGTACACACACCTACTCATATCACACCTTACTCTTTGGTCTATGATATAGATGCTATCTTACCACTTGAACTTGTGATACCTTCTTTGTGGGTTTATCTTAAAGACATCATCAAAGATAATGAATATCATGAAAAGAGATTGTATCAGTTAAAGTAGTTAAGTGCTAAATGCACACAAGATACAGAGAAGTTACATGTTTATTAGGATTGTTTAAAATAAGAATATATCAAAAATGTTTAGCCACACAAATTTGATGTGGGTGAATTGGTACTAAAATAAAATCAAAAGAATACCAATGTAGAAAAAGACAAAAAAAGAAAGTTCAAACCAAATTGGTTGGGACCATTTATAGTTATAAAAAAAGATGGGAAAAGGTGTATACCACCTTGCCACACCTATATTAATGCATTTAAAAATACCAATGAACATTATGTACTTGAATAAATATATTAATAAGAATATTCCAAAATTACCACAAATACCAAAAAACATTTAAAAATCTAAAAAACACTTTCAACACCTACATGTTCTATTGGATCCTTGGCATCTATGTGATTAGTTCCATGTTGATGGATGACATATTTAGTTACTTATACATACACAAATTTGTTTCACACTTCTATTTGAGTGTCATATAGGCATACACAAATACATGACCTATTCCTATTTTCAAATGTTGGGCCTTCCCTCTGCTCGTGTCATGTAAGCATTGGGGGCATCTCTATTTTGATCTTGAAACACATAGGTTATATGATTTGATGGTAACTCTACACTATTATGTTTGAGATTACATATGTAATTACACATGCCTTTATCCATGATCATATATTATACAAGGAACTTGATATGCTATACACTTGACATATTTTACTAAAACATTGGATTCATGGGATACTATGACATGTTAATGTTGGTTGCTTATACTTTACTTTATGCACTTCCTTGGGTATCTTACCTTTGATATTGTATTCCTTATTAGAGAATTTGAATATTATCCTTTTCTTGTAGTCCCCATGCCTATGTATAATGTCATTTTTTTAATGGAAATTTGAATATGTCATTCTTATTTTTATGGACATCTAACTAAGTCATGTTCCTTAATTTGTGTGACATTCAAACATGATCATTGTTTGTAGTCTCTTTGGACCATTGCCTTTTAACTTAATTTTGAGTGCTCTTATGTGTGTTTGTTTGCTTATTGATCTTGTAATATTACTATCTAGACGTTATCATGATCTTTATCATGCATATTAGGCCTTCATGTCATCACATTAGTTTTATGAATTGCAATGTTATATCTACCTAGACATGTTCCTTATATATGGTACATGGTTCCATTCATATATTATATAACTATCTTATCCTTTTGAGGTGAGGTAACTACACATTTATATCTTTCCATCACCTCAAAAGGGGGGGTGGCATATTAGTGGGGGAATGCCATAGAGGCATGTTCTCCACACTTGGCATAATTTTTAGATTTAGTGGGGGCATGATTTGGAAGCATGTTTTCCACACTCATTCAATATGTGGCACTTATATTAGTTTTCAGATTTAGTCAGGGTATGCCATATGGGCATGGATTCCAAAAATTCATAGATCTCAAATTTAGTGGGGGTATTATTTGGAAGCATGTTCTCCACACCTATTCAATATTCAACATCTATAAATTATAGTGGGGGAATGTTTTGGAAACATGTTCTTTCTATTAGTACTTATATCAGTTTTAGATTTCTACATATATAGTGGGGGCATGATTTGGAAGCATGTTATATACACTTATGTAGTTATCCAAATTGGTCAAAACATACTATTATAAGATTTAGATTCATAGTTATGGAAGACTTCTATACATTGGTACTATTATCTACTCAAACTTGCACCCTTGTGAAGGTTATTCATACCTTCACTATTTGGAGTAACATGGAAATAATCTTATGCTATGGGAGGCCTAATAGGTGGATTGAATCTCTTGATTATAAAGGCTAGATGACTTTAATATATTAATTAGGCTTTCTACACTATATTACTAGATTGCAAGGAATAAATAAGGAAGATAAAATAAAAGAAAACCTATCCAATTGAGGTGATACACAAAAATGTTTCCTTAACTTGCCTAACATTTACTAATAAGGCTAAATTAAAACATGGAACTAATTGTACTTATCAAATTAAGAGTCTCCAAACATCAATATTTTTCATAGATGTCACTATCTTGATGCATGGTCTAAGGTTGTTGATCATGAGGTATCTAAAGGACACTGATGAATGATTACCCTTTCCATTCATAAAAGGATGTTCAAAAACACTATGTAACCTGAAAGCATAAAATACCACTTGAAAATAGGTACATAAAAGAAGAAAAATGTGAGGAAGCATTTACTATCACTGATATTCATCTACAACCATAAGTATACACTAGTCACATGCATTAAGGAGGCATGAATTCAATCTTATTTAGTTTACATAACCAAGTACAAGTGTTTTTTTAGTAGGGATCTGACACAACTCAGGTTAAAGATCATTAAAAATTCAAAAACTAGGCATAATTAAATGGAAAGTGAGAAAGGAGAAAGAGAAGAGAGAGATAAAATCCAAAAACTTAGGGATGATTCATCCACCTAGTCTTCCTACAAATCCAATGTAAAACTTCCTATTTTATCTCTTTATTCTCTTCTCAAGAATAGCCTAGGAGTTAGATCTAGACAACTTTTCAAGGCTTGAATAAGTATTGACCATTAATTGGTCTTGTTTGACCCATTGGAGTGCCTATATCTTTGCTCACATTCCCTATATCCTTGATTGCATGCCTCCCTTGATGAATAAGTCTTCTTCCATGAAAATAGGTCTTCAAGTCTTTATTAAATATTCAATTGAATTATTCTCCTCATCCATTTATAATGTCTCTCCACCTTACTTAGGCTATTAGAAGGCTCCTTGAAGAATATTTGACATTTTTAAATTACTTGGCATGGGAGAGAAAAAATGTCTTATTAGGACTACTAGTGGCATAGAATACAAGTGGCAGCTTTGGAAAAGCTTGTTAAGAGCCTTACGTAATGCTTTAGTGATTTGACCACTTGAAATGTTCCCTCTTAAATGTGGCATATAAGGTGAAAATTTAAGTTTGCCTTCAATAAAATAAATTTCCTCCATGGATGGCCTCTCTATATAATATTAGACCTAAAATGAGACAATTTGAGCCATCAAATAGTTCAAAAGATGTGATTTTGCTCCAAAAGGTCTCATTAGGCCTTATTCCTTGTAGCCCTCAAAATAGGTAAACCTCCTTATGAATAAGAGTGTATGGATTGTAATAGATAAATAATCACATTTTGGAGGACTCAATATTCCCTTAAAAATCCATGCCAAGTTTTAGGATTTAACTCCAAGTGGAAGTGTCCTTTTCCTACCATTTTCTCTCTCCAATTAGGCCTAATCAGGTATCTAGGCCTAAAAGATAAAGATATTACTCTAGAGGCCTCCCAAATGTGTGAAACCTACCAAAAGTGTTTTATTCACTTTAACTTACATAATATCATGCTCCATGTCAAATTTAAAATTCTTAGACCTTTTAAGGATGGGTGAACCATGAAATGGCCCAAAACCTAAGTTTTAGGAACTTGTGCATGATTGATAGGAATTTTGTGTTTTTTTCATGAAATTTATAGGTTTTTAGGCTTGGAAATGACATGTTGATACCTATAATATCATTATAAAACTTTGTACCTTGATATTGAACTCTCTTACTTCACTCATGTTCCTGCATCTAGGCTTCTTGGCTTGTAAAACTAGGTTTTCTTTACTTCATGACCAAATGGACAATTTTAAGAGCTATTATAACATATATATGAGACTTGCAGAGGTACTTTTAAGGTTTATTAAACTTTATCTAGTATCTATAAACCTTTGTTCATGGTTTGGAATCACTTTCATACCTTTTTCCTTCATAAGGACACTTACAATCATACATTTCTATGAAATTTTGTACACTTATACCTTATAACGTGCCAATTAATACTTTATAAGATACTTAAGAGACATTATAAGTTCACTAAAATAATTCCAAGGTCAATTCAATTGATTAGAAGATTATAGTAAGTCCTTTTCTCTAATTGGGTCAGTTGTAGGGTTTAGAGAGGTATGAGGGATTAACAATGATTCATAAAGGATAGGGGTCCATTACAAGAACCAATGATAATATGTGGAAGCATGGGGAAATAAAAACTCCAATGTTCATCTATCACCATGCAAATTCTCCAATAAGTTTAGAGCAAAAGTTTGAACTTCTCGAGCTCTTTACAAGATGAAAAAAGGTTTTCTAAGGTGGTTGCTCTTTTAGTGATGATTCTACTGTATAAGACCTCAAACCATTAAATAATGGAATTTAATTTAATTATGAAATCTTATTTAATCCCTCCCATATTAATATTCCACCATTCATGTTCTCCAAGGATTTCCAAGCTATATAAGTCAGCTTCTCAGGTAGAGTTGACTATGTATGAAGGCTGAGAAAGGTATTTTGAGTTCCTAAAACCTCAACATGCATTCCAATGGAAAATAAGGCCTTAAAAGAGTTTTCAATGATACATGAAATTATTCACCATGAACTTATATAATCACTGACATTCCAAAAGGTCTAAAACCTTTATTTTTCACCACTTAGGGTTTATAGTCAACCTGAGTTTGTTAACCCTAGAGGTCTATTCCTTGAGGCATTCTCCTCTTCTACTAGATTAAAACTTAATGGAAGTATCTTTTAAGATCATACACAAAATTTTTGATTATTATACATTTAATTTTAGTGATAAATATTATTCTCTTCACTTTTCTCTAGAGTAGACTTGTAGGTCTTAAATGGGTTATGTCAGCTAGGGCTGAGCATTATTTCACTGAGTTTGACCTTCTTAACACATATAATGATCATAAATAATTTATATTAGAGCACCTAAACTCTATAAAATTTACTATACCATCATAAGTATGACTTTTTTCCACTTTGCCTTGACACTTTATAGGTGTATATGCATTTATTAGGCCTCTTGACAAGAGCCTACTTATAGACCTTAATAATTATATCTAAACATTTAGGTGACAATGATTAGTGATATAAATTACCTTATACTTATCATAGTATTTATTCATCCCTTTTAGTTACTCTTTATCACTATAAGAACACCCTTCTTCAAATTTGTCCAAGATAAGGCTTAGGTGGCAGTTTGGGCTCATTGTATGGTGAATTCTTATAACAAGGTATTCTGAGTTAGTCATAACCCATTTATTAATAATATTTTAAATTAGTCACCAATATATTTACCTTGTTATGAATTCCATCCAATACTAACACCTTAGTCTCTCTCACATAACATCAGCTCTGTCATATGATTGTTAACTCATGTTCTTACATAGGCCTGACTATGTGGCTATGGCTGAGTGACTGTAGGCTTAGTAAATAATCTCTTTAGAATATTTTACAATGTATTTAAGGTATTATTTATTTTAAATAAATCATAAAACCTATTTATCCATCTGTACTCCAAGTTAAAATGCATGATATTGTATCCAATTCCTATGTTAAACTTCTCAGATATGTTATAGGTCTGCATTAAGGTGTCTTGACATTGGAATTCGAAGACACACCATTAATTTATTGAGATCATACAAATACAAGTGATTAAATTATATATTTACCTCACTTTATGTAATTAAAAATAAACTTGATGAATTTCCATTGAAGTTCTTATACAATTTAGACCTACATGTCTGTAGATTTATAGGTCTACATTCTTGCATATTAGGCCTAATTTTTTATGACGTTTATGTTCTCTTGACCCCTGATAACATATATACATTACTCCTTATATTTATCATGAGTTCATAACCTCTCAAATCAACATACACCTTTAGGGAAATATGGGTCTTCATAATGAATTCAACATAAGTTATGTTACTACCTACAACTTTGCTATAATCTACACTCTTAGTCTAAATATAGTCTCTTCACTTTCTTGGGATGTTTGCTGATCATTGATATATAAATAATGATGATTATTATTAAAATTTACCTCCACTAGTCTATCAACATACCTTTATACTATCCCTTTCTCTCTTCTACTTGTAATAGGCTTTTAGATGCATATTTGGTAGAGAACATTAACAAGATTATAGATGAATTATTCAGACTGTGAGGAGTTTTAAAAATGTATTTAATATCATGTTATGAGACTCGAATCACTTTTATATCCATTTATATTATGCTTATAAATTATTTACAATCTCATAATTCTGCCCCTTATTTACATTTATACATCTATACTTATGAAGAATACAATGCTTGTGAAAGATCCTAGACCTTACTAGCATGGAGAATCTCATTTAGTGACCTTGAAGATAATTATAGTGGCATGGAGGTGATGTTAAAATTTTTCAACCTATTCTCATTAGTTTGAAACTTTAAAATCATCTAAAATCCATTGCCACCATCCTACAAATTGATCAAATTAAAGATTTCTTATCCTTTAGTGGCTCACACATGCAAAATGAGGTTTAGATAAACATATAGATTGATTTAATAGAGTCTAAACATATCCCTCAATTTCTATTATGCATTCAACTAGTTTTAACTACCATTTCCATGAAGAAAAATGAGCATGTGGGGTTTCTAGGTAGTTTTGGAGTACCTTGGAGTCTTAAAAAATTTTAATAAAGGAGAGTGGATGGATTTGATGAAAACTTCCACAAATATTAATATTATTAAGAACCCCTACTCTGGAAAAATTTTTAGGACCCAAATCTCTCTCATATGTCCCTACCATCCACTTGAAAATTGCCTTGCAAGCTTGCCAATGGAATGATGGAGGAGAAGAAGCATATTTGGAACTTTTAAGACATATGAGAGCTTAAAAATCATGGATATGAACTATATAAGACCAAGAGACACTTTTAAGTGAATACCCCAAGTCTATACAAATTCCTAAAAATGCCTTTTTTACATTGAAACTATCATACTGACCATCTTATGACCTGTACTGACATATAAGACCCATATGCACATTTTCCAATTCATTTATGATATTTTAAAATCAATTTGTAAATACCTATTTTCATATTTTCTTTTGAAAATAGTTTTAGAACCTTATGAAGTACACAAAAGTTCAACATACGTAAAAATGACCTTGTTAAGACAAAATCAAGTTTGAAATTACATCTTGACCACTTGATTAAAGGTTTCATGCAAGAATGACACCTTGATAAGGCTTAGTTTGGCCACAATGGAAACCTAAGTTTCTCCAAAAACCTTAACAAATGATAAAATACCTTAATTTCATCAAACAAGATTAACAAGATTAAAACCAAGTGATCAAGTGAAAGGACTTAACTAGATGGTATATGTACCCTCTTGACACATTATGACATACCCCTAGGACTTACTAGACTGACTTTGAAGGCATTGGAATTCTTGGTAAATATACTACCTTAAACAATGCTAACAAGACCTTACAAAGACCACTTGAAGACTATCAAAGCATAACAAAGCTATGAATAAGATTGTAGAAGCATGGCAAGTAAATTTTTAAATTATAGGGGTGATAGTTTGACCTGTGAGGTTAAACTTGTCAACATTTTGATGACTCAACTAAGAAGCATGTCTAATATGCTTATGAACCATTAACTTAAATACTTTTGAGCTCATGTAATATCTCTTGATTTGAGTTAAACATGATCAGACCTTGGTCTTGGTTGTAAGATTCTTGAACAAGATAAGGTGACTGATTAACCTCCAAATAAACAACATAATGACAAACACATAAAATAAGATAAAACAAGATAACACACACACACCTATGCCAATAAAGCACTTAGAGAACACAAAAAACATAATAAAACTACTATGTATGAACTAACATGCCAAGATTGATCTTCCTCATTCAAAAGGGAAGCTTTTGAGATCATATTCTTCATGTGATGAGTAATGGTGTGAAACAAGTTGCCCCTTGAACGTAGTTCTTAGTGAGTAATTTTTATTACTTATCAAATCTCTTGGCATGTATTTAAGTGAGTAAACAATAATAAACTAGTCACTTATAAATATGTATTTATCTTGTAATTCAACATTTACCTCATGCTGCTTGCTAGCTGTGATGTCAACTAATAATACTCCATCTATGCATTGTCCTTGGATCTTTATGACATCTTGAGTGAAATCATTCTTTTTATCATCTACTACACATGCATCAAGATATTTAAAGACCTTTTCATATTTAATACAAGTTGCATCATGGTCTTCAATGGGTATTTCTTGATCAAACTCCTCATAAACATGCTCAATAGGAAAACTACCTTTACAAAGGTCTTCGATCTCTTGAAGAGATTCAATGTATTGCTGCCAATCACTTTTTAGCTCCTCACTTTGGTCAAATTGATTTAGACCTACTTGAATAACATCTTGATCTATCTCCTTAAGAGCTATAGGGTTGTTAATAATCTCAAACATTTCTATGAAATCATTATGTGATTGGGAATCAACCTATTTAAGTTCAACTTCTTGCTCATTTAGAACCATTTCACATATGCTTAAGACCTCACCTTGTTCTTGAAGAGATCCAATACTAGTGAACACTTAAATAATAAGACTACCAATGATGAATTCTTCATCATATCCACTCACAACATCTACATTATGGGTTTTTTGAATCTCTCTTAGAGCTCTAAATTAATTAAGCCTCTCAACCACTACTACTTTATCTAACTTGCTTAACAAACTCTCATTTCTAACTAGATGTTCATCTTCTTCCCTCAAAGTAATAGGTTCTCTTTGATAAAAAGATAGGGTGGGAGGGAAAGAGAGCTCATCGACTAGATTGAGATTTGAAAGATTCTCCTTCCAACATGGGATTGATTTTAGGATTATTAAAGGATTCTTGGAGAGGCTCTTGGGGAAGGAAGAGAGAATTTTGATTTTCTTTCTTCTACCCAACAATCAAATTTTCAACCTCCAATGTTTTTTGAGACTCATAGGTAGATAGGGATTGAGGAGTGGATGAAAAATTTGGGAATATTGAGAAATACCTTGTATTTACTTCTAACACTCTTTCTTCCTCTTAGTCTTGAGCTTATCCATGAAGAGTCTCTTTCCAACTTGGCAATTTCTTTGGTATGGCCTCAACAACCTCTTATTTTGATTGATCTAGGAATGATTCATTCTTATTTTACTATGACTCAACTATTTAAAAGTTTGGCATCATAGGTTAAACTATCACCCCTATCATTCGAAACTTTACTTGTCATGATTTTACAACCCTGTTCACAACTTTGTCATGCATTTAGTAGTCTTCAAGTGATGATTTGTTGGTTTTGTTAGAATTGTTTAAAGTAATGTTTTGGGCATGATTTACAATGAATTTAAAATAATTATAGTGGGTCATAAGGGTATTTAATATTGTTTCAATAAGTTACATGGTATGTAAGGTTAAGTTATTTCATTTGATCACTTGGTCTAAGGCCCGTTAGTCTTGTTTGATGACATGAAGGTATTTTTAGCAAAGTTTATGGTTTTTCGAGAAACCTAAGTTTGTATTGTGACCAAATTATGCCTTATAAAGGTAATATATTTGCATGGAACATTTAATTATATGGGTAAGAAGTAATCTAAATTCAAATGAGGTCTTGAATTGATATTATTACTTTACATTAGATCATCTTTTTTATACTGGATTTCTTTGCAATTGGAGATGCTTTTAAGGGGATTCCAAGATTTTAAAGATTGAATATGCATAAAATTAAAATTTTAAAGGATTTAAAATGATTTTTAAATTTAATATTGTCATAATGAAGTCAAAATAATGGTTTATACATTAAAATAGCTAAGTTTTCACTTAAAAGGGTAGTTTAATGGGCTTGTACAAAGTTGAGGAGCCACTTCTAGGTGAAAATGATTTTAATGTGTGTTTTAGTATTATAAAGGTAATATAAATGAGTTTAAATCTATCATAGGTCCTAAAAGTGCAAAACTTACTTCTTCTCCTTCATCACTCTATTCACAAGCTCCAAGTGCTCGATACGAATAAAAGAGAGAGAGAGTTGGGTCCTAGAATTTTTGATAGAGGAGGGGGTAATATTAAGATTAATATTTTTCACATTGGTATTCAAATTAATCCTCTCTCATTTATGAATAATCGATAAGGCCCTAGGGTGGTCTAAAACTACCTAAAAACCCCATAGGCTTGTTTTCTTACTTTAATTGGTAGTTTGAAATAGTTTGAATGCATGAGGTAACTTTAAGGGGATATATAAGGTATATTAAATCATATAAAATTTTTATCCAAACCCTTTTGGCATGTGTGATCCTAATTTGTCAAGAAACCTCTATTTTTGCATAGTTGGAAAGGTGACTACCATAGTTATTTTGTGTTCCAACTTATTAAATAATAAATGAGGATGGAGAAATGTTTTATATAGTTTTTAAATTTATATATTTATCTAAAAATCAATAATATGGTTATTCTTTCTTATCTAACATCCACAAGTTCTCAACATGAAGACAACCTGCATACTTTCTAGTGTACCAATCACCATAAGAAAACAAGTTGTGTGATGAAATGAAGTCCTAAACTGATGATTGGTTATTTTTATGACATGTTTAATAAATATAAATTGCATATAAAATACCTTTAGGACATTATGAGGACCTAAAGAGGTAAGAGAAGGATTCATGTTCTTGGGACTCACCAAAGGACTATATCAGGTCTGCTAGACATATAAGTGAACTTAGGTAATGATATTACATTATAAAATGTTTTGGGTGGTCTCAACCTCATGATTTATGACATGATATAATTTTTTTTTCTTCAACACCAATATGTTTCCAAAATTCTTGATCAGGGAGGTTCAAATGAAGAAAAGGTAGACCTGTAGGTCTCCTTATGTGCAAAATACAAAAAATGCTTGATTGAAAATGAGGTCCAATGGTTAAGTATAAAGATAATATCATATGATAACACCATAAATATTTTTAATTCATGAAGGAGGAAACTATATCTTTTAAAGATAGGTTTTTCAGACCTAATACTATCATGAAAACCTCAAAATACAGTTAGGCTTACTTGAAGAGTCTATTAGCTCTCACATTTGAAAGAGAAGGCATAATAAGTATGTGGAAGTAATGGTTTGGATGATTAAATAGGATGATGGAGTCATTTGAGTTTAATATACTCTAAAACTCCAAAATTTAGCTTTGACACTACAATTGTACTATCATCATCTACAACTGTACTATGAGTAGTTATGACTCAATCAAGCCTGATTAGGAGATTAGGAATGAGTGTGTGCATTGTTTTAGAGGGTTTGAATGAGTACATGAGTAGAAAAATTATTTAGGTTTTAAAATACCTAAATAATAATAAAATTTAATGTTCATAAGCATAACATGTTCATCTTGTGTTACATACTCACAATCACTCAGCCATGAAACTCACTCAGGTCAGTTTCAATCTTGAGAAGAAGGAGCAATTTAAAAAAATAGAGTTGTATCTTGGAGAGAAATTTTAAGGTTTAAATAACCAATTGAAGTCATAAAATTATAAGAAGACATAGAGATAATTTTTTTGAGGTAATCAATCACTTTAAGATACGACTGTCTATAGGCATGTATGTATGAGTTTGAAAATAAAAATGTTGTTTAAGGTGAAGGGAAGCCCAAACGAGATAAAAAGTGAAGATTGATTCATATAATAATATATGAGTTTTTTAAACTCCTTTATTAGTATGGAAAATATCACTTTACATGTTAATAAACATATGAAAAATGTGTACTTATATCCATGACCTTTTGGCTTAGTTAACAGTCTTCCTAAGCAACATGAACTTTTTGTGAAGGTCAAGAAATTAAGGAGAAGATGGTTTGATGAGTGAATAGAATATAGATAATGATTTTAATGTTACTCATTAAATTCCAAAATGAGTCATTAAGAGAAAACAAAGTGACTTATAAATCCATTTTTAGTCAACAACTAATTAAGGTCACCTGTGTGTGATCATGTAAGGACATGGGTAGACAAGAAGAAGAAGATGAGGTGTCACATTTTCAAGAAGATTACATGAGATGAAATAGGTTTGTACAAACCTAATCAAATACCAATGTTTTTCACCTTGTTAATTCAATAGGTTTTGATCTTCAAAAGTCCACCTACAGCTCAACCTAAATGAGCTTAACTGAATAAAGGACAAAAATATGAAAGAATGCAATGATGAGGTTGAAGTTTAATTGAATAGTAAATATATAGACACTAGTAAAAATTAAGATTAAATAATAAGGAATATTTAAAATTAAGATTATATCTCATGATTTTACTCATATATTAATAGACCTACAACTAAGGAAACAATGAAAATACACACCTACAACCAATAAACCTACAGTGAGTCAAGGACATAAATGACAATGTGAAATAAAAGTAATGATTTGGGTGGTAATAAAAATTATTTGAGAACTCATGATCAGAATTTTTAGGAATTTTAAAACTATATTTTGGGCTTTTATTTGAAAAAGGAAACTTCAATTTTAGGGTTGGAGAGTCTTACATTCTTAAAACCCTTAAGGGTATGATATGGTCAATGAATCAATTCTTGAGCATATAGGTACCAAGAATTGTCATGGAAATCAAAATTAATTTATAAGGATGAAATGAAAGATATATAAACCATTCCTTAAGGATCACTTTAAAATTTTAAAAGCATATTAAAGAGGTTCGATATCTAAATACAAACAAAGTTATGACTATTGATAGGCTTGTATGGTCTCAAAGGAAAAAGTGTAAATTTGGTTTAAAGTGTGAGATATTGGACATATAAAGAGTTATAGAAAATAAAAATAGGATCTTAATGTTTTAAAAATTTCCTAAGAAGTGTTCAATAACTTCTTGAAGGATCTCTAGGAATCTAAAATGTAGTCTTGACACCTAGAGAACACCTACAATCATTCAAGATAAGAAGGCAACCTTATTAATAGTGACATGTGTATTATAGGGTAATTAAAGTATGTAAAAGACTATATATTTCTCAGATAAGTATATTAAATATTTAATAATATGAACATTGATTAGTTTCTCAAGGTCACCTTGAAGTTACACTAATAATTCAAAAGACTAATGGGTAGTAGTATAGCACTTCAAAGTCATATTTTGATACTTGAAGGTAGTATGAGATATTGATGAGGTCTTGAGATAACTAATTAATTTAAAGGATATTTAAAATGTTAAAAATTTATTATATATTAATAATTTATGCCATCATTAGCTCAAAATATCAAATTACATTAAACAAGTCTGGGCTCTTATTCACAGGCTTATGGTATGAGCTATGAAGAAAGTTGTGTCTTCTTAGGTGGTTGGTCAGTTGAGAGATGGGAAGTTTGAGAGAATTTATAATTAATTATTAAGGTGATATATATCTTAATTGAACATTTCATGGAGTTTTGAATCCCTCTAATAGAGAAGGAAAGGATAAAATATAGTCCTAAGGTCAAGAACACTAGTATGCTTATACACCCTAGGCATGATGGAGAGTGGTTGAAAGATATATTTAGGGAATAAATGATAATATAAATCATTGGGGAAGGTAAAAATTGATTTTTTATACCTACCTAAGGAATTAACACTCATAATCAAACTCAAAAAAATCACCTTCAGACCTCATTTCTCTCCTCAACCTCATAAACTGCAGTCTACCTAGCCAAGGAGGTACCTTCTTATGCTCATAACAGTATGGGAAATTTTCCTGGGATTATAATACATTTATAAGTGTTAGGGGACATTTTTCACTTTAAAATTATGGCATTTTTATGCTAGTCAAGGCCCTATCCTTTATGAACTATCATTAAGAAGTTGAGTCACTCATAGGCCGCTAGAAAAGGTAGTTTTGACTAATTTATAGGGATTGATCTCCAAAGAAAATAAATGACCTGGAATTATTATTTAACCTCTTAATAATTTTTATATACTCCAAATAGGTTATAACCATGGTATTTTCTTGTACCTGCACCTATACAAATTCAAGGAAAACTATACTTTTACAAGATTTTTATGCAAGAAGGTGGTGTTGAAGTGTGTATAAGGATGAAAATAATTGGAAGAGGTGAATTGGGAGTTATTTCACATGTAAAATTAAAAAAAACAATAAAATATAACTTATAAGTTCTCAAACAAACTTGATTTTTTAGGGTAGTCCAAAATAATCTTTAAAAAGGGCTAGTTTTTTTGCCATTTCATGGTTTACCTGCTTGCACAAGGTTAAAAAGGCCCAAATTTGACATGGAGTGGGGTATTAGGCTAGGTAAAGTTAATAAAACATTATTGGATAGTTTAACATGTGTGGGTGTCCATTTGGATCAATTTTCTCTTTCTAGGCCTAGGAGGCCTAATTAGGCCTATTTGGAGAGAGAAATGGTAGAAAAATGATACTTCCTCTTAGAGTTGGATCATGAAAGTTTTTATGAATATGTAAGGGGATAGAGGGTAATAAAAAATATTATCATATTTCTAATATGATTTACATTATTTTGGATAAATATCTTTACCAGTTTTTAGGGCTATAAAGAATGAGTAAAAAACAAGCAAAATGATCAAAATGACATATTTTGGAGGGTATGATGGATCCAATTGCCTTGTTTTAGGTTTTAATTTATGTTTAAAAGACACACATGGAATATATTTTATTTATTCAAAGTGAAACCCAATTTTCTCTCTCCTATGCCTCATTGCAAAGGAATAGTTCAAGTAGTCAAAACACCCAAATTAATGCATAAAAGGCTATTCAAAAGGATTTATTGAGGTTGATATTTATTTAAATTACACTTGAAGGACATTAATAATTCATATTTTAGTTTTAATAAGGTTTAAAATGTTTTAAAGGTCTCAAACACTCCTAACAAGACCTTTCCTTACAACACCTAGTCAAAGAGGACAAAGTCAAAGGAATTGAAAAAACCTTCTAACAACCTAAGAAAGATGGAGAGACTTCATAAATAATTGTATAAGTTTTTAATGTATAAAGTAATGAATAATTGAATAAGAATTTAGGGCCTATTTTTAAGGAGGTGACTTCATCACCAAGAATATAGGTATACACAAGCAAATATCCAAGAGATTGTATGGGTCAAATACTAGAAATGAATGATAATGACTCCTTCAACCTTCCAAACAAGTATAGCTCAACCTCTACACCATTTTTAAAATGTTTGATGATAGATAATTAAATAAATACTATGTTAGAGTTTGGGAAGGACCTAGTGACTATCTCATATCTTAGTTTTAAGGCTTTTACTTTTAACTCTCTCTCTCTCTCTCTCTCTCTCTCTCATTTTATCTATATGTAATCATATTTTTGGAATTAAAATAATCATTAACCTAATTTGTGGTAATGCCATTCTTAAAACAACACTTTTACTTGCCTCTTTATAATGAATAAGACTAAATTCATGCCTCCTCAATGATTTTGAATAGTGTATGTTCATGGTTAGTTGATGAATGATAGTGACAGTTCATTCTTCCTTTCATTTTATCCTCTCCTCTTTACCTATTTGTGGGTGTTAGTTCATACTTATGGGTTTCATAGTGTTATTTAACAATATTGTATGTATGAAAAGTATAATATTTCCTTAGTGTCTTTGAGAGACCTATTGATCAATTCCCTTAGATCATGCATCAATCTAAGCCTCTATGTGAAATATTGATGTTTGGAGAGTTTCATTTGAGAAATGAAATCAGGTCCATGTCATTATTCAGATTTATTAGTGTATATTAGACAAGTGAAGTATAGATTTTGGTGTATCACGTCAGTTAGATAGGTTTTCTTTCAATTTATCTTCTTTTATTTTCCCTCACAAGCTAGTAGTGTAGAGTAGAGATCCTAACTGATACATCAAGGGGAGTTAACCCTTAAAATCTAAAGATTAAATCTATTTATTAGGCCATCCATATCCTAGTATTGTCTCCATGTTACTCAAACTGTGATGGCTTGAAACTACCTTCACAAGGGTACAAGTCTAGTAGATAATAGTTTTTGGCATGCCCAGTAGGACAAAATTGGTGGTCTTGGTGAAATTTTAGTTGTAGCAGCATTCTTCATGTATTATCTAGTGACTCCAAGCTCAATCGACTAATTATAATAGTCTAGGCACAATTTTAATGTAAGTGTATCTTCATTATACTATATTGATGTTGTTTTTATTACTGACTTTGAGAAAAATGGCAATTTCATATAAGTTGACAAGACATTTCAAGTCTATGGTAATCCTTATCAAACCTATAATGAGATTTAGTAGCATTATGATGAGCCTTATCATCCTCTCACTTGATTTTCAGACTTTGGTGTACTTTTGGAAGACCATGTGGGTCTCTTTTGGCCATAATTTATCAAGGAACAACAAACTCTCTCTTTTAGAGAAAATGACGGACAAATTGGGATCCTTCAAGAGGATGCTAAGGTTTAGGTATGTTAATTCAATTAGTCATATGAAGTTCATGATGTAGTAGGTCTTAAAAACCAATATTTGGCCATCTTGGAGACCATTTACAAAGAACAACAACAATACAAAGTAGAGATTGAAGTCCAAGACAAGTATGTGTTCATTGGAGATCTTTTTGCTAATATGGACCTATTATAAGACATGCCAAATGTATTGGTAGTCAAGAAGGCTCAACCAAGTAAAAGGTCAATCAAATGTGATTTTATACATCATTTCACACTTCAATAAGTAAGTGATCCAAAAAAATTTCCTTTTTATCTTGGAGGACAATTCTTTGCAAGTTAGTTGTAGTCAGTTTAACCTTCCTCCAAGTGTTGTCCTACCACATTAGTTTGCTTATGTTTTGTTTTAAATAAGTGTTTAACTTGCACATTTGTCTTGTTATTCAGTTTCTCTTATTTTGTGTGTTGTATTTCCTTGTTTTGGAGGAGAAAAGTTATCTTGTTTCAAGTCAAGAGTCTTGTAGTCATTGATCAGATTTGTTATTGTTAATTTTAGAATGTAAGATTGATCTTATGAGTCCAAAAGAGAGGTTAATTTGATATTTAATAAGAATAGTAGACATGTTTCCCATTTGAGTTAGAAAAATGTTGAAAATTTTGACCTCATAGGTCAAACTATCACCCCTATCATTTGAAACTTTATTTATCATGCTTCTACAACCCTATTCACAACTTTGTCATGCCTTTGGTAGTCTTCAAGTGATGATTTGTTGGTTTTATTAGAATTGTTAAAGGTAATGTCTTGGGCAAGCTTTCTAATGCTTCTAGGATTAGTCTAGTGGGTCCTAGGGGTATGTCATATTATGTCAAGAAGGTAAATGGTATGTTAGGTCAAGTTATTTCATTTGGTCACTTGGTTTAAGGCCTATTAGTCTTGTTTGATGAAATTAAGGTATTTTAGCAATGTTTAAGGTTTTTCGAGAAAACTAGGTTTGTATTGTGACCAATATAAGACTTCTCAAGGAATTATATTTTCATGGAAAATTGATTCATATATGAAAGAGGTCATCTAAATTCAAATAAGGTCTTGAATTGATATTGATACTTTACATAAGATCATCTCTTTTATACTAGCTTTATTTGCACTTGGAGATGCTTTTAACGGTTTTCCAAGATTTTAAAGATGGAATATACATATAATTACACTTTTAAAGTATTTAAAAGGAGTTTTAAATGTAATATTTCTAGACTAAAGTTAGAATAATGGTCTACATGTAAAAATAACTCAATTTTCATTTATAAAGGTAGTTTTATGGGCTTGTACAGAGTTCAGGAGCCCACTTCTAGGTGAAAATTATTTAAAAGTGAGTTTTGGTATTATAAAATTAATATAAATGAGTTTAAATCTATCAAAAGTCCTAAAAGTGCAAAACTTGCTTCTTCTCCTTCATCACCCTCTTCATAACCTCATAAGGGTAGTTTTCAAGTGCTTAGCACAGACATAGGATAGAGAGTCAAGTCCTAATTTTTTTTCCAAAGGAGGAGGTCATATTAAGATTAATTTTTTTTTAATTTTTAGTTATATTTATCCCCTCTCCTTTATGAACAACTGTTAAGACCCCAGGGTGGTCTAAAACTACCTAGAAACCCCCAAGCTTGTTTTCCTCTTTGAATTGGCAATTTGAAATAGTTTAAATGCATGAGATAAATTTAAAAAGATGTATAATGTATATTAAATCATATAAATTTTTTATCCAAGCCCATTTAGATCATGTGAGCCCAATTTGTCAAAAAAATTCTATTTTTGCATAGTTGGCAAGGTGATTGCCATGGTTTCTTTGTGTTTCAGGTTCTTGAATAATAAATTAGGGTGGGTAAAGGTTTTATATATTTTTTAATTTATAAAATTATATACAAATAAATTATATGGTTTTCCATTCTTATATAACATCCGTAAGTTCTCAACATGAAGATAATATACATACTTTCTAGTATGCCAATCACCATTAAAAAATAAGTTGTGTGATGAAATGAGGTCCTAAGCTGATGATATGTTATTGTTATGACATGTTTGATCCATTTAAATTTTGTATAAAATAATTTCAAGATATTTTGAGGGCCTAAAGAGGCAAGAGAAGGAGTCATGTTCTTGTGACTCACCAAAGGACTGTATTAAGCCTGCTAAGCATATAAGTGAACTAAGTTAATGATCTTGCATTATAAAATGTTTTGGGTGGTCTCAAAATCATGATTTAGGATATGAGATAGTGTTTTTTTGTCTTCAAAACCAATATGTTTCCAAAATTATTGATCAAGGAAGCCCAAATGAAGAAAACCCAAACATATAGGTCTCTTTGTGTGCAAAATACAAAAAAACTCGCTTGAAAATGAGGTCCAAAGGACAAGTATCAAGATACTAGCATATTATAACACCATGTATATATTTAATTCATGAAGGAGGAAACTACATCTTTGAAAGATAGGTTATTCAGACCTAATACTATCATAAAAACCTTGAAATATAGTCAGGTCTACTTGAAGAGTCTATTAGCCATCACGTTTGAAGGAGAAGGCATACTAGGTATGTGTAAGTAAAGGTTTGGATGAATAAACATTTTTATGGATTAATTTTAAATAAATATACTTGAAAAATAAAAAAAATAATCCTTGACACTTACAGTCATACTATCATCACCTACAACCGTACTATGCATAGTTATGACTCAATCATGGCTAATTAGGAGTTGAGATTGAGTGTGTGCATTGATTTGAGGGTTTGAGTGAGTACATGAATATACAAATTATTTAGGTTTTTAAATACCTAAATAATAATCAAATTTAATGTTCATAGGCATAACACATTCATCTTATGTTACATACCCACAGTCACTCAACCATGAAATCACTCAGGTCAGTTTTAATCTTGAGAAGAAACAATAATGTAAAACAATATATTTGGAGCTTGGAAAGAAAGTTTAAGTTTTAAAGAAGAATTTTAATAAATATAATTATAATAATACATAGAGATAATTTTTTAAAGGTAATTATTGACTTTAAGATATGACTATCTATAGGCTTGTATGTATGAGTTTGAAAAGAAGAATGTTCTTTAAGGCGAAAAGAAGCCCAAAAGAGATCAAAAGTGAAGATATATTCATAGAATAATATATAATGGTTTGAAAATCCTTTAATATTATTTAAAATATTACCTTATATGTTAAGAAACACATACAAAATGTGTACTTACAACCATGAACTTTTAGCTTAGTTAGAAGTCTTCTTAGGCAACATGAACCTTTTGTGAATGTCAAGAATGTAAGGAGAAGATGGTTGTAATGGGTGAATAGAATATAGAGAATTATTTTGATGTTAATCAATAAATACCAAAAGGATTTATGAAGATAAAACAAAGTGACTTATAAATCCATGTTCAATCAACATCCAATTAAGGTCACCTATGTGCGATCATGTAAGGATATGGGTAGACAAGAAAAAGAACATGAGGTGTCATGTTTTCACAAAGATGTCATGAGATGAAATAGGTATATTTAGAAATAATAAAAGACATATGTTTTTCAAGTTTTTAATTCAAGAGTTTTTGAGATTTAAAAAACCACCTACAACTTAGCCTAACTAAGCCTAATTGAGTAAAGGACAAAAAGATGAAAGAATGCAATGATGAGGTTGAGGTTTTAATGAATATTAAATGCATAGGAACTAGTAAAGATTAAGATAAAATAATAAGGATTATTTCAAATAAATAATATCTCTCTTAATTTCACTCACAACTTAATAGACCTAAAACCAAGGAAACAGTGAAAATACACACTTGTAGCCAATAAAACTACAGTTAGTCAAGGACATAAATGACAATGTGGAATGAGAGTAATGATTTGGGTGGTAATAAAAATGAGTTTAGAACTAATTATCAAAATTTTTAGGCACTTTAAAAATATATTTGGTTCTTTGAGGTCAAAAAGGACAACTCAACTGTAGGGTTGGAGAGTCTTACATGCTTAAAACCCTTAAGGGTATGTTATGGTCAATGAATTAAATATTGAGCATATATGTACCAAGAATTGTCATGGAAATCAAAATGAATGTATAAGGAGGCCAAAATTACTTAAGGATCACTTCACCATTATTAAATCATATTGAAGAGGTTCAATATCTATATATAGACAAAGTTATGACTGTTGATAGGTCTATATGGTCTTAAAGGAAAAAGTGTAAATTTGGTTTAAAGAATGAGGTATTAGAGAGATTGAGAGTTATAAAAAATAACAACAGGATTTTATTGTTTTAAATAGGTCCTTTGAAGAATTTAATATCTTTTTGAAGGATCTCTAAGACTCCAAAATGTAGTCTTGACACCTAGAGAACACCTATAACCATTCAAGCTAATAAAGTAACCTTATGAATAGTGGCATGTGTCTTATAGGGTAATTCAAGTATGTAAAATACTATATGTATCTCAGTTAAATATATTACATATTAAAGGATATGAAAATTTATTATTTTCTCAAGATTATCTTGAAGTTGTACTAACAAATCATAAGACTAATGGGTAGTAGTATAACACTTCAAAGTCATATTTTGATACTTGAAGGTAATATGAGATATTATTGAGGTTATTATCTCAATAATTTATTTAAAGGTTATTTTTAATGATAAAAAGTGGTGATATATCAATAATATATGCCATCATTGGCTCAAAAGGTCAGATTACATTAAACCGGTCTAGGCTCTCATTCACATACTTATGGTATGAGTTGTGAAATAAGTTATGTCTTCTTAGGTGGTTAGTCAGTTGAGAGATGGGAAGTTAGAGAGAATTTATGATTAATTATTAAGGTAATATATATATTAATTGAAAATTTCATGGACTTTTTAATCCCTCTAATAGAGAAGGAAAGGAGAAAATATAGTCCTAGGGTTAAAAACACCAATATGCTTATAAACCCTAGGCATGATGGAGAGAGGTTAAAGGATATATTGAGGGAATAAATGATGATGGGAAACATTAGGGAAAGTAAAATGGATAGTTTAGACCCCTTTGAGGTATTAACACTTAGAATCAAATTCAAAAACATCACCTTTAGACCTCATTTCTCTCCTCAACCTCATAAAATGCACTCTACCTAGCCAATGAGGTACCTTCTAATGATCATAAAAATATGGAAACCTTACATGGGAATATAATAAATTTTTATGTGTTATGTTACTTTGTTAAATTTAAACTTTTGGCATTTTTTTGTTGGTTAAGACCCTAACCTTTATGAACTATCATTAAGAAGTTGAGTCACTCACAAGCTGCTAAAAAAGCTAGTTTTGACTAGTTTGTAGAAATTGATCTAAAAAGCACATAAAATGACCTGTAATAATTATAAAACCCCATTAATTTTGTTCTATAATCCAAATATTTTCTCACCATGGTATTTTTTTTATACTTGTACCTATATAGATTCAAGGAAAACTATAATTTTATAAGATTTTGAGGCAAAAAAGTGATGTTGAAGTGTGTAAAAGGATGATAATATTTGGAATAGGTGAATTATGAGGTATTTAAAATATAAATGTAAAAAAAAATGTAACCTATAAGTGCTAAAAAAAACTTGATTTTTTAGGGTAGTTCAAAATAGGCTTAAGGGCTAGTCTTTTGGCCATTTCATGGTTTGACTACTTACACAAGGTAAAATAAGCCCAAATTTGGAATGGAATATGGTATTATTCCAATTAAAGTGAATCAAACACTTTTATATAGTTTCATAAGTGTGGGAGGCCATTTGGGTCAATTTTCTCTTTCTAGGCCTAGAAGGCTTAATTAGAGAGAGAAATGATAGAACAAATATACTTCCTTATGGAGTTGTATCATGAAAATTTGTATGAATATTCAAGGGGATAGAGGGTACTAAATTTTTTTCTCAAATTTCAAATATGATCTATACATTATTTTGGACAAGGATCTTTACCAGTTTTTAGGGCTATAAGGAAGAAGTGTAAAAACAAGCAAAATGGAATCTTTTGTAGGGTATGATGGATCCAATTTACTTTTTAAATGTTGAATTTATGATGATAATCCATCCATAAAATATATTTTCCTAATTAAAATTGAAACCCAATTTTCTCTCTCTTATGCCCCATTATAAAAGAATAGTTCAAGTAGTCAAATCACCCAAATTGATGCATAAAAGGCTCTTCAAAAGGCTTTATTGAGGTTGATATTTATTTTCACACCACTTTAAGGACAAGAAAAAGTTAGAGATTAGTTAGAAGAAGGTTACAAAGGTTGACAAGGTCTCAAACACTCCTGACAAGACCTTCTTTCCCTCTAACGCCTAGTCAAAGAGGACAAAGTTAAAGCAACTGAGGAAGCCTTGTAACAACCCATGAAAGATGGAGAGACCTAATAAATAATTTAAGAATTATTTAATAGAGAACTTAATGAATTATTGATTAAGTCTTGAGGGCCTATTTTTAAGGAGGTATCTTCTTCACTAAGAATATAGGTATATGCAAGCAAAGATCTAGGAGATTGTATGGGTTAAAGACCAAAAATGAATGATAATGACTCCTTTAACCTTCCAAAAAAGTATAACTCAACCTCTATTCCATTTTTCAAAGGTTGAATGAGATATAATCAAGGGACTAATATGTTGGATTTGGGGAAGGACCTAGTTAATGTCTCATATCCTAGTTTTTAGAGTTTTACTTCTCTCTCTCTCTCTCTCTCTCTCTCTCTCTCTCTCTCTCTCTCTCTCTCTCTCTCTCTCTCTCTCTCTCTCTCTCTCTCTCTCTCTCTCTCTCTCTCTCTCTCTCTCTCTCTCTCTCTCTCTCTCTCTTTCATTTTCTCTATAAGTAAGCCTATTTTTGGCATTTAAAGAATCCTTAATTTGAGTTGTGGCAAGGCCATGCTTAGAAAAACACTTGTACTTGCCTCTTTAGAATGAATAAGACTTAATTCATACCTCCTCAATGCTTATGGCTAGTGTATGTTCATGATTAGTTTATGAATGACAATGATAGTTCGTGATTCCTTTCATTTTTTAATCTCATCTTTACCTATTTGTAAGTGTTAGTTAATCTTTACAATTTTCATGGTGTACTTGAACAATATTTTATGTGTGGAAATTTTAATATTTACTTAGTGTCTTTGAGAGACCTATTGATCAACTACCTTCGATCATGCATCATGCTAAGCCTCTATGTGAAATATTGATGTTTAGAGACCTTCATTTGAGAATGAAATTAGTTCCATGTATTTATTGAGATTTTTTAGTGCATATTAGATGAGTGAAGATAGATTTTGGAGTATCACCTCATTTAGAAAGGTTTCCTTTCAGTTCACCTTCTTCTCTTTTCCCTTTTAAGCTCGCTGTGTAGATTAGAGATCATAAATAATACATCAAGGGGAGATATCCCTTAAAATATATATATTAAATCCATTTATTAAGACACCTACAACTTAGGTTTCTCTCCATGTTACTTTATTCTATGAAGGCTTGAAATTACCTTCACAAGGGTGTAAGTTTAGTAAATAACATCAACCCCCTACTTCCAACTTGGAACTTTAGACTTAGGAGCCTCCTATAAAAAATACATTTTAACTTGAGGGTTGGATACAAGATTTGATAAGATTACAAGCTACCTTGGAGTCTCATCAAATTTTTGATTTTGAATGGGCATGA
Organism: Torreya grandis; assembly: GCA_037957365.1. Taxonomy (NCBI): domain Eukaryota; kingdom Viridiplantae; phylum Streptophyta; class Pinopsida; order Cupressales; family Taxaceae; genus Torreya; species Torreya grandis. The sequence continues at coordinate 294,828 of JARHVA010001410.1, read as the reverse complement.
GGAAAGGCTCTTAAAGAGGGATGGAAGGATATTCATCTAAAAGAGTTGGAATGGTGTAACCGAGCATCATAGTCCAACAAGGCCTCCAAGATGAAGTTATTTTAGTTTTTTGATGAGGGTAGGTGTATCTTGAAGGAAACCTTGAACATAAGAAGGTTGACTAGGGGTAGGAGATGATGGCTAAGGTTGTTTGGGTTGGATCTCTTGATCCTACCAGCTCACTAATCTTTCTTCCCAGCATTGGATCAAGGTTCTCATTTACCTCAACTCATTCATCATAAAATAATAATTTTCCTCTCCAAATACTGCCCCGCCTATCCATTAACATTTTTACTAGCTTCCTCATCTTCTCTATGAGGTAAAAAGGTATCACATCTAACTCTTTATCCCATTCTCTCATCAGTCCTTCAAACTTAAAAATATATTACTTAAATTATAATAAGGATATGGTAGGGTAAACATTATTTTGAGTTGGAAATAGAGTAAGAGGAGGTGAGAATGACTACTACAAGTCATGGTAAGGCTGCTAAGATATATAATTAGAATCATATGAAGGAAATTTAAGACAATTATAGGGCTGATATGTTTTAGTATAATAATGGTAAGGATCATGACAAGGTTGATTAAGATCATAAAAAGGCTAGTATGGCTCATTATAGGATTGATAAGGAAATATACCACAAATAATCTCTTCATACCTAGTCATAAAACTTCTTCAAGATAGTGAATTGAAAACACAACTTAATTGAACCAACGTTTGGGCTACTAAAACTAGATGATAGATCTTGAAGATGCCATGAATGTTTTGAATTAATCTAAAGGATGATCTATTGAAGAACAACACCAAAAATCCTTCCACTAATTTGGACCTTTGTCCCATCGGGCATGCCAAAAATTGTAATCTACTCAAACTTTCACCCTTATGAAGGTTATTCAGGCCTTCACTATCTGGAGTAACATGGAAATAATCCTAAGTTATGGGTGGAATAATAGGTGGATTTAATCTCTATATTATAAGGGATATCTCTATTTTATATATTAGTTAGGCTTTCTACACTACACTACTAGATTTCAAGGAAAAAGGAAGGAAGATTAACTAAGAGAAAACCTATCTAACTGAGGTGATACACTAAAATGTTTCATCAACCTACCTAAAATGCACTAGGAAGGCTGAATTAAAACATGAACCTAATTGAACTTCTCAAATTAAGAGTCTCCAAACATCAATACTTCACATAGAGGTCACTAGTTTGATGCATGGTCTAAGGTTGCTAATCATGAGGTCTCTAAAGGACACTGATGAAGGATTACACTTTCCCTTCATACAAGGATGTTTAAACATAATATGTAACTTGAAAGGATTAACTACCACATGGAAATAGGTACATAAGAGAAGACAAATGTGAGGAATCATTCACTATCACTAACATTAATCTACAAACCATAAGCATACACTATTCACAATCACCGAGTAGGCATGCATTTAGTCTTATTTAGTTCATAGAGCCAAGTACAAGTGTTTTTATAAGTAAGTCTCTACCAAAAATTAGGTCAAGGATAATTACAAATTCCAAAACTAGGCATACTTAAAGATAAAGTGAGAAAGGAGAGACAGAGACAAAAGCCAAGAACTTAGGGATGATTCATTCACCTAGTCTTCTTCCAACTCTAATGTAGCACTTCTTAGTTTGTATCTTTTTTATCTTCTAATTAATGGCATAGATATGGACTTGTTTGGAATTCTTGAAGAAGTCTTGATCAATAATTGGTCTTGTTTGACCCACTGGAGTGCCTATATCTTTTCTCACATTCACTATATCCTTGCTTGTATGTCCCCCTTAATGAATAAGTCTTCTTCCATAAAATTAGGTTTTCAATTCTTCATTAAATATTCAATTTAATTATTATCCTCATCAATTTATGAGGTCTTTACACCTTTACTTGGTATGTTATAAGGCTCCTTGAAACATATTTGACCTTTTCAACTTGATTGGTGTAGGAGAGAAAGGTCTTATTGGGATTGCTAGAGACATTTTCAACCTTTGAGACCTCTTTACAACTAACCTCTAACTTGTTTTTTATCCATATGTGGCATACAATACAAGTGATGGATTTGATAAATCTTGTTAAGATCCTTATGTAATGCTTTAATGATTTGACCACTTGAAATCTTCCCTCTCTAATATGGCATAAAAGGTGAAAATTTAAGTTTGTCTTCAATAAAACAACTTTAATCCATGGATAGATTCTATACATAATATTAGACCTAAAGTAAGATAATTTTATGCATCAAATAGTTAAAAATATATGATTTTTCTCCAAAATGTCTCATTAGGCCTCATTCCTTATCACCCTTATAATTGGTAAATGTCCTTGTCTAGAAGAGTGTATAAATTCTAATAGATAACTAAGAACATGTTGGAATACCTAGTATCCCCTTATATATCCATGAAAAAGTTGAGGACCTAAATTCAAGTGGAAATGTCATTTTACTACCATTTTCTCTCTCTAATTAGGCATAATTAGGCCTTTAGGCCTAGAAGATAGAGATCTTGCTCCAGAGTCTTCCCACACATGTGAAACCTTAAAAAAGTTGTTTATTAACTTTATGTGGCCTAAGATCTTTATAAATCTCAAATTTCAAGTTTTTTGACCTTGTATGGATGGGTGAACCATGAAATGGCCAAAAACCCTAGTCTAGGCACTTGTGCATGCTTGAGAGATGGTTTGAGTGTTTTTCATGAAATTTATAGGTTATGAGGCTTGGAAATGAATTTTTAAGACCTTTAATTTCATTACAAAACTTCATACTTTGAGAGTGAGGTCTCTTACTACATTCATAGGCCTGCATCTAGGCTTTTTGGCTTGTAAAACTAGGTTTTCTTCACTTCTTGACCAAGTGGCCAACTTACAAAGCTGGTATAACACATATGTGAGACATGAAGATTTAATTTTAAGGTTTATTAACATTTATCCACTCTTAATGGACCTATTTTCATGGTTTTTAAGCCCTCTCATACCTTTTTCCTTCACAAGGACACCTACAACCATACATTTCTATGCAATTTTGTACACTTGTACCTTTTCACATGCCAAATACTAATTGAAAATATGATTAATATATATTATAAGGTCACTAAAATCATCCCACAATTAGTTCAATTCATTATAATACAATTGTAATTCCTTTGGTCCAATCAAGCCACTTGTAGGGTTTAAAAAAGGTTTAAAGAGATATGAGGTCTTAGCAATGATTCATAAAGGACATGGGTCCATTCCAAGAACAAATTATAGGATGGGTATGATAAAGGACATATATAACACCTTGAATTTACATAGATAACCATACAAATTATCCAAGAATTTCTAATAAAATTTTTGACCTTCTCGAGTTCTTTACAAGATGAAAGGATGTTTTCTTAGGTGGTTGATATTTTAGTGATGATTCATATTGTATAAGACCTCAAACAATGTGGAATTTAATTGAACTATGAAACCTTATTTAATACATACCATATTAATTTTCCACCATTCATGTTCTCTGAGGAGCTTTAAGCTCTACAAGTCAACTTCTTAGGCAGAGTTGATTGTGTATGAAGGATGAGAAAGGTCTTTTTGGGTCCTAAGAACTCAAAACACATTATAATGGGAAATAAGGCCTTAAAAAGTTTTAAATTATGCATGACATGATTCACAATGATCTTCCATAATAAATAACCTTTTAAAATGTCTTAAACCTTGACTCTTCACTACTTAAGAGTTTATAGTCAACCTAAGTTTGTTGACTAAGAGGTCTATTCATTGAGCTTTTCTCCTCTTTCACTAGATCAAAACTTAATAAAAGTATTTGTTAAGATAATATACACAATTTTTGATAATTATAAATTTAATTTTATTTATAAATATTATTCTCTTCACTTTACTCTAGAGTAGACATGTAGGTCTTAAATAGACTATGTCAGCTTGGGTTAAGCATTGTTTCACTGAGTCTGACCTTATAACACACATAATAGAAAATAACTTAAATAGTTTATTTCATATATCATCAACTCTATAAAACTTAATATACCATCACAATTATGAAATTTATCCACTTTACCTTGACACTTTGTAGGTGTATGTGCATATATTAGGCCTCTTGACAAGAGCTTGCTTATAGACCTTAACAATTGTACCTAAACATTTAGGTGATTCTGATCAGGGATATAAATTCCCTCATAATTATTATAATATTTTTTCATCCCTTTTAGTTATTATTTTATCACTATAAGAGCACCCTTCTTCAAATTTGTCCAAGATAAGGCTTAGGTGGTGGTTTGAGCTCATTATATGGTGAGTTCTTAGAATAGGGTATTTTGAGTTAGTCATAACCCTTATAGTGTCTTAATAAGGGTTTAAATTAGTCCCCACTCTCTCTTAATTTATATTATCTCCATCCAATATGAACACCTTAGTCTCTCTAACATAACATCAACTCTATCATATGCTTGTTAACACATGTTCTTACACATGCCTGATTGTGTGGCTATGGCTAAGTGATTTTAGGATTAGTATATATTATATTTAGAAAATTTTACAATGTATTTAAGATATTATTTGGTTTAATTACCTCATAAACCCATTTATCCATCCATACTCCAAGTTACACTACATGATAGTGTATTTAATTCCTATGTTAATCTTCTCAGATAGGTTTGTATTAAGGTGTCTTGACATTACAATTTGAAGACACACCTTTCCTTACTTGATATTATACCATTACAAGTTATTATATACTATATTTTCCTCACTTTAGGTTATTAAAACTAACTTGATGCATTTATATTGAATTTCTTATACAATACAAACATATAGGTTTGTAGACATGTAGGTTTACATTCTTGTATTTTAGGCCTTCATTTTGATGACATTTTTGTTATCTTGACCCCTAGGAACATATATTCATTCATAATTAACTTTATCATGATGTTATAAAATCTCAAATAAATGTATACCTTTAGGGAAATATGGGTCCTACCTCATAATGACTTCAACATAAGTTATGTTACTACTTGTAACTTTTCTATAATCTACACTCTTAGTCTAAATCTAGTGTCTTCAAATTTTTAGCATATTTTAGGATGATGTATATATATATCATTATTATTATGATTATAATTTAATTCCAATAGTCTATCAACATCCCATTCTACTATCCCTTTCTCTCTTTTGCTTGTAATAGGCCTGTGGATGCATATTTAGTTGAGAACCTTAATAAGATTGCAGATGAATTCTGTAGACTATGAGGAGCTATAAAAAATTAGTTTAAATCATGTTATGAGACTTGGATCACTTGTATATAAATTTATATTATGCTCAAAACTTATTTACAATCTCATAATTCTGCGCCTTCCTTATACGTATACATCTACAAATTATGAAGAATACAATGCTTGTGAAGGATCCTAGACCCTGCTAGCATGGATAAACTCATTTAATGAAATTTAATGGAATTATTGAGGCATGGATGTGATGTGATAATTTTTTCAACTTATTCTAATTAGTTTGAAACCTTGAAATCATCAAAAATCCATTGCCATCAACATGCAAATTGATCAAACTAAATATTTATTTTCCTTTAATGGTTCACACATGAAAAATGGGGTTTTGAAAATCATGTATATTTATTTAACATACCATAAAAATCTCCTTAAATTTACCATATGCATTCAACTAGTTTCAAACTACTATTTCAATGAATAAAAATGAGTTTATGGGGTTTTAGGTAGTTTTATAGTACCCTAGAGTATTAATGATTATTAATAAAGGAGAATGGATGGATATAATTAAAAATTATATAAATAATAATCTTAATAGGATCTAATCCTTTGGAAAAAAAATTAGGACCCAACCCTCTCTCCTCTTTCTGTACCATCCACTTAAAAATTACCTTTGCAAGCTTGCCAATGGAGTGATGGAGGAGAAGAAGCATGTTTGTCATTTATAAGACATGTGAGAGATTAAAACTCATGAATATTACCTATATAATACCAATAAACACTTTTAAAGTGATTTAAATTTCAAGTGAATACCCCAAGTCCATACAAACTCCTAAAACTACCTTTTTTAGCATTGAAACTATCCTACTGACCATATTCTAACCTGAACTAACATTTTTGACCCATATGCATGATTTAAAATTAATTTATGATATTTTAAAATTCATTTATATATAACTTCTTCATATTTTATTTTGAAAATAGATTTAGAACCTTATGAAGTACATTAAAGATCAACATATATAAAAATGACCTCACAGAGATGGAATACACCTTGTTAAGACTTAATCAAGTTTGAATGAAATTAAAAAAACCTTGATAAGGCTTATATTAGAAACAATGGAAATGTATGTTTCTACAAAAACCTTAAAAATTCTAAAACACCTTAATTTCATTAAACAAGATTATCAAACTTTACACAATGATCAAGTGAAAGGACTTGACTAGATAAACTATGTACCCTCTTGACACATTAAAACATACCCCTAGGACCCATTAGACTAAATTTGAAGGAATTGTAAATATTGAAAAATATATTACCTTAAACAATGCTAAAAAGACCTTATAAAGACCACTTGAAGACTATCAAAGCATAACAAAGCTATAAACAAGGTTGTAGAAGTATGACAAACAAAGTTTTAAACTATAGGGGTGACAAATTGACCTATTAGGTCAATCATGTCAATAGGTACCATTTTTATATATAGTTTCAACATGAGACATATCTAAGGTGCATATGCTAATGTGTACCTAATATTGTAAAATCTAAATAATTTATAGATTTCAGAACATTCACAAGTATTATCAACACTCACTAGTTAGACTTTTATGAACTATATTGAGCCAATATACTAAAATAGTAGGTTCACTTTTTGGTATGATTGAGGTGATCAAATCACTCAATCTTGCCAAGTTTTTAGGTTGGACTTGATAGTATCATCTAACCTCACTAGTTTGATAGTGTGGATGAGTTGGTTGACTCACACTCACTAGGTTATAAGTATCATTAAATTGCATAGTTGAGCTAATCTCAACTACTAGGTGGCAAGTCACTTTTGATCCAAAGTTGGGGGCATATGCCTTCCAAAATATCTCTCTATCTCCTTAGATATATGCGATTTCAAGATTTATCTATATTTGTACTAATCTTTATTTTAGAGCCTTACAATCATACATCTTTTTCAAATTAACTTGCCAATAGGCAATGTAGTTACATCGACACATAAGTGTACTCCTAAACCTTGATCTTTCAATTTCAATCTATTTTAGGTAATTTCAATCTAAATTTTATGCACTAATTATATACTATAACGTGCTCTTGTTTGTAGGTCAGTCACTAATAAAGCACTTAAATTGGGCATATGAAAAGACAAGGTGTGTTATACACACCCATGTGCGAATTCCTTTTCTTTAAATTAATAATTTCATTACTAGATTAAGGGGGAAAATGTAGATGATATTTCTAGATTATATATCATCTCAATCTTTTACACTTAGAAAACTTAGACCTTGGCTATTCCTCTCAGTTCTAAACCTTTTTCACTTCAAAAAGTCTTGCATCTACTCTATCTTATACCCCTTGGCCTATATTTATTAGTCTAACCAGTCTTATGATTGATGACCCAGACCTTTTATCTTATACAAAATGCTTAAAATTTACTTATCTTTTATCTCTACAAGTTTTGAACTTATACCTATTTTCTTACTCCCTAAACATTAACATCCAAAAAAGAAACTACAATCGACATTAGTGTCTTAGCTTGATACAAGTGTCTAGTACACTAAAGTCATCTATTTTTTAAATTAAATGTATCTTAATAGTTGGCGTAAGTCATTTAGTGTGAGTTAATTATCCAAAGGGATTGATATAAATACAAGATAAACCCTCATTCATTCCACACCTAGAAAATACCAAAAGAGACCAAGGCAACTTATCAAAATCACACTATCAATAATTCATTTAAACAAAGCTTCCTTATTTCCATAAAAAACCATAGGTAAAACACATCTACAGGTTTGAATTACTAAAGGAGCAACCTAAGAGTCCAATTTTCCAAGTTATAAGCTAGGACACAGTTGTAATTAATTTTCACATATTGCATGATTCACACACAAGCCAACACATAAGTGAGAACTACATGTGTTTGAGGCCCTCTTTTGGAGTATTAGCTATGTAGGTAGTGCCCATTGATAGTCAGGTATTTGGGGTTAGCTTAGCACCATGTGACCACTAACTCATTTTCCCTTAAGGTCACTGTGATGATGAAAAATTAGGGTTTTGACATTTTATGAGGAGTGATAGTTTATGACCTAGATCTAAATACACTAGAGGGAAGGTGATGTCAAAACCAAATGCATCTAGGTGGTTACATAATTTTATAAAAGTTATTTTTAGAAGACACTTATGTTGAGCCTAGATAGTAGCATTGATGTAACTATTTTAGGCTAGCGTTAGTGTCCAGAGCTCTAGAAACATCAGATCCAAAATTTGATGAATGTTTTAGAATATCCTTCCTAACTATTTTTTGTTTATTCTAGATCTAAACTAGCTAATTATATTACTTATTTATCATTTCCATGCATAACTTAGTTTTAATTTCTATATTTATCCTATACTCAACTTAATATATTCAATGCATATTTATATCTAATTTTAAAATCCAATTAGCCTATTGTAGATCTAATTATCACCCTTGTGCATTATCATTTCTATATTTCTTAACCCTAGTATACCACCAAGGTAGGATATCCCCCATATCCAGTTTATATTTAAACATAATCATATGTGATAGGAAGCACTTTACAATTTTCACTTTTAGAGTTTTGACACATGTGATCAATCAATTTTCTTTGAAATATCTTTTCTAAATGTTGAGGACTCTTGATTATATCAGGTTTCACTACTTCTTCACTATTTATGACACTTATATCACATTTTATAACTTTCTTCTTCAACATCCAAAATGAAATCAAGTCATATTCAATTTAGTTATCTTCTTTTTGTGAAGCCTCAAAGTCATTTATCTTATTCTTTATCAAGATGAATTTGATCTTTAGGTGTAGAGAACCAATGAAGATACATAGTTGATTGTTGGGACTTGGCTGATCCACTTAAGGAATCAATCACAATAATTTGTTCAAGTGAGATAAAAAATCTCTCATATACTCATTTTCTTAATTTTGAATTTGAAATAAATCCAATAATAATGAACACACATCCATAGCTAATTATATTCAATAACTTGTTCTTCTAGATGCCAAAACCACTCAGTAACAAGTCCAATAAGAGTTTGAACAAAAATATTGATAATGACATATTCATGCATAAACCCAAGATGTTATAGGACACTTTTAAGGATAGGATATGGTTATCTATATCTTGACCATTTTATCTAAAAAAATTTATAAATCTATTCCTTGAGCTTGATGGTAACTCATTACATTAGGCCAAAGTTAAAGACCAAAAACATTCTCCTCATGGGACACGAGGAACATTGGGCTTAGGGTGGACTAATGACATTTATTTAATGATAAAGATGCAGGCACTAGGTATTATATCTCAATGAAGTTACCAATATAAATTCCAAGGGAGGTTCTTTGAAATGTCTGAAAATCATGTGCGTAAAGTGCCTTGATCCCCAATAGAGTTGACAAAAACTATTAGATAAAAAAATTGTTAGGGAGACAAAAGTGGACTTTCAATAAATATTTTTGGGATAGAGTCCTAAATTTAGTCAACATGGGGATAAATTTCCTCTCCTATTATTAGGTTTATCTACCTTTATTGAAAACCAAAAAGGGAAAGCAAAGAAAGAGATATTCACAACTATTTACAAAAAAAATATTTTTGTGGGGGTACATACTTTTAACTAGAAGTACATAAAGGAGATAGAAAGGAAATAAGGGGAATGATGGGAAGAAGGGGGAAATGAAAAAGGAAAGGAGAAAGGAAGAATGGGATTACTCTATCCAGTGAAAAACACAAGCTATTATAATAACCTTGTAAAAGATGGACAACCCTAGGTAGTTAAACATAGAGAATCACTAGAAGAACCCAAAACTTAATATTATAACATGTGAAGCCTTTATAGTATAAATGAGATAGGAAAGACATATTATAGACATAATAACATGGTACATACACCAATGAGATTAGATAGATTTTACAAATAATGATATTTAATAATATTTTATTTCCAAATAAAAATAGTCATAACATCCTATTCTTAATCCCAGTAAAGCTTCATAGTGATGAGAATTCCTAATGTAGATTTAACACAACTTTATACACTAAAAATTTCATATTCATTGACTATTTAATATTAGTATTTTAACAAATTGAAAGAAAAAGAATAAAAGTGGAATGACATAATCATGCACATAATTTAATAGAAGGATTCATGACATAAATTCCTATAAATTGTTTATGTATTGATTCTTCATGGGATTGTACATATATATTCCTTCCTTCCATATTGCAAAAATTTATTCTACCATTAAAAATTGAACCAAAAAAAATCCAATCTGAGCTCAACTGAAGTTAACTTTAAAAATGAGATCTAAAATCTTATTTATAGGCTACAATGGGTGGTTACATTATGTAACCACCTTTTCTACTTTTTTAGGATCTTGACAAAACATACTAGTGAAAATGTACAACATAAAACTTACAAAAATGGGTTGAATAATTTGCACAACTTGAAAAAGTGTAATGACCAATTTACATGACTTTTAAAACTACATTGGTGTTTTTACATGACTTGAAAAAGTACATTGGAAAATTTTCACATCTCTAAACTTTAAAATTTGCATTGACATATTTACACAACTTTCAAAAGTGCATGACCAATTTCCATGACTTGAAAAAGTGCATTGGTGTTTTTTCATGATTTAAAACTTGAGAAGGTGCATTGACATATTTTCACAACTTGAAAAATTGAAATGAAAAATTTGTAAAAATTTAAAAATTACATTGGTGTTTTTTCAAAACTTGAAAAAGTGAATTGGTCAATTTTTACAACTTACAAAAGTGACTTGATAGTTTTGCATAACTTGAAAACTGTGAACTTCACCCTGTTTCTGTAACTATGATTCTCCCCTTGATTTTAGTAGTTCAAAATGAAATCTTGTCACCATGGATCATTGAATAAAAGTAATATTCATCAAATTATCTTTCCAACACATTTAATGAGAGACAAATAAGAGTTTTGATGCAAAAATTATAGCCTGAGAGAGATTAGACCCTGCTTGGACACATCTAGAATTCTACCTTGTTTCAACCACTATGATTATCCCCATTTATTTTAAAAGTTCAAGATGAAGTTTTTGCACCATGTGATCTAAAAGTAAAATGTTATTCATCAAATTATATTTCCAATTCATTTAATGAGAGACAACATGGAGGTTATATGTGAAAGTTATGGTTTAAGGGATATTGGACCCTATTTTGACATTTTCTACTTGTTAGGATGTGAGATTCTGACCCCTCTACTTAGAAGAGTGCCATATTATAACCCCTATACTTGTAAGGGTGTCAAAATATGACCCCTATAATTTTAGGGGTATTGGATTATGACAAGAAAAATACTTAATAAATTTTATCTTCTTCCTTGATTCTTTTAGACCCTGTTGAGGAACATTCTAAGGTAAGGCAGTTCAAGTTTGATAGTCTAGAATTATCCCTACTTGGAAAACTATGATTGTAACCATTAATTTTATAATTTCAAGATGAAATTTTATCATCATGTGTATTTAAGGAAAAAAAAATTCATCAAATTATATTTCCATCACATAGAATAAGAGCCAAATTGGAATTTGGATACAAATGCTATGGCTTGAGGGAGATTGGACCTTGTTTGGACACATGAAATTCTGTGTTGGTTAAGCAATTTTGATTCTCCCCCTTGATTTTATAAGTTAGAGATAAAGTTTTTGCATCGTGTGTTCTTAATGAATTTTTTTCTTCATCAGATTATATTTCCAATGCATTGAATGAGATCCAAAATGGAGTTTGGGTTCAAAAGTTATGGCCTGATAGATATTGGACCCTATTTTGATAATTTTTACTTGTCAAGGTTTTAGATTCTGACCCCTCTACTTGTAGGGGTGTCAAATTATAACCCCTCTATTTTAATAGGTGTTATATTATGAAAATCAAAATACTTATGACAATTTTAATTTTTCCTTGATTCTTTTGGACCATATTGAAGAACTTTTTAAGGTAAGGCATTTCAAGTTTGAGAAAGGAAGACTTTGTTCACCTTTGTAATTATCATTATTATATTACCCTTGCATAATTTGAATTTATAGAAATATTTGATAAACTATTCAATTTTATAATTGAATCATGATTTTGAATAAATTTTCCTTGAATCATTTGTGAGTCATTCAACACTTTGACCTTGCTTCTAATGACTACATTTGAAACTTCATCATGATCACATGACCTAGTATCCAAATGAAATATTGTTTTAGTCCTAGCAACCATTTTTCGTAGATTGATTCCATGTAAAATAATATTTTATCCAAGGATTGATATTGAGTTTGTCATTTTGTATGATTATCTAATATGAAGTCCATTCCATGTGCAAGAGGTACTTGTGCTTTGTTAATTATATTAGCCTTCATGAATTTTCCTTTATGCATCAAAGTTTGGTAAACTTGTATGCAAATTTATATAGATCAATCATATTTATATGATTCCTCATGTACTTCCTTTCTTGTTCTATGAAAAGAGAAATTATTTATATTTCCTCAATATACCCAACTTTGTGACTTAGAACTTCCGAATCATGGCTGACCAAAATATACTCCTCAAATACACATCCATCCACAATGGTAATATAAAAACCAATAAATGTCTTACCATTTATAAGATCAAAGTATAGTGCAATATTTAGCATATGACCTAATCCTTGTCCATTAGGATATGGAGTTGATGTCCCATTCTAAAACTTTTTATTGTCTATGTCCTTAAAACACCTCTAATTTCCTATATGAGTACAATTAATATTGCTATCATGAAATGTAAAATTTAATTATAACATTTTTATAATTAATAAATAAATTACCTTTATTCAACTTAAACTAGTCTCCTAGTACTTAGGTACCTTATGATTAAATTGGTCTAATTCTAACTTAACCTTTATAATAGGTGAAAGGATTGATTAGTTGAGTACGGTAATTTTTAACATCAATAGGTGTTAATCTAAAGATCATGGATACACATTTAAATATTAATTTTTAGATGATTCTAATGGTAAAATTCATGATATTATAATAACAATGTTGATATGTGCTTCAAGTAGCGATACATGATCTGTGAGAATATTATAGAGCTATTGGTGATTTCACTGGATGTCACTAATGAAACATATTATGTTGAGGGTGTGGATGTTGAGGAAGAAATAAATCACACCTAAAAAATTACCAAACATGGGAAATAATAATTATACCCATAGGAAGATGGACTACTAATTTTTAAAAGTGACACATCGATCTCAGATATAATTAGTCACCTACACAAAATATGGGTGTAAGAAGAATATGGAGTGACTAGGAGGATCTACACACAAATAAAGTCTATGGGAATGAGCCCTGTAAGAATAAAATTGTTAATAAGAGAACCCAAAAATGTTAAAGTAATGGTTGTTAAGAATATGATTAAGAAATGGGTTCCAAAGTTGACAATAATACTTAAGAGGGTGTTGAGATCAAGGATAAGAAGAATGGGAAAACTCACCCTAAAAATTGATATAAAATTCATAGAGGCTTGTGCATAGGATTTGGAAGTGAATGTAACAAGGGGAAAAAATAATGGAAACTTTATCATAGCTAATGTGAAAATATGGGAATAATATAAACCATATGTGCCAAGTTGGTTTAAGAACAAAGATACTATTTGTGGTAAGATCATGTGTAAAAAATTATAACCAATCTTACCAATGTGGATAAGGACTAGAGAACACAAAAAAGGGTTAACATGGTGCAAAATAAATAACCTTATAAGAATGTTTTAGATCATTATGTTTGTGCATTCAATTTTTTTATGACACCATAAAGAAGAGGGGATGTGCATGGTATAGACAAAATGAAATAGATATTGAAACTAAAAGTCAAGGATGGAAGCCAAGAAGATGCCTAAAGGATATAATTCAAGGGAGAAAGTGATTATAGGAGCTTTCAATTATTTTAAGAAGGGTTGAAATCAATTAGGACCATCAAAGTAGTCAACAAGGGTGTGTAAAATAAATGGTGTGTACCCAGGAGATAAACATGGGAATAGAGGCAAAGTTAATGATGGATATTATGGAAAATTTATTGAGTTATGTAGAAATATCACATATCATAGACATTTTAAAAGAGTACAAGGATGTGTTTGAAGGGTGTCATCAAAACCTTCATTTAATCAAATAATGGTTGATGTCATATCAAATTAGAGATGGTGTCCAAAAGTTATATGCAATAAGATCTAAAGGATAAGGAACAATAGTTGTGTTTTGGGGGGTTCTTGTGGATGAATTAATCTTAAATATATATTCTACTCACATGAATTTAAATATGATCTAATGCTTATGAAATAAAACACTCTTTATTGTAATTGAAAATGATTTAAAACAAACACACTTTCTAAAATTAAAGTCTTGAATTAAACACACTTTGCTTTGTAAATAAACACACCTTTAATATATTTGCATAAAATTTACATTATAGAAAATAAAAATTCTTGAAAACCAAATGGATAAAAATAAACTTGATTAAAACACACATGCGTAAACACAAGTACTTGCAGGTGAAACATATATCATAATACATTGCATAAAATAATGAATTAAAAACATTAAAACACACAAAAATATAAAATAAACATATTATTACCAAACATAAATAGTGTTTCCTTGGTTGAGTTGGCCCTTACTCATCCTTAGAATAGGATGTGGATCAACTCTTAGATTTGAATAAACTTCATAAACTTCTCATTAATTTTAAAAATGATTACAATTTAAAAATGATTAATCCATGCTCTACTTTATTTTATTTGTTAAATCTCATAATGAATGAGGAGGTTGTATTTACAATACAACTCCTTTAAAAAATTGTTGTTGGAGAGTAAAAAAATAATAAATTATTTTGAAACTAATTATTATTGGATACTATAAATGTTGATCTAGTATCCCACTAATAATTCATGGATGATACAATTTTATTGGTTGAGGATTTGATCCAACAAGCAAGGGTGATAAAACAAATTCTTGTTATGTATGAACAAGATTCAAATCAAAAGGTAAACTTTGAAAAGAGTTATATTTATTTTTTTAAAACTCTGATGGCCAAGCAAAATATAATTGCTCTTATTCTAGGATGTCAAATAAAACACACTCCTTATTCCTATCTAGGCATGCCTCTTTTTAGAAATCAGCTCTCTACTTATTCCTAAAAACCATTGGTGGAAATATTTCAAATAATGTTATCTAGATGGAAAGGAAAAATTCTCTCTCAAATAGGCAAACTATTTCTTATAAAGAGCATTTTTTAGAGCCTCCTAGTCTACCTTCTCTCTCTTTTCAACCTTCCTAAGAGTATTGAAGAAAAAATTAATAAAATTTAAAGTAACTTACTATGGATAGGTTCTAAAAACATAAATATATTTTATTTAGTGGCTTGGGATAAATTTTGTAATGTAAAAAATTATGGAGGCCTAGGCATTCAAATATTGCACTGGATGAACAAAGCACTCCTTTCTAGATTTATATGGAGATTTTAGAAAGGATATAGTACTTTGGTTACTATTCTAAGATTCAAATACTTAGAAGGAAAAAATAATATATGTATATTTTATAATTATCAATTTTTTAGGGGTTACCATTTATATAATTTTCTCATCTTGAATAAGGATCTAATCTCTTAAGCATCAAAATGATAGATTGACAATGGATTGCAAGTTAATTTTTGGAAATACCCTTGGATTCTAGATCAACCTCTCTTTTATATAGAACCCAGGTAGCCTATTCAAGGACTTATTTAAGAAAAATATGGTATCAAGGTACATGATTATTGGTGGATTACTGAAAGTGTTAATTCTTAGAAAATTCTATGTATAGACAATGCAAATTAGAAGGAAATTAACATTGTGTCTAATTTGAATAATTTATTGAGAAATTATCACTTACCAGGTATTAATAATGAGGATCAGATAATTTGGAAAGATTCATTTGATGGGAAATATTAATTTAAATTTAGGTATAAATTAATGGCTCAGGTTCTTGGAAATGGGGTGTGTTGGGATAAGATATGGGATATATTATTGATCCCTAAAGTCAACTTCTTCTTATGGGTTGTAGTTCAAAACAAAATTTTAACCATGGATAATCTTAGGAAAAGAGGAATTGTCTTGATCAACACATGTCCCATTTGTGAAAATGATAATGAAACTATTTTTCATTTGATTGTGGACTACCTCTATGTGCATAAAGTGTGGATTTTTTTCTTAATAAATTCAATATTTCATGGGTGTTTGTAATTTCTTTATTTGATATGTGGCAAAATGGAAGAAACCTTTTCAAAATGTCCTACTCATGATAATATAGAAGCTTTCATTCCCCCATATAATATGGGGATTATGGGGTGAACAAAACAAAAAAATATTTAGAAATAAAAAATGCATTAGTAGAATCTTATCCAAAAGTATTTTTGAGGCCATTGTTGAAAATTTTAATATAGTGTCCAACGACAAAGGCAAAACTCTATTAACTTTTAAACAACAACTAACTCTTAACTAGAAAATTAACCCTTCATGCTAGGTAAAAGTGATCTTAGATATGAAATTATAAGAAGGGCCAAATTGAAACATCCACCAATGGGTTGGTTAAAGCTCAAATTTGATGGGGCTTCCAAAGTAAATCCAAGCCCAATTGGAGGAGGTATTTTAAGGGACCATATTAAAAGATTTGTGGTGGATTATGTAGGGGACATGGGAATGAAATCAAACCATAGGGATGAATTGCTTTCCACTTTTTGGGGTTTAAAATTGGCAAAACATCTTGGAGTTCAACTTCTAGTCATATAGGGGTATTCATTGAACATTATGAATTGTCTCCAAAGGAAAAATTTTGCTAGTTGGATAATTAAACAAGTGATGGAAGAATCTATCTCAATCATTCAGTCTAGATTATAGGTGGTAATAAAACATGTGTATCAAGAAGGAAATAAGATAGTAGACTATTTTTATAATAGGGGTGTTGGTTCATCATGATTACCTAATTGGACTACATAAAAACTTTACCTTAATATATTGCACAAAGGATTGATGAAGAAACAATTTGTAATGAACAAAATGTTTGATAGTTGAGGAATCCTCCCCATGGGTTTTCATAAAGTCATTTTAAAATTTATGTATATTTATTCTTGCCTAAGTATATATTTGATCATGTTATTATCCTATTCCTTATTTAATGTTTTTAAAAAGAAGTTTCTAGATTCATGGAATAGAAGCTAGGGTCAAAGCTTTTCTAGATAAAGAAGTAAGGAGGTTGTGGTGGGGATTGTTAAGCATAATTTTTGGTGGATTTTATAAAATATATATTTCCCCTATTCTAGTACGAATAGTTTTAGTTGGCTAATTGGTGATCACATGGGGTTGCCTAATAGAATTGAGATCAAAATGCTTGAGGAAGTCGAAAGTAATGAGATTATTTGGGATGAATTATAAACATGGGTTTTATGAGGTTTATGAAACATATTGAAGGGAATGATAGGCATGTGTTGACTTTGATAGATAATTTTTGGGACAATGCAAACTTAAATATTAAGAGGGGTTTTATTGGAGGTGACTGAAGAGATCATTGCTCATGTTATAGGTTTTGAGCTTGAGGTAACTAAAGTCTACAAAATGGAAAAGAACTAAAAGAAAGAGAATGAGAGATTCCTATTGGAGGGTAAACCTATGAAAGTTATTTAGAATGGGTTTAACCAAGAGTCTTTTTTGAGGCCCTATGAAGAAGTAACCTTCCACCTGATGTAGTACATTACCCTTGAAGGTAGGTTCAATATAGTTTTCTAGTCTTTATTTGTGTTTTTAAACTATTTCAAACATGCAATCCCCATGAGTCTCCCATTTTACATTTTTTATCTATGGAGTATTATATTGAGAAATTAAAAAAGGGGAAATATAATGATCTTAGACATGAAGGGGTAATCTTCATTATCCATAAGTACTTCAAATAGATGAACCATATCACCTAAAATCCCTACTCTTAAGAAATAAAAAGGATGATGGAAAACTTATGGACATTAGAAAGGTTAATAAAATCTAGATTAAATACCCTATTAAGAATTTTGGTAAGGACAAGGATCTTAATATTGTAAAAGCTCCTCCAAAACCATAATAAAGTAACATTAAAACCTATTTTAGGAGTGCATCCAAGGAGACAACTGTTATTGGTAGGAATTTGGGTTTAAATGGTAAAATTGGGAAAACTATTGAAGATTCCATTTTATTTAAGGATGAGAATGTTGGCAACAATAATCAAAAGGTGCTAGAAAGGGAAAATATCCTTGCTAAGAAAGTGGATTCTGGGAAGAGGAAAACTAGGGAGGCTCCCAAGGAGAAAGATAAGGAGAATTTAGGTAAGCAACCCTATGATCTAAATGAAAACTTTAATATTTTGGTTGACTCTTTGAAAGGTAAAAATAATAATGACAAGATAGACGAAGAACTTGATTTGTAAAAATCAATCATGAGATGGTTTATGAGGGAGATGAATAAACTTAAAGGCCAGGAAAAAAAATTGTAGTAGGAGAATGAAATAATGGATAAAAACCACCCATATAATGATATTAATAAAAAAATTCAAGGCATACATGAGAGGGTTATATTTCTTTAAAATTAAAATAGTAAACTAAAAAATAATATTAGCTTTCTAGTGAACTACAACAAGGCAACTATGCATGAAGGAATAAAAAATGTGAAAAAATTGAGGGCTCATTTGGGTGATCTATTTGACACTAAGACTCTAATTAAATGCAAAGGTAAACAAGTTCAATTTAGTGAGTGCCACAAAGATATTTATAAGTAAAATCTTCTTTTTCAAATTGATTCTAATCTCAAACATATGAAGAGTTGTTGGGAAGATGTATCTAGTAATTTGGATATGGAGTAGGTTTTTGGTTTCCTTCTAGCTAATTTCAGCATTTTGAGTTTCTTTGGCTATCTTTGGGATGTACTTTGGTATTTTTTAAATACTTATATTTATATTTTGGCCTATCTCTTCTAAGGACTTGGTGTGTCCTTTGGTCTCTTTTTGTTTGTACTTCTCCTAGGATTTGGAGACCTAGTCAAAAAAATCCTCCTTTTAAATTTAATAAAAAAATAACCTAAAAAACTAGATTATTATTATAAAAAACTAAAAAATCAATTTGGAACTGATTTACTAACCTTAAAAACCTAACAAATCAATTTAGAAACTAAATCTTAATCTTAGACAAACAACTTAGCAAATCAAATAACAATATTATAAACTTGGTTATTTTCAACAATTTTGAGGTGTGAGATATTCATAGTAATACTATACATATCTTGTCATTTTTAAAAATATATATTTTCATATATACATTACAAATTTATAAGAACCATTTCACTTTGCCTTCATGTTTCCATAGTTGTAGACCTTTGTACTGTGATGTCTATTTTTATAAAATTTTATTTATATATTTTATATAAATAGAATGTCTATAAAACTTGTTCTAAGACATGTCATCATGATTATTTTAGGCTCCCAAACCTAAAAATTAATTATTTGCATACTTGGACTCAAATTTAGGAAAATTTAAAGTTTCAGTTAATGTATCTTGGAGCTGAACTGATGAACTCCAGAGCTTCGACTGTACATAAATAGAGCCCACTAAAATGCTTATAACTTTTTCATATGATCTCGGATAAAGATGATTATTTTTTGTAACTTGTCTATTTTTTTAGAGGAATATTAATATGAATTATATTCATGATAATAGATGTTTTTAATTACAATTTTTTTCTATTTTACAAAACTTGTCAAATTTGTCCTTACACATACACATACAAAAACATCAAACAAACCAACACAAAAAAAATATATGTTTTTAGTTGATACAAAGTCATTTTAATCTCATATATGATCATGAATAAAAATTACATCCATATAAATATCAATTGAATAAACTTGAATATGATTTTCATTAGACTCCAAAGCTAGTGAGGATCTCCAAAGCTATATGAAGTGTTATTGATTTGAAATTTGAGAACTTGAAACTTTGAAATATGCATTATGAATCCTTTCAGCTTGTATATGCAACATATTTCATATTTTATCCAAGATTTTTTTAGAAAATATCAAAAATATAGAGTGCATTGACATCTAAAGAATAGACTAGATATTATCTTATATTTCATTCTAAAACAAGCATAAATTCTTAAACTACATCTAAATCCACTTTAAAACATAATTTATACAAGATAAAATTTTATTATTTTATTTAAATAATGAGTCATTCTATGGACTAATCATTCTCCTACTATTAAACTCATGCATGTCTTTATGCATGCTACTACTTTACATGTAGATTCAATCTAAAATAAATAAGTCCACTTATTCAATCTAAAATAAATATTTTTATCCTTCCAAAAATTCTCATAGACTTGTTATATCCTTTGATATTTTATGATGAGATTTGGATCAATATCCTTAGTTGGGAAGATTGGTTCACTTTCTTAAGGATTTAAACATTATCCCATATCTTATTGTATAAGTTGAACTAAATTACACCAATGGGAATTTATGAGTGTTTCAAAAGTTATTATTTTTAGATCAATGCATTCATTTGAAAAGTTCCACCATTTATTGGTTTTCAATTTTTTCTCTCTCTTATCTCTCACACTTAGATTGATACATGTTCTCATGCATGGGGAGAAATTTACTTTCATTTTTTTGGTTTGTTCTCAGTTTACTTTTCTTGCTCAATTTTTTAAGTGGACCTATTTGTAATTGAAAAACTTCAAACTATATTTATAAAATAAAATAATAGAATAAATACCTGAGCTATACTCTTAGATGTCTTTACATCTTTCATGTTGATGTAGCTAAAGTTCCTATGATGTTGAAAGAGAGAAGAAAGTCAAAAGTAATCAAGTAATTATTATTGTTTATTTAGGAAAAGTAACCATATTTTGGTTTTCAAAATTTACCTCATTTTTTAATTTTAATTTTTTAATTTTTCAATTTTCAAGAAATGATAACATGATGAAAAATTGATAAGTAGTTGTTTCATTTTGTCTACATTATTAAAATCAACTAGAAAGCTGATTTTACTCCTAAACTTCTTTTTATGAACCATCTTTATCAAAATCACCCTATGTAAATCATGATAAAAGTCTCACATTATTCTTCAAATAGATTTGTATGATTCTTGAAATGATATATAGACTCCAAAAAAACTTTTGTCAAGCTTCCATACTAGTCTATGCAACTCCAGAGCTAGATTGGTGAACTCCAGAGACAAACTAATAGACTCTAGATCTATATTTGTGCTGGTCCATGATGACTTGAGATAATGTTTTGAAGTCTCTTTACTTTCCACAACACAGTATGTGTTATAACTAGTTTTTTTAGGAAACTAAAAAGAATGATCTATGGTACCTATAGACTATACTTAATATCAGATATTATTTTAAAAACATTATAAAAAATGTTTGAGAAGATGCCATAAAATATGAGCTATTTTAAAACCTTATATTTGACATCTTAGTTTCATATTTTCACATGTTTACAAAGGTTACTTGATTAAGCATTCATAAAAAGAGAACTTGAGAAATAATGAAACAATGTTTATTATGAATAGACGAAATTCAGGATGTGAAAACAATTATCATTTCATTAATATACAATACTTATTTTAAAATTTTATACATGTAATATATGATTAATGGTGGGGTGGAGGCCACCATGAATGGGATTGATATTTTAATAATTGGATGAATGGTTGATGGAAATGATTTGACAAATGTTGAGATGGTAGAGGTCGATTGGTCAAAGTATGAAATGTATGTTTGTTGAAAATAGGTTTATATGAAAACTAGAATACTTACAATTCCTTGATTTAGTAGCCATGATTCTTTTTAAACATCAAGTATCATGTCCATAATTATTTTTCCATCCATTGATTCTTTGTGTACATTCACTGTATTTGTATAATCACTCTATCATTCATATACAAAATCTCCAAAAAAACATTTAATCAAATCTTTTTTCCTTTTAAATATGCTTTTTAAGAAATATAAAATTATACTTTCTTGTTCATCAATCAACCGACTATTTATTTTCAACATTTTTCTTAGTTAGGCTAAAATTCATTTTATCTTTGGATGGATTAAATTTACTTATCCAAATTTAAGCATGAGATATTTTAATGAGCTAGGATGAGGTGTGTGTCTACAAGTTTTATTATGAGTGGATTATAAGTTGGTTGGTTGCTATTTAAAATAAGGTGTATCCTATTCTGGAGTTGTACTGATAGTCTTTGAAACTAGTGTAGCAGGTTCTAGAGCCAAACTATTGGTTCCAAAGCTAGTATATCAGCCTTTAGAGCTAGACTATCAAACTCCAAATCTACTTTGATAGATTCTAGAGCTAGACTATCAAAATTTGGATCTAGGATTTTGTATTCTAAACAACTTGTCAATTCCTCCTCTAAGTCTTGAATGTCTTATTCATTTTTAATTTTCTCATTGAGAGGGTTTGAACTTTTTTTTTTGAATTTTTTTGAGATGGTGAGTGGTGAACTAGTCAATGTATTTTTTGAACATAATTGAACAATGCAATAATTTAAAGAATTGAATCCCATAGTTATTTCTTGTTCAATTTGTGAAGGATGGATAGTGAGATTAGGAAACTTATTTATTGAATTAGTACATGATTGTTTCCTTTCATTGTTCTCAGCTTTCTAACATTTGTTCCTGAATAATTCTTACGTAGTTCAATAATCTCATTAAAATTTAGTTTATATACATCACCATTTCCCATTAAATTTAATGACTCTCTAGCATAATAATCTAATACTTTTAATAAAAGAGTCTTATTGAGGTCTTCATCAAACTTATACCCACATTTTAAATAGACAAAGAAGAATCTTTCTAAATAATCTTTTGATTTCATCTTTTTTTTATATAGAAGAATTCATCCTTTACCCTAAAATACTATTGATACTTATCCAAAAATATTCCATTTCATATCATAAATGAATGGAATGTGGATGCCAATAAACCACCTCTTATTTGATTTCTTAAGTGCAAAAGGAAATAATTTCAGCTTTTGATTATTTTTTTGGTAGTCATAGGCTTGACATAATACTTTAAAATCGAATAAGAACTGATCAGGATATTCTATTAACATCCACCTAAAATTAGGTAGTATGGATGGGGATATGTTTTTCATTGGATCATTCTCATCTTGATCTAGAAAAATAAGGTGGGTAAAGGTTCTTCTTGTTAGTTAAACCCTATCTTCTCTAAGCCTATTTTGTGGATTCATCAATTTTCTCAAAGTTTATCTCATGTTTAAATTGATTTTTCTTGGGTTATTTGAAATGTCTCTTCTTTATGAATCGATTGCTCTATTCAAAATGTTTGTTTAATTCATGAAAAGTTATTGTGATCAACTGTTAGCTTATGATTTATACCTTACTAACACTTTGAAGTCCCCAAAAATAGTGCCAAAAATAATAGGTGTTGTCAATCCATTTATTTAATCAAATAATGGTTGATATCATATCAAACTAAGGATGATGTCCAATAGATGCATGCAACAAGGTCTAAAGGATAAGGACCAACAATTATGTTTTGGGTTTTTTTTGTCGATTAATTAATCCTAAAGATATAATCTACTTACATGATTTGAAATCTGATCTAATGCTTGTGAAATTAAACACTCTTTGCTGTAATTGAAAATGATTTAAAACAAACACACTTTTTGACATTAAATTTTTGAAATAAACATGCTTTGATTTGTAAAGAAACACACATTTAATCTAATTGCATAAAATGTAAATTATAAAAAATAGAAATATTTGAAAACCAAATGGCTAAAATAAACTTGATTAAATCACACATGCATAAACAAAAATACTTATAGGTGAAACATATATCATAATATGTTGCATAAAATAATGAATAAAAAACATTAAAACACATAATAATATAAAATAAATGTATAATTATCAAACAAAAATCCTTCTTCTTTGGTTGAGTGGGCCCTTATTCACCCTTGTAATAGGATGTGGGTCAACTCTTAGCTTTGAAGAAACTTAAAAAATTACTCATTAATTATGAAAATGATTACAATCTTAAAATGCTTAATCCATGCTCTACTTTGTTTTGTTTGTTAACTCTCACAATGAATGAGGAGGTTGTATTTATAATACACATCCTTTAATAAATTATTGTTGGTGAGTAACAAAATAACAAATTAGTTTGAAAATAATTCTTATTATAGAATAATAACCTAAAAACTTAGATTATTATTCTAACAAGATAAAAAATTAATTTAAACCTAATTTACTAACCTTAACAACCTAACAAATCATTTTAGAAACTGATTCTTATGCTTAGACTAACAACTTAGCAAATCAAATAACAATATTATAAATTTGGTTATTTTCAATAGCTTTGAGGTGTGAGATATTCATAGTAGTACTATAAATATCTTTCCATTTTTAGAAATATAAATTTTTATAAACACATCAAAAATAGATAATAACAATCTCACGTTGCCTTCATGTTCCATGGTTCCAAACCTTTGTACTGTGATGTCTATTTTTATAAATTTCTATTTATAGATTTTATATAAACATTATAAAAATTGTTCCAAGACATGCATTCATGCCTTTTTTATCCTTCTAAACCTCAAAATTAATTTTTTACATCCTTGAACTGAAATCTTATCAAATTTAGAGTTTTGTCTGATGTCCAGAGCCGGACTGATGAACTCTAAAACTTCAACTGTACATGAAAAAAGCTAACTAAAATGCTCATAAATTGTTGCATACGAGCTTAGATCATGACTATTATCTTTTTGAACTCATATATTTTTTTAATAAGAATTATTTAATGAAATTATATTCATGATTAGATATGTTCTTGATGATTGGTTTTGCTATTTTATAGAACTTATCAAATCTATCCTTACACATGCACATACCAAAACATCAAACAAACCAACATAAAAATACAAGACATGTTTTTGGTTGATAAAAAGGTGTTTGAATGTCATATAAGATCATTCATAAATAGTTCATCCATACAAATATCAACTAAATAACCTTGAATATTATTTTCATTAGACTCTAAAGCTAGTGAGGATTTCTAGAGCTATATGAAGAGTGTTCTTGATTTGAAGTTTGATAACTTGAAACTTGACATATGAATTATGAATAATTTCATCCTATATATAAAACATGTTTCATCTTTTATCAAAAACTTGTTAAAAAATAGCAACAATATAGAGTGCATTGACATCTAAAGAGTAAACTATAAAGTATCTTATATTTCATTCTAAAATAAATATAATTTCTTAAACTACATCAAAATCACTTTAAATTATTATTTATGAAAGATACAATGTTGTTATTTTATTTATATAATGAGAAATTTTATGGAATCATCAGTATCCCACACATTAACATTAAAAATAAGATTATTATACCATAAAAATTGGAAGGCATGATTTTTTATTCTTTTTAGGAATTAGGTGTTTAGTTCCTAAGCAAATAAAGGTATGAGTAAATGTAAATTAGTAAATAAATATGTCTCAATTAGCCTACTAATTTGTGTAAATAAATATGTATTTTATCATTTCTAAAAATAGTAAGAAGTGTAGGGAAATCAAACTTAGCTTATTCTAGGTCGAAACAGATGATGCAGGATCTCAAAACTGCTATAAAAGGATGGAAGACTATTGTAAATAAAACCCAAAACTCTATTTTTGGATTGGATAATAGCACCAAAATTAGGATTTCCTACTACTTATGTTATAGTCCACTTTCTAGCACTATTGTCCCTTTTTAGAGCTATTTTCCACTTTTAGCACTATTGTCCTAGTGGTTTAGTTTTTTTTGGGTTTTATTTGGTAGGCCTATGACACCCTAACAATGAAATATCAAAACCTAAGTCTATGCATAAATCATTGTGTATCTGATTCAATCTTATAAACCCTTAAGAGCTGCTAGTACTTGAACTTAAATAGTAAAATTGAGAAAGAAATAATGGGTTAGTGTGTAAAGGATATGTTGGATGCACTTCAAACCCCATGTGTAGGCACGCTACCTACATACCAATACTCTAAAGATGGATCAAGATAATGTAGTTATCCCATTTGAAGTGCTTGGTGCAATTACATGATGTATGTAACTAGATGCAAAATAAGAATATACTTTGGATGACTAGGGATTGGTATGAGTGCTTGAATAGGATTGAATTGGTTTTAGAAGGCTGTATATAGAGAATAGGGAAGAGTGCTTGAGTGTACTTGCTTATTTTCTTGATATTTTATTTTGAATGAGTGTCAACCCCTCTAAATAGACTTTGAATGGCCTTTTATAGGGAAACTAATGATCATGGGTTAAATGAACTTGTATTAGGATAATAGGGAAAAAGATAAGGATTTGGGAAAATATGACCATTAGAGGTAAAGATAAACTTGGACAATAGCATCGAAAACATGACACCCTTGAATTTTGGTGCTCCTATCCAAATTACGTGCTATTATCCTAAGAGGATGAGCCTTAGGGGGATGGATATGGGTCTGGGAGGGCTACCTAAGTCCTAAAAATCTAAGTCTAGAAAGATATGGGTGACTGGGAATCGGTGAAAGTTTAGTTAAGAAGGATTGAGTGAGAAAAAAAGAGGACCTATAGGTTGGGTTCTATTAGCCATGCCTAAGTCATCCAATTTTACATTTTATATGATTACATTTTCCCACCTTTATTCTAGTGATGTAACAAAGTGAAATACTAAGATAAAGGAAAAATAGAAAGCATACTTAAACTTACATGTAACGGAAAAGCTCATGAAAGTATGTGATGTTGGATGTGCATAGAGAGAGCATATTATGATGTGTGAATCTATAAATAAAAATATGAAGTAGATCAATTATTACTAAATACACTATATCTAAAATAAGAATGTACAAAAGTTGAGTAGAAGAAGAGAGAGGAATGAATACACCTCATCAGGTATATGAACTGATACAAAACCTATTGTGATGCTAGATTGTGCTATGTATGTGCTAAATCAAAAGTAATATAATGAATGGAGTTGAGTGATCAATTTCATAGACTATGGCTCAATAATGTAAAGGCTAACCCTTTGGCTCCATCATCACTAACTAAGTGAAGTTAATGAATCATGCATGCCCTAGATAATGTCTAGATTATATGTCTAATCCCTTTGAATAGGTGGCTCAAGAATACAAAGGCTATCCCTTTGGCTCCATCATTTCCCCATGAAGTAAAGCTATGAAGTGATACCTATATAGAATATATGTCATATGAGATAGCTTATAGAGCTCATGAATGTGCTCAAAATTTGGCATTATGGCATGGATAGCCAAATGTGTGCTAGAAACTAGACCACTCTTGGCCATTTCAAAAGATGGAGATTAGGCTTGTATGAAATCAACTATAAAACTAATATACTAGGCTTATATGAAAGCCAACTTGAGAACTTGGGTACTTGGAAAGGTAAAATTGAATGAAAGTTTAACTCAAATGTGATAACAACCACTTGTAGATGGAGTAAGGCACATAACTATTGAGAATGCCTGGAATAAATAGAACTCAGAAATAAAAAATGATCAATGTGCCATGCACATTTCCCCCAATCACTGATGTCTAGAATATGGATTTTGATCTAGAAGTTATGCAAACTTACCAATCTGAACTGAAAGTGAGAACCATCATGCCATGCATGATAACCCCCTATATCTAAGAAAACTATGCTAAAACTATTAAATCTGAAGGATTTGGAAGTGCAAAAACTATCCTTGAACTAAACTTTTTGCCTATTTTTGGAAACCTCAAGTGTTTTTTTTACCTGGATAGGAGTGCTAAACTATGGACACCCTTATTTTTATCACTAATATCCAATTTTTGGTGGCACTATCCATTTTTGGCACTATGTCCATTTTTGGTGATACTATCTAGTGTGAAAACTAATTATTGATTTGAGACTATTTCTATTTTTTGCTCTGATTTGACTGGTTGAACCTCTAGAATCTATGCTGACTATTTTGAATGCTTTTTTTTAATTACTAGGAGGTTTTATCTTTGTGACAAAGTCCCTGTTTGATGCCCCCTCTTCTAAGGGTAAGAATGATAAAACTACAATGAATACCCTCAGAAGAAAAGAGTCTTGCAAGTGTGCTAATATGAATATATATGTGATATAACATTTGATATTTTGACAATATGTTTGAAGATATAATAATGTTTGTATCAAGATATTGTTAGATCAATAGGGGTATGCCTAGATAGATATAACAAAGTGAAAACATGTGTAAAGTACTGAACTAGAATGGGAAATGTTAATCATTAGTTGTTAATTAGAGGGATAAAGCATGATGTCCATCATGGCATCTAAGAAAGCAAAGAAAGTGCATGATATGGATCATGACATTACACACATTTGATAAGAAATAAGCAAACAAGCATACAAATCAAGAAGAAAGAAGCATACAAGGGTGGTCAAGGGGCCACACAAATAAGGAATATGAGTGCATGCTACTTAAACTAGAGACAAGCATGGAGGGAATGTTTAAATTCCACATACATATACAAGTGAAAGAATCAAAGCTAGCACAAGGGACATAAGCACATGAAAGAGTTCAAATAGAGGACATTGATAAATGTCCTAAGGCACACACATGAAGATGAGAAAGAATTGGAAAGTACAATTATACAAGTTATGTTAAGCAAGGAAATGAAAGTATAAATAAGAACTAGAAGATATAAACACATATAACTAATCAAAGCAAATGTGAGATTATGTAAAACATGTGTAGTACAAGACTAGGTAGATGATAATAAATACACAAGTGCTAGATACTAATGAGATGTTATATATTATTCTATGTAAGCTATAAATTAATATACATTAACATGATAACTCGGAGTGTGTGTGTAGAAATGGCATAACCTAGATGGTGTAGTCATGTATAAGATACCCTTAGTGGGTTTATATAACGATGTATGTCTCAAATGTAGAAGTAAGAATGTGCCCTCTATGGGTAGAATGAAGCAATAAAGTAGCTAAATGTCATTACACACACTCAAAGAAGATCAAGTGAAGCATGGTAATGTAGAAAATTGACATACAATAACATGAAATAACAAATGTAAGTCCTAGCATGATAATAGTGATGTAAAGCATGGATGATGCATATAATAAAAAAAAAATGTTTTTGGTGTTTTTGAAAAAATTTAAATGTTTTTTTATTTTGAAGTGTTATATTGTTTTTGTATTTTTAAAAATATTTTAACTATGTACAATAAAGTCAGGAGATAATATGTACAATAAATGTGAAGAAAGAACCTATTATACATAGAATTTGCATAAATGCATAATGTTCATTGGGTTTTTTAGTTTCTTTCCTTTGAGTGATGCTAGATGATATACTTTAGGACTAATATTTTTAGTAATGATGTAGGGACATAGCCAATTTGGTTTGAATTTTCTTTTAGTTTCTTCTTTGGCACTGACATTGCAAAGGTTTTCTTTTAGAACAAGGTCATTAACTTCGAATTCTCTAATGTGAATGCACTTATTTTAGGTTCATTTTATACATTATTGGTATATTTTGAGGTGTTTTGTAGCTTGAATATGTGTATGGTATAATTTTTTGAGTTGGCATAAATGTTTGTATCAGTACTAGTCATTATTGATAATACCTTTTAGGGAGACACAAAGGGATGGAATTTCTAATTCTAATAGCAGAACTATGTTTGTGCCATTGATGACTATCCAATATAGGCATAAAATAGTTATGAAATAGGCCCATAGTGTGAAAAATAGTTGATTGTGACAATCATCATCAAACTTGGTTACTATTTTGATCAGGGTACCATTAATTGTTTAGTTAGTGGCTTCTTTTTGACCATTTCCTTGTGGATATTATAGAGTGGAGAATGTGTGTTTGATTTTGTATTTGGTATAATTTTTTTTGATAGTTTTGTTTTTGAATGATTTTGTATTATCTAAAAGTATAACAGTAGGTAGACCGAAGCATGAAATAATATGGGTCATGATAAAACTACAAATGTATTCTCCTGTGGTAGATTGAAGTGGAACTACTTCTGCCTATTTAGTAAAGTATTATGTGGTAGTGATTATGAATTTATGTCCATTGGTAGACTCAAGTTGATTTTTCCAATGAGATAAAATCCCCATAACATGAATGGTCATAGAGATATAATAGGTTGTAATTATTGTCATGGTACATGCTATAAATTATTGTGTCATTGGCATTTATCACATAGCTTTACATATTGTAAACATTCATCTTCCATGGTAGGCTATTAGTACCCTTGTCGAAGAAGTTTGTGTGGCATGGCTTTATCACTAAAGTGACCACCACATTCACTATTATGTATTTGAATTAGAGCAATGTTGGCTTCTACAAAGGTTAAGCATCATAGTAAGTGTCTATTAAAGGATCATTTGAAAAGGTCCCCACCAATGATTACATAATGGAGTGCTTACTTTTATAACTTATGTTTATCATTTTAGGAGAAAGTGTCTAGTGTAATAGATTTGTTGAGAAAATTGTAAATGTTAGTAAACCATTTGGGGGTTGTGGAGCTTTATGTGTTAGATAAAATGGAGAGAGAGAGAGATCAAATCTATGTTATATATTGATGGTGATTATAATCATTTAATTGTAATAATTAATTGATCATCATTGATATCAATGGGAATGAGAGATGCTGCTCTAGCCATTGCATCTACATGTCTATTATCTTTTTGAGGAATGTTTTATATAGAAAAGTAATTGAATTATGAGGATAAACACTGTACCATATTAAGGTATGGGATAATGTGTTCTTCTTTTGTTTGATAAACATAATTGACTTGATTAACCACTAATTAGGAATCCCTAAATATTTGGATAGATTTGATTTAGAGTGATTATGTAGAAAATAGTCCTAAGATGAGTGATTCATATTCTACTATGTTTTGGTGCATGAAAACTTAATCAGTATGCTATAGGAATTATATGGCTAGAGGGATCGATAAAGATAATGCCTGCTCCTACACTAGATGTGCATCGAGAGGCATCAAAGAACATGGTCTAGGTGTATAAATGAGTAGAATATGCAGTGAAATCATCTCTAAATGTGTCACTTAAAGGGTTGATATATAATAGTGGGATTGATGCCAAATGGCCTATAATGATTTGGCCCTTAATTGAGATTTGGAGGACTATTTTAAGTCAAATTCTATCAATAACATAACCCATTTTGTGATGTGGTTAGAAAAGAGGGTCTACTTTTGTGATTACATGAGTTTCATTATTGACCATGTAATGTCAGAGTTTTTATGTGGTAAAAACTAATGCCAGACATAATTTTTCTATCGGGGAATAATTTTTTTCATAATTGACCAATGTGGGACTGATGTAATAAACTATGCATTCGGTATTTTGATCATCATTTTGTGCTAAGAGTGCTCATAATGCATGATTGGTTATAGAGATATAAAGGAGGAAAGGTTTGTCTAAGATAGGTGCGACTAAAACAAGTGGATTAAGGAGATATTGTTTGATTGTGTTGAAGCTATTTTGATAGGTTTGGTCCCAAATAAACTTTGTATCTTTATTTAGTGTGTAAAGGACTATGTTTTATCAATAATTTGAGCTATGAATTGATGAATTTCTTGGATCTTACCTTGGAGGGAACAAATTTATTTTAGATTGGTAAGGGGTGGCATATCAATAATAGCTTTGAATTTATTAAGATCAAATTATATGTCATTCTAAGCTATAATGAAACCAAGGAGTTTTCCTAATGTAACTCCAAATACACATTTATTTGGGTTTAAACATATGTTGTACTCTTTGAGTCATGTAAAAATAGTTTGTAGGTTAATAGCATGATGTTGTCATTATTTGGATTTAGCTAGTATATCATCAACATAATCCTTGATAGTATGGTGAATTAAGTCAAGAAAGATGTGCACTATAGTGCACTAATATGTGGCCCCAACATTCTTTAATCTGAAAGGCATAACAATGTAATAAAATGTGCCCCATGGTGTTGTGAAAGATGTTTTTCTTGATCTTCTTCAGCAAATTTTATTTGATTATAACCAAAAAAACCATCCATAAATGATAGAATTTCATATCTAGCTATGGAGTCTACGATCATGTTAATATTGGGTAAAGGGAAATCATCTTTTGGGCATGCTTTATTTAAATCTATGGAATTAGAATAACATCAAATTTGTTCATTGGGTTTGATGATGAGAAATATATTGGAAATACATTCAGGATGTGCTACTAGGCAAATGAAACCAACATGTAAGAGGCATTAGATTTCATCTTTGAGTAAAAGAGCCACTTTAGGATGCATTTTATGAATTTTTTGTTTAACTAGTTTAACATTAGGGTATAAAGGAATCTAATGGACTGCTATAAATGTATCAATTCCTAACATATC
The DNA here is from genome assembly GCA_037957365.1 of Torreya grandis. Lineage (NCBI taxonomy): Eukaryota > Viridiplantae > Streptophyta > Pinopsida > Cupressales > Taxaceae > Torreya > Torreya grandis. Next base: position 262,057 of record JARHVA010001410.1, on the reverse strand, counting down.
AAAATATGACCAAGTAAAGAGTTTAGGTAATTTTGTTAAGGCTTGATGAATATCAAAATCTTCTTCATATTTAGAGCAGTGGCTAATAAGACAATATGGGGATCCTTGTTGGTCCTAAAATTAAAATTCACTATTTATTCATTAAGTAATGTGAAATGATCAGGTGTGTATGGAATTGTAGGGATAATATCATCTGAGTCAACTGGTATATTAGGGGAGGAGTCAAAATGTTCTCCAAAGTATGCATGGGTATTTATGTGGTTTGGAAATTGGTTGTTATGGTAAAAATATGGAAGATCCTCATATGTGCTAATAAATTGGAGGAGGGATTCATCGTTAGAGAATTCATCTAATGAAAACATGTTGGGTGAAGCTGTGTTATCAATAAGATTAGGGTAGATTAATGATAGTGTATAAGCATGATTTATTGTATTATCAATGCATGAAACTAGCAGATAGAATTTTATGTGTTGTGAAAGGGTGGGAGAGGATTTATTTTGGTTAAGGTAGAACTTGTATCTTAGCCCCTATAAATTATGTTGTGTGGATGCCTCGATTGGATTGACTATTACTTGTTCATGTTTTTCAAGTCCTTTGCCTTGATATCCCATCTTATTCAGATATTTGAGTATAAATGGTGAAGTAAATTGGTTCTCTAGTGTGGATGTTATGACAGAATTTGGAATTGTCTAATTTTGTGTATGATCTAAGGGTGCACCAAGAGTAATTAATTATGTATGTATACTACCTAGATTAAAGTGTAGAATATAATTTTGTGGAGATTCAACTATTTGACAATATTTAAAAGGTTCATGGTCTATTGGGAACATGTATTTGTAACCTTTGTGACTAAATTTTAGACAAGCATGGAGTGTGGAAGGAACTTCATGCATATCATGAATCTAGGGTCGACCCAGTAATAAGTTATAATTAAGGTCCTTGGGCATGACTTGGTAGGTGGTTGGTAATGTCTTGGGCCCTAGGGTAAGATTAAGTGTTATTTGACCCATTACTTTTTATGGGATGTTGTCTAAACCTATGATGTTCATATCATAATGGTCTAGATCATGAGGTTGTATGTTAAGACATTTAAGAAATGAGATGTTGCAAATGTTAAGGCTTAAACCATTATCAACTAGTACTCTTTTTATCCCAATGTAATTAATTCTTAATTGAATATACGAAGGTAGATGTTGTTTAATGATGTGTTATGGGGGCAAATCCTCTTTTTCAAAAGAGATATGCTCTTTAGTCCATTGCATTATGTTGAGGATGGATGCAACATAGGCTAGTTAAATAGAGATAGGGATTATAGTATTATGAAGGGTTACATACAATATAGCCTTGTAAACATCTGATTGCTTGAGGAGTTTGAGAATAGAAACTATGTTTGAAGGGGAACTACCCTAAGTAGTAAAGCTATGGCCCTAGGTAATATCAACCTACCTATCTTCATAAACGTTGATGATAGCATGGACCACATGATCTACTATAAGCATAAAGTTAGTAGTAGCTATGGGATAAGAGCTAGATGTACCAAGTTTGAAGGAGGGAGGGGTGGATATAACCACTAGTGTTTGCTATCATCTAGTAATGAGAGGAAGATACTCAAAAATAACCAATGAGTTATATGTATTAAGGAAAAAAACATGAGTGTGAAGTGAAATACATGTAATTTGGGTGATTATGTGTGAAAAGATATACTTATAAAGAGTATGGCACATGAAAGATAGCAAGTAAGAGGTAGATAATGTTACATTGTACATGAATATATAGAAATTTTTGATATGCAACATAAAATTTTTCATTTGTTGAGCATAATGAGTCTGGAAATGGTTCCATATGCCAAATAGAGGATAAAAGATAAAGAGTATGAGTTTATGTCTAACTAAATATAGAGCTTTAAGTTATAAAATAATATTGCTTACATGTTGAACGTAATAAACTTAAAGATTATTCCATAGTAGACATATATAGTATGCAAAAGGCATGTGTAAATCTCATATAATTTTAGCAATGAATGTTGTAATATCATACGTTAGTATGCACATTAGGCATGAAGTGCATAGAATGAAACTTTGTACTAACATATGATAGAATTCATCATTCATGTACATGATAGGACTGATAATGAAATCTTTATGATTTGCAAGAAACATACAAAAAATTTGTAGATTAAAGAACATCATTTTTGTAGATTTTGTATGAATGTAAGGTGATACCTCAACAAGCAAAAAGAAACTAGTAGTGTAATTATGGATTTTTCAAAAATATTATTTTCTAAATACTATGGACTTTTGAATTTCAAAATTGATTTTATAAGTTTGATATGCAACTAAATTTTTAGAAAATTATGCAAAAAGTACTGAAAAATATCTGAAAATGTATTTGACGTAACTAGGGTTTTAAATGATTTTTTTTTGAAAATTAGTGTAGTAATTTGAAAAATTTATAGAAAATTTGTAGTTTTAATTTTGAAAAATTGAGGAAAAAAATGAAAATATTTCTAAAATTAGCAGTATATTTGTGGTTTGAAAGTGTTTACATGCAAATAGGACCTAGTATGTGCAAACTAGGGCTTGGGTGAATTTATTGAAAACATTTCAATTAATTTATAGTTTTTTAATTTTTAAATTTAAGAAAAATTAGGAAAATATTAAAAAAAATCATAAATAATTAGCCCTAGGGTTTATAAGGTTTTTGTGTGAAAATTTGAAGTAAGTCAAGTTTACTAAATGTTTTATTCTTTTTAAGAATTAGGTGTTTATTCCTAAGTAACTAAAGGTTTGAATAAATGTAAATCAATAAATAAATGTGTCTTAATTAGCCTACTAATTTGTGTAAACAAATATGTATTTTATCTTTTCTAAAAATAGCAAGAAGTGTAGGGAAATCAAACTTAGCTTATTCTAGGTCAAAATAGATGATGCAAGATCTATAACCTACTATGCAAGGATGGTAGACTATTTTAAACAAAACCCAAAAATCTATTTCTATATTGGATAGTAGTGCCAAAATCAAGACACCCTACTACTTGGTGATATAGTCCACTTTCCATCACTATTGTCCCTTTTCAGAGCTATTGTCCACTTTTGACGTTGTTATCTTGGTGGTCTAGTTTTCTTGGGTTTTTCTCAGTAGGCCTATGACACCCTAACAATGAAATATCAAATCCTAAGTCTATGCAAAACTTTCTCTATGTCTGATTCAATCGTTTAAACCCTTAGGAGCTCTTGGTACTTGAACTTTAATATCAAACTTTGGAAAGAGAGAAGGGGTTAACATGTAAATGATATATTGGATGCAATTCACACCTCATGTGTCGGCATGCTGCCTACATACCAATACTCTAAAGAGGAATCAAGCTAATGTAGTTCTCCAATTTGAAGTGCTTGGTATAATTGTGTGATGTATGTAACTAGATGCAAAACTAGAATGTACTTTAGATGACTAGGGACTAGTATGAGTGCTTGAATAGGCTTGAATTGGTCTTGGAAGGATGTATGTAGAGAATAGGGAAGTGTGCTTAAGTGTACTTGATTTTATTCTTGCTATTTTATTGTGAATGAGTGATAACCCCTCTAAGTAGAATTTTAATGGCCTTTTATAGGGAAACTAATGATCATGGGTTAAATGAACTTGTATTAGGCCGATAAGGAAAAAGACAAGGATTTATAAAAATCTGACTATTAGATGTAAAGATAAACTTGGACAATAGCACCACAAATAGGAAACCCCTAAATTCTAGAACTTCTATCCAAATTAGGCACTATTTTCCTAGGAGGATGAGCCCTAGGGGGATGGATCTAGGTTTGGGATTGTTGCTTGGGTCTTAAAAGGCTAATTTTAGGAAGCTATGGGTGACTGGGAATCACTGAAAGTCAAGTTGAGAAGGGTTGAGTGAGCAAGAAAGAGGACCTATAGGTTAGGTGCTATTAGCCATGCCTAAGTCATCCAATTTCACATTTTATATGATTAAACATGCAAAATAAGGATCTAGGTTAAGAGAAAACTTTAATAAAGGATCAAAAGATGAAAATGTGAGTCAATCTCTTTGTTATATAGTTTGAATATATCTTCATCATAGATGATAGAGTAGGAAAGTAATGGAAATATTCCTATAAAATGGGGAAATATAGAATGTTAAGGTTTAAGTAGGAGAAAATAAATAATCCCAAGGAAGAATACTATTACAAGGAATTACAAATGACTCAATTATTTTATAATCACTTCACATGAAAAAAAGTTTGCACATTTATGGACCATTACATGTATCATGGGAATATTTTATCAGACCACATGAAATGAATATATCCTCTAGATGAGTAGAATACATAGATATAACCACACTAAAGGTGAATGTAAATCTTACTAGCCTTATGAAAACGTCTCATAAAAGTATTTCATGCTTCTAATTTGTATAGTGCGTGGGTTATGATTGAATATTATCCTAAAAAAATGGTTGGGTGAGCCAAGTGAGGGGTCTTTAGATATCCTTAGGACAAATTTATAAGTATCTCTGAGAGGGGAAATCATGCATAGTGGAGTAAAAAAATGATTAGAAATAAGTTAAGTAATCGATAAGTTATATAATGTGCAAGAAAAATTGATGCATAATGGTTGGATGGAGAGATAGGTGTGCATGTTGATTTTAATCATAAAAAAATAGATGTTGAATATTTATGCATAAATGCATAATTATATGTGCTTCTTAGATGATGCACTAGTAAATAGAAGCACATCAGGGTAAGGTTCACAATGTAATATAATGGTGAAACCTTTATGGTACAAACAAATCAAATAGTCAAAATGGAAGATGCATAAGTATTGTCTAGATACATGAATATGAATATTCCAAATATAAGGTAGGTTATAGGAGAAAAGGTGGAAAATAATCATATTTTTTAAATTTGACCATTTAGAGGAGTCATAAAGTACTTGATTCATTATAACAAACCCATTGGGTTTTACTAGAATAGGTTATTTAAAAAAAATTAATTACACAAATTCATCTAACAGATCTCAACATGATGAAACCTACAAAAGTGAAATTTAACTAAATGTATTATTTTTACTTAACTTTATTAAATGTATATAAATAATTCATTTAGATAATGATCACCATAATAATAATATATCAAAATAGGTACAATGCCGAATTTATAAATAAGGACTGCATTTATTTCAAATAAGTAATATTATAAATTCAACCATGACTAATACAACATTATAACCACTTTTGTATATGTACATATGAATAGAAAATATAGTTTAATCAATAATAAATGTCTCAATAATAATAATAAAATGACACAAAGCTTAATGGAGCATAAATTTCAATGAACTTGAAGTATCCAAAAGTAATCTCAAGTGTAGTATTGCTGCGGGGAGGGAGAACATCATCCAAGTGCTTTTCCACACCAACCATAGACCATTGATCCCTTACACTATCTTCCAAGAAGTGAATGTCCCTCTTTTCATGGATGGGTAGATAACGATAGTGTAGGACTCCAAAGTGATAAACTATAACCCTTTATTGATTCTAGTTTATAAGTCAAATAAAAAGTTTTTAATAAAAATTCCCAAGTAATGAACACATAGAATAATAATATTCTATTACCCTCTTCTTCAACTCATTACATACATCATATTACAAAGCTATATAGTAAATATGTTTCCTATATTATGGTTAGTGAGATCCCTACAATCTCACACAAGAATAACTAATTGACTATATACCAAAATATATTGTTACTATAATATATTTATATAACTAATAAACTATATAAAACTAACCTGTATAATATTGTTATTATTTATAACAATAATATACTACACAAAAACCTATTAACGTAATATTTTTTTAACTAACAAAATTTATGTTATTACAAACTTAATAATGTGAACACACCCTAACATTCACCCTCTTGTGAATATTATTAACCCCTAGTCTACACCCCCTTAATGTGAATATGAGGAAAATATCAATCCTATATGTGCACCATACTCATGATTTAGATATTTTCATAGGACAATCACAAACCTTACTGACAGTTTTACATATGGTTTATCAACAACCAAAATGGGATGGTTTTCAAGTGGATGACTAACAACCACAAAAAATAGTTTTACGATTGTCTTACCATAAACCACATCATGATGTACAATATAATTACTAGCTCTCTTCACTTTCACATATTCAAATAAGTTATAGATGAATTTTTAGTTTACTTATTACAATTGTGAATAGGTATACATCATCTATTCTTATTCACATAATACTAAAATCAAACACATAATTGAAATGAAAATATTCCACTAATGCAAAAGTGGACCTATCACTAATGGATAATGAGAGTCTTTGAAACCTCTAGCCTCCATTTCCTCTGACCTCTAGTCACTTATTTCTTAGATAATAAAGTCTTGAATCTCATATGCATATCATTCTAAATGGAATAATCTCTCCCCCCCCCCCCAATAAAAAATAAAAAAAATTGGCATATTCAACATTTGACTTGGGACATTGTATACAAGTAATAATGCATCCAGTTACAAAATAACATTTTTGATATTTTTACTTTTGATACTTTTTTGACAACACAAAATGACTATAACTCTTGACTTTGACTTTGAAACTTTTGAGATTTTTGATTTTGACAACAATAAATACTCATAAAGACTATTATTTTGTATAATAGACTTTTTTTATAATATTAACACACTTTAAAAAATAACTTCAATCCTTAACATACAAACAAACACACCTAAAGAATTGATTATATCCTAAATGGGAATAAAATGACTTATAAACACAAATTTGTATGACTAATCCTAAGCTAATAAAAAAACTCAATTAAGAATCTAATTGTGAGACTATAGACTAACCCTATCAACTATAAGTCTAAATAATAATGGCTCTCAATTTTATGAAAGGATATAAATTACAATCTATAAACTATTCCTAACTAAAAAATACTTAATTTCAAACAATAATGGAAAAACAAACTATTTACCACTATTGACTTAAAAAAATATCCTTGATTGACACTATGTATTATTTTAAAATCCTTGGCATGACATCCTTCATTCTTAATTATGTGTGACTTTTTATCAAATTTCATGTGCCTCGAAAGAGATTGTGGATATATGGTATGACCTCAAAGGAGTAAACCAATCTATAATCTATTACTATTTCACTATCTGAGGTCTTAGCTGTGCCACTACCGATTGGTTTGAATCCAATGTGGAAATAATATCACTTGAGGAGATATATATCTTGACTAATTCACCATAGGGAATAAATCTAATGCTTAAAGAAACATGGATTTTTCACTACAGAAGACATCTAGGATGTCATGTCACCAAAAGACAAATCCAATACAAATGAGAGGATTTATGTTCTACAAGAATAAAGTCAATATAGAAGATGAGCTGAGCATGAATATAAAGATGGGATCCCTAAATATGTACTATTGATGTTGTGGTAAGCCTGAAGGAGATTTGGGCAAGGTGTATGAGCTTGAGATTATGATCCTAGAGTGAATGAAAATAAGCCTAAAATTTTGTGAATTGTTCCCTCTCAACCATTAGATACTAAACAATATTTCTTTGCTTTTCCAACTGTTCAAAGTACATGAATTCAGTAGAGGTTTTGTAGGTAGATACTATCAATATTTAAAGCAACATATATAAATTTAGACTCCTTATTACATTGCATTCCAATGTTTGTGTGTTGAAAAAACTACCGACACTCCACTAGATTAGATGACAATGAATATTTGCATGAAAAAAATTTCACAAAAAAAGTTATACAAAGATGTTATCTAATGACCAATCAGAATTTATTTGATTTTTTTTGATACTTTGGACAACTAAACTATTCTCAAAGATCACCAATCCTGCTTCACATAGATATTTTTAGAAACAAATCAAATAATATAAATTTAAATATATACTCTTAGTAACAAAGAATAAAACTAAGATCTTACACCAAATCAAGCTCTCATAATGGATAGAAATCAATAGTAATTGCCCCTTCTAAAAATCAAAAGACCATTTTGTTCTAAAAACACCTACTCTGATACCAGCTATTGATTTTGGTTTATAAGCCAAACATAAACCACTTAAGAAAAATTCATAGATAATGAATACATAGAATAATAATATTTTATTACCCTATTCTTCAACTCATTACATATGACATATTACATATATATATAGGAAATATGTTTCCTATATTCAAGATAGTGATATCCCTATAATCTCTCACAAGAATAATCAACCAACTATATATGAAATATGTTCTTAATACAATATATTCATATAAATAACAAACTATTTAAAACTAACCCATATAATATTTTTATTATTCATAACAATAATATACCACACAAAAACCTATTAACATAATATTATTTTAACTATAAATATTTACATTATTAGAAAATTAATAATGTGAACACACCCTAACACCTTTGTACTGTAAGATAACTAATACATGATGTATACCATAAAGAAATTTATTCTAACATGATATTGTATAAACATGTAAACTATATCAAACACATAAAATGACAATGTTTAATTATAAACATTACTTTGGCCAAAGTTTTCATATAATTATTGATCTCTAGGATCAATCAATTTCATACACTCCACTGAATTGTATTATACCTCATCTACACATTCGTGACACTAATTAAGCAAGTGGAATCCATTAAACTACTTATTTAGGGTCATTAATGTGATATTTGGTAATAATAATAATAATAATAATAATAATAATAATAATAATAACATATTCAAGTAGAATATGCCCTATTAATAGATTTAAAATGCGCTAAACATGAAATATCAAATACATACACTTAGTTAATCAAATGTAATGCAATGAATCTTAAATCATCTAATTTATTATATAATAATAAACAAATTTAATAAATAATCCTGAGTAGAATCATACCATTTGAGTAAGAAAACTATATAGACATCAAGTTACCGAATAATATCATGTAACTCTAAATGCTATTTCATCCATCAAATAATAGTAATCAACAACTTATTTATTTGTTATATATTTGAAAAATATAACAATAAGCTAATCATATAACAACATAATATGATCTATATTTAAAATTTTAAATACTTTATATTTAATGCTTCAACAAAACATTAAAAATATAACAAATCACCCATAATACTTTATTAAATCATGTAATTACAAATATTTTTTCATTCAAATAACATTTATTTCCAGCTTAGTGTTTACTTATCAAAAGTATGATCATAATCCAATTCAAACACTAATAATCAAAATATTTTTAGTATTTACTCCTAAATATTGCATAATTGAATGTTTCATCAAAACAATCAAACACATCCATAACTCATCCATGATAACAAAATACACCCATATATATTTGTTTTATCATGTAATGTTCATTAACCTAATGTGTGTGTGTGTGTGTGTGTGTGTGTGTGTGTGTGTGTGTGTTGGTGGTATACAAATGTTAGATTTGTATTGATATCAACAATTATTATGTATTTCATATATTTATATAGCTACCAATAACTTAGATATATAAATAAATAAGTCAATTGCCAATATAAATAGGCATAGTCTATGTTATACTCCAATTAGACCAACCTTCCATCTATACACTAGAGTATCCCATATACTATATAATTCAGACTTATTCACTATGTCAAACTCCTTTAGATTATAAGAAACATTATGTATAGAACATAAATCTATTTTAAATCCTTATAACCCATAGTCCCTAATTTGCATATCCAATTTTTTAACTCAGACTTATACAACTTAGCCACATCTTAAAGTAAACAAATTTCTATAAAAAGGAGAGTCTATTCGTAAAAGCACACAATCATATTATAGACCCAAATAACTATATCCTATAGTTTTAAACATATATAGTTTACTTTAATCTCATTCATGTTTATATTTAGTAGATAAAAATAAATAGCATGATCTATTAAACTAACATATGACTTTTTAACCAATTTCAAACATGACCTTATCTATATATCACAAAATCCTTACATGCAGTGTGAAGTTGTTCTAGGGTCTTAGTATATAAATAAGATTATTTATAATTCATTCTCTCAAAAAAATAACTAGTCAATTTTCAAATGTATGTTCAATCTTAAATCAATTCACAGTCACATATAATAGATGCCATAACATTTAATTGAATGCTCATATATATATATACACTACTATCTATATATATTACAGGTCAATGAAGTCTTGTAGGTTTTTATATACATATCCATGTATATGTATAATTTCCTAAATAAGTTTTATAAATGAAATAAAAACCAAATTTCATTCTATTATGCCCAACCAACTTTATACACAACTGAACCTTATTTTTGGTTAAAATTTAAATTGAATGAATTATTATTTAACTCTTGTCCATATTCAAATATCAAAGGGAATAGTTAAAACAATTTCAAATGACTTATAAACAATTTTATAGACCCTGTTGAGCCCTCATAAAAATAATTAGACAAAATCCCGTAATATCTTATAATACTGAAATAATTCTATAACAATTCTACTCATACTATTTTTTACCCAACTGGTCATTCATGGTAACTAAATTTATTTTTTAGGTTAACCCTAGGGATTAAATTCACAATAATAAAATTCATATAATTTCTTTTATTAATGATCAATATTTTATAAATACATATTAGAGAGTTTATATGCCATGACCATTCAAATTAGGGATTTTTTTAGTCATAAGTCTAGTTTTGTGGATTGCTGATCCATCCACAGTACCATACTTATAACCTATTTTTTATCCACAACTTAAAAACAATTAAAACAAGACCCTTAATCACAAAAATCTCCATGGATTTAACATAACATAAGTCAATATAAATTTAATTACAAAACTAACCTGGTAATGCTTTTTTATGTATGACAAATAACAATCCTTTCCATGAATTTCCACAAACCTTTATCTTCTTTATATGTTATCTTGAGCCATCATGTTCCATGCCCTCACAAGTCTCCATTCTCATTATTATATTCTCTTCCATCTTACTACAACCCCCAATCTTTCCATCCCAAAAAATGATCAAGTAGATGTATGTAGAGAACAACTAACATAACTAATAGTACACCATAATTTCTTCATGTAAAAACCCCCACATATAATAATAGTTTTCCTAATTACTTGTTAATGCAAGTCAATAACTTACAAAAACCCTAATATCTCAAAAGTTCTATGATTAAACAATAAAATAATCCCTTAAAATTTATGCATGATAACATGACTTCATCGGACCCAATAATCACTATAACGATGAGTTCAACCCTTCTAACATCAACTTAATAAAAATTCATCCAACTATTATAACACAAATCAAACATTATGATGTCTCCCTTAATCATTTAAAAATGAAACTATTGACATTAAATTTGAATTGGATTATGACATTGCCTAAGCATGAAGGTTTTATAATAATCATTAGTAAATAACATTAACATCACAATATCTATAAAATTATTATAAACAATAATAATCTCTAAGTATTAGGTGTATAAATATAGATTCCAAATGGTAATATGGACTTTAGCAGAGAATTAATGTTTAGTTAACAAACCACTAATTCATTTTCTAAACATATAGACCATGCTATGTCTAATTAACTTAAGACACACATATCAAGAAAAGTAATAGAATTCCATCTACTACTATAAAAAATCATACAAACTAAAACATTGCTATCTACACTCAGATATATCCAAGATAATAAGTAATGCTAAAATATAATCAGATTCACTTATTCATTAAAGCAACACCATATAAGTCAATCTAAGTATGAAAACCATAAATGAAATCACACAATGTAATCAACATAATAATTAAATATAAATAAATATCACAAGTATATAAGAAATCAAAGACATGTTACATCTATCTAAAACAAAAATTGATCAAAAAATATTAATATACTTGTGGTGTGTGTATGGGTTTCTAGTCTTTCCCTTTGTCATCCCCCAACATATCCATCTACGCCACCCTCTTTGATGATGCCATCCCTATATCACACTCTAAGGGATAGATCTATCCTGCATCCACCTCACAACAATGAAGGTAGTTAGCCTAAAACATATATAATCTATAATATATTACTATAATAATTAACCAATATGATCATCATGTACAAAATATAAAATTAAATATAACTCCATCGATAAATTAATCATATAAATTAAGCAACATATAACTACCCATAATTAGCATATGAAATCAAGCTTAACTAAATAGTAATAAATAAAATAATAACCATAACAATCCATGAATCAATAGGTTATTAGGCTTAGAGATAAATTGAGATGTGACATCCTTCCCCCTAAAATTGGTCATCATCCCAATGACACTTATTCAAACATGAATTATAAATTTAAAACATTATTCTATAGAAATAAAATAATATGCAACAACATATCAAGTAAAAAAATGTGGAAACAACCTATAAAACTCATCATAATCTTCCCAAGTGGAACTATCTTCAAAATATTGGTCCCACTAGACCTTTCATTATGACACTTATCTATTACGTAAATTGAGTTTGCGAGTCTCAATTATTTTAACTAGATCTACCATGACCATCTTAGAATCCATAACTTGCAAAACATCCCAATACAACACATGTGAAGTATTAGCAACATACTTTTTAAGATAAGAAACATGGAATACATTATGTAAAAGAGCTAGAGCTGGTGGCAATGCAAGTTTATATGCTATAATATTGACTGCTTCCAAAGCCTTGAAGGGTCCCACATATCTAGGTAAAAGTTTAGCTAACTTATTAAACTTAATCAAAATTTTCTAAAGAATTTTATCACCTACAAAAAAATGCCTTGCTATTCTCTTCAAATCAACATAACTCTTCTATCTATTATTGGCTTCACCCAACCTCCACCTAATTGTCCTAACTTGATCTTCCATTTCCACAAGCATCTTAGGTCTAAAGACTACCCTATCCTCTATCCTATTCTAACTGATTGGTGTTCTTCACCTCCTTCCATATAATTTATCAGAGAGATCCATCTTTAATGTTGATTGGTATGAGTTATTGTAAGTAAACTCAACCAATGGAAGTTACTCCTCCCACTATATTGATGATCCAAGCAATACATATGAAATAGATCTTATACAACTTGGTTAACTCTCTTTATCTAACCATTAGTTTCTAGGTGATAAGTAGTGATGAAATTTAATTGTGTACGTAGCATTGAATTCAAAATCAACCAAAATATAATGATCTTTTCTAGAAATCCATGTAATCTTTACACTTCTTTCAAAAATCTCTTTAAAAACATAGGTGCATCATACATATCCACTATTTTATTGAATTTAGGCAACCTAATCTTAGATTTTAATTGAAATATAGTTGTGAAATCCATCATGACATAAGCAATGTCACAAACTATTCCCAAGTGGTGGTGGTAGAGTCAAGGTTCATCTCAAGCTTCTTGTTTGCCCACCAAGTTGTTGCTTCACTAACAAGCTGATATGCTCCCAAAACTACTTTGAGGACTTCAAAGTAATTTCATATGTTGAAATATTTAGCCATATCTATCATCCATGATTTATATCCATCTCCAAAAATAGTTCCATCAAACTTGGGTGGATTCACCTTTTTGATATCTTGTGCCAACTCTGTAGCTACTCAATTTCTCACATCTTATGGCACTTCCTCATGCCTCTACTCTTGAATATTTTACTACTCAATAAGATGTTCTTCAAGTTCATCCTAAACATTCTCCTCAACAAGCTCATGCACTTCATACTCTAGGGTCATGATTTAATCCCAAGTTTCTTGCATGGTTAGAAGGATCTCATCAAAATTTGTAGCTTACTCAATGGTGAACTAATTTAGATCAATGGGAGGATTGGTATTTGAGTTAACCTCTCCTCTTGGTCTATTACACACCATTATTCTTCTTGATTAATATGATAATATTTTAAGTTAACAGACACATTAAGTCTTAGAGTTAAGTCTCATTTCTGATAGCATAATGTAACAACCTCACTGGGTTTTACTAGAATAGGGCATTTTTTTAAAATTAATTTCATAAATTCATCTCACAGATCTCATCATAATGAAACCTAATTTTTTTGTCTTTAACTAAATGTTGTTAGTTAACCTTATTAAATGTCTATATATAATCCATTTATCTAATTATCAACATAATAATAATATATCAAAATAGGTACAATGCTGAATTTATAAATAAGGTCTGCATTTATTTCATAGTAGTATTATAAATTTAGCCATGGCTGATATAACATTACAACCACTACTATATATGTACATATGAATAAAAAGTATAGCTTTAATAAGAATAAATGTCTTTATAATAATAACATAATGATACAAAGCTCCATGGAGCATGAGTCTCAATGAACACAAAGTATCCATAACTAATCTCAAGTGTAGTCTCTAGTGTAGTAATATTGTGGGGAGAGAGAGCATCCCCTGAGTGATTTTCCACACCAACCATGGACCATCAATTCCATGTAATAACTCTTAATAAAGTAATTTCCCTCCCTTCATGGATGGGTAGATAATGATGGTATGGAAATCCAAATTGATAAAATAGAACTCATGTGTTGTGAGATAATTAATACATGATGTATATCATAAATAAATTTATTCTAAAATGATATTGTACAAATATGTAAAATATATCAAACACATGAAATGACAATGTTTAACTATAAAAATTAATTTGACTAAAGTTTTCATATAGTTATTGATATCTAGGATCAACCAATTCCATACAAACCACTCAATCAGATTACACCTCATCTACGCATTAGTGACACTAATTAAGTGAGTGGAATCTATCACACTACTTATTTAAGGTCATTAATGTGAGATTTGGTTATATATATAATAATATAAAAACCAATATATTTAAGTAGAAGATTCCCTATTAGCATGTTTATAATGTGCTAAATATGGAATATCAAATACATATATTTAGTCCATCAAATATAATGTAATGAATCTTAAATCATCTAATTTTTTATAGAATAATAAACAAATTTCATAAATAATACTCAATAAAATCATACCATCTAGATAAGAATCCTATGTAACTCTAAATGTTATTTCATCCCTCAAATAACATTAATCAATAACTTATTTATTTGTTCCATATTTCATAAATATAATAATAAGCTAATCATATAACATAATATGATCTATATTTAAAATTTTAGATACTTTATATTTAATGCTTCGACAAAACATTAAACATGTAACAAATCACCCATAATACTTTTCTAAATCATATAAATACAACTATTATTTCATGCAATTAACATTTATTTCTATCTTAGTGTTTGCTTATCAAAAGTACAATCATAATCCAATTCAAACACTAATAATCATAATATGTTTAGTATTTAATTCTAAACACTGAATAATTGAATGTTTCATCAAAATGGTCAAACACAATCATAACTCAACCATGATAACAAAATACACCCATATATATTTGTTTTATCATGCAATGTTCATTAACCAAATGTGTGTGTGTGTGTGTGTGTGTGTGTGTGTGTGTGTGTGTGTGTGTGTGTGTGTGTGTGTGTGTGTGTGTGTATGGTATACATATGTTAGATTTGTAATGATATTAACAAATCTTATGTATTCCATATATTTATATAGCTATCAATAAATTAGTTGTATAAATAAATAAGTTAACTACCAATATGAACAAGCATAGTATATATTATAATCCAATTAAAGCAACCTTCCATCTATAAACTAGAGTATCCCATATACTATATAATTCAAACTTATTCACTTTATAAAACTCTTTCAAATTATAATCTACATTATGTATAGAACATAATTGTGTTTTAAATCCTTATAACCCATAGTCCGTAATTGGCATATCCAATATTTTTACTTAGACTTATATACAACTCAACCACGTCTTAAAAGTAAATTTTTTATTATAAAAATGACATTCTATTCCCAAAAGCACACGGTCCTATTATGGACCCAACCAACTATATCCTATAGTTTCAAACATATATAGTTTACTTTGATCTCATTCATGTTTATATTTAGTAGGTAACAATCAATAGAATGATTTATTATAATAATAATCCTTTATTCAAAATTCTCCAACATGCAGTCACAAGATTGAATTAGCTGATGGCTAAACTTAGATCCCTCAATTCATAAATTAACCAAAATCCAAAACTCATAATTATAATATAATCCTATCCAAATGTATATCTATGAGTTTTGATATATAATTATCACACACACACACACACACACACACACACACACACACACACACACACACACACACACACACACACACACACACACACACACACACACACACACACACACACACACACACACACACACACACACACACATACACACACACACACACACAAGACATACACATATAATTTGGCTTATATGATTTTATAAACATATTTCAAACATGGCATTGTCTATACACAAAAATCCTATAGGTAGTGTGAAGTCATTCAAGGGTCTTAGTATATAAATAGGATAATTTATATTTCATTCTCTCAAACAAATAATCAACCAAATTTCAAATTTATGTTAAATCTTAAATCAATTCACAGTCATATATAATATATGCCATAAAATTTAATTGAATAATCATATATATACACTGCTATGTATATATATTATAGGTCAGTGAAGTCTTATAAATTTTTATATACATATCCATGTATATAATTTCCCAAATAATTTTTATAAATGAAATAAAAACCAAAATTCATTCTATTATTCCCAAACAACTTTATACACAGTTGAACCCTATTTTGGGTTAAATTTAACTTGAAAAAATTATTCTTTAACTCTTTTCCATATTCAAATATTAAAGTGAATCATTCATATAATTTCAAATGACTTATAAAAAGTTTTATAAACCTTATCAATCCCTCATATGGGTTAAAGGAACATAGGGTTTTAACTTTGACCATATAAAAATACTTAGAAAAAATCCCATAATAACTTATAATGCTTACAAAATTTTATAACAATTCTGATCATACTATGTTTTACCCAACTGGTCATTCATGGAAACTAAATTTAGTTTTTAGGGTAACCCTAGGGTTAAAATTCAAAATAATAAAATGCACAAAATTTATCTTATTAATGCTTATCATTTTATAAATAGCTAGCAAAGATTTTATATGCCATGGCCATTCAAATTAGGGCTTGTTTTAGTCATAATCCTAGTTCTATGGATGGCTAAGCCATCCACAATACCAAGATTATAACCTATTTTTTTAATTCAAAACTTATAAATAATCAAAACAAGACTCTTAATCACAAAAGTATCCATGTATTTAACTTAACATAAACTAGTATAAATTTAATTACAAAACCAACCTAGTAGTGCTTTTCAAAATATGGTGAATAACAATCCTTTTCACAAATTTCCCAAACCTTTCTCTTCTTTCTCTACCATCTCAAGCTATCATGTGTCATGTAATCAAAGGCCTCCATTCTCTTCATTATATTATATTCCATCTTACCAGAAACCCCAATCTTTCCATCCCAAATAATGACCAAGTAGATGCATGTAAATAACAACTAACATGACTAACAATCCACCATAATTTCTTCATGTAAAAATCCCCACATATAATAATGGATTTTCCAATTGCTTGTTAATACAAGTCAAAACTAAAAAACCCTTAATATCTTGAAATTTATATGATTAAACAATAAAATAATCCCTTAAACTTAATGCATGATAACATGACTTCATTGAGCCCAATAATCACTATACCAATGAGTTCGATCCTTCTAACATCTACGTAATAAAAAGTCAACCAAATATTATAACAAAATCAAACACTATGATGTCTCCCTTAATCATTTACAAATGAAACTATTGACATTGAATTTTTATTGGATTATGACATTGTCTAAGCATACAGGCTTTATAATAATCATTAGTCAATAGCATTAACATCATAATGCCTATGCAATTATTATAAATAATAATAATCTCTAAGTATTAGGAGTATAAATATAGATTATAAATGGTAATATGGACTTTAGCAGAGAATTAATGTTTATTTAACAACTCATTTTATAGACATAGAAGCTGTGCTATGTCTAATTAACTTGACACACAAAAATCAAACAAAGTAATAAAATCACGTCTACTACTATACAAGAATAAAAAATAAAAAGTTATTATCTACACTTAGATATATCTAAGACAATAACAAGTAATGCTAAAACATAATTAGATTCACTTATTCTTTAAAGAAACATCATATGAGCCAATCTAAGTATGACAAGCATAAACAAAATCACATAATTGAATCAACATAAGCATCAAATAGAAATCAAGATCACAAAAAAGGTATACAAGCAATCAAATACATGATACATTTGTATAAAATAAATGTGGATCAAAACATATTAATCTAATTGTGGTGTATGTATGTGTTTCTAGTCTTTACCTCTATCATCCCTTAGTACCTCCATCTATGCTACCTTATCAGATGATTCCCTCCCCCATCACACTCTAAAGGGATGGATATATCTTGCATCCACCTCACAACAATAAAGGTAGTTATCTTGAAACATATAAAATCCATAATATACTACTATAATAACTAACAAACATGATCATTATGTATAAAATATAAAAGTAAAGCTAACTCCATAGCTAAATTAATCATGTAAATTAAGAAATATATAACTTCCCATAATCAACATATGAAATCAAGTTTAAATAAAAAATAGTTAATAAAATAATAACCATAAAAATCAATGAATCAATAGGTTATTAGGCTCAGAGAAAAATTAGGATGTGAAATTCATAGGTAGGTGGAAAATTTTAAAACAATTAAGCCTATAATGGGGTTGTAGACACATAAATTTGGTATTAGACACTTTGGAAACATCAACTTTGGCACACTTTGACATTCTTGGAATTTGTGTACATGTTTTACTATGTGCACACATCACCCTATCCATCTACCCACTTGTTGTCTTGGTGAACCCAATTTACCATATACACATATTTAGGATTATAGAGATTCATTTTTGGTATCAGACCCTTGAAAATGTGTAATTTGACTAGTCTTTGACATGCTTAACTTATGCTAAAATACTTGAATCTTATTTGACATTCCTCATAACTATTCATTCTTATACAAGCCCACCCCTTCCAAATTGCCATTACTACTATAAAAGATATTCCTATTCTCTACTTAATCAACTTAATATCATTCTTAGATTATTTTTTGACCTCTAGTCATTATTTATATTCTCTAGACAGTTCAGACTTCCCATATAATTTGGTCACCATGAACCTATGTACTTAGATCAAACTTGTATGTGTATGATTTAATGAATAGTTTCCAAAATTTAAATTATTTAATTAGATCATTACATATGTTACACATATTGGTTTATATGAAATAACCCAAAGAGTTAACTATACAATCACATCAAGCCTAAGCCTTTTATCCATATATAAATCATCAATCACTCACTTAAAATACATCTACATATTGAGAAGAACTTCCCTAATTCTTCCAACTATAAACCCCCTCAAAAGGGGAAATCCTTGAGCTATGTTTAAATACCATTTTAAAGGTCAAAATTATAGGTTTTCAAGTGTTTAAATTCATACATAATATTTCACTACATGTTATTATTGTGCAATATTGCACACACTTAGCTAAGTATAAGAACTACATTTGCTTTGAATTCCCTCTTTTGAGTATCAGATATGTAGATAAAATTAGTCATATGGGTGGTTAAGGTTAGGTCAACCCTTCCCTTTCACTCTTTGTCCCAATTTTATAGTGGTATTAGAGTGCACAATTATAGTTTGAATCAAGGAGACATATAACAAAGACATTCATGTATATTTGTAGACACATAACATACAAGAGTCCTCAATAGACATAGACACAATGGGAAACACTATCATAGACTTAAAAAAATACATAAGATAGATCTGAACCCTAATAAAAAGTACCATACTACACTAGTGTCTAGGAAGCATGGACTTATCTAAATTCATCCAGTCTCTCTATTTATAGATTTGAAGGACTCATAGCCCTTTTTTATTATTATTGATGATTATGTCCTACAATAGACCTTTATAGACCTAAAACAAGATAGTATAAAATACATATAATATTTTACATAAATGGGAAGACATTTTATTTTTATAGTCACTCTTAAATTTGTTTAGTTATTTATGCTATTAAAGTTTCACTTAATCCAAAAATAAATAAAACATATTGGTGAACCCATTCCCTGTAGTGAGCATAGGAAACTCTAGATTCCTTAGGGTTTCCTTCTATTTTTCATAGGGTTTCATATATTTATATCTATATCTAATTTTTAGACTTGATTTATGATTTCCTCTTATCAAATAATGACTATAATGGATATACACAGTGTTTAATTTTTAATTTAATATATGATGGTCATAATTACATATTATAGATTACTAGTGCACAAGATAAAAACAAATTTACATTAAAAATATTACTTGATAAGCATTTTATGACTCTACATATGACTTGACATAGGGCTATGGGTAGATTTTCAAACTAGGAAGGAAGTAATTTGTATTTATCATATAATGACAAACATTAAAACTTGTGCAACATTAACACATAATATTTAGAAGTTTAAAGATGAAGGGTTTAACATAATAACTAAAATATAATAGAATCCATCATTAGTGCTTTCTAACAAGATCCAATCTAGAAACAAAGCTCATAGAGAGTTCAAGCATCCACAATAATGACATCTTGACTATTATAGTATACATTAAGGGTAATTATTGATGGCACATTATTATTGATGAAGAAGAAGGGCCAAACACCTACAACATTGAATTTTTAAAATAGTTAGTTCATAATATATATTAATTAAATAATTTTGTCCATTATGATGGATTGATTGGACATATTAAATTACCAATTACTTTGGGGCCTAAGGTTTTTAATACATTGATATTTGTGATGCATCCTAGTGATTAATTACAGACTACATTTGGACAAAAATGGTTACAAAAAATGCAAGCTACACTTGACATTTAAAATAAACATATTGAATTATTATATGAAAGACATACAATCAAGATTCAAAATGATTGAAACCACGAGCTTTGTAAGATAAAATATTAAAAAAAAGTGAAAAGCCATTATCTCATACGACAAATTGTGAACCCTTGACATACATAGTTGAATAAAATGTAATACATATGCATAATATTTGAGAAAGAGAAAATGGAAAGGTAAATTTGATTGACACTAACATGTATAATGATTATCACTAATGACATATGCACATTTGATGAGATAATATATCTAGAGTTTAGTACTTTATCTCTAGCTCCTTCACTTGAGTTACTACATCCACTGGAAGCCATTTTAGGCCTTTGAGTCATAACATTCTAAATTCTTAAAAAATACAAAAAAAAAGAAAAAAAAATGTGACCTATGCATAACATGTATTTCTTATTTACATAATTTTTTTATGCTTTATCATATATATTACATTATATATCTAATTTTATATGCACATGAGTTTCAAAATATACATGTGTGAGATGTAGGACATACATGTTATCTACGACATGGACACAAATGTGGGACATTCCTATAACCATTAGCTACCTTATTACATTGGGGGAATGCTCTTACTAGGGGTATATTACTACTTTAAACATGTTTTTATCATTATATATTTTTTCCATTTGATCATAAGATGGTATTTTACATGGATTATACATTATTTGTTTTGACTCATACTAGTTTGATTTTTATTTCACTAGATATTTTATTTTCTATATTCAATGATGACATACATTGATTGTGTAGATTAGCCTTGCTTGTTCCATGCATGATCAATGTTCTTGCTTATTTTTTTTGACTAGGTTTATTGTGTGACTTTTAATTGTCCATTACATTCAATTTTGATTATGTGTGACATTAGATTGTTCATTGTGTGTAACATTAGATTTTCCATTATGTGTGACACATTTTATTGTCCATTATGTGTGACACCTTTTATTATCCATTATGTGTGGCCTTTGGCCTTGTGTAACATTTTATTTTACATTGAGTGTAGTTTCTTACCTTACATGACATTGAGTTTTTTTTGTGTGTGATTTATTATGTGCATCATGGACATGACACTGAGTGTGAATATATTTTATATGTGTGGATAAATCTAGGATTATCTACTAAGTTTTTTGTGTTGCGATATATTTCACACAATCTTTCTTTTATTTGTGGTGCCATGATACATATCATAAACATCCTAGATAGTTATTACTCATTGTATGGATATTTATTGATATGTATATCACCACATTTATTATTATTACACACACACACACACACACACACACACACACACACACACACACACACACACACACACACACACACACACACACACACACACACACACACACACACACATGACACTTGTATGCCTTAGGATACATGTTTTATAGATATTCATATGATCTATTTTACTATGATGACATAATTCTCCACATTTTACTACATGCTTTACATTGCTCATATATGATTTACATAACATGATGTGTTTAAATCCAATTGAGATGAGTAATTTGAAATATACATTCTTATTCTCAAAATGGGGCCATACATAGGGGCTTTTATTTGAGATTGGGCCTTCACAGTCATAAAAAATCATATTTTGGGCACACATTATTTCAAAATATTATAGGTTTTACTCAAATTGGGGGCATATGTGTAGTATATGTCATATATTTAATAAGAATATGAGATATTTCATAGATTTTATGATATTATTACACATATTATAGGACTTAGATTGCACAAATTATTAAAATGGAGGCATATGCATGACATATGTTCATAATTTTCTAGATATCATGATATGTTGGCACATGTTATAAAATTAGATTATGAAAATTACCAGATGGAATGGAAAATCATGTCATTCTCTACTTAGTTTTACTTATATTTATTTAAAAAATAAATTATACTTAGGAATTACTTAGGTATTAATATATTATCACTCATATTGAATCCTATAATCCATCTACAATGGATGATTCAAAAAATAATGTCAATTCTTAAACATTACTTAGGCATTTATTAGATTTATTGGAAATTTTGGTAGATTTCATTTACTCATATATAGTGAGTCATGTGGAATTGAAGTTATGTGTAATATAAATTCTTGGCTCTTATCCATTTCAAATGAGGCTTGGGGCATATTCAACTCACCCCATGATTTTACACTACATTTCCATGGAGCATGATCAACCCATTTTCAAATATCTCTAGAAGACATCTTAGTTTGCATGTGTATATGTGTATTCATTCCTTGATATTTAATTTCACATATGAAAAATGTTATCATTTAATAAATTTTTTAACCATAAGTGAAATATGATTTCTACATATTTCATTGCAAGTTTTTATGGAGTAAGGAAAAACACACAATACATACTTGAGCACACCCCTCATAGTTATCCTCATGTATCACCTTATATCCTTTTACTTTAGCAATTCTATAACTAGAATAAAATAAGGGAAAATATACACATTCATATTTGGTATTAGACACTTGACAATGTGTAATTTGACCAATCTTTGACATACCTAACTTATGCTCAAATACATGACTCTTGTTCACTATTTCTCATAGATATTCATTCTTATATGGCTTAACCCTTCCAACATTGTCATTACCACTGTAAAATATCTTTCTAGTTTCTACCCAAACAACTTAATATCATTCTTAGATTTTTTGCTAACCTTAGGTCACTATTCTTATTCTTTGGATAGGTCCACTCTTCCTAGATAATTTTACCACCATGGACCTGTTTACTTAGGTCAAACTTATTGGCATTCCCTTTAATGACTAGTTTACAAAATTTAAATTGTTCATTTGGGTTAGCCCATATATTTTACATGTCAGTTCAGAGTAGATTACCTAAATAATTATCTATATAATAATATCAAGCTTAATATTTTTATCTATGTATAAATAATCAATCACTCACAATACATTTTCACATTGAGAGGAATTTTTCTATTTTTTTCAAATATAAAACCCATAAAAGGATAAAGTATTTAGTTAAGTTTTAATACCATTTACAAGTTCAAAATCATAAGTTTTTAAGTGTTAAAATCCATATACAAGATTTCAGTGCATACTAGTATTACAAAATATTGCACACACTTAGCTAGGTGGGATAACTACAATCAGTTTGGGAGAATTAATTATTTTATGTTGCCAAATGTTTCTTCCTAAAAGAGGGTGATTTGGGTAACCTCCATCACAAGCTTCCTAGCCTAGTTGGCATTGGATCAAGGCCTAGAATGGAACCAAAGGTATCTTTATTAGGGATATATATACCTAGTTGGTAGTATATAAATGATCAAGCCTTCCCCTCCTAGCCATATGTGAAAAATAAAAAAAAATTAGGACTTCTGGACACCTCAATCATGTTGGCTATAAAAAATGTTCAATACTAAAACATATGCACTATAGGTAAAAATATAATGATACATAGTCCCTCCTCTATTATCAGGCAAGGTTACTATTGACAAGTTTGACCTCATAGGTTAAAATATCACTCCTATAACTCAAAAACTTTGCTTTTCATAATTATAAAATATTTTTTATAGCTTTGTCATCCCTTTGGTAGTCTTCAAGTGATGATTTGTTAGTTTTGTTAGCATTGTTTAAGGTAATGACTTGGGAAAGATTTATAATGAATTTATAGTCAATATTGTGGGCCCTAGGGGGATACCATATTATTTCAATAAGTTATATAGTCTTTCAAGTTAAATTATTTCACTTTGTCACTTGGTTTGAAGCCTATTAGTCTTATTTGATGAAATTAAGGTATTCTAGAAAAGTTTAAGGTTTTTGGAGAAAAATAGGTTTTCATGTGACCAATATAAGAATTATAATGGTAAATTTATTTAATGTATAATTAAAACATATGGTGAAGAGGTCATTTGAAGTTCTAGGAGGTCTTGGACTGATATTATTACTTTACATGAGATCGTCTCTTTTACACTAGTTATTTGCACTTGAAGATGCTTTTAAGGGGATTATAATATTTTCAAGATAAAATATACATAAAATTAATCTTTTAAAAGATTTAAAATGATTTTTTAATTTAATAATTTTAGAATGAAGTAATAATAATTATTTACATGTCAAAATAGCTCAACTTTTACTCAAAAAGGTAGTTTTATGGGTTTATATGGACTTGAGGAGCCCAATTCTAGATGAAAATGATTTAAAGGTGTATTTTGGTCTCATAAACACAATATAAATGTTTTTAAACATCTTAAAATTCCAAAAAGTGAAAAAATTGCTTCTTCTCCTTCATCGTCCTCTTCACAAACTCATAAGGGTAGTTTTCAAGTGCTTAGTATAAACAAAGGAGAGAGAGTTGGGTCATAATTTTTTTTCAAAATAATGGGGTAATATTAATATTAATATTTTTTAAAATTTTCATAAGATTCATCCCCTCTCCTTTATGAACCATCATTAAGACCTCGGGGTGGTTTAAAACTACCTAAAAACCCCACATGATCATTTTGCTTCATGAAATGGTAGATTTAAATCAATTGAATAAATAAGTTAAAATGAGAGATATTTTTAAGGTGTTTTAAATCAATAAACATGTTTATATAAACTCCATATAACATGTGTGAACCCAATTTGTTAAGAAAGCTTCATTTTTGCATATGTGGTAAGGCAACTGCCAATGTTTCTTGATGTTTTAGGTTTATTAACAAGTTGGAGTATGTTTATAAATATGATATAACATGTTTTAATTCATAATAATAATCTATAATTCCATAATTATTCCACATGGTCATCTTAATATGCCACCTTCTCCAAATAACATACAATATGCTTAAAAAGACTATGTTGTGGGGTTGGTGCTAGAGGTTGTTGATAAAGGTATATATTTCATTGTTTATAGGTATATGATGATATTTTACCCATGAGAGAGTTAAAAATAAATTTATAAATGTTATAAAATGCTTAAGGGGTCAAACTTTGAAAATTTGAAGGCCCAAAGCACAAGGATGCAGACCTACAGGTCTACAAACCTGTAAGTCTGCATTTCATAAGAAATAGGGTGAAATGACTATAAAAATAGAGAATAAAGACCTAATATGAGGTTAATATAATGACCCTACATGTGGAGAAACCAAATATCACTATAATATGTTTGGTGACAGATTTTAGTCCTAAGACACCTCAAATGAAACTTACACAACCATGTATGTGTATTACTATTTTACCAACTAAAGGAGGCTTCTAAGGACTGTGTTATTGATGGTGTATTATAAATGTGTTATATTAGTTTTAGGTTTATATAATCCCATTAAATGGATGATAGTTATCTAAAATCAATCAAGTTAAAAGCTAGAGTCATAAATGAAGACCTTAAAACACTGTTTAGTAGAAATTAAGGTTCTTTAGCAGTTTTTAAGGTAAGATCATATGATTTAGTTTCTTTATTACTCAATATTTTAAATGTTATTATAAGTTGGTGGGGTTGAGTTATAATTCATTATATTATGGCATCATGTTTTAATATTATCAACTTTATCATATATCCTTCATACATTCCATACAGATGTCTAAAAGGGCAAAATAGTCACGTACAATAGTTTAGTCAAAAGGACTATTTCAAGAAAGTATCATGTTAAAATCCATGAAGGTAAGTGGATTGGTTTCAAGTATAAGATTTATAATGATATTAGTGTTTATCACCTTGGAATATTTGGAGAAATAAGGTAGGTGAGGTGTATTTTTTTAATCTACAATTCACTAAACACTAAAATCACTACCTACAACCATATATCTTAAGTTAGTCAAACTTCAATGCAAAAGTGAATTTATGTAATTCATGAGAAGATGAAATGTGAGCTTGGATGTGTTGAGAATAATCATAAATTAATTAAGGAATAAATGAGAAAATCACACCAAAGTAAGGAAAATTGACTTTTACAAGTTTACAGTCTGTACAAATCTAATATGTACTTGCAACCAACTTAAGGAACCAAACTAAGTTATAAGGACAATGAAGGAAGATGGAAGATTGTAATGATGAGGTTGAGGTTTAAATTATAATTATATTCATATTATTTGTGAAACATAATCATAATATCACAAATATTCTTAGTTAAGAGAAAACTCAAAGAACACTCATAGGCCTAGTTCAGTCAATAGTCAAGCAAGTAAACTAATAGTTAGTTATGTACCACAGTGCATGAGTAAAGTGTGTGAGAGGATTGGAGGTTTTTAATTCCTTAAAAATATGATAAGATATATTAATATATGCCATAGACCTATTAAAATTATCATATCACCTTATTCATCTATTTGTAATCCAAGAGTGGAAAATAAACATCTACAACCAATACAAGACACACATAATCTTTGTGAAAGAGTGAAGGTGTGGATAGGGGTCATGAAGGTAGTCAAGGGTAGTGAATGTTATAATGTGAAGTTAAATGAGTTATAAGATAATATTAAAGAGTGGAATACATTTTCATTAGATATGTCTATAAGGATCATATTCATAAGAAGGGAAAATTCAAAACTAATGCAATCTAATGATAGTCTTTTAGAACCTTGTAGGCCCATTCACAAGTTTATGTCAGGCACCTAGAATAACAAACATGCTCTGATACCAACTTGTCAGGATCTTGGTCCTCAATTAGAGCACAATATGATTACCTTTGTATTAGTAACTAAACACAGAATTTAACCAGAATGAATAAGTAACCAAAAATATGAAACAACACAGGATATGAGAGATAATACACAATTGTATTAATAATCACTCAAAAGAAAATACAATAAAGAAGATGCCACACTTCTTCTTCCCACACCTCTAGAGCTCTCACACTTCTAGGGTTCACTTGTAATTCTCCTTCTTCACTTCACTCTCTCATCACGGTCACAATAATCAACTCCAATACAGAGTTGTTGTTCACCTCCACCAGTCAGTAACAACGCTGCCAATACACCAAGTACACAACAATACTCCAAGTAGATCTCCCTTTCCTTGCTACCACCCCTCTGAAGGAGCTAATATTTACTCTCTTACTCTCTAGCACAAATTACAATACAGCCCATGAGTCTATTATATAGATCTCATGCAAACAATAATTAGACATCTAATTACAATAATTAGATCCACAGCTTCAAGTCTAAAATTGGCTCTTAACATGCAAACACTCGGTTCATTAACAAAATATTCATGCAACCGACAGTTCCAAAACTGTACAAGTGACTGATGTCAGTCCCTATCTACCTAGAGGTGACCAACATTGGCCAACTCCTGCCAAAATTAGTTGCATTCCTATCCACCACTGGCTGACATCAGTTGGCCTAACCAACGTCAGTGACTGTGACACTCAGCAACCTCCTTCCTTATTTGCATCAGTGAAGCTTTTAGCTCCACAACCTAATAATCTCCCACTTAGAGATAAATAGCTGCACTATACTTGTACTTATACCCCATCTAATTTGTATCCTAGCTTGTATCCCTCTTCAAGCTCAACCTTGAAGACTAACCACCACACAACCTGTGATGCATCACCTGTCATCTAAGTAACCTACCACATCTAAAACTACATATCCATGTAGTGAAGTCCTTAACCCTGCATAACATGAATCCCTACTGCTGATCCCTCTTAGATACCTAAGAATCCACCTTCCCCAAATTGGCTCCAAACTCTCTAACAACTCCCACTGCTTGGGAAAATTCAAGTCTACTCTAGACCTCATGCGATTTTGAACACTGTTCTAAGCTCAGTTTGAACTGTCCAGCCCTTGGTGTGCTTACCGATTCTGCATCTTGCATCTTGAACCTCACCAACACCTTATTCACATCAGCTCCCACTAGAGATAAAATCACCCTGTGATCTTCCATGTCTCTTATGCCTAAGAATTTCGCTACTCCCAAATTCTTGATGACACACCTCTGAACTAACCTTACCCTTAGCTCAGCAACTCCCTATATGTATGAACCTGCTCCAAGCATAACATCCACATACAGTAACAGGATAATGTTGTGATCATCATCCACCCTGGTAAGACAAACATAATGGTTACACTGACCTTGACTAAATCCCTGCTTTGTCATCCACCTATCAAAACCTGTACCACTATCTTGCAGCTTCCTTAAGACCATATACCCTGGCCTTCCATCTCACATATCCATCCACTCTCTTCTTTAACTTGGGAATCCATCCATCTTTTAGTGCTTTCTTCCAGCTGACAACTCCACCAACAAACTCTTATTTGGTTCTTCTCCAAGGACTCACACTCCTCATCCATGCCAAGCTCCCACTGTTTCCTAGATTCTACCTGCATTGCCTCTTTACATCTTCTTGGTTCTTGACCATCAATAAGAAACAAGTAAGAATGTGCAAAATGAATATGAGGTCCACTTACCCTTTTAGTCATCCATATGGGCATTTGAGACTCCTTGACAGCTTGCTATCTGCCCAACATCTGTTCAAGTGATCGATCTTGGCCATCTCCCAATCTGCACCCAAATGACGTCAATTCCCTGCGACTGACCCTAAATACTGACGTTAGTTTCCTGACTAATGCCGGTGAACCTTTTGCTGACATTAGTTCCTATGTGATCGATGTTAGTTCCTACTACCCGACACCATCAAATCTGCTAATCTGCACATGACCGACGTCGGTGCCTGTCTGTTTGATGTCAGTTCCTCCTAATCGATGTTGGTACTTGTGTTCACCTATGAGTGATGACTTTTTACCCACAAGATCCTTTTGGATCAAACCCTTATCCATATTAAGACAACCCTACTCAAAATAATTTAGTCCCCTCAGTTGATCTCTGTCTGTCATCTCTTCCATGAACACCAAGGCTTTCCAGTTCTTAAGTTTGTCAAAGATATCTATCTTTCACTTAAGAACATGCATTCCCTTCTTACATATGTAACCAATCCTACAAAGCCACATCTCTACAATAGAAGGTGAATCAGTAATATAAGTAGATAGATAAAGGATACCTACTTTCTTACCACCATCTAATTTAAGTGCATCCGCTGTGAGAGTTACTGTGCATCTCCCATCACCTAACTTTCCTAGAGAAATTAGACTCATCTCCAAGACTGGTACCTGCATGACCTCATTCAACACCCATGTGTTATCTATCTACAATTTTAGCTTCACTTCCCCTTTGCTAACCATTTGACAAGGCTCACTAGCTCCTAAATAAATCTCTCCAAAGTCTCCAAAGATATACCCATGAAAAGATGCTCTATTTCAGGCTACATGGAAAGAGGAAACATAATCTATAGACCAAGATTCTACTTTCTCCAGAGCAACCTATGCAACAACACTTGCAACATCTGCTTCTACACACTGATCTTCTATCGACCAACAATTTTCCTTTACCTGCTCTTTCTTTCCATCAATCTGACCATTCATGCTATTCAGTGTCTCCATTCGTAGCTAAATTTCTTCTACCATTGCTATACTCCCACTCAATTAGAAACCCCTGTGAGTAACCTATAATAAAAAAACACTAATTAGATCTAAACCACTTGTTAGTCAATCCAACCAAAAGCTCTGATACCAACTATTAGGTTGGTATCACTGGTTGGTGATCCTCGCTTTGATACCAACTGTCAGGATCCTACTCCTCAATAAGAGTATATATGATTACCTCTTGTATAAGCAACTAAACACGGAATTTAACTAGAATGAATAAGTAACGAGAAATATGAAACAACACAAGATATGAGAGACAATACACAATCTTGTATTAAATAATCTTCAGAAGAAAATACAATAAAGAAGATGTCACACTTCTTCTTCCCACACCTCTAGAGCTCCCACACTTCTAGGGTTCACCTGTAATTCTCCTCCAACACTTCACTCTCTCATCACGGTCACAACAATCAACTCAAACACAAAGTTGTTGTTCACCTCCACCAGTCAGTAACAACGCTGCCAGTACACTAAGTACACAACTGTACTCCAAGTAGATCTCCGTTTCCTTACTGCCACCTGCAAATCAACAAACCTTACTTACCATGTAGATGTCTCTACACCCTAAAGAACCCTTGTCCTTACTGCCCTAAGTCCTTATGATTCTTCAACTAGTACCTCAGATGGATCTTCTACCAGAACTTGCACACCTACAACTCTCCAAGATCATACACACTCAACACCCCTTTGGAACTAGGAGGAACACACCTTGCTCTCTTCCCTCTGAAGGAGCTAATATTTACTCTCTTACTCTCTAGCATACTTTTACAATATAGCCCATGAGTCTATTATATAGATGTCATGCATATAATAATTAGACCCTAATTACAATAATTAGACATGCAACTCAAGACTATAATTAGCCTCTTAACATGCAAACACTCGATTCGTTAACAAACTGTTCGTCAACTCATAGTTCTGGAACCACACAGGTGATCGATGTCAGTCCCTGTCTGCCTGGAGGTGACCAACATTGGCCGATCCTAACCGATGTTGATAGCTTTCTATTTCTTCCCTGACTGATGTCGATTGGCCTGACTGACGTCGATGTCTGTGACACTTCAACAACTCCTCCTGTTCACATCTTGGTGAAGCTTTTAACTCCATAACCTAATAGTTTAAATGTTAAATAGTGTCTTTATCACCTGAGATTAAATGTATAGTAGTTTAAAAGAGTGTAAATAGTCTCAATTAATAGCTTACCAAGTTTTGATCATGATATAAGGTTTGAATTGATGTTGAGAAACTCAATTTATAAACCTATAGGGTCAACAAGTTTGACTTGCATAAAAACCCTCAATGATGGATTCAAGATTTTAGGATTTATTTAAAGGTAAGTTTTGGTGAAGAATAATTATTATTAATTTCATAGATCATGTAAACTTTTTTAAAAATATTTATTTGAGGTGAAAGCATGTTTAGAGGATTCAAGACCCAAAAGGGCCTTCCTCGACCTTTTTATGCACAATCCTCAACCTAAATGGCAATTTTGAAAAGGTGAGAAATTATTTCAAAGGATGTATGGTGAATTTAAGTTTATTAAGGTGTTAAATGAGGTAAAATTATTAAAATTCATGACACTAGTTTAGTGCTTGGGTCCCACAACTTCATGAACAATCAAATAAAAGGCACAAAACCTTGTTTTACTTAAGAACGAGCTCTAAGAGGTCAAAGGTTTGCTCAAAAATTTCATGAGAATATGCATGGAAAATAAATACCATAAGATATGTTATAGGTTTACCCATACCAAAAATTATTGGCATTAGTTTTTGGAAAGGACCCTTGTCCTTTATGAACCATTATTAAAAACATAAACCCCTCTAAACCTTCCTTAAACCTTACAATTGATCTGATTGAAGAGATGTGATTATTGATGACTCCAAATTATATTTTTTACTTTAAAATGGTTTTGATTATATTCAAAACTCTCCTAATATTTAATTTCAGGTGTTTACTCATAGGTGTAAGTATAATACCATATGATACAAGGTAGAATAGGTAATTTTTAACTTGTTTGTGAGGGTACAAGTTATGGAGTGATATAAAAAAAATTAAAGAGACTTATCAAGAATTTATAGATGTTTAATAACCATAAAAACTCTTATAAAGGTCTTCCAAAGAGTTATGCAACCTTTACAAGTTGGTCACTATCTTAATAGGTGAGAAAAACTTAGTTTTAAAAGCCCAAAATCAATTGTAAAGGTTTGAGAGTGTCATAAAGGACTTTAATATCAAGGATTGAGTTTTTAAATGGTTATAAAGGTATCAAAATGTCACATTAAATCATACAAACCTAAAACTTTCATGGAAAACATCTCAAACTACCCCTCAAGCACACACAAATATATAGGCTTGCAAATGGCCATTTCATGGTTTTCCCATCTATACAATGTTCCATAACTTGAAAATTTTCATGGAGAATTTTATTATTCTAGTTAAATTTAATCAAACACTTTTGGTAAGTTTCACATGCATGGATGGTCATTTGGGCCAAATTTTTCTTTCTAGGCCTATGAGGCCTAATTAGGCCTAATTGGAGAGAGAAATGACTCTTAGAATTGGATAATTAAGTTTTGTAATAATATGTAAGAGGATAGAGGGTAATAAAAAATGTTCTCATTTTTCCAAGGTGATCTGTACATTCTTCTAGTCAAGGAACTTTACCAGTTTTCAGGGTTATAAGGAATGGGTGGAAAAGCATGCCATAGGAGAAAAATTTCATCTTCTAAAGAGTTTTATTGCTCAAAATTAATTTTTTTAGATTTTAATTAATGTTTATAATTCATCCATGGAATATATTTGATTTATTCAAAGAGAAACCCAATTTTATCTCTCCTATGCCTCATTACAAAGGAATAGTTCAAGTAGTCAAAACACCCAAATTGATGCATAAAAGATTTTAAAAATGTTTTATTGAGGTTGATCCTTATTTTCACACCACTAAAAGGACATGAAAAATTTAGAGACCAATTAGAAGAAGGTTTCAAAGGTTGAAAGCTCTTAAACACTCCTAACAAGACCTTCTTTCCCTCCAACACCTAGTCAAGGAGACAAAGTAAAACAAGCTCAAGGATTCTTCTAACAAACCTTTCAAGGTGTAAAGACACCATAAATGTATGAGGATAAGGTTTCAACTGAAGAATTGATCAAGATGTGATGACCTATTTTAAAGGAAGGAGACTCATTATTTAACAAGGCATTGTGAACAAGTATATAGGGTGTGCAAGAAAGATTGTAGGCACTTGTATTGGTCAAACATCATAAATCAATACCATGAATTATTAAAATATTCAATAAAAGTACTCATTTACCCTTATTCCATTTTGGATAAGTAAAAAATAAATAATGAAGTGCTGCATTGGATTTGAAGGAAGACCAAGTGGGTGAGTCACCCCTAGTTTTGGGTTGCCTTATCTCTCTCTCTCTCTCTATATATATATATATATATGTGTGTGTGTGTGTGTGTGTGTGTGTGTGTGTGTGTGTGTGTGTGTGTGTGTGTGTAAGCCTATTTTTAGAAATTGAAAAAATCCTTAACCTGAGTTGTGTCAAGGCCATACTTAGAAAAACACTTTTACTTTCCTCTTTAGAATGAATAATATTGAACACATACCTCATCAATGCTTGTGATTAGTGTATGTTCATGGTTAGTTGATGAATGACAGTGATAGTGCATGATTCCTTTCATTTTTGCCTCTCCTCTTTACCTATTTTCAAGTGTTAGTTCATACTTATATGTTTCATAGTGTGTTTAAATAACCTTGTGATGGAATTATCCAAGATTCAACTTATAGAATCAAACACATAAACTGTAAATGCAAATCAAATAGAAGTAAAACTTTGTTGTTGAGACTGAAATCAAAATAGAGTAGAATTATAATAATATTGCATTCATAAATAATTGAAAATAGATTAGATGAGAGGCATATTTATAGGTACAATGAAGGCATAAAGCCAATACATTTGGCAATGTGAATATAATATATTTACTAAATGGTTTGTATGCTCCATGTGTAATATTTCAATATTGGTGGGTAAATGTCAAGGGTATCCTCACCCATAAATTTGACTAAAATTTTCACATGCGCATGTGCACATTAATTAACTCATTATGACACCTATGTGACCTTAATATTATAGTTAAGCAAGCTAAATACTTGTGTAATAATAATCCATAATGATAAATACAAGAAAAATAATATCCTACACTAACACTCCCCTTAAGCATAGCTTAGGTGGGTAAACAAAATTGGTCCTAGTAACATGGCTTGATGAGGTACCCAAGTACAATACAACTCTAAAAAATTGGAGGAAAAGGAGAAAACTCATAGGAAAAAACTCTTGCCCCCCCCCAAAAAGAGAGAAAAGAAGAAGAGGACTAGAAGGCCCCTCTGAAGATGATGTTGATGCAACCCATACCCAAGAAGAGAATGCAAGTGAATATACTTACTCTTAGTGAAGGGTTTGGTGAAGATATTAGATATCTACTCCATATTCTAGAAAAGTTTGAGATCAATTAACTATCCATGAATGAGATCTTGAATGAAGTGTATATGAATCTCAATGTGCTTGGTATGCCAATATTGAACTAGATTCCTATAGATCTAAATGGTGCTTTGGTTATCACAAAAGATGATTGTGGGTCATTTGAACTATATACCAAACTTAGTAAGAATCTGCTAAAGCCAAATATCTCTAGTAGTAGCATTGATATCCCCTTTATATTTAGCCTCAATAGATTATAATGAAATAACATTTTGCTTCTTGCTAGACCAAATAATTAGTGTTGAACCAAGTGAGAAACTATATCCTAAAGTAGACTTATGATGTTGAATAATACTAGCCCAGTCTAAATCTGTGTACCCAATCAAGTTAATATCAATTCCTACTCCATAGTGAATCCTAAAACTATGAGTACCTTAAATGTAGTGGAGAATATATTTGGCTACTTTCCAGTGCAACTCATGAAGTGTCTACATAAACCTAGAGACCATGCCCACTGTACATGAAATATTAGGTCTAGTGTGAGTTAGATAGATGAGGATACTAACTAGTTGTTGATACAAGGTAGCATCGACCAATGGAGAACATTCAGCCTTAAGTTTGACTCTAGAAAGAAAGGGAGTCAAGCTATATTACAAGCATCCATGTGAAATCATGTGAGCAAATCAAGAACATACTTGGATTATGCAATGGTAATCCCTAAGTCAAACTATAAAATCTCAATACCAAGGAATTAATGTAATAAACCCAAATTAGTCATGGAGAATCTACTATACAAAGCAGTTTTCATTACTACAATGGAGGATGAATAACTCCTTATGATCAATAAGTCATCCACATATAGAACCAAAATCAAGAGTGAATTATCCTACTACAAGATGTAGACATTTAGATTAGAATTGCATCTAGTGAACCCAATTGTCAGAAGAAGTGAATCCATCTTGGCATACCAAGCCTGATGGGCTTATTTGAGACCATAGATAGATTTTTTAAGTTTACACACTAAGGAAAAATCTTCCATAAAACCTTGTGGCTACTCCATATATATCTCCTCCTCAAGGTCACTATGAAGAAATTTACTCTTTACATCCATTTGATGAACATCCTAATGAATTTAATTGAGTGACTGGAGAAAATAGTTTAGTATAGTCTATGCTAAGAACTTGTGAAAATCCTTTTACTACCAATCGTGCTTTGAACTTGTCCACCAACCCATTTGTTGAATTTTTTTTTGATATATCCACCTACATCAAAAAATTTTCCTTCCCTTTGGAAGGGGTACTAGATCCCAAGTGTGGTTCCTAATTAAGGAACTATTCTCTTCATGTATAGCTATAGCCTACTCAGAAATACTAGATGCCTTATAAAATGATTATGGATCAGAAGCATAAGTAATGAAAACATGTGGAATACCTTGAAATTGTGAATGAGTTTGTCTGACATCTAATGGATCCCCAACCCATTCACCTACACTCTATAGAGTCTATCTAGCCTAAAGAGGACCTAATGTCAAAGAATCAGGAGGGTATTCTTTAAATTTAAAAATGTGACTATGAATGGAATGAGGTGAATCTCTATCACTATCCTCATCATCTAAACTAGAATAAGAATCTTCATCAATAGGTATCTGATCTAGATGATCTAAATAATTTGAGCTATCATCATATCATAAAGAGTCTAAAAAGGAGGGAGAAGTGTTGAGTGTGGATTTTGATGGACCCTCTTGAAAGCATACACTCCTCTCAATGAATAACTCATATGTAGTAGGATGAAGAAGCCTATATCCATTAACACCTTTTACATACCTAATAAATATGCAAGGCCTACTCTGACATTATGTGGCCTTATGTTTCTTCTTAAGAATGCAGGCCATAGCTAGAGATCTAAAGACCCTAAAGTGCATAAATTTAGGTTTATGATTGCTTTAAGCTTCAAAAGGACTGATCCCTTTCAATGGCTTGTGAGGAACATGATTTTGGATATAACAATCATAATTAATGGCTTCTACCCAATATTGTGGTGTAAGTGATTTGGAGTGTATCATATAATTTTCCATTTCCTTCTAAGATCTATTCTTATGTTTTATAACACTATTTTGTTGAGGATTATATGGAAATATTTGTTGTAGATCAATCCCTTCTAAAGTATAGAATTGCTCAAATAAATGACTAACATACTCACCACCATTATCAATGTGCAAAATCCTAATGGTCTTCCTTGATTATTTCTCAACAAGAGCCTTGAAATCCTTAAAATGGTTAAAGACCTTAGACTTTTGTTGAATAAAATACACTCAATTATACCCAGAGAATTCATCTATGAAGGTAAGCATGTACCTAGCCTTATTGAATGAAGGCTTTAGAAATGTTCTAGAAACATCATTCTGAATTAGATCCAAAATTTGAGTGGCTCTCCATGATTTTCCTTTATCATATTTCTCTTTAAGATGTTTAACAAGCATGAAACCTTCACAAAAACCATCAAAAAATGAACATGAGGTAGCTCTATTACCATATCTTGTCTACTATGTTATTTCAAGTAGCGATAGTTTAGATGGCCAAATTGCTCATGCTATAGTTTACTCACCCTATCAGAATGAGTGAGTAATTTAGTAGAAGGGTAATAAATAGAAAAATTTAACAAGGTGTATAGCCTTGATTGGTTATTTACTTTCCCAATGGCCATTGTAGTATTACTATTCAACTCCTTAATGACAATAGAATCTGGAGTAAACTCAACTTTCTTACCCGATCTAATGTGGGTGGTTTGATAAAAAGATAAGAGATTAATTGATAGTGATGGAACACATAAGACATTTTTGAATTTTCCATCATTATTTTCAATAGATCCTCTCCACAAAATTCAATAGAAGTTTCATCACCTATTGGAATATATGGAATAAAACATGTCTCTAAGGATGAGAACAAGTCTTATGAAGAAGCCATGTGATGTGAGGCACCAAAATCAATTACCATGAGGATGGTTGAGATGAAACTGCAATAAGGGCCTTACCATTACCTTTGCCCTTACGACTTTATTTTTATTTAAAAGACTCATGTGCTGATGAGCTTGATTTAACTGAATCAGGGATATTGATGTTATTTTTCTCAATCATCTTTGTTAGAAGATTAATCTGTTTCTTCATACATTTTATTTCATCATGCCCAATTCTCTCACAATAGGCACATGTGATCCTCTCTTTCTTGCGTTTCCTGCCTGAAGAAGAGGACTCATATGATACTTTTGGCTTAGTATATGATTTTTGACCCTTTCATTGCTCTTGGTCCTTCATGTTTTATTTCTTATCTTTATTAATTGAAGTCTTTAGTTTGTCATGACTCAACAAAGCACGTGATTTGGAGGACTTCAATTTACCCATTTGGATGAGCTTTTCTTGCTCCCTAGTTAATTCTTTGGAAAAATCATCTAAGAATGACATACTCCATGCAGTTTCTAGGGCATATTTTGTAGCATAAAAGTTAGAGACAAAAATTGAGTAGTCAGGACCTAACTTGGAAAGAGTAGAGAGGATCAATTGTTCATCCTTTTTTTCTATACCACATAATTTCAATTGTAACTTAAGTAATTTAACTTTTATGAAAAAGTCTTCTATAGTGTCAAAACTACCTAGACTCAAACTAATGAGCTCATTCTCTAGCTCATGACCCCTCATTACATCCTACTTCCCAAAGAGTTGTTAAAAGGTATTCCAAATCTCATGTGGTGATTTAGAAGATTCAATGTGAAAGAGTAAGTAAGGAGAAATAGACAAACATAAAAGACCATATGCTTCATCACACCTATTATACTACTTAATTTTATTTGAAGCAAGTTCTGGTTTAGTTTCCATATTCATGGTTATCTTGTGTAAACCTTTGCTTCTTAGTAAAATTTTCACTTTATATTTTTAGGTCATGATAATTGAATAGACTGAGAAGTAGAACCAAATTGTGATCCATGATGTAGTGAAAGTAGAATCTAAATAAGTAATATAAAAGGTAGTGCATATAAAATTGACAATTTAGTGCATATACAATTGGAACTTTAGTGCATATACAATGGGCACCAATTTTTTTTTCATAACAAAGCCCATCAAATCTTAAGATATCGTGCAGAGCCAAAGATAGCCATAAACACAAGTATAGAGTTGATTTATGTAGCTTCAACTCATGTCAAAAGGATAGATGATGCATATAATGCAAATAAGGTACTACACAATAGATTTGTACTTAAATAAAATGAATTGTAGGTATAGATCTTCATAATAAACCATGTAGATATAGTTGATGTTGTCAAAGTGCATGATTTGGTATAGTATTTACCATCACACAATACACATAGAAACAAGATGACTATCCAAGGTTTTTGAATATGTAGTACAATGTAGTAGTTACTATCATGCAATACACACAAAAATAAATTGGTTGACATAGAAACGAGTGAAATATTTACATTAAAGACATAAATAACAATGCATGCTCATTACAAATAGATGTTGGATTTAACTGAGAATGCATCCATAAATAAACAATTTATGCAATGATTAAATAAGTGATAGTGAAATATCATAAAAAATAGAGGTCAGGCTCAACCAAAAATGTTTCCATGAGGAGAACAAAAGTGTGAAATTGTGAGTCAAGCAAAAAAGGAGAGGAGAAATTTTGTTTTGCTTGTGAGGGGGTTTGACCACCTACCAAGACCAAAACTCACCCGTCATCTTCATAAAATAGTATGAATGTTACAAAAAATGATTTAAAAAACTCCTTACAATATGATTTCCCACAATAATATTGTATGTAGAAAACTTTAAAAAAACTCTTTAAAAATTCATCATCAAAAATGTAATTTTTATGTAATTTTCTAAATAGTACCATTGTTAGTAAAAATACAATAAATTCTAAACTAAATTATGAATTTAAAAAAAAAAAAAAAAGAGGAAACAAATATGCACAGAACCCAAATTTTTTTTGAGTGATTGTTTAACATTTAATCACAATAAAAAAAGACCAACCATTTTTCAAAAAAATGGATTTGCAAGAAAACTTCTTGTAGATCTTGCCTCCTTATAAAAAATGAATTAGTCTTCTATCCAACCATCTTGAATTATCCTTACAAATATACAAAGGTTAATTATATTTCCAATACAATTTAATTAATTATAAATACTGATGAAGTTCACCAATTAGAGAAGAAAGGACTATAGATAATACACATAGATCTATAAGATTCTCCTTTACCATCTTAGTTAGAATACAAACTCAAAAACTAATAAATATTTTAATAAATTAATAATAAAATGGTGTTTATTACTAGAAAAGATCTTTGATAACATTATGGAAATGTCTAAGATCTAATTGATAGAATTAAACACACAAATTGCAAATGTAAAACAAATAGAAGAAAAACACCATTGTTGAGACTAAAATCAAAATAGAGTAGAATTATAATAATATTCCATTCATAAATCATTGAAAATAGATTATATGAGAGGCATATTTATAGATACAATGGAGTCATAGAGCCAATATATTTGGTAATGTGAACACAAGACATTTACCAAATGATTTGTGTGCTCCATGTGTAATATGACAATATTGGTGGGTAAATTTCAAGGTTATCCTCACCGATAAATTTGAATAAAATTTTCACATGTGCATGTACACATTAATTAACTCATTATGACACCTACATGACCTCAATATTACACCTAAGCAAGCCAAATATATGTGTAGGAATAATTCATAATAATAAATACAAGAAAAATAATATCCTACACTAACAATATGTATGGCAAGTGAAATATTTCCTTAGTGTCTTTGAGAGACCTATCAATCAACTACCTTAGATCATTCATTAATCTATGTCTTTGTGTGAAACACTTATGTTTGAAGACTTTCATTTGAGAAGTGAAATTTGGTCTATGTCTTTATTCAGCCTTCTTAAGGCATATTAAACAAGTGAATGGTAGATTTTGGTGTATCACCTTAGTTAAATAGGTTTTCATTTTAGTTTACCTTCTTCTCTTTTATCTTTAAAGTTGGTAGTGTAGAGTAGAGATCCTAACTGATACATCAAGGGGAGCTAGCCCTTATAAGCTAGATATTCAATCCATCTATTATGACACTCATAGCTTAGGATTATCTCCATGTTACTTCAAATTATAAAGGCTTGAAACTACCTTCGCAAGGGTGCAAGTCTCATAGATAAAAACTAATTTTATTGAAACAAAGAGAAAATGACAAACTATAATATCTACAAATGTACATGTTATATTTGGGGTGTTTGCATGTATGTATAAAGGAATTTTAGTGATTCAAAAGTAGCCTAAAAATGGAGTGGAAATATATGATTTAAGAAAAGATAAATGAAAACGTGAATAAATAAACAAATGTAAATTTCATTTATGTTTCACATTCATAAAATAAAAAATAAGAATTACTATTAACCAAAAAATATTTTATATAAAATAAAGTTCAGAGATCAATGATATAAATCAATGAACATAAGAACATTCATTCACAATGATATGAGAGGGATAAAATATTAAAACAATCTTATTTTATTAACTCTTAATAAAAACACAAAGATTATTCTTTTCATACTTTGTTCTCTCCAAAACTATCTTCTCACAAAGTTACGAAATTAAAAAGTCCTTTGAAAGGCTTGCATGCCTTCTATTTATAACCAAGAGGGTATAACCCTTAAACCTTTAACCTAGTAAAGCATTTTTATAAAAATAGAATTAGTTTCACTTTTTAAGGTGAGATTTGACAATTTTTTTAAAAACACACATTACAACTCATTTAATAAAAAATTCTATGTCAAAATATAATTTTAGAACTGCAAAAGAGGACATGCCAAAATGTAGTTTTAGAAACTACAAATTAGGGATTCTCTTCTATTACTTGTTCACTACTACCCTTATCGCATATTACTAAAAATAATATTTTTATTTTCCTACTAGAGCCTCTTTTGATACTCATGCAATTTCTTCATTGTTTCTTTGACCTTGTCTTCATTTGGGCCATCTGAATGCATGTATCCAATTTCTCCTTCAACTTGTAGATCTATCATTCCATGAAAACAACTATAGAAGATTTTTAGATATTTATCAATTTTATTAAAAGTGTTTTTATTTTAAAATAAATTTTGAATTAATGAATAATTAAAATTAGATGCTAGACTAGATTCTTGTTCTATCAACTAATTAAACTCCTACTTGATTGTTTATACAAAGATCACTTTCCCATCATCATTAAGAAATGAGGAAGGGATATTTTTAATTACCTCTTAAATATCACATACAAAATCAACTAACAATAATTATGATTCCTTGAACTTTCCCAAGAATTCTTCCACCATTCAAATTCTAAACTTGGTCATGCCCAGGAACTTAGTTTGATCTCCTTGACATTATTAAACTATGAATCCTTCTATGAATAGGGCATCCACATAAAATCTATAAAAAGCATATAATTTTGGAAACAATTGTCTCAATTTATTAAGTTCCTCTTTGTATACATTCTCATTTTTTTAAGCTTAACATAATATTTTTCAATTAATGTGTAAACTAAAATGACCATAATTATTGATCTAATTCTCTAAAGGAACAATTTTTATAACCACTCCTTTGTAGATCTATCCATATTTCCCATATCCTCAGTTATCCTCATGGTCCTTGTGTCTAACATATAATCATAGGGTTATGCCTTCAAATTAGGTTGACTAGGTTTTAAACTAATGATGCTAGTTGTTCAACCTTATCCTTCAATTTATATTTAGTCACCTTGTCTTGATCGTAATTTTAAATCAATGTGTCAATTACCATTTGCACATTTTATTTTATCCCCTCATGAGTTTCCTTGACCTAATGTATTATTCAAACTTGGTAATCCCCAACTATAACCTCTTCTTTAGATTTTTTAGGATGAGGAAAAATAACTTCAACATACCTATCCCCTTTCTAATCTCTAATTATATGATAATTCATCTTGGGTCTCTTTAGGGCATAGGGATTTGGTATGATGAGAGTGATAAAATCAACCTCCTATGGTTGAATTACCTTTTTCCTTTTCTTAGCCACTTCATTTATCCATTTAATTACCTCTATATTAGGAGCCTCTTATAAAGGTCCTGAAGTAGTTTGAGTTTGAAACTCAACTAGATGTAGGAGAAATTGTTAGAGCTTGCTTTGATACTAATTTAACTTTTGATTTTCTTTATTTTATAGGATTAGGATCTTCTTCAGTTGACTTTTATAGTTGTGGCTTA
The DNA here is from genome assembly GCA_037957365.1 of Torreya grandis. Classification (NCBI taxonomy): domain Eukaryota; kingdom Viridiplantae; phylum Streptophyta; class Pinopsida; order Cupressales; family Taxaceae; genus Torreya; species Torreya grandis. Next base: position 218,653 of record JARHVA010001410.1, on the reverse strand, counting down.
GACTCTTTAACAAATTATAGAGGTGTGACTACATATTTTTATAAAACTTGAGGTAAGTTGGATATATTGATAGAAGATTGAGGAATTATCATTTTAGAAGAAAAATATACAAGAACCACCAAGGAAGGATCAACTATCATGAGTTACAAGGTGGTATTCTTGATCAATCCTTGAGAATGAACTAGATTCTTAGATGGATCACCTTGAACTATAGTACTCTGAGGATTCCTTTAACTCCAATTGACTTTCTAAGATTTATTTTTAAAGGTATTATTACTAGATCACTTTAGGGATATTCTACCTCTTTAATTATTACAATTTTGATTGTAGCACTAGTAGAAGCACTTATGAGAGCATTTCCCCCTTTGGTTTATTTATCTTGTTTAAGAGGTTCTATATCTTCTACTCTTAATGGGGATGAAATTCTAGTATTTTCAACATTAAATCATTTAACTTTAAACCATGAGATATTTATATTCATATTTATTGTGTTTGATCCTCTAAAGACATTTAATCTAACTTGATCCAATCTACATGAGGTAAAGGACTTTCTTTTATATTTTACTCAAATAAACTTGGATCTATAATTTCATTATCATCCTTAAAATCATTAGGGATATAGGATATATTATATTCAATCACCTATTCAAGAGTGAAACAAAAATAATCTATAAGTCTGAATTCTTTCTCATCATCACAATCTACCCAATAATCCTCATAGCAAGGGATGTGTCAATATGAAAAAGTAAAAGTATTCTCTATCATCCTTCTAGCATCAAATTTAGGACTATTGTGAAAAGGTTAAAGAGTGACATAATCCATTTATGCTTCAATAGCCTTTGTCATATGCAATGTTTCACATGTATATCTCTTAATGGTAATAGGAAAATGTGCTCCAAACTTATTCTTTGTAGTTAGAAATTTATGTGTTCCTTTGAGTTTCCATGCCAACTCCTATAGTGCCCACCTATCATCAACAAAATTTAATAACACGAATGGGGTAGTCTCACATAAATAAACCCTAGTATAATAAAAGGTGGGGAATTTAATGAACCATCCCCCCATCTTAAAATTTTTGTGGTGGAAGCAATGAAAAACTTGAGATTGTATGGTTATGCCTCAAACATTTGGATGATGTATTATAAAAATGTGTCATTAATTCTAAAATGTGATTTGAGGATAAAATACATAGATACATGAGGAATAAATCTAGACAACTGTGCTCAAACCACTATATATTCTTCTACATGCTATTGCATACCAAATATAAAGTCATATAGAATTTACTAGTTTGATGGAGTTCACATAGAATTTTATGGATGGAATCACTGTTCAACTTGACCCAATTAATTAATTTCTTATTTTCATGATTGATTTAAATATATCTATACATCTAATCTTGATAATATATGGCTATGGGGTTCCTAACCATCCTATTCAGGAGAGTGATAATATCATTGATCTCCATCATGAATTTTGAGTGAGCAAAAGTCTTGGTAATTTTGGTAGAAGAATCCCTAGGCTTAATTAGCTAATTATTATTTAATTATCTAGAATAGGAAGTTGAATTTGACTCCCAAAACTACGTATAAAAGTTTGGAGGTCAACAAATGACTTGTGATCAGGAATCCTAGACATATCTTCAATATGTTATAATCCCAGACACAAAACATATTCATCCTATGAATTTTTAACCTCTCTCTTTTTCCTTGTCATAATGACTCACTATATTAAATACCAACTTAGATAATTTAAATGATATTGGAAAATCATATGCCTATGGAATTTCACTCTCATATATTCTTTGTAATTAGTCTACTTTATGCTTTGCATTCACCCTATTCTAAAAATCTACCATGTCAATATGTCCTAGATTTGTATCTATAATATGATCCACCTTGGATTCTAGATTGATCTATAGAGTGACCCCATGGTGTTGATATTTCATTTCTTATATCTTCTTTAGAGTCTTTGACATATGAAATTTTGAAGTGAAAGATCAGAGAAAGGGAATTAAAGAAGGAAAAAAATAGAGAATTGTTGAGTAGGGGGAAAAGTATGATGGGGTGGAAGTAGGGAGGTGTATTATAAAATAAGAGTTTTATAAGTGCATGATAGGTGATGAAGTTTGATAGGGTATAAATAAGAGTATTTTGGGTAGGGTTATAGTTTGATAAGTGCATGATAGGTGGCTAAGTTTGACAGGGTGGAAATAAGAGGCTATTTAGTAGGGATTGGATCCTATGAGGTCCTTGGTAGGGATAAAATTCATATATGTTATTAATATGAATGAAGGAGATAATGATAATAGGTATAAAATTATAAAATCTTAGTTAAATGAAAAATAAAGACCCTGACTTGACCTCGGAAGAAAACACTCTTGGAATGCCAACTGGAAAGAATAAATAATGTGTAAAAACCCCATTACGCTAAGATAAAATAAAGTTTAATTAATAAAATAGGGTCTAAGACTCAATCCAAATAAAAATGAGGGACTCTAGGAAAAATTAAATGAAGTTGAGAAGCAATGGGGAAGAAATAACAAGTATCAGGGTAGTTAAACCCCTACATGCATAGGCATCAAACCTCATAAATGAGGGTCAATAAGACTTTGAGACCTACCTTATAGGTGTCAAATATTATTATCCTCTAAATTTTTCATTCTTCCAACTTAAATCCTTTCGATCACATTTCCCTAACTCTATTTTTTGACCTCTAACTCAACTTGCTTGTAGCTGAAATTTGGGAATAATACGTCAACTCCAAGCTTTGTCATCATTTTAAAAGGGGGATGAAAGGAAAGGAATCACATTTCACACAAAATGACATATTAAAGGGATTAAAACCTAGTATGTTATGTGCTAAAGCATACTTAAGTACTTTATTTCTTCTTTAGTTATATTGAAAGGGATTTTATTATCTATCTTGATGACTTAAAATGAATGTTTATAATTATGAATTCTAAAAATTAGACAATGTGTTCCCCGCATAGTATCCATTTGTTATGACCAACACATCCTTTTTCATAGAGGAAAATGGGACCCCTAAAATATTAAAATTTTGGCCCTTTATCAGACCCCATATAATCTCAAAATCTTAGGCACCTATTGTATCCTAATCTTTAAGATTTTATTTTAGTCATGACAAAGTCCATTTGCTTGTATTTGAGTATATTTTGCAAGTTATTTTTTAAAAATATAATCCTACTGTACTTTTGAATTAATTTTATACTTAATTATTTTTTAGATGCTAACTTATTTTCTCTTAGAAAATCTATGAGTGAAGTAGGTCCTGAAGTCTCAGTCTCGGAGTCAAACTAGTAGCCTCCTGGGGGATCTCTTTTGATAGGTAAGAAACATTTTGTTTGTAAAACAATTTTCAAATGACTTAGTATTTTGTAAGTTTTTTAGGTACCAAAGTTGTTATATCTGTTAAATTCTTGGGAAGATTAATCTAATCAGATATCACCACATGTACTCATACACCTAGAGTTATCAAAGCTTTCAGAGGTTAAAAAGGCCTGATCTAATTAGATTAACACATGTAATTGTGCATTCAAAGTTTTTAAAGATGTCAAAGTCTCGATAGGCTCAATAAAATTACATATAACCATGTGTACTCATACACCTAGAGTTTTCAAATTCCTAATAGGTTTGTTCCAATAAAAAACCACCATATATACTTGTACACCTTTCAAAGTTATTTAAGTATTGGGAGGCATAATATAATAAAAAATTACCACATACACTCATCCAATTGAATAACTATATAATTAGATAATCCCCACTCCATTAAACCCATAGCATCCCCCCTTCACATCATAATACACATGACACTTGGAGGACTTTGAATCCATCCCATGTGCCATAAGGGACAAAGCTATGTGTGTGCCCACCATAATTTTTGAATTTATTATCCCATTTGGGTAGTTAATGATTTTAAACCTAGAAAGGTCCCATTTATACCAACTAATCTAATGAATTCTGATTCTACATAAAATCAAATCTAAGTAAAAAAGAAAAATAACTATTCCAAAATAGGGCTATCAACTCATTTATTAATTTGCATACCATGAGCCACTATGCCATTACTATGGAAATCTACAAAATCCATATAAGGTCCCATCCAAAGTTGGACCACCATTATTTATTATATATGATTCAAATTATTTAGATCCCTCTACTTAGTTATTACTAAAGCTCAAAAATACATCTCTAAAAAATTCATGCATAATAGAAGAGTGACCTTCAGTAATGGTAACATCCACATATAATCCCAAGATAGAGTAGGAGTTCAAGGATACTATGTTCTTACTGGGAGTCACATGCTTCAAACACTATAATGAAATCTTCAAGATGATTGAATATATTCAAAGGTCTAGTAACGATGACTAGCTAGAGGAAGATGAGGTCAAGTTCACAAATGACATGATATCTCTTAGAGCCTTAGAATTGTATAAGGCTATGGATAATCCCAAATTATTTACCTATAATTATCTATTTGAAAATATATTATGGATATCAAAGTGCACCAATGATATCGTATCTTTCACCAAACAAGGGGATCCAAATTACATATATCTTTGGAGCCACTTTCAAAAACTATTATAACCTATGTGATTACAATATCCTATATGAAAAAGAATCCATAATTACATGGATAAATACCTAAAAAATCCATAAATATTGAGCGTATAACATCAATCACCAAGTTAATAAGGAGGATAAAAACTCCTACACTATCAAAACATCTAGATATGGAGTGTAGACGGGCATGTTGTTGATTAACCCCATATATGGGGAAAGTGAAATTGTGCATGTCAACAAATATTGGGTCCCCCTGATCAACATCATACTTGAAGGGAAGTAGGTCCTAAATCTTGGGGAAATCATCACTTTCAATATATCATAAGAAGTCCCTAGGGTTTGCATCAGAGGTAATTTATACATGATGTATTACCTAGTTCATTCCCCTTGTGCCACCCTTAACCTCAAATGCATTATGTTTCCCCCACGGAGAACTAAAGGTTCCCAAATCCATGTTTTATTTTGATATTATACATCCACCATTTTATAAACCACATCTAGGACATTTGTGATCACTTCTACCCTCTTATGCACCTAATAATCAATGAGAAGTCCATGACTAGGTTATCAAAGGTGATGAAAGCTTCCATCCTAACCATTGATGATTATTGTTAATATTAGGACCACATAGTCATTAGTGTAGAAGGAATATAATAACCCCATTTCAATATACCCTACATCATACTAAACTAGATATTAGAGTAGGATATCATTTACCAACTTATTAATGGCATATCTGGTTTCTAACTCAGTAGAAGAAAAGGTCTTATCATCACTCCCCATCATCATGGGGTGCCATCAGTATAAGAGATTCCTTGCCATCCAATCCATATAAATACATAAGGACTCATTTAATATCCCTAAGGATGAGGATAAGGAGTTAGATCCTTAGGTCCAAGTGAAGGCTTAGGTGAAATTCTATCAGGCTAGGCTAAATATAAATTATCATCATGAGAGCCACTTAGATGATGTCATACATTTCAACCCTAATAATGATTCTACGGTAATTTTAAATATATTAAATTTGTTTATTCATGTAGATTAAAACAAGTATAACTCAATCCCATATTAGAGGAGAAACACATATCCCCATTGCCTATCATGTAGGTCCCAACTATATACAATTAATATTTTCAAAATTTTATCACTTACTGATACTTTCTCTCTTATATCAACCTATCGAGTTTCAATCTCTTTGAGTACATGCCTAAAAGGGTGCATCAAAAAATGGGTGGGTATGACTTTAATGATTTGTAAAATATGTTTCTATCTATTTCATGATCATATCATTCCTAATATCAATCCAATTTCTTTAGAGTGTCTATCCATTTATGTCATATGATGTCTCTTTGAAATCTTGAGCCTTGAAATATGGCTAAGTCTAAACTCTAGTAGGACTCTCTAAAACCTAGAATTTTCATTATAAACCCTAGAGGTCTAAAATCAATCTAAAACATCATGAAAGTATATATATAAAATATAATTGAAAGTATAAGAAACTATATGTCCATATCTAAAGTTTAACTTATACTTAAATGTTTATTTTATTTATACAACTTATTTTAACACCTTTTTTTATCTTATCCTAATACATTGGCCATGGATGATACCATCATTATAATTTATCATCCTGGTAGATAAAATCTTATGGTAATACTTGGGTTGATGTAGTCTGAAAGTCATGGTGCATGCTTTGTAACTAAGTTGGCCCAAACCAACCTAGTTTGAAATTAAATAATAAATTTTGATCTATGTCAAGGTGGGTTGATATTGTTTTCAAAAATTATGGAAAGGGTTAGGATCATATATCACTCTAAATATAAGTCCCATTTTAATCTAATCAAGAGGAATATCCATTTCACACTATTATTGCTCATAATTCTACTTTAGTCTACATTTGAGAGAAGCTATTGCTTAGATCTTATCTTAAAGGGAAATAACTTGCCTTGTGGAGTCTTGGATGAAAATAAAATAAGTATTTTATCCTAGAGATGATTTCAACCATTGTGATCCTTAAAACTACAAAAAGATATTGAAATCACTATTGGTCAAGGGAGAGATTTAGGCTTGATAGGTTTTGTTCAAGGTAAGTGTTTTATAACCCTAACTTCTTTCATTTGATATGTATTGCATAATTAAAAACTTGAATGTATGTATAAGTTCTTGTTTTTATGTCATTTAACTTAAATTTATTGTGGTTATATGGTTATTCAAAAATTCCATTTGACACCCTAGGTAAATGTGTATACATGAATAACACATGCTAAACTATGCACTCGACTCTTAGAGGTTAGGCTAAGGCAACTAATGTAATCGATGGGATATGGATTAGGTTAGTTATTAAATGAAATGGGATTTGGAAAAAGTGATGGAAAGGGTTTATCATGATGGAACCAAAATACCTCATTAGTGTCGTGGTGCTCATTGAGAACTTCAAGCTATGTAGAAATAGAGCTTTAGGGTCCTTCAGTCTATAAGATTATGAAAAGGTGAATCTCTTGGTTAATGTTAAGATTGGGAAAATGAGGGAGATCAGGTTTAATGATTCATAATATTATATAAAATCTATTGAGTTGGCTATGCCTAGTCAATGCCATCCAAGTGTGAATGATATAAGAAGAGGCTAGACCTAAGGAAAATAATGAGGTGAGAATGGGAAACTAGGCCTAGATCAAATTATAATGACAACTTATATTCTAGGGGAAGATAATTATTGGTGGATTAAGAATTAATTATTGTTACTCTAAGGTGTTTAGAGAGTAAAAAATAAGGTGGGGGATTGAGGTGGAATTGAATACATATCTCTTAAGCTCGGTATTGATATCAGACTGTATGCCAACTATGGGACTGGGTGGTCTAACCCTAGGGAAAAGACCTTCTCTAACAAGACTAGGTGTTTTAAGAAGTGTCATCTAAGAGTTAATAGGAAATGTGTAAGTGTATGATCCTATTTGGATATATTATGTGAATACTTATGTTATTTAGAAGTGAGGTTTTCTTTTGGCTTGTGTGATTGGATAAGGCTTTTTACAATGTTTTTATTTGTTTTGTGAATGTATAATTAAAATGGAAACTAATTACTCCCTAAAATGAAAAAAAATAAAATTAGAGAGAAATAAGAAAATTAAAATTGAATAAGCAAACGCTTTCATTTATTTTCCAATTATTTTTCAATGCACACACACACACAAGGAGAGAGAGAGAGAGAGAGAGAGAGAGAGAGAGAGAGAGAGAGAGAGAGAGAGAGAGAGAGAGAGAGAGAGAGAGAGAGAGAGAGAGAGAGAGAGAGAGAGAGAGAGAGATGCAATTGCTGAATTTTAACTTTTCTAGATGCAAGCTATATGAAGTTATTTTCTAAAATTTTTGATTGATATGTGAATGAATATAATATTAAAATTGTGTTTTATTAAAATTCAAAAGATTCAAAAAAGTATCTAAGATCTAAACCAAAAATAATATGAGGTTTTTAAAGTCTTATTTCACCCAAACAAATCAAGAATATGTTTTAAATCTTTCTAGGTGTTGCAGACTAGCTATGAACACTATATTTGAAATGAAATGAATGATATAAGTTCTGATATATATATATAATTAAATTAATTAAATAATCATTATTAATTAATCTAAGTAATGAAAATTAGAATCATAATAAAACCATTTGTTTACCTAGGTTTGTCTTGGGTTTTGATACTCACTAGTTGCTTGTTTGAGAATAAAATAACTTGTTTCAAAAATGAAAAATAATTATTGAAATGATTGTAAATATATGATATAATACCTAACATTCATCTAGGGTTTATATTAAATATTATATTGTGATATAATATATTGAATGAATGCAAGTAAACTAAGAAAAATAATTACTATTTTTATGCAAGGATGAGAGAGAGAATAATTATTTTTCTTATCAAAACTTGTTTTTAAAAAAAATAAAGATTTAAGATAATAAAATAATGAATGATAATTTAATATAATATAATTAATAACATGTAAAAATAATATAATAACATCCAACCTGATCATGATGTAGACTAACTAAAAGTAAGATATTTTTGTACTATGGTCCTTAGTGTGCTAGCTCCTTTACTTAAGTGAAGATTTTTAGAACTATCTAAAAATGAGAATGAATAATTTAATATCATAAATAGGATGAGAAGAGGATAAATTTAACTCAAAATAAGGAATAACTGATTGTGGTTAGCTATAGACACCACTTGTAAAGATGTGGTTGCAAGAACAATGGCTATCCCTATCTATAAATGTGTAGTTGAACACAAAATCAATCAAAGCAAAAATATAAAGAAATTTTAATAGGATATGGATATAAAATATTAAAAAATATTAATCTCTAATGAAAAATTTTGAACCCAAAATCAATTCAAAATTGTCTTACTTGTAGAAGAGCAATTGCGCTTGCATGAAGGAGTTTAATTGAGTTAAATTGGGAGTTGAACTTAAGAGGGACTCAAAATGATTGCAGATGAAAGGAGTGAGATGGGATTGATTGGAGGTGAAATTAGGGTAAATAAATAATTATGATAAAAATCATGTAAATGTATTAAGGAATGAATCAAAAAAGATAAAATTCAAAGGTGGGATAATGGTGATGGAACTGCATCTATTTTTAGGGGTAGTTATATAACTGCCATTATTGGAGACAAAATCACCATTAAAAATTCTAAGACTACCCATATTTTAAAACATAACCACCATATTATTATATAACTTAAACATTTATTTACACAACCATCATCACAAACCTATGAAAAATGTGGCGGTTCTATGACTACATTGGGAAGTTTTGCCACCTTTTAAGGTAGTTCTATAAAAAATGAGAAATTTTTGAAAATAGGTTGAGGGAATCTATAAGGGAAAACAAAATGGGTTTTGAGGGACCTATAAGAGTGAGGGAATAAAAATAGGAGAGAGTGTTAGAGAGTTCCTATTTGAGCATTATTATAAGGTCACTAGATCATCATTAAACCTGTCATGTCAAGAATATCACATCATGAAAAAATTGGGTGCATACATATTGCCCCTTTAGGAAGATGAATTATCATGGATTGAAAAGGGTGTAGTATTGAGTAGTGGCATGTGGAATGAAAATAAGAAGTTATAAAAACTTACCTTCCTTACCTTGGTGGCATAGTGAAGCTAGTAGATGCTCCATGCAACCTATAAACAAAAGATGAGAATGAAGTGTATTGTGATAATAAAGCAAAAAATAGAATACATAGTCAAAATCATGGATAAAAATACATACCATACATGTGGGGAAGATCATACTACCTGAATCATCATGTCTGGGGATTGAATCTGATGCTAAGTAGCTAAGAACCTATAAAATCATAAAACATGTTATGAAAGATAGAAAACCATTAAAAGGTAAATTTTAAAACATGATTTATATAATTTAGAAATAATACAATTTGTAAATATGAAAACATATATTAAATTTGAAAATATGCTAAAATTTGAAAGTTATTAAACTAAAATGGTTAGTTTGGGGCTCAATATATTCAAAACTTGGCCAAAAACCAATTCATTTATGCCAATCACTTTTAGATATTTTTTAAGCTCTAGATTACTTATGGTCAATTTGAGTGAGAAATTAGTCAATGGGAAGAGGGTGATGAGAGGATGACAAATTTATTAGTGGGAGGAGTTGTGGGGTAGGATCATGTAAGTTTTATGGCCTTTTTCCTTTTGCCCCATTTTTGTAATTTATGATCAAATCTTACTAGAAATCTAACCAATTTAAAAATAATATTTTAAAATGTTTATGAGGAAGGGAAGGATAGGAAAATGTATAAATTTTAATGGTTAGGATATATTTTTGGGAATTTTTGGGGGTTTTAGAGGGTATGCGGCTAGTAGATGAAATTGCTACTTCAGGACAAAATCAATAGCCTTTATAGGCTGATGATTATGTAACCGCTATTGTCTATAGGGTAATAGTTGTGTAAATACCACCAAGGGTAATTATGTAATGGATTAGGGTGGTTACATAACCAAATATAGTGGTTTCATAACCATTTCCTAGGGTGGATACATAACTACCATAATGGTTATGTAACTACCACCTCTAAATAGGGGTGGTTCTGCTTATTAGAACTAGGATTTGAAACTTGTAATCATTTCTTATTTTGATAGATTGAGTTGGTATTTGAGTTAAATTAGGATATTTTACTTATTTTAGGGACCTTATATACATTCGATCAGAGCTTGGGAGTAGGAGTGGCTCCCTTGAGTCTTAGCACTTCTGATAATATATGAGCTAGTCATCCTTGATCGTGTTAGGATATTATAGATTTTATAAGAAAGGACTGTTTAGACCTATATCTAATTTATTTTTGGCATTTTTACCTATTGATACCTTTAATGAAATAAATTTGTGTTCCCTCAGCCCCAATGGGAGTGTAATATCACTCTTATTGACATCTATCAAATTAAAATCCTTCTCATAATTGGCTGGTTAATATCAATTTGAGCTATCAATAGTAGCCATGAGGGATAGAGTTGGGTAGAACATTTTAGAGATGCCAATATAAATGATGTGGGTGTGAATTATAGAGAAATGATTCCTCAAGTTAAGGGATCAATGATCCCCAACTTTTAGAAGTCTATTATTAGTATCCTTACCTCTTGGGTAGTGGGAGACAAGGGTACTAATAGGTTGTAATTTAATTGGTTGTTGGTTGTATGATGTATTTAAGATATGAGAACATGCTACTCCTAAGACTAAGAGTTACTAGATTAGACCTACAAGGAACTTTACTATATGGCTCATCTAAGGTCCCTTTTGATTAACCATATGATGGTTGTCATATTCTAGATATATGAGTGTATCATCCCTTATTAGATGGGAGTGCTGATTGGAGCACCTGAGGAAATTGGGGCCACTATATGGATGGATGTGGCACCATTCAATTATTTTCCCCAAATAATAGGGACTTTTACAATAACTAACTTGATTACCCTACCTTACTAATACATGGTTGGGTAATGGGTTGATGAGGGTGATTATCTTACAATAGCTCCTATGACCACTCAAGTTCAGGACATGCTCTCACAGGTTGAGGTACACTCTGTAGATAAGGTATTATAATAGTTCAAAATTCCCTATATAGGAAACCTTCCCATATATGGGGCCATCTACATGGGCATAAATTAGGTGAGAGATATGATAGTGGCATGATTGACATGGCACCCAATTATGAGAGCAGTGTCCATAACCCAATGAATTTTGTTGAGAATGGCATAAAGACCTCCCTTGTAGCTAGCTAGGGGAGGAGGAGGACATGGTGTAGAAGGACAACAATAGATGGGCCCACCACCACTGCCATCACCATAGTAGGGATCCACTTAGGAGGACCCCACACAATAATAAAATCCAAGAGGTGAAGACGATGAGGTTCCAAACTCCCATAGTATATGGAGCTAGAGGAGGACTTAGACATTGATGAGGAAGAGGTCACAAATGATGATTATAACCTTGAATGGTGTGAGAGGGACCCATGTATAGTGTTGATTTACATATTTCCATTTATAGTTTGTACTTCACTTTATAGTTTATCTATTCAATTTTTTTTACATATTTTATATTTTTATATCGATTAAATATAATGTTGATTTTGTATTTTATGATTACAGATACCATGAGTGGGTGGAGGAGTATAACTAGGGATACCCTGATTAACATTTTATAGATGATCACTAAATTGACTAGAGACCTCTTAATAGATCCTATATTCCCTATGGGTATTGTCTGGGATAAAAATGTCTTTTCCCTAGTGTACCATGAATACACCATGGTGACAACACTAAGGACATAGAAAAATACATTTTTGTCTAGGGTAAGGAGATTGGAGACCCTGATGGACATGAAGGTTGGTGGAGGAGGAGGCAAAGCCTCTAGTCATAGGATAGGGGGACAACATTATTGATAGGTGATAGTAGGGGCCACCATACTAGCCTTCATATTGGAGAGGGTGAGATGGCCTCTGAGGGAGGCACTAGTAGGAGACACCACCAAAGTGACATCCCCTGACACTCCTCTATATTAGGGCCTTCTCGTAAGAGGAACACAATCTATTGAGACTTATTATAAATGTTTTTTTATATACCATTATATATGTTGATTCTTTTTGAGATGCCTTGAGATACATTATCCCTTTATGGAGGTGTTGTATTGGATATCCATTTTTATAAACTTGTCAATTATATATATATATATATATATATATATATTTGATTATCTCAATGACTTTTCATTTATGTGTTATGATATTTTAATTTTAATGTTTTTATTTTTAGCTTATATACTCTTGATGACTAGGCATGTGATGACATACCATGTATCTCTATGTTCTTGATACAATGCTATGGGATGTGCTTATATATGTGGGAACAAAATGTATGCAAATGATGTAATTTTTGTAAAATGTATGAAATTGTTAATGCACTAATAATTTTTTTGTAGGTGATAACCCATCTATTTTTTTACACAACATATGACTTTCAATTTGCAACAAGGAATGAAAGGGATAATATAGTAAATGTGAAAGGATGAAAACCATAAATCAAAATTTTGAAGGAAAAGTGAGATGAACTAATACTTATTATTAAAGGGGAAAATGTACCTTTTAGACTTAAAAAAATCTAACTTAATTGGTTTCATCTAGAGACAACTAGCCCTAACATAATTGGTAAATGGGAAAAAGGTTACCCTCTTAAGAATAGGTGTGTAGGCAAGATTTTTGAAGAACCTTCTATTTAGACACTTTTTGATTTGATATTACTTATGCATTTGGATTTTATCTTTTATTTTTGACCCCATACACTTAGCCTCATGTGACTAGAAAGACACATAGGCTCATCACTGAAGGATATATGTAGGTGAGTACGGGCACGTCTACCTAGTGCTAACCCCATGAAACCAATAAGATGTGAGGGTTCAACACCAAATATTAGTATTTGAGAAGTGTGAAATATGACTCTTATTTTCTCATGAGATTTTGATTTTCATAAGAGTGTCTAATTTTAAAAAAAAAAATTCAAGGCCTTTACCTCCAAATCTTGACCCCATGCAACCATTAAAATGCAAGGGCTCACCAATAAAGACCAAGGTAGGTGAGAAAAATTAATTTTTTTTATCAAACTAATGTTTTGATTTAGAGGGAACCATAAGAGGAAAATATACCATGGAAAATATTTTAGACTAGATTGTGGGCTAGCATTTTCTAAGTTAGGCAATAAGATGTAGGGAAAATAGATGTACTTTGATCATAAGAAGTAAGGCAAGAACCAATGTAATGCTTATTTTGAGAATGTTTTCCATGGGGCAGTATGGTAGTGTGAGATTGAAATGATATGATATGATGCACTTTAAAATTTTAATGATATTAAAATTAATGGCCAAATAATCATCACAACACACATTTGATATGCAGATGAACATACAAATTATGAAAATTCAATGTAAATGAGAGAAATGTGATATGAAAGTATTAGATATAGAAAAATTTTAGGTGAAAATAGTTCACGAACTCACTGAAGTCATTGCCCTCTAGATTTCATAATAGATAGGCTCTATTTTTGAAGTCTTCAGTCATTAGGTAAGGGCCTAACCAATTATGCCTAAATTTTTTATTTATATTGAATTCATGATTATAAAGTATAAGCATTAAAGATGAAAAATAATTATCAAAGTATCAAAACATCATATAGAATGAAGATAGGAAGAACTCCCCCATAAGTCTAAATATAATAATCAATAATGCAATATAAAAACTAGCCCCATATAGGCAGCTTAACAAGCAAAAAAGAATCAACACACATATCCCACCACCCATACCAAAGGTGGCCCCAAATACTATCAACTTATAAACTTATCTTTAGGTACCCTAAAAGAAGCAGTGTAATCCATTTAAATGTCATCATATGAATCCAAACACACATGTCCCTCAGTAGAGATCATCTTTGATCCTCCCAACTATTCTAATCCAACAGTTGATGGCAGAGTGTATCAGTCTACCTTGTTTAATATGGATTTCATGTTATTTGGCCTGATATATTCGATCACCTCATCCACTTCATTGAAACCACTCATTTCAATGAGATTCTATAATTTCATATCAAATACATTAACATTATCTTCTATTAATTTCCATACCCCACTTTGATCATTAGAAACCTATACCATGGAGGGAATATTTGAGGGGGGTGAAGGGTTTATAGAGCATCCTTATCAGTCAAGAAAAGAGAAATATCGAGGTCAAGAGGATTAATAGATTCCTCAAATTATTTAATCACACTACTATTAAAACCATCATTCTAAACATCCCTCATCATATCATTGTTGGCCATCAACCAACCATTTATACCATTCTTGTCAGATTCTAAAGAGTTAACCCATTCCTAAACTAGGTTATTTTCATAATCAAAGTAGGACTCCTTGATGTAACCCTATTCATTCTCAAAAAAAATCACATCTATAGCTAATCCATGGAAAACTCCCTAATCTGAGTGTAGACTCAACTTTGGATAACTACTCAAATCAATTAGGTACTCTAATGTGATATTAAGCATTCCAGACCTTAGGAACTATTCCATATTTACTTATGGCACATTAAATTAGATAAATATATACAAAGAAACATTATGAAAGATGAATTTAATAGTGAAGTTAGTAAACACCCTAGCCTTGGATTGAAAAACCTCTAAGTTACTTTGCTTCCATAAAAACCACAAAATCTTAGTTGAGAAAACAAGCCAAAACTTATGAAAAAAAGGGTGGACTTTTCTTTTAATACAAATATACCCAAAAGTAATATTCAGCCATCTAATCTCACAATAAAAAACAATAATCCAAAAATTGAGACAACATTTCTAAATATTAGAAGCATAAGGACAAGAGAAGAAAATATGTTTAAGAGTTTCAACATCACTATAAAGGGAACAAAAAGGCTGCTCAAAACCACTTTTAACCAAAATAGAACCAATAACTAGTTTATTGTATATCAAAAGCCAACAAAAATAGGACTTTTTAGGTTCAATACAAAAAGCCCAGATAACATCAAACCTAAAGGACCAGGAATGAAAGGGATCACATATATTATAAATAAGATTAATGGTAAGATATGAGACTCTGGAAAAAGAGAGTTTAATGTATAACATATGAGTATATAAGTCAAATAGGGGAGGACCCTTCAACCACTTAACACATTCCTAGAATTTATCGTCCTCATCCATAAAGGGGAGATTATTATTCCCTTATAGTGCTTTTTGAAGAAGAGTATAAGTTCTACATTGAGTGACTGGGATTTGAAATCTGAATCTAATTTCTAACTAGGTGGCCCAACCATTATATGAGAAAAGATCTTTGAAAACCCTTAAACCTTTAGTGAACCAGTCAAAGGTAGAACATCCCCTAGTGAGTGAAACAAACCTTTTGTTGATACCGAGATTTCACCAGATGGATTCGTAGCCCTGGTAGCATGCCTCAAACTATTTTAATATATGTTTACTAGTGATAAAAGGTTTAAAAAATTCCCAAATAGACCAAATAAAATAAAAAATTAGTGACCTAACTAATTTAATAGAAAAGGGACCCATAAGAAGATCTAAAATATTGAGCCCTTTCTAGTTTGGATTACCTCTAAGACAACCATGCAGGATAATATTTTTGACTAAGATTTTTTAGCACTCATCTTTTGAATGATCTAATTATCCATTTAACCATGAGGGTGATGTCCTATATCCTTAGATCCTTTAGGCCAAGCCTCCCAATATTTTTGGTCTTCAAACAAAATTACAAGGAAATAGCATATCTTTTCCTCCCTCCTTTGCCATCAGACCATAGAAAATCCCTTATAATTCTATGTAATAAATTTATCTAAGTCTTACTAAAAATCCAACAAGAAGAAAAATATATACTATATGAGGAAATTTTTTTTTGGCAGACTGAGATCCTTCTAGGTAAAGAAAGCAAGTGTCCCTGCCATTTTTCAATTTTATTATTAATTTTGACAAATATCCACTCCCACATGAGCTTGAATGAAGGGGTAAGTGCAAAAGGAAAACGCAAATATCTAACCAATTCATCTGGCCCTTTCCATACCTAGCCAAACTATGTAAGATAATAAGGAGGGGTGTCTTACCACCCTAAAATACAAGATTTATGAATAGATACCTTAGATCTAGAAGTAGAACAATATATATCTATCCTTGTGGCAACCTGATTTAAGTTGATTTGGTTTGATTTGACAAATAGAGTAATGTCTATAATCACTCTAGAGTGCACCCTAATTGAAGATGTGTAAAGAACACACTCACTCCAATTGACATAACTATAACTTCTCAGAGTGTGGGTGACTCTGTACTGAGAAGAACCTCCATAAAAGTCTTATCCCCTTAAGATTTATCTATTAAAACTGATCACTATTATTTTTAGATGAAAAGGGGAAGGGTAAACTAAAAGGAAATTATATCTAATGGGGTGATGCACCTAAAATGTTTAAATCCTATGGAAGCTATTGAAACTAATGCACACATATAAACCAATAAAATTACTATATTGACCTTAAGCATAAATATTTTAGATGAAGGATTGAAATAATTTTGGATTATAAGATTCCTTTTAACCTCTTCAAATGACCTATAGAAGGTGAGATAAAAAATAATAGGTGAGGAAGGGACTTACCAAAAGGAGATATAATCCCACTTATATGCTGATACACAATAAAGTACACACTATTCTATATCAAAACTCATGAAAAATAAAAATATCCTTTATTGATGTATGATCCAAATACAATTTCTTCTTCAGCTTCAGGAAAAATAAAACAAATGGCTTCCAAAAGCCAATATATATGTCTAAAATCTAACCTAAGCCAATGTGGAATTGAAAAGGGAGAAGGGTTAGTCTTGGTTGAATAAATCAAGACTAACTCATTTTAAAATATTAAAATCAATATTCAAAAATCTTCAAACTCCACAAAATTTTCATGATCTTTTAAAGTTGGTGTAGGAATAAGATGGTAGGGCCCATTTGATAAGTCAAATCCTCCTCATGCATGATGTTATGCCAATATTAAAAAAGGAAATCCACTTAAATATGATTTATAAGTGTTTGAAAGGCTTGGATGAAATGTTAACCAAGAATATATTCATGACTTGTCAACTAGTAACCAAAGTGCAAGACTAGTCAACTCCACATAGCCTTCACTTGCATGAAAATAGACCTTAAAGAATGAAAAGTGAATGAATATATTCATGGAATAGAAGATATGAAGCATACAATATAAATTTAACTCTTTGATGAAAATCTTGGGTTCCTATACAAAATATATGAAAATTTACCATGTAAATGAAATTTGCTTGTGGGGATTTGACTACATTTTGGGTTACCTACCCTCTTAGTAATTATTCATAAATCACAAACCCTTAATTGATATCAATTATTAATTAATTATAATTAAATATGGGTCCTCAAAACATACTAAGAGTGCTTATCCAAACTCCAAACGTTGTGAACAATACAAGCATCTGAATAGGAGGCATAAAAGGGTGCCTAGAACTACAAAAAGTGAAAAACTTCACCAAAATGAAAATAGCTTCTTCATATGTTAAAAAATAATTAAAAAATAATCATATTACCTTTAACATGCTGTGAAAACATTCTAAAAGTCCTTTTTTCTTGAAAAGTCCAAAAATGCCTTTTTGGCCTATGTGCCTATTTACTTACAAAAGCCTGAATGAGCATGGTTTGCATAAAATTTGGAGTTTTTACACTATTTATATGTCTTATTATGATGTAAAAAGATTATATAATTCTTTTAAATCCTTTACTTTGGCTTAGAATCTTCTGTATTACTTTGGAACACTACCTGCTCCAATGGTGACCTCAAATAAATAGGCTGAGGTCTGAGACAAAATAGAGAATATGTAAACACATAAAATGGAAATAAAAATTTATCATAAGGTTATAAAACTCATTATTACCTTGTTTACTAAATTTCAAGTCCTAATTCCACTTGTAGCTCCTAGAATCCTTAATTTCCTCTCAATTTTGACCTCTGTGCATGGACTGTTTGCATTTTTGACTGAGTTTTGGAGGTGTTTTCATGGTTTTTTGAGGTATTTAAGGTAAATATTATCTTAATTTATCACAATATACCATTTTATAAGTTTGAAAATAGCCTCTACCCTTGTTTCAAGCATGCTTAGACCTCCAAATAAGGTAATCTAGGCCTTACACAGTCAATTTACGTACACTTATGCATGGTTTGAATATTTTTGGGAATGTTTATCCTTCATTATATAGTTATATCATGATAAATTTTCTTTAAAATATTACCAATACTACTCCCCTAGATGTTTAATCTTTAGCTTGAATGGTCTTGACTTTACCCTTCCAACAAAAACTCATCAAGAGCTATGGATCATGGTAAAGTGAAATCATCAAAGTGGAGATAAATTAGGTGTATAAATTAAATTATTTGTTTTTAATTATCTCACCATATTTTATCTGATGAGAAATCTGTTATAACACTTAGCACTCTCATTTCATGTCACTTCTTGATTGATAACTTACCTTAGACTCCAAACCCTGCTCTATTCCATATACCTGATTGTATTTATCATCCTTGTGTCATGAAAAAATAGTAATTTGGTCCTCTTGAAATGTATTTAAAATTTCATGATCATCTGGTCATGCATGAGGGTGTATTCATATGCTCATTCTATCTTGAGTGAATCTTGAAGCTCATTTTACCATGATTGTGAGGATAATTTTGTGGTTTAGCATGGTTGTAGCTTACTATAGCACAATAAACTACCTATAATGTCCTTGAGTATCATCTCATACATATGAATAAGATTAAAACCTCACCATTTTCCCATAATCATGATGAATTATGAAACCCTTATAGACCCTACTTTAAAACCCTTATAGATGTCATGCCTACAAGCTTATTTTTTCCCAAGCATAATTGTAGGCTCCATTACTTCTAGGATTGTAGGTGATCATGCTTGATTTAGTACTTACAAACCTTAAAGCTTTATATGATACTTTTCCCTTAAAAAATTCATGAGAAAGATAATATTAATGCCCATTTTGTGTCTTGATGCTTGATATAGTCTCCATTTAAGACCACTGGGAACATCCTAAGACTAACAAGTAGCCTTCATGCTTATGCCTACTATATAATCTTGTGATAGTGACTATAGGGTAACATTTGTATCTTTATAAGCCACTTTGAGATTTGAATAAAATTTTATTTTACCCCTTAAGACTTTGTAAAGATCAATTAGTCTTAAAATTAAGGAAGAGTCCCTAACCAAATAAGAAAGCTTTTCTCACAAGCACTAGGCTTCTTCATGAAGCACAAACTTGTAGGTGTTTCTTACTACCTATAGGTCTTTATTAGGGACTCAGATTCATCATGAAAACCCTTTATCTCTTTCCAATAAATCTTATAGAATCAAAATCCTTTGCTCTTTATAAATAAATTTCTTGCATACATTACTAATACCTCATCAACTTTCTTTTGCCACATACTTTTCATTAAGTATTGACTATGTTTTTCCACTTAATGGCCCCTGTACGGACTAATACAAGGAGAATTTAGGATTGGATAGTGTGAGCATGATAATAGGTCACTTGAGTCTTTATGTCTTTTTTTTTAAATCGCACGTCACTTATCTCTTGCCCTAGTATCTCAACCACTTTATTAAGTTTCCTAGGTCATAACCCTACTTGGCTGAAGGTTACCATAGGATACCTATAGGTTGCCTTTTCTATTTCAATAGTTCAATTTTAGGCCTTTAACAAGACCTTAAATGTTTTTTATCCTCTTCTTTTAATGATAACCACTTTTAATCTAAAACCTTGTTGAAGTGGCTAGAAACCCTTGAGTATGACCACTTTCTTGACTGTACCCTAGCCTTTAAAAGTAGCTATAGATGATTGTCCGTACAGTGATGTAGGTGTATTAGAGTCCTTTATACCTTATTTCATGTATCAAGAATTCTTCCCCTTGATATTAATTGATACCACATATCACACTATCCACTCATGCATATAGGTAGTCAAAACTTTGCAAACTTTTGAAAGTATATAGGGAAAAAAACCTAACTATTATAGCCCTTAGAATGGACCTATAGGGTCTTTCAAAATATTTATAGGTCCACATATCCTAAGAGTCTTATTGAATATGACATCAATAGTATCATATTGACAAAAGGAATTCTTCATTATTGTTCTTAATGAAAGTCATTGCATTATAAAGAGACCCCCACTATCACTTTGGTTTGATGTATACTATGAGCTCATTATATGAATTGGGAACAACAAAGTGTTTTAAAATTTCATTTTGTATGAATATGACCCCTGATCTTACTTCTCACATGCTTGGTCAGAATACTTGTATACCTTACTACAATCATGAATGAAAAGATTCAAATATTGATACCCTTGAGACATATATAACTTCATTTGATCTCCCTGGCTATATACATCTATTTTAGGTATCCATTTACGATTGTGTTGATGCCTGATAGGTGATATCATATTTTCCCTTTGAGATTTATGGTGATCTCCACCTTATTTAATTTTTATTATAATTATTTCTTGACATAATAGACATTTAAGAAGGTCCTCTCTCACCTTGACTCCTCATAACATCCATATGACCACACTTGGTTATGTAGCCTACTGTAGGAGTGCTTCCTTGACTGCAAATGGTACTTTGTACTACCTATATGTTATTTTCATGTTCATGGTGCTCTTATGATTCCTTTTTTTACTTTATGGTGATAACATGGAATGGAGGTAGGGGTTGAATGTGAAAGGAGTGGAAATATGATGAATAAAACATGATGGAAGGTGGAATAAAGAGGCCAAACATAGTGATATGGTTGTGTATGACAGTGAGGTGGAGTGAATGGGATGGAGGTGGGAAAGAAGCATGGAAGAGTATGAGAAGACCAAAAAATGATTCAAATGAAAACATGGGCACTAAATCATCACTCCACCTAAATTTGGAGACCATTAGGGGAATGCAAGAGATTGAATTTGAAATGTGGTTTTCTCCAAAAACCTTAAAATTTGCAAAAATTCCTGAAAGAATGCTAAACTGGTTCCTTTTGAGACACTTGAAATCATGGAGGTGAATTATTAGCAATGAAACTTGAATAATACCTAAGATTTATGCATGGAAAACATAAAAAACTTGATGTAAACCTTGTAAAACACAATTTTTTGAAAATTTGAGTCTAACTTCTCCCATGACTGTATAATTCTTCCTTGTAAGCTTTCCAATACTGTAGATTGATTGGATAAGTTTAATACCTATATTTAACCCTTAATTATATTAATTAAAGCTTTATAATTACATGTAAAGGTAGATAATGTCTGCAAGATTATGGATCAAGTTGAATTTCTTTGAAACTTTACCTAGGTGAGGAGAAAATGGAGAAAAATAGTTGCCTTTTTGTTACAAGGTAGCAAAACTTGACCTGTCTTCAACTAAATGGTTAATGAAACTAGAGAATATAATTAAGAAACCACTTAGACCATAAATAATTCCTCTGAGTCTACTTTATTCACCCAAAAATTAAGAGTTGTACCCTCCTCCAGTAGATCGTACCATAAAAAAACCTATAGGCAGGTCTATTTGTGCCAACTGAGAAAATAATAGAAGAAGGCTAGTTTAGGGACTATATTTACATGAAAAGCATTGAAAGTCCTGATTAATCTTGGTAATAACTTGAAAATAGTAAAACCTACCTTGGATGTGTGGATTCTATATGAGTTCCATAACATTACTTGCAAAATGGGAGAAAATAAGCTATTTTTTGCCTTTTAAAGAAATATTTTCACTTCCACCACTTGGAATGGAATATTGGAGAATAATTACTTTATTTTCATGAAAATTTATAATTTTTAAAACCTTTTTCATGTTTAAATTTGGAAAATGGCACATGTGAGGTGGAAAAGGCCCTTTTTTGGCTAATTATCATATCAAATGACCTTTTTAAAGTTTGAAACTTTAGACTTAAGATATTTTCACCTTTTTGAACCTATTAAAAGATATTTTGAGATAATTAAATGAATTTTAAACCATTTTTGATGATTTTTACCCTTTTTCTTGACATTTTGACCAAAATTTGCATTTTTAAAGCATAATTGATCGGTTTGACCAACTACAAAGGGGTAAGGATTGGATTTTTGAAAGTTTAAAATGATAAGGGTATTAATTTGACCTTTATAGGACAAATTAATAACAATTTTGGTGACTTTTAGGGATTAACTAGGCTACTAGTCAAAAGAACTCAGAAACTCTGACAAGGATAAACTAGGATTGAAACTGGGAAAACTTGTAGACCAAGACATAATAGGAGAAACTAACACAAAAAACAAACATGAGCACATGTTCACTTATAGGAATTTACAATAATAAAATGTAAAGGAAAAAAAAAACTATTGAAAGCATGTGTAAAAAAGTACTTAGAGGAATGAAACTATGACTATGTACAAAGGAGTGACTTTCCTAATAGCAATATTTAAGAAACTTCCCATTCACAAGAATGGGAGGCTCTTCTCCACTAAATATATATATATATATATATATAAAATAAATTTTATTCTTGTAATTAATTATACTATAAGGTCCATTCCAAAGGCTATCAAATTTAGAGTTATTACCTAGCTTTGCATGCTCTTCATCCCATTTGAATACTATGTCTCCTTGTTGAAATGTTTTTGATGAAGCTCTCTTATCAAATGTCTTATTGACTAGTTGTTGATTTGAGAAAATTTTATGAATATAATCATATATTATCTCCTCTAATTATCTTAGTTCATTCATCCTAACCTCCATTACATCACTTTCCAGAAGCTCTAGTTGGTGTGTAAGTTCCAAAACTAGAAGCTCCAATGAGATAGGCAACCTTTCTTCTCTTTCATAAACTAAGAGATAAGGTGAATTACCAATGTAATTTTTAGGGGTGATCCTATCATACCATAAATAATTATTCAACTTTGTATGCCAAGATCTCTGATTATCTTTCATTGTTCTTTTGATGATCTAAATTAGGCTCTTGTTAGTGGACTTAGCTAGTCCATTACCTTGTGGATAGTAATTTGATAAATATTTAAAATAAATACCATGTTCAACATACCATTCACATATATTTGTATTTCTTAATTCTAAATCATTATCTGATATTATAGTAGAAGCTAATCTAAAACAAGTGACTAGGCTCTCATAGAATTCAAGCACAGATTTCTCATTTTCCTCCTTCAAAGGCAATGCTTCCACCCACTTGGTGAAATAATATGTAGCTATCAAGAACCATTTATGAATATCACTAGATTGAGGATGAATCATTCCAATTAATTATAAACCCCATTACATGAAAGGCTGCTCAACCTAAATTGGCTTTAGTGGCATAACAACTAGTCTCTGTTTCCCTACAAATATTACACACTTTATACATTTCCTAACCTATACATGTGTATCTATAAATAAATTGGGAAAAAAATAACTGGATATAATTATTTTTTTAGCTATGGTCTTGGTTGAAAAATGATCTCTAGAAGGACTATCATGAAATTGCTCAAAAAGTTTGTCAAATTGACTAGTTTCAACACACCTTAAAAGAATACCTCCAATGTTTTTTTTGAAAAGCAATCCATCAATAAGAATTTATGGTACTTATTGTATCCTAAATTTTCTTATTTTTTATGCATTCAAACCCCTTTGACACTCTCCATTTTGAATAAATATAGCAATGTTGTGTGTCCATCTTGTAGGAGGTGTATTTTTAGCTTCATGCTGAGTGTCCTAAATTATCAAAATTGTCTATTTTTATTATTTAAAATATTATAAAAGATGTTATCATAATAATTTAACTTAAACCAACTTTATAACCTTGAATTAAATGTCATATTCCATTTATTTAGTGACCCATCCATCTCTCTTTTCACTCAAGTCTTTGTTGAGAATGAAATTCTTTACACTTGGATGAGCTACCATTAGTATAATCATAATATTTGAAACCAAATGTCTAAATTTATTCAAATCTCTTATAATATCAAGAACATGTTTTTATAAAAAATAATACATCTCTTCATAACCCTCTAAATCTTGACTAAAGAAAGAAATGGGTTGTTCCAAACCTTCATCATTCTATTGCATAAGCATGGCTGAAATTGTACTAGAAGTAGATAAAGCATACAAGAGGAAATCCTTAATGAAGCCTATATTGAGAAAATTAGGAGATTTAATAATTACTTTATAGCTTTAAAAATCCTTTTATCTTCTTTACTCCAAGTGAACTCTTGATGTTTCTTTAGCATTTGAGTAAGTGGCTTTACTAGTTCTGTAAAACTAGGAATGAATCTTTTGATAAAGTTTATCTTACCCAAGAAGCTCTACAATCCTTTATTGTGTTTAGGAATTGATAGAGTAAGGATTTCCTCTATCCTATATAGATCAATGGAAATACTAGCTTTAAACACCACATGCCCAATAAGTCTCCTTTCATGCATTAAAAAAATGCATTTCTTTGGATTCAATGAGACTCTAAATTGTCTACATCTATCAAAAACAATTTTCAAGTGTGTTAGATGATCATTAAGATTATCTGGAATTACTATAATATCATCAAGATAGACTAAAACCATTTCTATCAAAATACCATGGAAAGCAACATCCATTTCCCTTTAGAAGGTAGCTCCAACATTGGAGAGTCCAAAAGGCATCTTCTTGTAAGCAAAATTACCCCATTCGGTGGTGAAAGAGATTTTATGCTAGTCTTGCTATTTCAAAAATGTATAGTTATATCTTGAGTAACCATCTAGTAAAGAGAAGCTATATGAACTTGACACTCTCTGCAAGATTCAATCCATGGAAGGAAGTGGATAGTGATCTTTTAGTGATACTCTGTTTAGATCTATGAAATCTACACATAATCTTATCTCTCCATTCTTCTTTATTACTAGAACAAAATATACTACCCATGCTGAATGATTTATATGAAAAATAATACTTGATTTAATCAGATTTTTAAGATCCTTCCTCATGAGAATTTTAACCTTGGGATTGATAGGCCTTTGCTTGTCTTACTGGTTTTGCATCCTGATCAAGCTCAATAGTATGCTGTGCCAATCTGAGGTCAAAACATTTCAAATCATGGTATTCCTAAGTAAATACATCCATGAATTATTTACATAATTAAATGAAAGCTACTCTCTCAGAATCAATATTAACTTTACCTGGCTTGAGTTACTTACCTTTAGCTATGCTAATTGGCTCATAATGCTATTTCTTGGAAGAAATGCTCACCTTGTCTTTCCTTAGATGACCATATTCATTTAAAATTATTTTTAAAGTCACCAAACATTTTGGTATCTTGTTTTATTTCAATTTCACAATCTAATTTTCATATTAATCTTGTAATTTATCATGATTTCTTTAGCAAAACTCTACCTCATTTTGTAAGAAATATGCTATCTACTTATTAGAATAAAAAACTTACCAACTTACATCATTATTTGGGACTAAATTCCTGAATACAACCTTGATTTGGGTCTAATTTTTATTGTCCTTAATCTGATCTAGAATATCATACTGTGCTCCTGTGGCAGCAAGTCTATCAACATGTTAATTTGCTCCTCTAAGAATGAAGCAAATGTCAAATGCAAGGAAATCTTCCATGATATCACAAAATATATGTTTTTATGATTTAAAAATAGGATTCTTTTCTAAAATTAAACCTCTAGCTTCTTGGACTACTAATTCACTATCACCTTTCACCTGCAAGAGCTTAATATCCCTCTTTCTATCCCACTAGAGACCATAAATAAGAGCTTCATATTATGTAGTAATGGAATTACAACTAAAATGAAATCTAATAGAAAAAATAATAACTTTAATTTTGTGGTGAAACTATAATAGCACCAACCCCACTTCCATTATTTGTTTTGAATCCATCAAAGAATAGATTCCAAACTCTTTGATCGTGTATTGAGGTAGTGAGACTAGGCAATAAATCACCCTCTTCATGCATATAGTAGACTCCAAAACCAACATCTTCAATAATTTTATAGGGGTCATGTCCATGATTTTTAGTAGCCTAATAATCTAGGAGAATATCTGGTATACCCTCATGAGGCTTAGAAGGCTCTTGCTCAATGATGTTACTATCTTATTCTAAAATAATGCAATTCACATTTGACATATTTGGCATATATGTCTCAAGATGAAATCTGGAAATAGGCTTAGATTTAATAGTTACTTTAGTTCCATACCTAGCTCTAAAAACCATGTATGACCAATCTTAAGAAAGGTAACCTCCTATTTTGGTAGTGAAATATCTAGATAGGCATAGTGTAAAATATGGAGATAGATAATTAACAACAACATCCTATAAAATGGTGAAATTTGGATAAACAACAAGTATGATTTTTAGATCTTTCAACACACCTAAAATCTTGGTAGGAGACCCATCTAATTGAAAGACACATTTATCATGGGGTTCATACTACAATCCTAACTTATTAGCTATTAATTTGGGCATGACAAAATTACTAGCCCTATTATCAATCATATAGTTGTGAACAAGATAATATCCAATGATAAAATAAACATAAAATGGAGGAGGATTAGTCACCTTAATAGGTTGAGACTCAATAAATGGATTAGAATTAGTTAGGACAACACTTACTCTTTTTTTTTAGTTGGTCTCTTAGAGATATTGAGATTTGAAAGATCCTCTTGTAAATACTCCTTTTGTCCTAAGATTAGTAGAGTATCCCACATTGAAATTGATATTGAAGTCTTCTTCATAGGATCCACAATAATGAATGGAGTAGTCGCTGCCCTTGACTATATTTTAGGAGTAGAAGGAGATCCCAAATGTTGTGTGAATTGAGGTAATGTAAGGACCTTTCACATTATTATCTTTTGGATCTTGAGCTTGCTAATTGGAACTTTTTTTAGGCAGCTCATGTGTAGTTATTTTTTATTGTGGATGAGAAGAAGAAGCGACTACCCTATCAAGGCCTGAACCTTCACCAATTGCTCTTTTCTTGGATCTAATATGAGCTACAACTGAATTATCAATATTAGGTAAATATTTACTTTGATTTCTAGACAAGTGCTCAAAATAATTCTCACATTCTTATAAGTTTATAAATGTAGTTTCAATAGGTGCCTTACCACTTCCTTCTCCCTATTGATTTGGCACTTATGCTTTAGTGAATGAAGGAATGTCTCCATAAGAAATATAATATTACTTATTGTGAGAAGGTGACTATTTTTCAAATGAATAAATAACTAAACTTTGTTGTATAAAAGATTGATGAGAACTCTCATCAGTTGGAGCCATTACCATGTTATTTTCTTGATCCCATTGATTATTCCATTGTCCTTCTTGAGAATAATTGATCTAAGTTGGAAAAATAGCTCTATAATTTATTGAAGAATTAGGATTATACTACCTTGATTTAGAAATTTTCCATTATCCTTGTTTATTGGATTGATAGGATGGACTATTGGACTAATAATTCTAATTAGTATTTTGATATGGCCTATATGGTGGAGCTTGTTGCATTTCCATTACAATCAACTTAGTTTGATCCTTAAAAAAGACTCTCTATCTTCCCTAATATATCAATTTTATCACCTTCTATTTGATGGAACTTTTATGACTCTAAATTTAGAGCAATAGTTGGAGCAGGAGGATGGATCTATGGAAAAAGAGGCATTAGTGGCCTTGGAGATAACTTGTCTACTTGTATAAGGAAATTTTTAGACTTAATTACTACTTCAAAAGATTTATTTAGAGTGTTTCCTCCCATAGAATGGATCATGATAGATAATTATTAATTAAGAGCCTTCAGATAGTACAAAAAAGTATAGCTGGGTGTAGGCTTGATCACTACAAAATTTTTGTCCCAAGTCTTTTAGAATCTGTAGTTGAAATCCTTCATGAATTCATGATTGAATCTCTTAATTGTTATAAGCTTATCCACAAGTGAAAGATGATCACTTTTTTCTTTAAAATGTTTGCATATAATTTCTTTAAATTCATCCCAGTTGTTGATTGATGCAGGAGCTAAACCTTTGTACCATTGAAGTGCTTTCCCTTTGAAATAAGTTTCCAAAAACCTCATTTCTACATTTTATTATGTTACATGATGCACTGAACAAAGATTAGAAATATATATAATATGTTCTATAGGATTTGTTGTATTTTATCCTATAAAATGTGGAAGAACCTTTAGATTAGAAACAAAAATATCATCCCATTGATTGAGATTTAGAGGACTACCGCCATTGAATGCAACAAAAGCTTGTCTTTTGGGAATAATTGTTTGAGGTATAATATTTAAAACAATATTTTGTTGAACAATAGTGGCTTGGACATGAGGATTTTGTGCAATATCAGGGGTGAAAGAAGGTTTAAGATTTGGATTTAGCTAAGAGGCTTTCTTCTTCTTTGTTGATTGGAAAGATAGCTAAGAGAAATATGTTTCTTTCCCTTTTATAGAGGATCTTGTGACAACTCTTGTTGGAATGAAAAATATAAAAATATGAAAATGAAAATCTAGAAATGAATAATATACTTAGATACAAAGATAATAATTAAAAAGTGTGAATAAGTTATCCGATCAGGCATGCCAAAAACTTTTATCATTCTAGATGCACCCTACTTGAAGATGTGAAAATTAAACCCTCACTCTAGCTAATACAATTGGAACTTCTTAGAGTGTAGGTGAATCTATAGTGAGAAGAACTTCTAGAGAGGGTTGGTTCCCTTAATATTTATCTATTAAAACTAGATCACTATTGTTTTTATATGAAAAGGGGAAGGGGAAACTAAAGGGAAATCCTCTCTAATGGGGTGATGCACCTAATTTTTAAAAATAATCTAGAATCTATTGAAAATAATGCATGCATATAAAGCAATAAAAGTATTATATTGTCCTTAAGCATAAATATTTCAGATGAAGGATTGAAATAATTTTGGATTACAAGATTCCTTTTTACCTTCTTCAAATGATCTAGAGAAGGTGAGATAAAAAGCAATAGGTGAGGAAGGGACCTTCCAAAAGGAGATATAATCCAACTTATATGTTGATACACAATCAATTAAACTCTATTCTCTATTAAAAATCATGTAAAATACAAATCTCCTTTATTGATGTATGGTCTAGATATAATTTCTACTTCAGCTCTAGGAAAAATAAAAAAATGGCTTCCAAAAGCCAATACATGTGTCTAAAATCTAACCTAAGAAAATGTGGCATTTAAAAGGGAGAAGGGTTAGTCTTGGTTGACTAACTCAAGACTAAATAATTTTACAATATTTAAACTAGTCTTCAAAAATCTTCAAACTCCACAAAATTTGCATGATCTTTCAAAGTTGGCATATGAGTAAGATGGTGGGGCCCATTTGACAAGTCAAATCCTCCTCATACATGATGATACACCAATATTAAAAAATTAACTCCATTTTAATATGACTTAGAAGTGTTTGAAAGGCTTGGATGACATGTTAACCAAGAATAGATGCATGACTTGTCAACTAGTCAACCAAAGTGTAAGACCATTCAGCTCCACATAGCCTTCACTTGCATGAAAATGGACCTTGAATAATGAAAATTACATGAATGTATTCATGAAATAATAAATATTAAGTGTATAAATATAAATTCAACTCCTTTATGACCAATTCCAATGCCAAACTCAAAATTGACAAGTTGATTAACTAAGCCATTTAGACCAAATAAGCCTAAAGGCTAATCTATGCTTTTGGTAACCATTAAAACTAAAATAAGAATCCATGAAACTTTAAAAATCCATGAATTAGACTTGGAAAAAATTTATTCATCATGAATATGTGATTTTTATGAGAAAACCTTCACCATTCACTCAATAGGGTTGACTAGCCTATTCTGCTCCATTTTCCAGTAGACTAGCCACTTTGATCGAGCTAGTAGGGACACTTATAAGATAAATTCTGGTAAACTTAAGAATTTAGGATGAATAAAAATTCTTAGGCTTTGAACTCTATTGATTAGATTCCATTAACTGCCCTGTACTTCATTTTACATGTTTTTTCCACAAAAAACATGATTTCTACCTTCATCTGTACAATTCTATGCATAAAATAGACATTTATAGAATATTATCTTAGTTTAATTTAAATTTTAAAGTGTTTTATTATTATCCATGATGATTTTATGGGAATAATATCCATTTTTATCAAAACTAGTTTTTTTGAGGGTTAAGGATGGTTTTTAAGTTGAATCTTCAAACTAATGATTCATGAATTAAAAACCTCAAAATCCCAAAATGTTACCATTTATATGTATTAAATTAACCCCTCTAACATCCTTGAAAATATTGGGTTCGTATTCAAAATATATGAAAGTTTACCACATAAATGAAATTTGCCTATAGGGATTTGACTTCATTCTAGGCTACCTACACTCTTAGTAATTGTTCATAAAGCACATTCCCTCAAATAATATAAATTATTAATTAATTATAATCAAATAGGGTTCCTCAAAACATACTAATATCATTCATCCAAACTCCACATGTGGTGAACAATATGAGCATCTGAACATGAGGCATGAAAGGGTGTCTAAAACTGTAAAAAGTAAAAAACTTCATCAAAATGAAAATAGTTACTTCCTAGCTTAAAAAATCATAAAAAAATCATTAGATGACCTATAACATTCTATCAAGACATTTTGAAAGTCCTTTTTCTTGAAAAGTCCAAAAATGCCTTTTTGGCCTATGTGCCTATTTACTTGCAAAAGCTTGAATGAGCATGGTTTGCATAAAATTTAGAGTTTTTACACTCTTTATAGGTCTAATTATAATTTTAAAACATTATACCATGATTTTAAATCCTTTAATTGGGCTTATAAGCTTTTTTAGCACTCTAGAACATTGCCTGCTCTAATGGTGACCTCAGATGGGTAAGCTGAGGTTTAAAACAAAATAGAAAATATGTCCACTCATCCAATGGACATGAAAATTTATCATAATGTTCTACAACTCATGATGACATTTTGTACCAAATTTCAAGTCCTGATTCCATTTTTAGCTCCCAAAATCCTCATTTTAACTTCTATACATGGATTATCTACATTTTGACTGAGTTTTAGAGTTTTGGAGGTCTTTTCATGGTGTTCGGAGGTATTTAAGGTCAAAATAATATTAATTTAGCTCAATATACCATTTAAAAAGTTTAAAATGTCCTCTACCCCTATTTAAAGCATGCTTAGACCTCCAAATAAGGCAATCTAGGCCTTACACAGTCAATTATTGTATACTTATGTAGGGTTTGACTATGTTTGGGAATATTTATCCTTCATGAGAGAATTAGATCATGAAAAAATGTCTTTAAAATCTTACCAATACTACTCCCATATATTTCTAATCTTTAGCTTGAATGTTCTTGACTTTACCCTTCCAAAAAAAAAGTCATCAAGAGCTACGGATCATGGTAAAGTATAGTCATCAAAGTGGAGATAAATGAGGTGTAGAAATTAAATTAGGTGTTTGTCATTATCTCACCATATTTTAGCTAATGAGAAATATATTATAACACTTATCACTCTCATTTCATGCCACTTCTTTATTGATAACTTACCTTAGACTCCAAACCCTACCCTATTCCATATACCTAATTGTATTTATCATCCTTGAAGCATGACCAAATAGTACTTTGGTCCTCTTGAAATGTATTGACAAGTTCATGATCATCTAGTCATGAATAAGGGTGTATTCATATTATAATTATATCTTGAGTGAATCTCGAAGCTCATTTTTCCATGATTATGAGGATAATTTTTTGGTTTAGCATGGTTGTAGCCTACTATGGCACAATAAACTAGCTATAATGTCTTTGAGTAGCATCTCTTGTATCTTAATAAGCTTAAAACCTCACCATTTTTCCATAATCATGATGAATTATGAAACCCTTATAGACCCTACTTCAAAACTCTTATAGATGTCATGCCTACAAGCTTATTTTTTTCCCAAGCATGATTGTAGGCTCCATTACTTCTAGGTTTGTAGGTGATCATGCTTGATTTAGTACTTACAAACCTTCTAGCTTTATATGCTACTTTTTCCTTAAAAACTTCATGAGAAAGCTAATATTAATGCCCATTTTGTGTCTTGTTGATTGATATAGTATCCATTTAAGACCACTGGGAGCATCCTAAGACTAACAAGTAGCCTTCATGCCTGTACCTCCTATAGAATCTTGTGGCAGTGAATATATGGCAACATTTGTATCTTTATAATTGACTTTGAGATTTAGCCAGAATTATATTAGACTTCTTCATGAAGCACAAGCTTGTAGGTACTTCTCACTACTTTTAGGTCTTTATTAGGGACTTAGCTTCATCATGAAAACTCTTTCTCTTGCCAATGAATCTTAAAGAATCAAAATCCTATGCTCTTTTGAAACAAATTTCCTACATACATTACTGATACCTCATCAACTTTCCTTTGCCACATACTTTTCATTAAGTATTGACTATGTTTTTGCACTTATGGCCCCTGTATGGACTGAGACAAGGAGAGTTTAGGCTTGGATAACATGAGAATGCTAATAGGTCACTTGATTCTTCAGGTTTACTTTTATTTTGCAATGGCACATCTCCTATCTCTTCCCTTGGTATCTCAGCCACTTTATTAGGTTTCCTAGGTCATAACCCTACTTGGATATAAGTCATCATAAGCTACCTATAGGTTGCATTTTCTATGTCAATAGGTCAATTTAAGGCCTTTAACAAGACCTTAAATATTTTTTAGTCTCTTCTTTGAATGATAATCACTTTTAAATCTAAAACTTTCTTGAAGTGGCTAGAAACCCTTGAGTATAACCACTTTTTTGACTGTACCCTAGCCTCTAAAGGTAGCTATAGATGATTGTCTGTATAGTGATGTAGGTGTATTAGAGTCCATTAGCCCTTATTTCATGTATCAAGTCTTCACCTTGAGCTCAATTGATACCACATATCACACTGTCCACTCATACATATAGGTAGTCAAAACTTTAAAAGCTTTTGAAAGTATATAGGAAAAAAACCTAACTATTATAGCCCTCATAATGGACCTATAGGGTCTTTTCAAGTATTTATAGGTCCATATATCCTAGGCCTCTTATTAATTATGACATAAATAGGGTCATATTGACAATCAACAAGGAATTCTTAATTATTATTCTTAATGAAAGCCATTGCATTATAAAGAAACCCCCACTATCACTTTGGTTTGATGTATACTATGAGCTCATTGTATAGATTAGAAACAACAAAGTGTTTTTAAAGTCCATTTTGTATGAATATGATCCCTAATCTTAATTATCACATGATTGGTTAGACTACTTGTATAACAAACTATAATCATGAATGTAAACATTCAAAGATTAATACCCTTGAGACTAGTATGACTTCATTTTATTTCCCTAGCTATATACATTTGCTCTAGGTAAAGGAAACCACAACAAAATCCATTTATGATTGTGTTGATGCTTGATAGGTGATATCATATCTACCCTTTGAGATTTATGGTGATATCCACCTTATTTCCTTTTTATTATAATGATTTATTGACATAATAGACATTCAACAAGGTCCTCTCTCACCTTGTCTCCACATAACATCCATATGACCACACTTGGTTATGTATCCTGCTGTAGGAGTGCTTCCTTGATTGCAAATGGTACTTTGTACTACCTATATGTTATTTTCATGCTAATGGTGATCTTATGAGTCCTTTAGTTCCTTTATGGTTATAAAATGGAATGGAGTTAGGGGTTTAGGGTGAATGTAATGGAAAGATAATGAATAAAACATGATGGAAGGTGGAATGAAGAGGCGAAACACAATGATATGGTTGTGTATGACAATGAGATGGGGTGAATGGGATGGAGGTGGGAAATAAGTGTGGAAGAGTATGAGAAGACTAGAAAAAGGATTAAAATGAAAACATGGTCACTAAATCATCACTCCACCTATATTTGGAGACCATTATGAGAATGCAAGAGATTGAATTTGAAACATGGTTTTCTCCAAAAACCTTAAAATTTGTAAAAATTCCTTAAAGAATGCTAAATTGGTTCCTTTTGAGACACTTGAAAGCATGGAGGTGACTTATTGGCCATGAAAATTGAATAATACCTAAGATTTATGCATGTAAAACATTAAAAACTTGATGTAAACCCTACAAAACACAAATTCTTAAAGATTTGAAGCTAACTTCTTCTCCCATGACTGTACAATTCTTCCTTGCAAGTTTTACAATACTATAGATTGATTGGCTGGGTTTAATACATCTATTTGACCCTAAATTAGATGAATAAAACCTTTAGAATTCCATGGAAAGGTATATCAAGTCCTCAAGATTCTGGAACAAGTTGAATTTCTCTAAAACTCTGCCTAGGTGAGGAGAAAATGGAGAAAAATAGTTGTCTTTTTGGTTGCAAGGTAGTAGAATTTAAATAGTTTTCAACTGGATGGTTCATGATCCTAGAGAATCCAATTGAGAAACCACTTAGACCATCAATAATCCCTCTAAGTTTAATTTACTCACCCTAAAATTGAGATATGTACCCTCCTCCAACAGATTATACCTTTAAAAAACCTACAAGTAGGTTTGTTTGTGCAAACTATGCAAATAATAGAAAGATAATTTAGGGCCTATATGGACATGAAAATCTATGAAACTCTTGATGAAGCTTGATAATAACCTAAAAATTCTAAACCCTACCTTTTATGTATGGATTTCATATGAATTATGTACCATTGCTTGCAAAATGGGTGAAAAGAAGCTCTTTTTTGCCTTTTAAAGAAATATTTTCACTTTGACCACTTGAAATGGAAGATTGGAAAAGAATTACATGCCTCTCATTCAAATTTAGACTTTTAAAAACCTTTTTCATGTTTAAAACTTGTAAAATGGCATGTGTGAGGTGGAAAAGGCCCTTTTTTTGGCTAATTATCATATCAAATGACCTTTTTAAAGTTTGAAACTTTAGACTTAAGTTATTTTCACCTTTTTAAACATATGAAAAGCTATTTTGAGATAATTAAATGACTTTTGAAACCATTTTTGATGATTTTTAACCCAATTTTTTGACATTTTGGACCAAAATTTGTGTTTTTAGACCATAATTAACTGGTTTGACCAATTGCAAAGGGGTAATGACTAGATTTTTGAAAGTTTAAAATGATAAGGGTAGTAATTTGACCTTGATATGTCAAATTAATAATAGTTTCATCTAAAAATAATACATTAAATAATTCATATTCATTTGGTAGAGAGATTCCTTTAATAGGAGTACCCACATTTTAGAATCTTAGTTGATAATGCAAGGCTTCTGATGCCAACACAAACAAAGAAGGGGAAAGAGGACAACCTTATATAATGGTCCATTGAATCTAAAGTGAGTCTATAAATTCCCCATTCAATTAAAATTTAGTAGAGGCATCTTTGGAAAGAAAATTTACCATTCTTGAAAATTTTTCTTAAAAACCAAAGGCTCTGAGAATTATTACAATGAAGGGCCATTCTATTCTATCATAGGATTTCTCAAAGTCAAGTAGAATCATGCCCACATCTTGATTAGAATCACGGGCCCAATACATCCCTTCCCAACTAGTTATCAGGTTATCCATAATGTGCCTTCCTTCAATAAAGCCAGTATAAGTCCTAGAAATAATAGAGGGAAGTAGAGAAGAGAGTCTTTTAGCCAATATTTTTGCTAATATTTTATAAGAAACATTAAGGAGGGTAATTATCGTCTAGTTTTTAATTGAATATGGGTCCCCTTCCTTGGGGATGAGCTTAATAACACCTTTTTTAATTTTAGGTCCAAAGGATCTAGTTGCAATAGTTTTTTATAGACCTAAATTAATCCTTGGCCAACCAGTCCTTATTGGTTTTGTAAAATTTAGTAGGGAAGCCAAAAATACTAGGTGCTTTATCATTCTTGAGCGAGTCAATGGTCACTTTGATTTCATCAAGTGTGATATCCTCATCAAGGGAAGTCACTTACATATGTGACACTTTATTTGGAATATAGATATCAAAAATAACCCTATTATGCTCTATAAGAGCATTGGAGCCATAAAAAAAAGGTTGGAGTATAATTTGAAGAAATATTCTTTGATAATTAAAGAGTCATGAGAAATTTTACCCTAAAACTTAATAACATTAATTTTTATCCTTTGGTTTTTAATTCTCAATAATTGAAAGAAAAACTTAGACCCTTTATCACCAAGCTTAAGCCATGCAAATCTTAAGTGAATCTATGCTCCATTGGCAAGGTAACATTGGGATTGTCTAACTTGATGCTTTAGAGAGTTAAGTTCTTCCAATAGTGTACCATTATAGGGATAAAGTTGAAGATAAATTTTAGACTAAATTATTTTTTCCCTAAGTGACCCTAGTATCTTTCCTATGCATTTTGACCATATGTTCTTGCAAATTTCTTGGATAATTCCATACAAGAGTTCCACTGAGCAATACTTGAGCTAGAATTTCATGAGATTTTCCATACATTCCAATAAGAGTTAATACCATCCATATATACTTGATAATTTAAGTTAGATACATTAAAATTATAAACTACTTTAAAAGATGAGGAACTTTTTTCAACATCTTAATTCAAATAAAAACAAAATTCAATAGGATGGTGGTTGGAGATTATGTAGGGCAGAACATTCACCACATTTTTAACACTAGTTGGGGTCACTTGAAAGGAATATATATTCAATTAAAACCTATCAAGTCAGGAATATTGTATTTTATTATTATCTTTTATTGTTGTACTATTTAAACTAGATTCATTTAATTTGGTATTTACCTTTCTGTAATAGGTCAGAGTATATGCATTATCTTAAATTTGGACCAAAAGAAAAGTTCATTGCCTTTCTAGGATTGATTTTCACCACCAATTTTATCTTTTTTTTCTCGACCATGATGAATTCACCTCTAAAAAAATCCAAGGGTCATTTTTTAGGTTAGTTGTAATCCAATTCCATAACTTAGACCTTTCTCTATAATCATTTGGGGAATATATATTACATAGACCAAAACATTGATTTTGATTTTATAGTAAAATCCATACAAATCTATTATAGGGGGAGACACCATGGTCAATAATACACTCCTTAAATTTAGGATTAACCAATATGGAGGCCCCTTTTTTACTTATTTAGTGATTAGTATAAAATAGATCTACATTAGGCCAAATAAAATTAAGGATTGAGGATAGCTAGGATCCCATAGCCTTAACTTCTTGAAGACACAAAAAGTCCAATTTGTTTCTCAAATGTCTAAACTATCTCACAGTGAGTTTTCTATTAGGGGATTCCAAGCCCCTAACATTCCAACTTACAATCCACATAATAAATGGAGTTAGGAGGGCCAATTAGATTAACTAAGGGGTTCACCCCCAATGCTATACAATCTTTTGAAATAGTTTAGAAACTTTTTATCTTTGGATTTCATCTTAAAAGCTAGGTTAGGGCTACCAAGAGGAATGTATTTAGATTTTTTTTTATCTTTTAAAAGAGTATGATCAGGAGGGGTGGACACAAAGTTAATTTTGAGTCTTTTACCACCCCCTTTAGGCTTCCAATTTTTAGTAACATTTAGGTCCTTGAGGGACATGGGTAAAATCACTATCATATTAATTTCAAAGACATAATTACAATGTTCTTATTTTTCTAGAGAAATAACCATGTGAGAGGAATCATCTCCTTTTTCACTAAGGCTAGAGGAGGGCATGATGCCAGGGTTAGAAAGATAATCAACAAGAGGATAAGCTAAATAAACCACATACTCATTTGAGAAATAATCCTTTAGTTATGGGATAGAAAAATATAATTGAGTTCTTTACTCAATAAAAATATCATCCAAATTATTCAACAAATAATTAATCACATCAGGTAGAGAATTCACCATGTCAACAAATGGTGACAAAGAACTACAGAACTAGGGAGAACAATGAGTCATAACTTTTCCTAGATCATCTATAGCTGATGGAGCATTTTCCACTAGTGGATCCTTAAGGGAGGCATGATCTTTGAATGGCTCACTAGTAAACACAAGGTCTTCAAAGACTTTTTAAATAATCTAACAACAAATATTCCTTTTATGCTACCTATCCTTTTTGTTTACTACAAATATCCTCTTTGTTAACCAATAATGGATAATTTTTCTTGAGGTGTCCATATTTTTTACAAAAAAGGTAGGTATTTAATCATCTCAACCCTTTGACATCTCAAATATGGGATATACCTTTGATTTTAAAGTTAAGGGATTTAGGGAAAATAGCTAAGAGCTCTAAGGATATTATAACCCTAGAATTCATATGAGCTAATGACTATCTAATGTACTTAATTCTAAGGACTTCCCCAAGGGGATTCAAGGATTGTGTTAGAAAGTTTTGTAGCTGGATAGGAATGTTTTTGATATCCATCCATTTGGGTGTAGTTTTGAAAATAATTTCATTGCAATCCACATCTAGGCTCCAAAGGACCACCTTGAATAAAGACTAACCTACATTCCATAGGGGTTTATTGATGTCCCTTATTTGTAGATTAGAGATTTTAAATAAAATAATAAAAAACCCCTTTCTGAATCATTCAACAAAATATAATGTAGACACCCACCTTCTTACCTGAAACTAAATTGATCTAGTTATCAAAGAAGTTTTTAGAAGGGAGATAGTTCTTGTTCGAACATAAAAAAACTCTGACATTTTTACCTTGATTTCTTGCTACTAAAGATATTTTTACATAGAATAATTCTAAACAAGAGTTAGATAATTATCAACTATAGGGTGATTACCAATTTAGGATTCATCCCACTCCTACTCTCCTTTAAAGATACTACTAGCAATGAATTCTACATCTTATGTGTGTTTTATCACTTCTTCTGGACATATGACTTCAATTAATAACTTCTATGACACTCCAAAAGCTCCTTCTCCCACTTGAGATGGAAAATTTAGACCATCCTTGAGATTATAATCCTTATCATCCCCTAGAGGACCAAATGGCTCATTAAAACCACCATTTTCACCCATTTTTGCATGCTCAAGACCATCTTTTCTGAGAGTTTCCATAAATAACAATAATTAATACCATACCCCTCTTTTTTCTAAAGGCCACAAGAAATGGGAACTAGACAGGGGAGATGTGGATTGGCATGGGGAACATAGAAAGAGATATGAAATTTAGAGAAAAAGAAAAAAAATAAACACTTACCACAAACTAGAAAACATAATTTATGGGAAAAGGAACATAAGAGCTAAATCAACTCGACCACCATGGGAACCATAGAAAAATACACATGGAAATAAAAGAATCAAAGGTAATCAAGGTAATCAGACAATAGAAAGCTTGAAAAACCATCAATGGAGGATGACTCTTCATCTCCCTATTCCAGAGATCTAAGCCTCTCTATCAATTCCACCTAAACTTGTGAACTTCTCCTTTATTTTTGTTAATTTAATTGTTGAGTCTAAGGAAAAGGTCACATAAATGAATTATGTGTTCATGGATGTTTTTATTATATTATTTTCCCATATTATTATCTTAATCAATACAATTGTTTGAAAATGTGATCTGATGTTTGTCTAAAATTGCTAATTTGACTAGCTGTGCCTCTTTTTACTCCTCATGATCAAGGAGACCCTAGAGGGAAATGTGAAGACTGGGTATCTCTACCTCTAAGTATATTATAAATTTAGATATAAAATGAGTGAGTAGGGAATTACTCTTTTTTATATATCTAAGGATTAAAGAGGAACCTCCATTCATGAAGGATGAACTCCTAGTTCCTCGGGCTAACTTCTACCTCTAAACCACAACACATCATAAGGTGTCTAGTAGGAATTGAAATCAAGACCTATGTGACTAAATTCATTGATACTATCTATAGAGAGGATTACAAAGCAAGTTAGTCAAACATTATCCCATAAATGATGAAAAATGCATAAAGAACTAACTAACTAAGCCTATCTATTCCTATGGGAACTACAAAGGATAACAAGAAACAAATTAAAGAAATTAAACATCATATTACCTCCCAAATGGATTCACCATACCCATGTGGCTCAAAATCATGTTCTCCCTTGATCAAACATCCTTATCTTTGTCAACAAAGGTGGCAAACTCTTCCAATGTCTCAAAAACACTCCATAAAGCATAGGCTCATGATTCCAAATCACTAAACTAGCTTATCAATGAATCTTGTAACTAATTTTAATGTTCTATTGTAAAGGATTGTGGAGAAAATTCCACATAATAACTTTGCATAAATCAAGCTTAAACTTCATGTCCATGGCCTCTCTATTTATATATTTTTGAGATTGGTGAGGATCAACCATGACCATCCATCTCAAGATTGAGATGTGTGGCCATGAATAATCCTAATATTTGGAATTAAAATCATAAATATACTAAAAATAAATAAGCATTACATAGGCATAGAGGTATTAACTAGGCATGGGTGATCCATAATCCTGATATTTTATGCACTTATGGCTTGATGGATGCCACCCCATAGATGATATCACTAGGTGATGTAGATATTCAAAATCAATTTACAATAATGAGATATTAAAAAATATCTATGGAATTCTTATTTAATATCTTAAATTAGATTAATTATCTTAAGTAAGTTTAATCAAGTTTAGTGTAATTTTTTGGAAATCGGTGCACAATTAATCAAAATGGTCAGAAAGTCATATTACTAGATTATAATTTGACTAGAGAGGAATTGGAAGGTGATGTTAGATGTGTTGGAGCTTTATTCCCATTTAGGATGTTTCCAAAACTAAATAATAAAGGTACGTGATGTGTACTAATGAATTTGAAGAAAAGAGTGATCTAGAGCACTAAATGGTGAATTTGTCATTTTATGGATTTTGACCTAATATGTGCATTTGAGTGCA
Organism: Torreya grandis; assembly: GCA_037957365.1. NCBI lineage: Eukaryota > Viridiplantae > Streptophyta > Pinopsida > Cupressales > Taxaceae > Torreya > Torreya grandis. The sequence continues at coordinate 177,056 of JARHVA010001410.1, read as the reverse complement.
ATTCGAGTAAGATTGACAATTTCAACACAAATGGTGTTAAGAATTGGATGTCTACATTTTTCTCCTATTTGATAAGGTGTAATGAGACATTTAGGTGAAGAAAAATCTTTTCAAATAAAAGTGTTGTCAATAAGAAATTGAAACAAAGCCATGATGCCCCCTTGAGAGGACATACTAAGATGGAAGAAAAGGATGGACTCTCAAAAAGTGAGAGATTAACCCATGGAATAGATCACATCTACATGAGCTAATGCTTGCACATGTGACTACCATCAATGATAAAAATATAATTAGGAGTATAATAGGCCCTAAAAATGAGAGGAATGGGAAAGATACAATCCATAAATGTAAGGGACACACTTTAAACATACCTAATTTAAGAGTACAAGTTGCATGCTTATGACATTGATCAATCTTGAGACAAGTTGTACACTAAAATATTACCATTGTGGGCATTAGTGTGGAGAGCTTGGAATTAGAGGAAAGGAGAGACTATTCTTATTTAGGAAGGGAAGCACCACTATAACAGGGTCAAAGAGAAGATAATAAGAAATACTCTAGTAGAGCAAATGTGATCATGATAAAATAGTTTTGCCCTAATAGGGAAAATTTTGATCATTGATAAAAAATAAATAATGATTTTTCCCCTGTAGGGCTGATTGGATTTAGATGTTGTTTAGATGTTGTGCCCTAACATGGGTAATTGGAAAGAAAAATAGCTCAAAGATATAACCCAAAAGATAGGTTAAAGTAAGCGGGTGCAAATGTACATGCGATGGTGTAATGTCTTAGAAAGCCATATAAATCTAAGCACATGAGAATGCAAAAAGTGATGAGAGGGATGAAAATAAGAATGGAGATAGCTGAGCTGACCTCAATAGAAATTGAGCACTTCCTACATAGTTCCATGGACTCATGTTCCAACATGAAATTCAGTCCAATGTAGTTCACCCAAGTTTGGGAGAGAATGGAATGAGAATTGATGAAAATAGAACAAGATTTGATTAAACTCACAATTTATGAAAAGAGATGTACATCTAAGTGTAGACAAAGAAGCTTGAAATGCATGCTACCTAGAAGCCTAATTCTATATCATGAGCCTAGGTTTTACAAAGTGTTCTTGAGAATCATTTATCAGAGTTGATGTTGATGTTTAAGACTTTGAGACCTGAGCACAAGGTGCTTGCTATAGAAAAATAAATTAGACATCATAAGTATGAATAACTTAGAATTACATAATATTCCAATTGTGTTAAGCTAGTTCAAATGTGAATACCTATAACTAAGAATAATGGTAAAATAATGACCAAAACTAGAGTTATAATGATTTACATTTAAACAAAAAATCAAAGACAAAGAAAGAGATAAACATAAATGAACCTAACTTGAAATCAAGATATGATCTTAAGTAGGAACAAAATGTTTAAAAACAAAAGTCAAGAATGTCTTAAGGACATGAGACCAAGATATGAATAATCAAGATCCATGTCGACCATCAAGGCATTCTTGAACATAAAAGAGAAAAGAAAAATCAAAACAAAAGAAAAAGAGACCAACAATAATCAAATAAATAAAATGGTCTAAGAACAATGTAATAACATAGGATCAAGATATAAACAATCGAGAGCCATATGAATCATCAAGATGTTTTGAATCACAAAAGAGATAAGCAAAAACAATCAAGGAAACACAAGACCAAGATGAGACAAGAAGTAATAAAAAGAGAAAAGGAGAAGAAATAAAAGTAGAGGTCCAAAAGCACAAAAAAACACCATGAAAACACAACAAAACACCAAAAACACTCAAATAAACACACACAAACAAAAACCAAGTTAGTGTGGTTTAAATAAAAATGTTCACGCATGTGTGATAGAGGCATTACTTTCTACCACATCATAACAAAGAAAAATGACACAACAATTGTTCCCTAATTAAAGAGAAAAAATGATAGAAGAAATGGGGGAAGAGAAGAAAAGGAAGGGGTTGATTGAGCTGAATCTAGATGTGTAAGACAAGTGGATGCTACCTACATAGTTCCATAGATGCATGTTCCAACATGAACTTTAGGCTAAATTTAGTTCTCCCAAGAAATGGGATAGAAGAAAAATGATGATTAGACTAGCATGATTAATGTTATAGAAGAAATGGAAGATATGATAAACAAATGAGAATGGTTTGGAAAACAAGAAGCTGATGAGATGAGAAAGAATGATCTTGTAAAATGGCAAGTGCATGGGACAAGATGAAATGAACTAGTATTTTTATGCTTACAAAATGGCAAGAGCATATCATGGTGAAATGAGAATGCACAAATTGTATAGAAGTCTAAGACATTGTTTTTATTCTTTTATGGATCATGTTATGATGTTTTTGGTGTTTTCAAAGTATTTCTAATGTTTGTGGGATAAAATATGCACTAGGTGGGACCATCTAGTTGAGGATATGTACGTCTTGAGAGTAGAGGTTCCAATAAGGTGATTTCTTCCTCCATAATTTTTGTGCCTGCACAAGTGGTGACCATACCCAGTTGTTAATAGCCAGGGATTTTTTTTTGCTGCTATTTTTTTTACTGCTACTTCAGAAATGGATTATTTACAATTGTGTGGTTGGAAATATCCTCAACTATGGATACACTATTGTTTGATTTTTAAACTTGATAAGTTGGATATGGACCCCAAGTTTGTTTGGATGCCTAAAGGATTTTTAAAAATTCTCTCTGGCCATCAAAGTTATCTGATCGAGTATCACTCTCCAAAATTTTTTGGCTGTGGGTTTACCCCTTAATGACAACTTTTGGTTTACCTCACAGGTGGGAACTAGTCAATTGGGATGGGGCCATTACCCTTTTCACTGGCAGGTCCTCTCAATGGGCTAGCTACTTTGGGGTTCTTATAGTACTCCTCACAATGAGTTTTAGGGCTTATGCCCAAGCACTTCCCATAGTTAAGTGGATAGGTATTTACCCAATTCTGAAATGATGGAACCTGTAATGAAAAAATTCTTGCTAGAAATGGCACAACTCCTAGAAAGCCCTGCTTTGAAAAAAAAAATTGCTCCAACTCTACCCACAAAGCCAAGAAAGTGCTCTGATACTAGATGATAAGAACCTCCTATAGAGATTACCTCCTACAATAGTTTAATAAAAATATATGAAAATAAAATAACTCTTAAGAATAATAGAAACACATAAAGCTTATATTGATCGCAGGCCACTTTGAGGGGGAAACCTCCTTTGAGCAAGCTCAATACAATAAATTCATGGATGCCTTCATTGGGCCTCAACACGTACTTATATACTAACTCTATTCTAACAACTACTACTTCCCTTGTATGTGGGATAATTCAAATATGCTCTAAGGGATGACTTACAAAGCATATGCGTCCATAACAATTATTACACTAATACTACAAAGAGAAGGGTAAGGAATGGGTTCTTAACAGCTGCAATAGTCCCATGCTCTTAAATTAGTGAGTGTAAGGATCTTGATAAAACAATAAAGAGTAGTAAATGTGATATAGAATAATGTGCAACTTGAAGTAAACAAGAAGTATCTACATTCACCTATCTGTAATAGGGTAGTAATGGTCTAGAACTAAGAAGATGTTTTTGTTCACTTGTCTAAAGCTACATAATACTATCCTAGCTGAGCTACTTTATAGAACTACTGCTGAGGATGTTCATAATGTTCATGAGACATAATCAAGATTTAATTGATTGAGGGATAAAAAGTGTTCAAGCTTATAACGTGCCCTAGACATAACAAAGAATATGATTCTTGAAGAGAACAATCTAGAATGGGATGAATAATGTGTTTTGAGTGCTAAGGATTTAAAGCCTTTACTGTTGAGAATCATGAAAAGTGGACTAGGGTAGTATTAAATATGTTCAAGGTAAGATAAAAGGGTGAGATAAAATTATGTCAGCATAAGTTGCCCCTAAGTTAGGGGTCTTGTAGACAATGGTTCAAATATTTTCATGTATAGAACCTCTTAAGATGTATGATGTTCATGGGCTCTAAAATTTATTCACCATTAGGTTTATCCAGTCGATATGCTCCTGATCCATAGGTTGCTATGACAATATATGGTCCCAACCAATTAAGCTAAAACTTGCCTTTCTTTTTAGGTTCAACATTCATGTTCTTCTAGTTATCTTTCAAAACTAAGTCACCAATCTCAAACTCTTGATTGATTATGCATTTATTGTATCTCTTCCACAATATATTTTGATAGGCCTACAAGTTTTCTAGGGTAGCCAATTGCTAACCATCAAGAAGTTCTAGTTCTTATAGCCATGAGGCTCTATAGTATTCATCATCTTCAATGTGCTCTAGTGATATTATTAATGATGGGATCTCAATCTCAACAAGGATGATAGCTTTAGTGCCAAAAATAAGGAAGTATGGAATAACACCATTTAGGGTGCGATGATTGGTTCTATAAGCCCAAAGGGTAGGAAAGATTTGTAAGTGCTAATTATGGCCAACATCATTGACAATCTTCTTTAAGATGGCTATAATAGTTTTATTTGATGCCTCATCTTGTCCATTTCCTTTCAAGTTATATGGAGCGGATTTATTGTGATTGATCTTGAATTTTCATAAAGAGATTTCACATCTTGGTTAACAAAGGATCCACCATTGTCGGATATAATAAGGGCTGAGATGCCATATCAATAGATAATATGGTGATGAATGAATTTGGCTATTTGTTTTTTGGTAACATAAGTGAGAGGAATGGCCTCAATCCACTTAGTAAAGTACTCAGTTATAGTCAAAATGTGATTATGGCCATCTAAATATGTTGGGTTAATTTTCCCAATGAGATTGAGACCCCATATTGAGAATGGCCATGGTGTTTTGATTGGCTATAATGGTAATGAAGGTACATGTATTAAGTTGCCATGCTTCTAATAAGGAACACACTTATTTACATAATTACAAGCATCTAGCTCCATTTTGGGCTAATAATAGCCTATTTTAAGGAGTTTCTTTACTAGGACTACATTGGTATGGGCCCCACACATTCCTTCATGAACCTCCTTTAGTACTAGCTTGGATTCTCCCAAAGATAAATAATGAAGAAACATTCCATCATATCCTTTACAATAAAGCATGTTTCCAAATAGGATATAATGTGTTAAGTGATGAAGGAATAGTTTTTGTTGGTTGTTGGAAAGGTTGGTAGGGAATACATGACTATGGAAATAGTTATAAAAATCTTGGTACCGTGGTAGCTTAGGTGAGGGATTAGGATTAGAAATGATGCATACCCTTTCTAAATCTGATAGAATATGTGCTGACTAAAGAAGATTTTCAATCAAGAACTTATACTCTTTATCACTATCATGCATTTGAATAATGGAACCAATTATTGCCATGGCATTGGTAGATCTGTTGTTGACTCATGACACTTGTTCAAACTATTTAAATTTAAAATGTGTTTTGAGGTTATCAATAATTTTCTTATAAGGAACAAAATTGTCATCCTTTATTTGATACTAGTCAATTGTCTGATTTATGATTAGTTGTGAATCTCCATAGACCTTTAAGGTTTGAATATCCCACTATATATCAAGATGGAGCCCTAAAACTAATGCCTCATATTCAACTATATTGTTTGTATAATGAAATTGTATATGGAATTCTTTAGGGATTATATCCCCCTTTGGTGTGATCAATAATATGCCAGCTTTAGACCCTTAGGATGTGAAAGATCCATCAAAATAGAGCATCCACTATTCAATTTATTTTGATTCTTGTTCTATCATCATGATAGAATCATTTGCAAGGTCAAAGTTGAGAGGTTGAGTGACCTTAATAAGAGCTTCTATAAGTTGGTCAGAAAGAACTTGTCCTTTGATTACCTTTTAATTCTGGTACTCAATATCAAACTCACTAAAGAGCATAATCCATTTAGCCATGCATCCTTAAAGAGCTACTTTAGATAAGAGGAACTTGAGAGGATCTACCTTGGTGATAAAAATAGTTTTTTTATTTAACATATAATGTCACAATTTCTAAGTGGAAAACACCATAGCTAAACATGCCTTCTCAATAGGCATATAATTACATTCATAGGCTAATAATGTGTGGATTAAATAATAAACAATGTGCTCCTTACCATGATCATCATGCTGAGCTAAAAGTGCCCCCAATGCATGTTCTATGGCTGATATATAAAGAAGACTGTGGCTTTCCTTGTTTTGGAGGTTGTAAGACTGGTGGATTTGCCAAGTATGTTTTAACATTTGTAAATGCTATCTAACAATCCTCATCTCACTAAAATGTTACCCATTTCTTTAAGAGTTGGATAAATGGGTGGCACTTATCTATTAATTGAGAAATGAACCTACATATAAACTAGATCTTTCCTTGTAGACCTTGTAGTTATTTAAGATTATTTGGTGGAGGCATTTCCATAATAGCGTTGACCTTTTCAGGGCTACTTTGATCCCTTATTGTGATATAATGAAACCTAGAAATTTTCTTGATGTGACTCTAAAGACACATTTATTAAGATTCAAGTGGAATTTATATTCACAAAGCATCTCAAATATTCTTCATAGAATGCCAGGAGGTCCAGCTATTATTCTTGATTTTTCTAGTAAATCATCAACATAGTCCTCGATAATGTCATGCATCATGTCATGGAAAATGATAGTCACTGCATGTTGATATGTGGCTCCAACATTCTTCAAACCAAATGGCATGACTTGGTAGTAGAATGTACCCCATAGAGTGGTGAACATGGTCTTATGTTGATCTTCAGGGGCTATCTTAATCTGATTATAATAAGAAAATTCATCCATTAAGGATAGCATCTTGTACCCAACAACTGAGTCAATGATCATGTTGATGTTAGGTAGAGGAAAATCATCTTTGGGGCATGCTTTATTGATATCACAAAAATTAATACAATTACATATGCCTGGGGTCTTTTTAATCACTGGTACTATGTTAGAACCCATTCAGAGTAGTCTAGTGGTCTGATAAAATTGTCTCCTAACAACTTTTCCAATTTGGCCTTAACCAAAAGGGTGATGCATGGATGCATCTTTCTTAATGTTTGCTTGACTGGTTTAGCACCAAGGTGAACAACAAGATGATGTATAACTAAATTTGGGTCCAAGCCTATCATGTTAGATTATGCTCATACAAAGATGTCTATATAATCCTTAATAATGGACATAATATGTTCACGTTCTACTTTAGTAAGGGAAGATCCAAGATAAATAATTTTGGGACCCTCATAGGTTCCCAAGTTCACTTTTATTATGTTCTCCACAAGAAGTGTGGATCCATCCTCTAGAATTGTAGGCAATGTATGGTCATGATCATTTTCCTCTACTATATCTTCTTGTTGTTCCTCCCCAAGATCTAGATAATATGAAGAATCAGAATCTACCTTCTCAGGTAAAGGCCAATTGGTAAAAACCTATAGAAACTCAAGAGCAAGATGCTCAAATATTTGATGTTGTTATGAAGAGATGCTTATACTAGTTATGAAACTTGGGATAGATAGACTTTATATGTCCTGAGGGGATGAGCAAACTTTCTTACCTAAGAGCACCTGAAATATGTTTTCACTCAAAGGCTTGTCTTTTTCTTTACTTTTTCCCTGATTGACAAGTGCCTCAAAGAGGTTTTCTCTTAAAGATATTGATGTTTGTTCTTTATTATGACCAAGAAAGTTTTCCTACTCTCCAAAGTAGGCAAATGGAGCCAATGAAAAATTAAAACCCTGCTTATGATCCCTAATGGGGAATGCATCTTGTAAGCCCATGTATTTTTCAATCAATTCTTCATTTTGAAACTCATTGAGGCATATGACTAAATTTTTCTAGTCCTAATCTATGAGATTAGGATGGAAAAGGCATAGGTTATAGTGAGGGTTTGATTTTAGATAGGAAGTACCAATGGTAAATATATAATGTCTTTCTTCAAAAAGGGAACCACCACTAGGCTGGGTTTTTGCTTCAAAATGGAAAGCTCCAATAGGTGTTATGGTCTATATGGCCTTTGAATCAAACAAATCTGAGTCATCAAGCACATCAAAAAGGCCATAATGGGACATTGTGTCATTACTAGGAGTCTTGTTACTAGTCACTTTAGAAGAGCCACTATCAAATGTCATGAGGTCATCTTTGGTGGTTTAAATATGAGATCATGATTACAATTGACAACTCCAATTGATAAGGGTTCTAAAATTCCTTGCACCTATGGGCCAAGGACTTTCCCTATATAGTCAAGATGATCCATTACCTTGTTAGGGATATGATACTTTAGATTCTAAAAATAATTAGCAAGGCCTTCAGAACATAACCAATCTCCCTCGGTAAAAGCCTCTCAATATTTTTTTAGTGTGATTGCAGGTACAAAAAACCATAGGAGGTTTTGGTTGTTTCTCCTTCGGTTGCCAAATCTGATCAGGTCTATTAGGAGGCTAGGAAGTTTTAGGCTTACCAAATTTTTTAGGGGATTTTGGTAATTTTGAAATATAGAGTATATCCTTTAGATGGTATGTGGAAATGCATACATCTTTAATAATAACTTGCTTGGCTAGAGCTATAGGAAATGGATCAGTCGAAGTAGAGGCTAGGTTACTAAGGTTGATATAATTAGATGGAGATGGATGAGAAATTATGGATTTGTTCTTCTTTGTAATGAATTTAGAACTTGGGAAATAGTTATAATTATGAAACACTACTTCAAGATGTTTGTAGTATTGATATGGCTATTGATTAGTGGGAATAGTAACCTTGATCCCATCATGGGGAAACTTAAGGCATTGGTGAAGAGTATATGAAACTGCTTGTACTTCATGGATCAAAGGATGACCAAGAAGTATATTATAAGGAAGATCAATATCCATAATATAAAATAATGTGTGATGAGAAATAGACCCAACCATGACTGACAACCAAATTATACCAGATGACTCCCTCTCAGCATTGTTGTAAGCCTTAATAGTAATAGTTTTTTGTTGAATGTCTTTATCCATGTAGCCTAATCATCATACCAATTTAAGAGATATGATAATCAGCCTTGAACCATTATCTATAATAACCCACTTGATATTGTGATCCATAATGATTATCTCAATGTATAGTGGGTTATTATGGTTTGGGCCGAGGGTGGACATGTCTTTTTGATCAAATATGATTTGCCAAAATGAAGACAAGTGTCTAGCTAGGTTCTAGAACTGATCATGTTTATATCATTAAGCATAATAGACTCTTGCAAAAGTTTGTTAAATATGGTTTTATGGACATCATATGTCCACAAGAGTTATAATATGGAAATTTCTATAGGGGTTTTATCTAATTGATCCATTAGAATATAAGGCTTTTAAATTGTGGATTGAACTATTTTAGTCTTTTTTGGGATAGTATTCAGCTTTAGAACCATTGGCACAATGTTATCATTAGGTTTTATGGAAGAAGTGGGCAAAGGGCCTTGGATGGTAACTCATGGGTATCTAGTTGTAACCACACAACCTAGAGGTGGCAACCAGTTATTATAATTAGAAGAGGAAGGTAAAGGGCATTGAATGGTGACTCATGAGAAACTAATTGTATTAATATAACTTTGGGTCAATGAGAAGCCTTTATAATTAGAAAAAAGGGTGCTATTGTTTATAATTAGTAACCCATGTAAATAGAGTCTCAACATGATGATGTGAACCCAACATGGTATTACTAGGGGGAGAGGATGTTGACCCTATAATTATGGGTCTCATGTAATGAGGAACATGAGATTATCCATGTGATTTCATAGTAACAATGGCAATGTGGGCTAAAAAAATACATCCCATAGTATTATTATAGTTATAAGGTACATTGTTATAAGCCACATTATTAATATGGGCATTATGATCTTGATTATGCTCATTATGATTCTAACCTTGTTGGTTTTGATTCTACCTATATCCTTGAGTATGACTATTTTGATTGTTTCTTGGTAGTGGTGGATCATGTCAAGGAAAGGGTCTTTGTAGATTCCCATATCTTGATTTTTGTCTTAATTAGGGGCAACCTTAATTTCTAGTTCACCACTTTTAATAAATTCCTCAATAATATGTCATAATTAAATTCAATGATATGCACCATGACTAGTAACATGATGAAAGTTACACCATTTGTTCTCTTTGTACCAATCTAGTTTTGGTTGATCTTGAGGAAATGGCCTTGATACTAGCCATATAATTAAATTAGCTACAACAAGCTCTTGTAACACTTTTTCAACTAATTCTCCTAACTTATTAAAGACTCTAAAATTGTTTTGAAATGTCCTTCATGGAGTTTATCTCAAAAAGTAGGTAGTGGATTTGGGTGAGTTAGTTATACATTTAGAGGAGGCATATCCTGTACCATTTATACATGTCTTATTTTAGTCACCCCATTTCCAACCATGTTCTTATTTTTCCTAAAGCCTTTAGGCTTATCTTGCTTAACTATTTGAACTAGTGATGTAATCTGATTAGATGCTTGACCTTGCACAAAAATCTTAACAGGGCCCTTAACAATAAGAGCCTTCTCAATCTACACTCCTTTGTCAATAATTTATTCAAATGAGTTAGGAAAAACTAACTGTAGATTATGTACAACTTTAAGATGCAAATTTTGTGCTAAAGATATTAGCCAACTATTTGTATGGTAAGTTATGTTGAAAGGGGCCTACTAATGCTCTCCACATTTGTAGATGTGCATAAAAAACTTTCACCATCATGATTCTTGGCTTTGCATAAGTCAAAAATGGTTAATTCATGTTCTATGTTCTATGATAAATGGTTAATGAATTTTTTTGATAAGTCTTTCCAATCCACAACTGATCACTTAGGTAGTTTAAGTAGTCAATCAAGAGCTTATCCCACTAAACTTCATGGAAATAGTCATATTAAGTATTTGATACTATAAGCAACCTCTTGACATAAGATAAAGAATACCTGTATATGCTCACATGGATCTCATTTTCCTTTTTACTTTTTAAATTTGGGCACCTCAAAATGAGGTGGAAAGGGGTTTTGGAGAATAGATAAATCAAATGGATATGGGCATATCTCATTGAATTTTTATTTTTTAACTCTATTATTCATATCCAATATTTGAACATTTTATTTCAACGAATTCCATTCTTGCATGTTTGGTGCATTTGTGGATTAGATAGGATGTTTTTAGGGTAGAATGTGCTCCTAATTTTTTTTATAGTTGTGGTGGAATGTGCCCTTGGTTTTGTTACTGTTAGGGTGGAATGTGCCCCTAGTTTTGTGTGGATCTATAGGGAGTGTATACCTTTCGATCCATGACTTGGTTTTGATTTGATCCTTGAGTTGAGAAAATAGGCTGTTGATTATTGTATTGTAAAAAATTCCCTAAATTTTGTTGTTTCGTAATTTGTTGATTTTGGCAATTTCTATGTTTATTTACCAATTTTTGTGTTGGTTGAAAAGTACTAGCTAGATTATCTTGAGGGATTTCCTAAATTCAAATTGAATGTTTGGGTTTTTAAGTTTGTAAAGTAGTAAGAGGTTCTTGATGATTTAAGAATGTATGTTTTATGTCAAATGGAACACTTTGTAAGGTCTCTTATGACTTTAACTATTCATTTAGATTACCTTGATCCACTATGGTAATGTCCTCATCCAATATTTTTTGCATACTTTCAACCACATTTCCTTGTTATTTTAAAGAATCATTGTGAATTGAAGTGGCAACTAGGGAGTTAGTTAAGTTTGTAATAAATTGATCTGCATATCATTGACTTATTATCTTGATTTTAGCTAGAAGATCTAGATTTGTGAGTTTTGACTCTGTTTGTATTTCTTTTACTTTTCTAGAGGAAGAAGGTATGTCTATTTGTGTAAAATATTTCTCTTTCCATCATTATTCTCCTTATCTAACCAAGGTATGAAATCTTTCTATAGGAAAGTCAAAAGGTAATCTAGCACCTGATTCTATCAATCTAAGAAGGGCTTCATCTTGATCTTCTTGGGGTTGATATTCATTATAGTCATCTTTGGATCTTAATGTTGTGGGGATGTCATTAACAATGGGGTTATCTTGACCATCATAAAATTTATCATCTTCATAACTAAGGCCATAAGAGGCTCCACTATGAGTGAACCTTTGAGTCATGTCTAAAAGAGTTGTTCTATGTGTTTGAATAACTTTGGACCAATTCTTGGCAACCAAAAAAAGTATGTTTTGGCTCTCTTTTAAAAAAATAACCAAGGTACCAATGAGACTATAAGGGAGGGTGGTTTGAAACCACATAAAATTTATAATATTTGGTTCATGAGTTTACTCAACCTTTGGTAAAATTGAAATCACATAGATTGGAAGAGGGTAAGGTAACTCAAAGACCCAAGGTGAAAACTAGTACACCAAAGCCTAGACCTTTGTGATACACCTATATTGTAAAAGCTAGTTTAAGATTCAACAAGTTGACCCTAGAATTTTAGAGGAAATATCTCTAGATTATGAAGAAGACAAAATGGACTAAGCAACTGAAGATGTAAAAACATACATGAATCACTAAGTATAAAGCTAGGACCAAATAGGTAGCACAACGTCACCACATGATTCTAGTAGGATAAAATATGTTCTAGGATTTAAATATTGAGTGATACACAAGATGAATTGAGTTCACAAAGATGATAATGTGATTTTGAGTCTTAATAAACAACCTTTAATTGAAATGGAAAATTGAGTCCAAGTTAGAACAAGCTTAGTGTGTAAATGGTGAACCCACTTTGACACACCAACCCTTAAAACTCAAAAAGGTTCAATTTTGAATGTGGATTATAAATGAAGTATTTAAAAAAATTGGCTAAAATCTCTAGACTCAATTGGGAAGCATGACTGTGCCAAAGTGGATGACATGACACAAAGATTTTGATAACAATTTTAACAAGGAAAAGATAAATTTTCCAATTAGACAACATAATGCCTCCCTTGCTCAAGAAAATTGAGGATAGTGTGTTTTGGTTAAGTTCATTGAGTTAAAAAAAAAATTTAGACACAAATCAAGACAAAGTAAGCTAATGACAAAAAACAAACATCTTAAGTCTAAACTGACAAGGTATGGCAAAGTGGGGTCTACTAAACTAGCAAGGTTTTGATCATTCTAGGGGAATCAATTACACAATGACTTTCATGTAAAATGATGTAAAAAATAAGCATAGAAATTGGGTGACCACATCATTATCTAGTTGTAAAAATGTCTAGTTCTTTTTACAACCACTACATCCTGCTATTCACTCAGTGTAGTGCAATGTCTAAATATAGATTCATCCTATGTGAAACTCCAATTAGGAGCCAAATAAAGTCAATGCTAGGAGATGAAACCCTAGGTAAAATATTCCCTAAATAACTCATGAGAGGTAATTATTTCCCCCTCGTAAGCCAAATTTGCATAAAAATAAGGAAAGCATAAAATATAAAGACTTTAGAGTCATTTTCAAGATCACCTAAACTTTAACAAGTTTTTGGGGAGTACGTTAGATGACATTATGTCTAAGCCTTGGACTAGGATTTTTACAATAGGAATGGAAATTTTGATTCTAAGGGTTCCCTAAAGGGGAAAAATGGAAGATAATACACGTGGCACCCCTCTTTATTCCAAACAAAACCTAACTTAAATAACTAAGTAAATACAAAAAACTTGGAAAGGTGAGTTCATTTTTAAGCCCAAATGGAAAATGGGGTGGTGTTCATTTGAACCCTTGGTCTTAGTTTAAAATTTGAAAACTAATGCTAGAAAAACTTATTTAATCACCTTAAATGTTACTTTAAGCACTATAATAATGTTCCTAATTCATTTTAAAACATGCAAAATATGTTCTAGAACATGATTTATCAACCTTGAAATCTACTAGTTACCTATCTACCCTTAAGGCATCACCCCAAAAGCAAATATGTTAGATTAGAAAAATTTTAAATATATTTTTCAAATTTTGTAAAAAATATATGAAACTTGAAGCTAAACTAATGCCAAATTCTGAAAGTTTAGGAAAAAATACGTGGTTTAAAAAAAATCATCTAAAACGGAGTTCGTATGACCCCAAACCAAGCATTTTAAAATGGCCTATTTAGCTCTCAAGTTTGTGTTTAAAAAAAAACACAATGATCAACATCAATTATATAACTGATGATGGTTAAACTTACTAATTGATGATGGTTATCTACTTGACATCAGTTATACCAATGGTGACTAATGATGGCTATCCAACTGATGACAATTTTACTAACTGATGTTATTTACTGTGTAAACCTGTGATAAATAAAAATGGAAAAACAAAGTTAGAAAATCAAATTTCAAGAGTTTTAATGATCCAAATGAAGATTTTGAAGTTTCATAATGATCTTCTTCATGTGTGGGATGCATTTGGTCCCATCAGGTGTGCCAAGATGTAGAGAGAATTACAAATCAAGTTAGTCAAACATTAGTCCATAAATCATGACAAATGCATTAAGAACTAACTAAGCCAATATATTCCTATGGGATTTACATAGGATAGAAATAAATAAATTAAAGAAAGCAAACATCATATTACCTTCCCAAATGGATTCACCATACCCACGTGGCTCAAAATCATGTTCTCCCTTGATCAAGAATCCTTGTCTTTTTTAACAAAGGTGGAAAAATCCTCTAATGTATCAAGAACACTCCATAAAATCTAGGCTCATGATTAAAAATAACTAAACTAGCCTATCAATGAAGCTTGTAACTAATTTTAATGGTCTATTTGAAAGGATTGTGGAGACAATTCTACATAATAACTTTGTATAAATCAAGCTTAAAATTCATGTCCATGGCCTCTCTATTTATAGATTTTCGAGGTTGGTCAGGATCAACCATGACCATCCATCTCAAGATTAAGATGTGTGGCCATGGATAATCATAATATTTGGAATTATACTCATAAATATCCTCAATATAAATAAACATTAAAGAGGCATGGGAGGCATTAACTAGGCATGGGTAACCCATAATCTTGATATTTTATGAACTTATAGCTTGATGGATGCCACCCCATAGATGATGTCACTAGGTGATGCACATATTCAAAATCAATTTCCAATAATGAGATATTCAAAAATATCTATGGGATTCTTACTTAAGCTCTTAAATTGGATTAATTAGATTAAGTAAGTTTAATCAAGTTTAGTGTAATTCTATGGAAATTGGTGCACAATTAATCAAAATGGTCAAAAAGTCATATTACTAGATTGTAATTTGACTAGAGAGGAACTAAAAGGTGATGTTAAATGTGTTGGATATGTATTTCCATTTATGATGTTACCAACACCAAATAATAAAGGTACGTGATGTGTACCAATGAATTACAAGAAAAGAGTGATCTAGAGCACTAAATGGTGAATTTGTCATTTTAACTTGAAATGATCTAATCAAAGTGAGCTAGCCCATAAAATGCATTGCCCTATTTAGGGATACTTTGACCTAAATTTGCAATTTTAAGTGACAAGTTCAAACCATTTAGGATATTTTATGGATTTTGACCTAAAATGTGCATTTGAGTGCAATTCAAGTAAGATTGGCAATTTCAACACAAATGGTGTTAATAATTGGATATATACACTATCCATTTGAGCTAACCCTTCAGGATTAAAAAAATTAATCTACAACTAAAGCTTAATGGGGGTGGGCTTGGGTCCATAATGTGCACCCAAATGATTTGTAGTTGAATTTCCCCATTATGATTCACATGAAACACATAGAGATGTTTAACCCCTACCTCAAAGTATCCCCATAACCACTTTAAATTGTAGGCTAGCATCTACTCCTTAGCTGTGACACATCTTAGGGTGTCCAATAGTAATTAAAATCAAGACCTAGGTAATTTAAGTCATTGATCCTATCCACTCAAGTTAACCCTTGGGGCTAAAAAAATTAATCTACAACTAAAGCTTAATGGGGGTGGACCTGGGTTCATAATGTCCATTGAATGATTAGAAATTGAATCAACCTAATATGATCCACATGAAAAACATGGAGAAGTTTGACCCCTACCTCAAGTTATCCCCATGTCCAATTCAAATTATAAGCTAGCATATGCCTCTCAGCTGTGATGAATCATAAGGTGTTCAATAGGAATTGAAATCAAGACCTAGGCAACCAAAGTGATTGATCCTATCTACATGAGCTAACCCTTTGGGATATTAGGGAATTAATATTATATGTTTCTTAATAGTCATTATATAAGCCTAAAGTTTTGGATAAGGTTGTAAGTATAAACATTATTTAAAATATATGATAATTTTAACTAATATTGACTTTAGGGTTTTGTTAGTGGCCTCATATTAGCCATTTTCCTATGGGTAGTACATATAGGCTAAGTGGTATGACATAAAAAATTTATTACATAGCTCATGAATCTCAAGACTTTTGAAAGGGGACATGTTGTTAGTAATGATAACCTATGGGAACCTAAAACAATAAATGATTTGGTTTAGGATAAATTTTATGATGACTAAACTCATAATAGTTGTTAATGGCTTAGATTATGCTCACTCAATAAAATATTTTATGGCCATAATGAAATGATGACCATATAAAGAAGCATGGGAGAGCTTACATACTACATCTAAGACCCAAGTGTAAAAGGTGCATGGAGTGAGAATGGGATGCAATGCCTTAGTGGGAATATGTATCTCATGTGAGAAATGTTGAATTTTTTCACATTTTCACACAAATTCATCCACATCATGGTCTAAGGTGGGACAAAAATATCCCATCATGCAGATTTTATAAGTAGTCATATGGCCACTGAAATGCCCACCAAAAACACCACTATGAAATAAAAGATGACATTTTTTTAATCCTTATTATCAACAAACTTGGGTAACATTCCATCAAAGGCTTTGTGATATAGGACCATGCCTATAATAATGTACTTAAAAATAATTATACCAATGCACCTTTTCTGATGTGAATTGGCACCTTTGGGGTAAGTGTGTTTGAATAGGTAATTTATAATATTTGTGTACTAAGGATATGAACTAATAGATGGGTTTTTATATAACATATCAATTCATTAGGAAATCTAGTATCAATGAGGTCATTAACTTCCAAGGGAGAATCAATCAATAAATTAGCAATGATCTATCTCTTAACAAAATTTTCATTAATTTAAATTAAATTTAATTCACTTAGGAGTGTGATGAAGTACCCAAAATTAATAGAGAGGGATAGATGGGTTATAAAAGTGTGTAGGGATTGAGACCTCATGATAAATCTTATTTCTTGATTGATCATATAATGTTACAACTATTTGGTCAAAAACACTATAGATAAGCATTTTTTTTTGAAATCAATTTGTATAACATATGGTAATTTACAAGGGCATGGATAATGAAATAAATGGAATGTTATTTTTAAATATCATCCTCCTAATATAACATATAGGAAAGTGATACCTCAATCACTTTAATGTAAAGTATCAAGGGCTTGTTTGGATTAGGCACCATGAGGGTGGGGGATATATAAGGAGGTGTTTTACTAATTCAAATACCTCTTAACATTTATTTGTCCAAGTTAAGCCACTCATATTTTTAAGTAGGTTATTGATAGGATTAATGACTTAATAAATATTAAGAATGAACCATCTAATGGATCCCAACTTAACTAGGAATGTTTTGATGCTTGATTCATCTTTGGGAAAGAGAATTTCCAAGATTACTCAAATATTGGTAGGGTCAATATTAATCCCACAATGGGAGATGATATCACTAGGAGTATTTTAATGATGAATCAAACACACATTTTTATGGGTTAAGCATAACAAAATATTCAATTAAGCATGTTAAGATGATGCATAATACCTTTAAATGGTGTATTCATTGTGTCACTTTCCCTACAAGATCATCTACATAAACTTACACTATCTTGTGAATAATATTGAGGAATATGTGGGTCATGGACCTTTGATATGTTACCCCTATGTTTTTGAGACCAAAGGGAATCATGACATAATAAAAGGTACCCCATGATGTGTATCTGATTGTATCTTAAGAATCCATTCATGAGTGATAGCAATTCATATCCCACAGTAGCATCAATAATGATGTCAATAGATGGGAGAGGGAATTCATGTTTTGGACATGCTTTATTGATGTCTTGAAAGTGTATACATACCCTAATTTTACATTTCTTACTGAGAATGGGAACACTATTGGACATCCACTTGGAATGGTCCACTAGCTTAATAAATCTAAATTTTAAAAATTTGATAACTTCCTCTTTTACCATCAATGTGACCTTAGGATTAATGGGCCCAAGATTTTGCTTAATTAGTTTTGTGTCAAACATTATAACTAGGTTGTGGACAACCACATCAGGTTTGATGACTACCATGTTAGTTTAAGAGAAATAAAAATATTTTGAGATATTGGTGAGGATTTGATTATGGTCTTCCATCTCCTTTACAAAGAGTGAATACCCAAGCTTGAGAGGTTTGGGACTCTCCTCACTCTCATTGTTAATGTCAATGGTATCTTCAATAATGAAGGTATTTCCCTCTTTAAATAGATTAGGGGATATGGGAAGAGAAATATCTTCACCCATAGTTTTTAAAACATCATGTTCATCATTAGAGGATAAATAATCCTTAATTTGGTAGTAGGAATCATAGTATTGACTCCCAAAGGCTGATGTGGGATAACATGTGAGGGACAGACTCCTCTTATGGCTAAATGATGGGAGGTTATTATAATCTTATAGGAAATAAAAAATAGACTCATAATTTTTAGTTAAGTTAAGGACTAATATACCATTATATTTTATGATATGGGTGATATGTTTGTCATTAGGAATTTTTCACACAAGAGATTTTTTCCTAACTGAAACTATGAAATTAGACTTCAATATAGTGGGATGAGGGTTAAATCATGAAGCCAAAGTAGCCATGAAGTCAAAATTATGGCTTATTTCCCTAATAAATTCTTATATAAAATTAAGTTGAAGTATTTAGATATCTCATGCATAATGGTCTTGTATAATTGAAGATGCACAGTCTTCATTTGATAGGCCTTAGAAACTAGGTTAACAACCAACTATGAGTCACCTTGGATCTTTAAGTTTTGAACACATGTTTTTTTGAATTGAGCATGCCAAGTAATAGGGATTCATCTTTAGCTACATTTTATGTACACTCAAATTCTATCATGAAACCAAAATGCATGAGTCATTCCTTAGGAAAAATTAGAATAACTCTTTTCCCAACACCTAGGCAACACTTGGACCCATCATAGTGGAGGATCCACTGATCATGTGTGGAAGAGGGACAATAGTCTAGTGAATTTTCTTGGTATTTTTATATCTCAACCATATAGATATAAATAATTTTGGTCAACCCCTCATATGGTTCCTGGTCTTGAGATTTAGAAAAATAAAGAGCTTGACCCTTTTGTAGGGTAAATAGAAGGGCTTAATTTTTTTTGAAAGGTATACTCTTGTGGTTTGGATGAATCAAGTTAAAAATTTTAGGGAACTCAATTTTAATTTCTAAGATTAGGGTTGAGGTAACAAAGTACCTCTAAAAATTTAAAAGGATGTTTACTAAGTTTTCTCTTTGGTACGAGAAGTATGCCAACATAGTTATGATGATTTTTTGGTGTGCATAGTATCCCAACATAGTGATGGTTTTGCTTCATGGTATAATTTTTATTAATGTAATTATGAACCTTATATTACTCCTAATAATATACAGGTACTTCGATATTTCCTATTATTATATGTGGGAAGGCTCATAATAACTGAACAAGTGGCTATCTGTAGGCCCCCTTCTTAGCAAGGGGGAGAAGACATCTCCTTAGGAATTCATGGATAACCATTAGGTAAAATATTAATATTTATATTACCTCTCATTAGGGTATGAATATTATCCTTGAGAATTGGCATGGATGAGGGAGAAGGAACGGTATGGTTGCATGTTGAAGGACTTGGAATGTGGTGGGAAGTAAATCTATGTGTGGACCAAAGTAGAATGATCAACATCTCAAGTGGAAGTAAACCCCAAGGATCAAGAAATATATAAAACCACTATGGAATTATCATATTATGATCCAAGATAATACTCCAAAGAGGCTTAGAATAAATAAGAGTATAAAGTGAAGAGATAATTTACCCTATGTGGTTGAGCATTGGGTGATAATGCTGGTAGTTAATGGGATGGTTTCTATAAAAGGAACTTCTTCATTGTATGATACTTATATCATGTAAAGTTTAGGTAAACTAGGTAACCCATATTATGGTTGATAGCTTTGATATTTATGTAAATCATAAGTCCCTACCCCTAATGGGTCGAATGGGAGGATGAACAATGTGTCTTTCTCTAAGAGATTATTGATCTCGACTATAGACAGGGCATAAATTATTGGACCAATGATTGATTCTAGATTAGTGATATTTTATCCATCACTATTTCCTTATTTTTTTGATTTATATTTTAATAGTGTTTTAGTTATTTCATCCACTTTATTTAAGGTAATCAATTAAGGCTTCACAGGCTCAATAACATCGACTAAATATGGGGGCTTTGTGACCCCATTAGTAGGTAGATGATAGTTGATGTGTAACTTGGGATGCTTATATAGAGTTGATTGTAACATATCAAAAGGTTTAGGGTCCCCTAGGATATGATAAAATTCTCTAGGTTTAGGAACCAGATTTATTGGAATAACATTGAAGGGATAGTCTTCATCCTATGTATCCAAGGTCTTCCCAAGAACATATTATAGTTGGTATATTTGTCTATGACATAGAGGTCAATTATCATTGTATTTGGATCCAAAGTGCCTAGGATTATAGTGGTACTTATGGATTTGTATTTGAGGCTATCATAGCCTCACATGGTGATACACATCTTAGGAACAATTGGTTTACCCATAATCAAGATTTTGTAGGGAAGAAAAGGGGAAAATATTGATGGTTAGTCCATCATCAACCATGGTTCTCTTCACATTATTGTTGTAAATACACAATTCTAGAAACAAGGTTGGATATGAACTCCTTTCCATATTATATTCAAGAAGAAGACTACACAAATCAAATAAAAAGCTAACATCTTGAGATTATTGACTAGGTGGAAACATATATCGATAAATGTGGTTGGTCTGAGCATGTGGAGGAGTAAAAATGGGTAGATTCCCTAGTCTTAGGGAATCAATAAAGGTTGAATGATGGGTGGGGGAGTTATTGAGTAAATTAAGGAATAAAATGTGGGAGAATGCCTTAGATATAATATCAAGTAAGCCCATAAATTTAGGGATAGACTTAGTTTATAAAATTTTTGAGGGATGAAGAGTCATAAGATGATACTCTATCATTTGACTAATGGTATTTTCATCCTCTTTAACATATAATTATACAAATCCAATTTTTTTTGTCTTTCCTTCTACTCCCAATTGAGGAACAACATCAATATTGGTAGGGTTAGAGGTGAAAGATTTGGTATCATGGGTGCATGTTGTTATAGGCTAATTATGTTGAATTGGGTGGTTACATGGCCACCCTACTATTTATTTTGAGTGGCACACACTTGGTAGTTAGGAAATGGGTTTTGTTAGATTTGGAGATTTTGATTCTAAGGGGTAATAAGACCATTTTGAATGGCCTTGGGGTTTGAACCAACATTCCCTATAAATATATCAACAAATGTTTGCCTTTGATTTTATAAGAGTCTTTGGATAAATTTATTTTAATCCCTATAATTTTTAGTATCATTATTGATAAATTTATGGAATAAGAAATATACATTTGGATCATATTCCCTAGGCCTCATGTTCTAATTGATTATGTTTTTGGTAATAAGTTTGGTTATAAAACTGAAGGAAGTACTCAACATCCTGGTACTAATTTTAATTATGGTTTTGGTGTTGTATGTTTCAAGGTGGTGGTTGGTTGAATTCATGACATGAATGGAAGGAGGTGGATTTTGGATCTTATTACTCATATTTTTAGTGGCATTGGCATTACTCATGGGCTGATATTAATTTCTATTCACAGGGTTTGGATTCTTCTTAGTTAGTGATGTCATCAGTAACGACATTCCTATTTTTATTTTGGACCTTGGGATATTATATATTAGTATTATTTAGACTTTAATTTTTAAATCCCCTAGTTTTTTAGTTTGGGGTGATGATGATGTATTTGTTGGTATCATAAGTTCACTGACCACTATAGATGGCTACCTGGTCGATCCATAAGGCACTCTTGAGATCTTATTCATAATATTGGTATGGGATTTTTTGAACATTTTTCCTTATTTCCTTATTAAGGGAGTGTAATAAGAGGTCATATAATTCTTTTTACACTCCCTTAATAAGGAGAAAAGTAAAAATGTTCAAAAAATCCCATATCAATATTATGAATAAGATCTCAAGAGTGCTTTATGGATCGACCAGGTAGCCATCTATAGTGGTCAATGAACTTATGATACCAACAAATACATCATCATCACCCCAAACTAAAAAAATAGGGGATTTAAAAATGAAAGTCTAAATAATACTAATATATAATATCCCAAGGTCCAAAATAAAAATAAGAATGTCGTTACTGATGACATCACTGACTAAAAAGAATCCAAACCCTATGAATAAAAATTAATATCAGCCCATGAGTAATGCCAATGCCACCAAAAATATGAGTAATAGGATCCAAAATCCAATAGAGGAATATAATACCTATCACCATATTGTGATGGAATTGATAACCAACTCATTATATTATTGTTTTATGTGTAAGAAATCTCATATGCTAGTCTTTAGGAGTTTTTTCATATCAAAAGCTTTAAAAAACTTGACCATGATTTGGATAAAATAATGTATAAACCCATCAGGGAGGCCGTAATACTAATCAAGAAGTATTACCTCTAGGTTTTTTGGAAATTTTTTGGAAGAAACCCCACCCCAAAGTAGGATTTCCTAAATAACCATAGCATAAGATTTGAAATGTGTATTGGGATCTCCTTCTCATTTGAATTTAGGAAGGTAAAATAGGGTACATGGAAGAATAACCCATCATATGTTGAGATCTAGATCCTCCTTGAGGTGCTTAGTGTAAGTCCCAATGTTATGAAAATATGTTGTTGTCATGGTAGAACCATAGTGGAAAGATGGGATCATATAGGGGTTAGTTTGGTAACTGCTATAATGGATAATAAAATCTTGATAGCGTGGTATGGAATAAGCCAAAAAATATTTATCTAATTGAGTGGATTTTGAACACATATGGAAGTAAGGAGGAATATTGTTAGATTTAGGAAGAGTGGTGATTTTTTTATATAAAAGTATATGTATCTTGCACATATACCAAGGCTACGTAAGGTGGGATATAACTTATTTGTGGAGTGTAAATAAGATGCATATAACTTGGAGGTGTGAATAATGGTGTATTATTAACCACCAAATAATTTTCAAAGGTAAAGTGTAAGTGTACACCCTCCCCATGGAGGTTTTATAAGGAGTTTGATAAGAAAGAGGATTTGGAAGAATCTGGTTGGGACCCCATGAGTAAGGATGTCCCCAAGGGGTTGGATAGAGGCATGGTTTGGTGGGGGTGAATGCTCCTATTGAAGTGGAAACATGTAAGTTTACTGATGTGGTTTTTGATGAGTTGTCATTTGGATGAAATAAGGAGAAGGATGAGCTTATGTAAGATAATTTGGGACCATCTTCCAACCCAATGTTTTTTGATTGCTCTCTAGGTCATGAATGTGACCTACTATGGTGTCAATGAGTTGATACATGGTAGAGACAATTCTAGGACTAATATCCTCATACATGGGAAGGGTGGAGGCATAAGAGGGGTGGAAGCATGAGAGGGGTTATTTAAAAATGTTGGTTTAGATCAATAAACCCATAAGTAATGTTTATATTTTGTATTGGTGGGTTGGAGGTGTCTTAGCTCCTAATAAGGGGATACATAACTACTTGCATATGATTAAACTTATATTTCAAGTGATGCATCCTTCCTAGATATTGATTATATTTAGTAACATTTTCCACATCTAGGATTTTTAGGCTAATTTTTAGTCTAATGGAAATTCAAGGAGTGAATGTTATTCCCATAATTAGGGCCATATAAATTTAATTAGGGTGGTTACTCATATTTTTAGATACATCCCATATCTCTCAAATAGAGACCCCACTCTTGGTTTGAGTGTTAGGATTATAATAGTTATAGAATTTGTATTATATGTTGGTATTGAAGGTTAAGTTATTATAACTCATTAATAAAGGCTCATTAAAGTTTAGTTGGCTTCTCCTATATCCCTCTAGGCTAAGAGATCCACCTATGTCCCATCCATACATATTATGGGGTTTATAAATAATCAAAAAATAAATATAAGGAAGAGGAGAAGTGGAGAAAGGATAAAAGAGAAGAGGAAGAAAATGGAAACACAAAGTATAAAATGCCTTCACATTAGGTTCACCAATTTTTTACATGCAAATAACACATGCTAAACTATGCACTGGACTCCCTGAGGTTAGGCTAAGGTAATAAATTTAATGGAAGGGCTATGGATTGAGATGGTTGTTAAGTATAATGAGATTTTTAATTAATGGTGATAATGGGTTCTTTTTATGGAACCAAAATACCTAAAAAACATAAAAATACTTATTAATAGCATCAAATTGTGTAAAAATAGATATTTAGGGTCCATCGGTGTTTCAGATTATAAGGAGGTGAAGCTCTTGGTTAATTCTAAGATTGGGGGAATGTGTGAGATTAGGTTGAATGACTCATGAGATGAGGTTAAATTTTTTCATTTAGTTATTCCCATTCAATACCATCCAAAAGTGTGAATTATATAAGATGAGGCTAGACCCGAGGAGAAAAATGAGGTGAGAAATGGTAAACAAAGCCTATATAACAATGCCATGATGGCCTCTATTCCAAGGGAGGAAAATGATTAGTGGATTATAAATTTTTTCTTGTTACTCTAAGGAATTAAGAGATTCAACAATAAGGTGGGGGATTAGGGTATAATGTAATACCTCTCTCTTAATCTCGATATTGATATCAGATTGTATGGAAACTATGGGATTGGGTTCTCTAACCCTAGGGAAAACACCTTCTCTAAAAAGACTAGGTGTTTTTGGAAGTGTTATCAAAGAGGTATTAGGAAATGTGTAAGAATATGATATTTTCTAGATATATATTTTTTAGGAATTTCTATGTTGCTTTTAATTAAGGTTTTGTTTGGCTTGTGCAATTAGACAAGGCTTTGGACAATGTTTTTATTTATTTTATCAATGTCTAACTAAAATGGAAACTAATTACTTGATGAAATGAAACAAATTAAAGTGGAGATAAATGATAAAAATGAAATTAAATAAACAAACAAACACCTCTTTATTTATTTTTCAATGCATACAAAGTGAGTGAGTGAGAGAGAGAGATCTATTCTAGCTATGCAATTGCTGAAATTTAACCTTTCTATATGCAATCTATATGAAGTTTTTTAAATGTTTTGATTGAAATGTGAATGAATATACTATGAAAAATATGTTTTTATTAAAATGTGAGTGATTAAATAAAAGATATAGGCTCCAAAAAATAAATAATATGAGGTTCCTAGAGTATTATTTCACCCAAACAAATCAAGAAAAAGTTTTTAATCTTTCTAGGTGTTGCACACTAGTTATGAACACTATATTTAAAAT
Source organism: Torreya grandis (assembly GCA_037957365.1). Classification (NCBI taxonomy): domain Eukaryota; kingdom Viridiplantae; phylum Streptophyta; class Pinopsida; order Cupressales; family Taxaceae; genus Torreya; species Torreya grandis. Next base: position 151,366 of record JARHVA010001410.1, on the reverse strand, counting down.
GAAATTAAAGATTAAATTTATAATTTATCTAATTAAATTAATTAAAACAAAATTATTAATTAATATAATTAATGAAAATTATAATCACAATAACACATGTTTACCTAGGTTTATCTAGGGTTTGATACTCACTAGTTGCTTGTTTGAGAATAAAACTTGTTTCAAAACTAAAAACTTCTTATTGAAATGAATATAAATATATGAAATAATCTCTAAAATTAACCTATGGTTTATATTAAATATTTTATTGTGAGAGAATAAATTTAATGATTAAAAGTAAACAAAAAAAACTAATTACTATTTTTATGCAAGGATGAGAGAGAGAAGATTCTTTTTCCTATCAGAACGTGATTTTTAAAAAAATAAATATTTAAGATAATATAAGAATTAATTATAATTTAATATAATATAATGAATTAAAAAATAAAACTAATATAAGAACCTCAAATCTAATCCTAATGTAGACCAACTGAAATCAAGAGATTTGTTGTACATGATCCTCAATATGCTAGCTTCTTTACCCAAGTGAAGATTTTTAGAACTCTCTAACAAGGAAGATGAATAAATGATTGGCACAAATGGGATAAGAAGAGGAGAATGTAGACACCAAAATAGTGTCAACCCCCCACCCCCCCCCCCCCCCCACGTTGGTCCCTTTCTAACTTCAACATGCCTAACCTATACTTTACTAATTTAAAATACTTATTTTTAAATTAATCATTCCCCCTAGACATCTCACCTTGGATTCCTAGCTCTTAGGCCATTTATCACCCTATGACTAATCATAATTACTTAAGACCTATTTCAACTCCCCCACTAATCCTCGCACCTATTAAACCTGCCATTTGGACTGTTTAACAACAACAACTAAACTTGGTAGATGGAAGAATGAGCAAAAGGCTAAAAATAGCCTTTTTTCCCATTCTCTAGCCGCCGACATCGGTTAAAAGTTGACCGAATCTGGCGGTATCGCCAATGTCAGTTGCTTAAAACTATATTCCAACCTCGACTACAGACTCGAATGTGAATTCTCTTACTCCCAGGATCAAAATTCTCTTGCTCCTCAACTCTTTGCAGGCATCAGCATTCTATCATCACTCTCCAAGCTAAGAAACTTTGCAAAATTCACTCCACACTAGATTGAAATGTTGCATGAGGTCTCCTACATCAGCTATAATAGAAACAAGTCTTATACACTTCTGGTTCTCCACCAAGAGCTAAGTATTCTTTTAGTTTATATTTCAATATTTTTAGAATGCATTGGTGATTAGTCCATTGAATATTCTTGAGTATTGTTGATAGACAACCTGAATTTCTTCCTAGGGCCTTCCTCTCATTTTTATTCCCTTTCCACCCCTGTCCTCTACCTTAACCCTTTCCCATACCATATTCACTATCCTGAAATCCTCCACAAACCATTAAATAGACCCAGACTCCTTCTAGACCCCTCTGTTGACCATAAACCTATCCAAAACCCATCTAAGGCCATTGCCCTGATTGACATCAACCATTGCCCCTACCGACATCAATAGGCAGACTAACCGACGTTGGCAACCTTGACCAACCGACATCGGCAGAACTATCGATGTCGGTGACTATGATAGACTGATAATAGAATATAGGTACGCATTATCTCTATTTATTTTGTTTAGTCTTTCACCATTTCTCTTTCTAGCAACACTCTTTTATCAACCAGTGGATTATCATCCCTCAAGAAAGTCTTTTCACTTCTAGGACCGAGCTTTGCTTGGCAGTCCACCATATATCTATCTAACATATTCTTTGTTTAAGTCTTTCTTATCTACAGGTGTCATCCTCCACAACTAAAGAGGAGCTCCTTCAATTATCTGGATAATGGTACACAACTTCATCCAGGTATCATCTAACCCCTAACCATTTAACTTTAGTTTCTCATTTCTTTTGAATGTAAAAAGCAAAAATGAGTAGAAACATTATAGTACGCCCGGTGGGACCCTAGAGTTTTCCTTGGGTTCATTTCTTCTAAAATGAACTTTCATATAGGTGCATTAGGAAAATTTCTCTTCTTACATCCTTCTTCTTTCTTTCTCTTTTGAAAAGACACCATTAGCACAAGTTAAAAAGAACTTTTTCTTCTTGTCACTTCTTTTCTACATCCTAGAGTAGTGAAATTCATGCTCTTAAACCTCTTCACCATTGTTTGCATCTGAACAAAACATTTCAATTTGGGTTAAAAATATATTGCATCTCATTCCTACTTGAATGCATTTTTAGCTCATTTAGTAATTAAAACCACATTACGAATAAAGCGTAGTACACATATGTTACACTACCAGACCACAAGCACATCAAACTAAACATCTAAACATACCTAAGACAAGGCCCGACTAGGATTTCATCACCTAGTGGATACCTTACCCTTCCTGGCAATCCCACTTGGACTTCACTACCAAGGGGAGAACCCACTCTATTCTTTCGCAGATTATAAACTCTAGGGGAAGTATATATTGGCTAAGCAACCCAGCTTGTCTCTAGGCTCATGAAGTGAGGGGAGCAAGATCCTAGCACTAGGCCACGTACGGAACCTAATACAAATTTTGAGCACCAAAAATCAACCCAAAACCAACCTTAGACTGCTTCTTTTAGTACATGTTCTAAAAGCCCACTTCCCAAACATATTCTTCTAAGGCATAAGCCACCACGACTCTAAAATTTATTCTTAGGAATTAACGTTTAGTGGTTGCTTTCCATCATATATTTTTTTGTCTGTATCTAATTTTTTGAGCTAGTGAGGTCGCATTCTGAGGTCTAAAAACAACTCAGACTTTCTTCTTTCTTCCAAAATCTTTTAGTTTTTTGAGTTTCTAGAAATACACAGTAACTGACATAAGTTTTTCCACCGACGTTAGCAACTATCTTCACCAACATCGATTATCTGACCAACATTAGCAACTTATTAACTGACATCAATTTTTCTACCGACGTCGATCACTATCAAAAATCTTTCTTCTCAAATAATAAGCTAAAAACCTGACCTTTTTGCTGTTAAAAACACATTCTAGTTTTTTGAGGTTGAAACATATAGTTTTTAGAACCTGAATCTATTTTGTCTTGGATGGTTTTGACATGTAATCAAACCAAAACTCTTGTTGACCATGCAAGACAACAACCACTCCCACCTTCACCTTCTATATCAAGTCCCCAAATGGAGTATAATTCAGAAACTGAACGTACTCCTATCCAACCAACCCCAACTCAACCCCCTATTGTTCCCAAAGGGGACCAAGACTTTGAAAGGTTCCTTGACCTCAATGTCAAGGCTCTTCAGCACTATCTCATGAGAAGTCAAATGTGAGATCCTTCAGGCAACCCAATTTATGGGATGCCAACTTCCTTAGTTGAAATGAAAATCATATCAACAGCCTCCATAACCCAACCCATGGTCACCCAGGCCATTGCCTCAACTAACAACCTGACCATGACCAATATTCAAAGTGTGGCCTCTCCTTCTATTTTTGGACCTACCTCCATTGGGGTTTTTGTACCCCCTCAACCACAAACCATTCAACAAAGTCCTACACCATTCCAGAACTTAATTGTCTCCATCCCACCTACTCTTGCACCCATAAATACAAGAGTGACTACTTATCCTTCAGCTAGTGTTGCCACCATCCAACCACCTTTGGCAACATCAAGCCAAGTTGTGCCTTCTAGCTTTATGACATAACCACCCTTGACTTCAACATCAGTCCCTATGACTAGTTACCAATATGTTGCACCTATACAAGCACAACCAACTATGTCATACGCTCCACCTAACACCTTCCAAATGCCTCACAACCTAGGGGTGCCCCACCTGCAAATCCATCAATTGATCTAATCAAGATGTTGATGGATAAGGTGTCTAATCTTGAGACATCTGTTTCAGATTCAATAAATGTTATCTCATATGAACAAATCTATAATGAACCTATTCATCCTTTAGTCCCAATCTAACTATATCCTAGTCAGTGGGAACTTCCCAAGTTTACTTGCTTTCAGAGTAAAGAGGACCCACAACAACATCTACGAGTGTTTAGACATGCTTGTTACCTTATAGCACATGATGATGCATTATTACTATGCACATTTCCCATGTCACTTTCTGGTGCTACCCTTGATTGCTATAGTTCTATTACCAGTCACTCTATCTTTTCTTTCACTCAACTCACCCAACTATTCCTTGACCACTTCTCAATTAACATCACTAAGAAGGTCTCCATTACAAACCTCTATTCTATTAAACAATTCGACGATGAGTCAATCGCTGACTTCATTTCCTGTTAGAGAGGCTTATTCAACCAACTCTCCTTTTCTTTACCTCAACCTGAGCTCATTAAGCTCTTTTCACAAGCGTGTGCCAAACACATCTCATCCACTTTACGGGTCCAAACATTCTGCACATTTGACAAAGCTTTCACCATGGCTAGAAATCTTAAACTCCATGTTTTCAAAGAGGAAAAGGTCAAATTGCATACTAACACAAAATCAAATGACCCTTCATCCAAATCTTCTTCTTTTAATCCCAAGTCCAAGGGATCAATAAATGTTGTGGTACTTAGACCATCATCTTCAACAACAACCAACCAACCTCAACCTTCAACATCAAAATACATCACATGACAATTCCAACAATGATACATACAACGTCAATATAATCCAATAGGAGAATCATACGCATCCATGTTGGATAAACTAGTCAAACAGGGAGTCCTCAATCTCCCCCAAATTTGACCACCACCTCAATTTGATCCCTCACATGCCATCCCTACATGGTATAGGGAGAATGACTTTTGTAATTATCACCATGTCAAAGGCCATGACATAGATAATTGTAAAACCCTCAATAATATCATTCAGTACATGTTAGATAAAGGTGATCTTGTCTTGGATAACCCAAATGTGCCACATAACCAAAACATAGACATCTTTAGACAACCTTTCCCTAACCATCCCCCTAGTCAAAACAACATTCAGACTATGGCCGATGACTCCCAAGAGTGTAATATATGCACAGTCAACACGGTCTCTCTTTTTATGCCTAACCAACCTCTCCCATAGTCTGAAGAGGTTAGTCAACCTATTTGTCCATCACAGGTAGAAGAGCCTTCTTCTCCTATTTGTCCATCATAGGTAGAAGAGCCTTTTTCTCTTATTTGTCCACCATAGGTAGAAGAGCCTTCTTCTCCTATTTCTCCTCCACAGGTGGAAGAACCTTCTTCTCTTATTAGTTCTCCATTGACCTCTCTTATATTGGAGGATGCTTTGACCATACCAACGCCACTAGCCCCACCTTCATCCTTCCTACTACCAATGGAGGACCATACATTTCCTACTCTTCAACTGCAAGTAGAAGGTATGATCATCCCTATGCTCTTTCCTCTTGAAGAACCCCATTCTCTAATTCTTTCTCCACCAAGAGAGGAACTTATCTCTTCACCTAATTTGATCAAAGATGATCTAGTAATGGCTATCTCACACCTTTGGCCTAATATTTCCACATCTAACACATTCCCACTCTCACAATGACCCAAATCTTCTAAAAAACCAATTATAAAGCCTCACACAATGACTTCTAAACCATTCTCTTGACTGGCTGAAAACTTAGGATTTATTTATTCGAGGAACTTAGAACATGAGGCACTATGGGAGTGACTCAAAGATACTTATCTTACACATTCCATCTCATCTTGTACTGATGACCTTCCTTCAACAAAATCTCCCAAAATCTCCAATGAGGACCAGGCTTCTACTTCCAAATCTTCAAAAGCTCAACCGCCCACATCTGAACCTAAACCCTCACAAACATCTGCCATACCAACACCAGTTAAATCCCTCGGTGTTCACCCCATATTGAACCTCACTCACCCACAAGTGAAGGTAGACTTGAACCTTTCCTCGCACAATAGTGGTCCTCAAACCAAACTATAGAAGGCTACTAACCACATCGGAGAACTCCTCCCCCACCATCATCATTACCCTCCATTTTGGGCCCACGTCTTTCTACCTTAATAGGAGTGCTCCCTACTCCAACACCTAACAAAAAAAAGTTTCCTCAATTACTCCCTTTACCCACCAAAAACATACCTCCTCTAAAAAATTTGGCACCCCTCACGAAGAAAGTGTTGTCTACATGAGTGGGCACACCACCAACCCAAAAGGTGGTAAGGAAATCTCCCTCAATAACTCCAAAACAAAAGTCATCAACACCTAGTGTATCAAAAAGCATGGAACCATTAGTGGGATCATATGCTTTGATACTACGCTGACTTTTACAAACTTCTAACATCACTCTTCCACCTATTAAACCATTTCAACCTCTCAGACCAAAACTGTCTTGGTTCGATGACACTAAAATCTGCCTATATCATCGCTCACCAGGACATGATACCAAGAATTGTTGTGCCTTCAAGGTTGTTATTCACCAATACTTTGAGAAAGACACCCTTCTTATTAAGGATACTATCAAAAAATTTCCAACGTTGTCTAATGTCTCCCCAACCTCTCCACCTTCATCGGGATCCCATCATCAGACTATGGCCCCTTTACCTCCTTCACCCCCTTTATTCGAGATTAACACCATCAATGTGGCCACTAGGTCACAAAATTTAAAGGATAAAGTAAAAGAGAAAGTTGATATTCCTTGGACCTACCCATTTTTCAAACTTACTCAACCACCAAAACCCAAGATTTTTATCTTGGGTACATCCCAACCAACTTCTTCGAAGGCAATCCGTGATTCTATGGTGAAACAACTTCACCAAACTCTGGTAAATATGAATTTATATGACCTCATTCAAAGCTCTCCACAACATCATCAAGCTTTAATCAAAGCTTTACAGGCAGTGGAGGTCTAACCCAAGGACCCTCAACCACTAGCTGCCTTAGTCCAATCATTACCCACTGTCACCTCTATTACCTTTAGTGATTCTGAAATTCCTACCTCCAACTTGGAAGATTAGGATGCTACCCTTTTCATCATAGCCTACATTGATCAAACTCACATTAAGCGAGTTATGATTGATGGGGGCACCAGCATCAATATCATTTCCACCCATGCCTATGACCAATTATCCCTCCCAAAGAATTGTATCTCTAAAACCGACGCAATTCTTCGATCTTTTAATGACACCACTGCCACTACCATTGGCACCATCATCTTACATATTCGTGTTGGCCCACGAACAATCCCAGAGTGCTTCTACATTATCAAGGGAGAGTTCTAATACAACATGTTATTAGGATGACCTTGGATCTATGCCATGGCTTGTGTCCCTTCTACATTACACCGTTGTGTCAAATTTGAACACAACGGTCAAGTCTATATCATTCCCATAGACCCCTCCCCTTTCAAGACATGAAACACAACTTATCGACCCAACAATGTTCTCATTCCTTTAAAAACATTGACCCAAACACCACCTCCACCTGCGGAAGCTTCAACAAGTACGCAAATGGTGGATACACCTACACCACCTCCTCAAGTGACAACAAAAGACCCTATGGAAGATACCTTTCAACATCTTTCACTTAGGGAGTATCATTTACTCACCTTGGACATGTTCTAGACTCCTCAAGAGTATGGAAAAATTCATCAAAATCCTAGCTATGACCATCATATCAGAATGGTCATCCCTTATAGTCCTCCCAATCTTCAAATAAATCTCATCTATGGAGGGCTAGATCGAGCTCCCACTGATGGGAATCCTCTTTCATCACCCCAACCATTTACTTCTAACTTCTCTTTTCTTGGCAACCCAAACTTTTCTCATACCTATCTTTATAGGTGTGCATGGAAGGGCTTTGGCTTTAGGCGCTATGAACAAGGCTCCCACTAGCCCGTTGAACCACCAAATGATGAGGCCATAAAGAATGCCAAGAAGTGACATGGCCTGGGTTTTGAAGAACCTATTGAAACTTCTAAAAACCCTCACCCTGAACCTATCATAGAACAATCACCTCCAAACTCACCTATTCCCCCATTTTCACCTACGGAGTTAGTGGTTTCCATCCCTCCTAGTTTTTTTTTGCATAAATGCCATTCGCTTGGAACCCCTAACCTATTAACTAGGTGGGGTATCCAGGTCTCTCCCTCTCATTTATCCAAACATGATAGATGATGAATCTGCTACCATCAACATTGTCTAATGCATAGATGATGATGCCATTCTCACCTACATGGGTGCAGATGATTCTTTCATCCAACGATCACTTCCTTCAAAAACACAAGTTATGTTAAATGAATCAACCATTGACATTAACCTACCATCTTTTGATGTTCCTCATATCTTAAAGATTGGCCAATCATTGGATACCCAGGAACAAATTGACTATACCAAATTCCTTTCATACCATAGCAAAGCCTTTGCTTGGACCTATAGTGATATGCCTGGCATCGACCCTAACATCATCATCCATAACATCATCACAAACCCAGAGGCTAAGCCTGTCAGGCAAAAGCTTTGCAAGATGCATCCTTGCATTGCACTCCTTGTCAAAGAGGAGCTTCAACATCTTCTCTCCATCTCCTTTATCTGACCCATTGATTATTCACAATGGGTGTCAAATATCGTCCCTGTCACCAAAGTAACTAGGGGGATCCAAATTTGTACTGACTATCGTGACCTTAACTTCGCTTGCCCAAAAGATGATTTTCCTCTACCCAACATCGACTAACTTGTTGATCTTATAGCCGGTCATGAGATGCTATCACTCATGGATGGGTTTTCAGGATATAACCAAATCTTGATTGTGCTAGAAGATCAACACAAGATCACATTCATCACCCCATGGGGGACTTTTTGCTATAGGGTCATGCCTTTTGGCCTAAAAAATGCAGGTGCCACATATCAACACGCCATGACCTACATCTTTCACGACCTCCTCCACAAAATCATGGAGGACTATGTGGATGACCTACTAGGCAAATCTAAACTCTGCCATGACCATTTAACTATTCTCAAAATCATATTCACTCACTCCTCCAATACAATGTTTGACTCAACCCAAAGAAATGCATCTTTGGGGTTCTCTTTGGGAAGCTTTTAGGCTTCATTATTTCCCTTCGTGGCATTGAGATTGATCTTGCTAAGATAAGAGCTATACTCGAGATGCTGCCACCTACCAATCTAAAGCAACTTCACAGCCTGTAAGGGAAGCTTTAATCTATTCATCGCTTCATCTCGCAGCTTTCTAACCAATGTCAACCCTTTCATCACCTCCTCAAGAAGGATGTCTCCTTTAATTAGGATAAAGATTTCCAAGAGGCTTTTGAGGCTCTTAAACATTATCTTGTCTCTCCACCAGCCCTTATTCCACCTAAAGAAGATCAACCCTTCTATCTTTACATCTTAGCAATAAATCATTCTTTAGGTGCCATGATCGCGCACCGAGATGAACAACATCGTGAGCAAGCAGTTTATTACATAAGCTGAACGCTCATTAATTATGAAACTTGATATAATCATACCGAAAAACTCTACTTGGCATTAGTCTTTGCCGCTACCAAACTCTATCATTATCTTCTCAATCACAAAAATTATGTCATCACCCATATCGACCCTCTAAAATACATGCATTCCAAACCATACCAAAATCAATGTATGGCTCATTGGCTCATGCTTCTTGCTGAGTTTGACTTGGAATTCATCCAAAAAAAATCTATAAAGGGGCAAACAATCACTGACCAACTAGCGGATGCCCCTCTACTTGACAACCAACCTTCTCACTGTGAATTCCTTAACGAATCCATTGCCACATTATCCACCGATGACATTTTCTATCAAATGACAATGTTCTTTGACGGGTCTAAATGTCAACACGGTGGGGGTGCGGGGTCCATTCTCATCCCTCACGAGGGTGAGCCCATGCCCCTATCTTTCAAACTTGACTTTGAATGTACCAACAACATGGCTGAATATGAAGCCTTAATTTTGGGACTTCAAACCACCCTTTTCCTAGGCGTCAAGACCATCAACATCTTTGGTGACTCATAACTAGTCATTAATCAAATCAACAGTTCATATCTTTGTAAAAATGAAGTTTTGCAAAGGTACAAACACCATGTTGACACCTTGTTAGAATCTTTTGATCATTACCTCTTGTAAACTATTCCTCGATCTACGAATAAGTTTGCTGATACTATAACTTCTCTCACCTCACGCATTCCATCGTCATCATCTTCTTTGAGAATTTATGTTACGATACACCGTTTGGCATTACCGTCATATATCTCCACTAACATCAACCTCGTCAGCACCATTGACTCTAGTCCACAAGATGTTTGGTATAAACAACTTGTGGACTACTTAACTTATTCTATTGTCCCCCCTGACCTCTCTAGCAATGCGCGATGGGCTTTTATCAAAAGCATAGCTCGATATACTATGCTAGGGGGTATTCTTTATAAATGAGGTTTTGATGGCCTCCTTCTTCAATTTCTAACCTCCATTGAAACATCTCATGCTATCAAACAAGTCCATGATGGGATTTGTGGAGGGAATTTTAGTGGTAACTCAGTTGCAAAGCGCATCCTTCGCCTGGGCTATTATTGGCCCACTCTTCACCAAGACTATAGTGACTATGTTCGGTGTTACATCAAATTTTAACAACATGTTAACTTACTTCACGTCCCTAGCCATGCTCTACAAGTTACTAAGGACTTTTGGCCCTTTTCACAATGGGGCTTAGACCTAATCAATGAAATTAACCCCCATTCATCTCTCTGACATCAGTCCATTATCACTGCAACTGAATACTTCACTAAATGGGTGGAAGTGATTCCCCTCATCTCCACTAAAGCTGAAAAAATCATTGACTTCATCAACAATAACATAATCTATCATTTTGGTGTACGTCACAAAATCATCACCGATAACAAAAAATCATTCAAAAACAAAACTGTCCAAAAACTTTGACTCATTTGGCATGAAGCTCAGCTTCTCCTCGCCTTACTACCCACAAGCAAATGGGCAGGCCGAGGCTTCCAACAAAATCTTAACCAAAATTTTAATGAATGTGGTCAATGACATTGGAAGGGACTGACACATTCACATTCCCTTCACTTTGTGGGCCTACCGCATTAGCATTCGAACCCCTACAGGTGCTACACCTTTCTCTCTAGTGTATGGAATAGAGGTTGTCCTACCTCTTGAAATACAAATACCTTATTTACAAATCTCTTTGCATGACATACTTTCTAACAATGAATTTCATCAAGATCAATTGGCTCAACTTGAGTTACTTGACGAACATCGCCTTGCTGCCCTCAACCATCTCCATATCTACCAAAATTGCCTCCAACGTGCCTATAACAAAAGTCTGAGAGAATGAGATTTCAAAATTGGAGATCTTGTCCTCAAAGAAAACCAACATGTGACCAATATGGAAAAAAGTAAATGAGGAAAGTTTTCTCCTAATTGGCTCGGACCTTATATCATAACACACAAGTATGGATTAGGGACTTATCATCTATCTTCTCTTGAAGTCCAGCCAGAACCTGAGCCCATTAATGCCTTACATCTACGACCATTCTACTGTTAATCAAATAATCATTCACTTGATGTTTAACTTGAGCTCATCCCTTGAGCAACCCCCATCATCATCATTCTTATTCCTTTCAACCCTTTTTCCCTAAAAACATTAGTCAACCCTTTGGTAAAGTATGAATGCTTTGTCCTTATAAAAGGGAAACCCCCAAACCTCTATAGTCAAGTCCATGACCAAAAGTTCAGTAAAAAAAAAAAAAAAAAAACATAAAATTGGGATGCCTATACAAAGGTCATAAACTATAAATGTAGATTGCTCCCTCGAAGGACAACTACATCATTGCTGTAATTAATAGATTGCTCCCTTGAAGGATAGCTATTTAAAGACATCAACATACAAAGCATAATATAGACCACTCCCTCGAAGGATGGCTATACACAAATTTTGCTCCAAATAACATTCTCTCAAAAGCTTTCTGCATCGATTAGCTTCACATATGACCAAAAAACAAAACAACATCCCCACGTAGACTTCCCGCATCGATCAGTCTACCAAAAAAAAAAGAAAAAAAAAATTAAGTCATGGACTTGCCTATAGTCGTTCTCAGGGTCACCTAGAAAAGGGGCAAAGTTATCCTTGCTAAATAGGGTTACGCTATCCTCATACCTCACATAATCAAACCTATTCCCCCAACATACCCAAGGGATTTTGAGCTCACTTAACATTGAGTGATTTGAATACTTCTCTAACACAAACAATGGTCAATGACATAATGCATGAATGGGGTTTTTGTTTGCAATAACCCTATCTATGCTATCATTATGGTCCTTGTCAATGAAAGAGCAATGCACCTTTCACTTCTTACGCACTTTGGTCACATACAACCAATTCAAATCTAACCAAATCATTTTCTAAACCAAACCAAACCAAACTAACCAAACCTTTTTCATACCACTAACATTATCATAGCCTATTCACACTAGTTTCTATGGAAACCAATACACATGGAAACTATCGACCACACAAATTATGTCAAGAATAAACCATTACTTGCTGAAGCATAAGCATACTCATTTCATTTTTAGCATACATCCATCACTAATATGGAAACTTGCTAGGGATGGAAAACCCTATCACCAATGTTACAGAATACACCATCACATAATATGGAAAAGACTGTAACATCATCATACACTCATCATTTCAAAACATGACCAAACCAATCATCAACCATTTTGACTCTTCTTTCGAACTACATTGGCTTGAGGCCCTTATAATTAGGGCTATGTAGGCATCACTCAGTTGACATGGACTCTTCTGGGGTTAGCTCAACCATTTGCCCGTTTGTCTCCCTAATGATGTCAGCCATTCGTTTGTTCGTCTACCTGATGGACAAACCATTTCACCTTTAGCCATGACTTAACCTCATCCAACCCACATCCATACCCGACCCTCTTCCTCCCTTTTAGGGAGAACTACATTGGCCTGAGGCCCTTCAAACAGGGGCTATGTAGGCAGCACTCAATTGACATGGGGTCTTCTGAGGTTAGCTCGACCATTCCTTCGTCCATCCATCTAATGGACCAACTATCTATACCAACCCAAAATAATGACAAAACAATCAGCCCTGACACTGAAAGAAGTCACCTTAGACTTCTCATGGGGCACATTGGAGATCACATACATCTCCCTGACCACAACAAACAACTCTTGAGATCACTTATATCTCAACCCAACTCAACCAATGACCTTGGAGATCATGACTATCTCCTCAGACCACGACCACTTTTGAGATGACTTTGCCTTGGTTGTTTTGATTGCATGTATGCTACCTCATGAATAGTTACCAAATTATGTGCAACCCACATTATGACCCTCACACCTATTGACGGATCGCGCTCCAATTGATCCTCAATATTTGTGACATTTTTGTGTTTTCTAGGAGCACTTCCTGAGCCTAAGATACTTGGAACACGATGACTATTGGAGCTATAGCTTGGATCATTTAACCCAATCAGCTATGAATAAATGTTGGGGCCCAATTATTTTTATTTTATCACTCCTCGACCTTTGACTGTGACAATTTGACCTACCTATCACGTGAAGTGGTATACATGCAATCTCAACTTTTACAACGTTCACACTCAACCTTCACCATACCCATCCACTATCTATCAAATTGACACCCGATATCAGATTACCTTCCCTCGACTCCCGCTTTGAGGGGGAATACCTCATCCCACATCTAGGGCAACTTACTCCTATTTTTGTCTTGCAGTTCATCAGAACAACCAACAAGACAAAAATGACCTTATCCCATACCTGGGGCAACTTACTCCTATTTTTGTCTTGCAGTTCGTCAAGAACAACCAACAAGACAAAAAGGGGCAAATGTAGACACCAAAATAGTGTCAACCCCCCCTTGGTCCCGTTCTAACTTCAACATGCCTAACCTATACTTTACTAATTTAAAATACTTATTTTTTAAATTAATCATCCCCCTTAGACATCTCACCTTGGATTCCTAGCTCTTACGCCATTTTTCACCCTATGACTAATCATAATTACCTAAGACCTATTTAAACTCCCCCACTAATCCTCACACCTATTAAACCCACCATTTGGACCATTTAACAATGACAACCGAACTTGGCAAATGGAAGAATGGGCAAAAGGCTAAAAATAGCCTTTTTTCCCATTCTCTAGCCGCCGACGTCGATTAACAGTCGATCGACACCGGCAGTATCACTGACGTTAGTTTCTTAAAACTAAATTCCAACCTTGACTGTAGACCTGAATACAAATTCTCTTGCTCCCAGGATCAGAATTCTCTTGCTCCTTGACTCTTTGCATGCATCAGCATTCTATCATCACTGTCCAAGCTAAGAAACTTTGTAGAATTCACTCCACACCAGATTGAAACATTGCATGAGGTCTCCTACATCAGCCATAATAGAAACAAGTCTTCTACACTTCTGGTTCTCCACCAAGAGCTAAGTATTCTTCCAGTTTATATTTCAGTATTTTTAGAATGCATTGATGATTAGTCCATTGAATATTCTTGAGTACTATTGATAGACAATTTGACTTTCTTCCCAGGGTCTTCCTCTCATTCTTATTCCCTTTCCACCCCTATCCTCTACCTTAACCCTTTCCCAGACCATATTCACTATCCTGCAATCCTCCAAAAACCATTAAATAGACCCAGACTCCTTCTAGACCCCTCTAACAACCATAAACCTGTCTAAAACCCATCCAAGGCCATTGCCCTGATCGACATCGACCATTGCCCCTACCGACGTCGGTAGACTAACTAATGTCAGCAACTTTGACCAACTGATGCTGGCAGAACTACCAACATCAGTGACTGTGATAGATTGATAGCAAAATATAGGTACACATTATCTCTATTTCTTTTGTTTAGTCTTTCACCATTTCTCTTTCTAGCAACACTCTTTTATCAACTAGTGGACTGTCATCCCTCAAGGAAGTCTTTGCACTTCTGGGACCGAGATTTTCTTGGTAGTCCACCATATATCTATCTAACATTTTCTTTGTTTAATTCTTTCTTATCTACAGGTGTCGTCCTCCATAGCCAAAGAGGAGCTCCTTCAATCGTCTAGATAACGGTGTGGAAATTCATCTGGGTATCATCTAACCCCTCACCATTTAACTTCAGTTTCTCATTTCTTCTGAATGTAAAAAGTGAAAATGAGTAGAAACAGAGAAACACATATACAAATAAGTAACAACTAAATGTGGGTAGCTAAAGACATTGTTTACAAATACCTAGTTACAAGAGCAATGGCTCTCCTTATCTGTAAGTATGTAGTTGAATGTGAAAGCAATTAAAGCAAAGATCCAAAGAAATTGTAGAAGGTTATGGATATAAATGATTCAAAACTCTTAAGCTCTAATAAAAATTTTAAGATCCATAATCAAGCCAAAATTGGATTAATTGTAAAGAGCAATGGAGTTTGAATGAAAGAGTTTAACTGAGTAAAACTAGGAGTTGAACTTAAGAGGGATGTAAAATGATTAGAAATAGAAGAGGGAGTGAGTTGGGCCTAATTAGAGGATAAAATAGGGTATATAAATCAATAATCATGAAAATAAGCATATAAACATGTCAAAGAATGAATCACAAAAACTAGAATTATAAGATGGAACAATGGTGATGGAACCAACCCTATTTACATGGGGTAGTTATGTAACTACCACTATTAGAGAAAAATATTCCCTTATAAATTACATAACTTACCATATTATAAAACACAACCACCCTCTTAGGATAGGATTTCCATGATAATTTACACAACCATTATGATAAACCCACCACCAATGGGGAAGTTTTGTTACCTTATAAGGAAGTTTCATCACTTGATAGGGAAGTTCCATAACAAATGAAAAGTTTTTGAAAATATGATAAGGGGAGATGTAAGGGCCAAAAAAAGGGGTTAAGGGACCTAGAAGAGAGAGGGAATAAAAAGAGGAGAGAGTGTTAGAGAGTTATTACATTATCATCATGATAAGGTCACTGCATCATCATTAGACCACTCATGTTAATAAAATTATACCATGTAAAAATTGGGTGCATATAGTAACCTAGGCCTTAATTTACCTACCATGGTTCCTTAAACCCTTTTTAATTTTGTTTTAACCATCCCCCTTATTTGTGGTTCAAGTTTTGGTAATAATAAATTAGGTTAATTCCATTATTATTAGAGATTTAGTTAGGTTTTTTACATTATATTTATTGCCTAAATAATTTGGAAGATTCTTCATTGATGTTGTGTGATATGTGCTCCTCTATTTAGGTTTAGTGTATCCAATTATTCATGCCCTGATATAATCATCTGATGGGTTCTAGTTTATTTACATTATCAGAGTCTATATCTATTAGGTAGGATAAGTTTTAGGTATATCTTAATTCATTACATACACTAACCATGATGAGGAGGATTTTTGAATTATACTTGCAAGGCATTATAGCAACAACTCCATCAACTTTGGCTTCCACTTCACTTGCAGGGACTTCTAAGGTAAGTTAGAATCATGTTGCCCATACCCTTCAATTTTATATTAGTTTTGAATCTTAGGGTAGATCCCCTTAGGCCCAAACTTTTTCATGCCCTAGGATTTTGTGTTGATCTTTCTCATTGATATTAGGTTGTCATTGATATCAAAGAGGGCATGTGAAACTAGTGCATTAATGACAAAGTGATTATATTGATGGTTTAGAGAGTGTTTGAATTAGTAAAGCAATTTATGGATGATATTTATTATATGGAAATGTTTTAGAGACAATATGGGATGTTATGAGTTCTTATAATTCTTATAAAAATCAACATAATTCATTATAATAGTCATATGAATGTCCAAGCTCAAGTAGTCATCTTGATAGACAAAACTAAGTAAAAAAATGATGACATCATATTTCAAATGTGTGAAGGTTTAAAGATAAATTTTATACATGGATGGATTTACCTATGTGAGGAGATCATATGGTTCAAATTTTAGGTCATGAGTTTCAACAAAACAAAAGTTATTAAGGTGCAAAGTTGGTTTCTTGGACATAATTTACTAAGTTCCCATATGTTGATACGGGTTTTACACACACCATAATAAATGAGGTATCCTATAACATTTTATTATCTAAATGGAGGTAAAATACACTCTAATTAATGAGTTTTAGGTATGCGGTTTGAACAACCTATTGATAGAATAGCTGGTAGGGCATGCAGGTTGTTGACAAGGCTTTTGGATGGGAGTGTGGTTCCTAAAGGGTAGTGAATTCACACATGAGTTGGATGGATGGATGGTTGCTAATATAAAGTGGATAGATCTAAAAAAACTCAAAAATGAGGGAAGGGTAAGGTAAAAAAATAATACTCTATGGTTTTCAGGAATCACCTCTTTGGCTAGTTTCTAAATGGATAAGTGCTTTCAAAACCTATACCTGTTGCAAGGATCTATTACACACACATATTCAAACATAGTTTAGAATTCTAAGGCGATATTAATATAGGAAACTCATAAGTCTCAACAAAAGGTTTCCCCTTTTAGAGTAGCTATTGTATACCCTTAATTAGGAGATTATGGCTTGGGCTAATGAGGTATCTGAGGTAGCTTTTACACACACTAAAAACTATATCAAAACAAAACACTCATACACATTTAGAATTATGAATCAATCAAATTAATTTCTAATAATTAATGTAATTTTCTAATCCTTCAATATATTTTTCACATCTAAGGCTAGCATATCAATCAAGACAAGAAAGAATTCATCACAACTTTTACACACTAAGAATTATTGAATCACGCAACCAAAAAGATAAGCCTAATCACATAAAAATTAGAGAGAGAATACATAAACAAATTTTTTGATAATTGAAATTGCTTCTACTCTTGTATATTGAAAATTTTACTCCCTGTCCAACTAGTGGATTATTTTTTTTAAATATACTTTGGGAAGGGGTCACCTCATCCTCCAAGCTCCTGTAAAGTCATTACATGTGATAGTTAGAACTTGAGTTCTAATTATGGTCAAAACTATAAAAGAGTCTACTTATATTTTTTAGTTCAAGTTAGCCTTTACAAAATATATGCAACATGTGCATGTGTAAATAAAGGAAACTTTTACAATTATACCTTGAAATACATGAAAACTAAATATAGAGAACAATACTTTCTTTAATATGTTATGAGAACAACCTATCAAATACTTTAAGTTATCCATTTCTAATGGAACTTAGACATGTGTTAAGGACAAATGCCCCTTTACCAATGCCTTAGAACCAAAATCATTACTTAACTAAGATTAACTTACCATTATTGTGTGTTACATGTTACCCCTACCTTTATAGAATAGAAAGTTTTTTTGAAAGGATTTGCAGGGTCTTTATCTTAAGAGAATATGTTGTGTTAACCTAATCTTTGAGATGCTTGAGTAACTGTAATCTTCTCTTGTTGTACTACTAGATATTCCTTTTTATATTTGCTAACCAAATTAATTCTAAGACTCATGTATTATTCACTAGTTCATAATCTAATGTGTCATGTCCATGTAGCAATATCCATGATGAGTTATCCATTTAATTAAAACATGACTACTATTGCCTTTGGACATATGTCTCTACTTTGTGCTTTCTTCAAATGAGATCAAAGTTAATTATTAAATATAAGGTCATGAGATTATGACAAGCAATCAATTTTTTATTGGCTTCAGATCCTTTGAAAATATCCATTGATCTCACACCATTAGATCTATTTGTATAAATCAATAGTTTTTTTGATCTTGAGATTATTTGAATCCAAATGACTATCTACCATGGTTTAAAATTTATGTTTGCACATCCATCATTTGACATCTACATGAATGTCATTGATGTCTATGATATCATCAATATTTGAACCCAAATGGATAATTTTTGAGATTTAATTTGACATCCACATGCCCATAATTTGACATCCACATGACTATAATTAACATTTGCATGACTGCCAATATTTAACCCTAAATGGTTAATTATTGAGTTTAATTTTTATGTCTATGCACCCATCCCATTCCATAAGTTACTATTTGGAGGCTTAGATCTTGAAATATAAATCTCATCAAGACATGAATTTTATAGAGTAAGATGTTAGAATTAAGAAAATTGATTCCATGTGATCCTTTAGCCTGAGAGGATTTTTGAGCATACTTATAAAATGCATAAGTAATATGACCCATACATTTCTATATGACATCTTGATGATGGTCTGGATCTTCATATATTATGTAAGTCATCTTTTAATCCTTCAAAGCTCTAGAACTCTACTTATCTATTCAATCCAAGAAAAAGCTTGGTATGTGGGCCAAAATTGGCAATGTTGATCTCGCACCTCTAGATCTATGGTATGTGAGTTAACATGTACCATAGATCTAAGTGCTTAACTTTTTTGACTTTACATGTGAGCTTGACACCTGTCATTTCCTCGAGACTCTTTACTCCACTTGGAATCTTTACAAGTCTTTGGTCTTATTGACTTTGTTGACTCTAGGGAAGGGCCTATAGACCATTGATCTACCACCTAAGCTCCCAAGATGTTTCCACTGGGCATTCTTGAAGAGCTCATAGAATCTTTAAAATTTTAAATTTGATTTCATATCATTAGATCATTTATGAGTGAGCTAATGTGTACCATTGGATTTTGATCCAATAGGTTAAACATGATTAGTTCATGTAGATAATGATAATTAAGTCAGAGCTCAAGAAAAATTTAAGCTAAGGTCTTAGACTATGGTTTAAGACAAAATAAAATAGACCCTATGATTAATAAAATTGAATTAGCCTAAAGTTCTTGGGAATCATAATGGACTTAGGATAAAGTCTTAGGTTCATATAATAAAGCACTCCATAATAAATTTGACCCTACATAAATTTTGAATCATATTTCAAAAAAAAAAAAAGACTCATGTTAACATATTTAAATGAAGGATTTTTAACATGAGCTAAACATAGATCCAATTATATGATTAAAGACCAAGGGTTACTCAAAATAAAGAGTCAATTTAATCATTAAATTATAAAGCACCTAGGAAGTGTTCTCATAAATGAGACCTCATTAAACCTACAACATGGAAACATAAGAATCAAACATTAACAACATTAGATGAAGTCAATTAAAGATTATGTGATTACAGACTAGATCATCACAAGATATTTAATACTAGTTATTAATCAAGTTTAATGTTCAATTTATAGTACAAATTTATAGAATTTGAACAAGGGTCATCATTTTTAAAAATGGGGGTGTGTTGGGTAAAATAAATGGTGACCTATAGGGGGAACACTCTTGAGTATTCAAGAACCTAAAATTTTGGTTAGCAATCCTTAAATCAATCATGATGTATGTCATAAAAGAATACTTAAATCTTAAACATGAAATAGACTCCTAAGTTAATTCACACAACATATTTGATTTTCAATTTTTTGTATTTATGTGTGTTAAATGTGTAATTAATTTAACCCTTACTTTGATGAGTTTCTCAAAGTCTTGATGGAGTTGTAGGTTTCATTCTAGTATCTTTTAAATCTCATTAAATCAAGGGAAGCTCAGGTATTGCTTTGCTACCAGCCATTCATCCATAGCCTCGATAGAGATACCATAGGCTCCTTTTCTTATATTTCCATTATTTTTTATTAATCATGATGCGTGATACATTGACCTTATTTCATCATGTGAGCCTTTTGATTTTCTTTAGATTTTATTTTGCTCTTTTGAACCCATAAATTATTTTCTTATTTTTTTTTCTTTTTTTATTGAATGGAAAGAGAATATCTAGAACCCTAGTGAGTTCGTATAATTATAAAACAAATCATTTCTAGAATGTCCTTACCAGCTACACCTACACCTAGAATTGTCATTTTCAATAGGTATTTAATGTGATAAATGAATTTGATCCAATAAAACAAGAAAAAATCCTAAATTTGTATGAAGTAATCTCAGAGCAACTTCCATATTCCTAGTAAAAGTATTTAATTATGATGATATCTAAAATGGTTCATGATTACATACCTGTATCCTGAATACTCAAAATGTAGAAATATGCCAAATCTATAAATGAGTCCCAAATTGCAATTTTTTTTAATTTCCCCCTTTTTACAAGTTTATTTAATCATAAGCTCAATTGCTTTGGAGTTTTAGCTTAGTTACAATTAGAGAAAACACAAATTAGATTTCTAGAGAAGCATTAAAACAACTAATCTAGAAAATGAGAATTCTAATCTAAGAAAAGTAAAATATTGAAAGTGGGAAAGATTAATCTAGAAAGCATGAAACTAATATAATGAAAGCAAATGATAGAAAATAATAAATCTAACCTACTCCTACTCTAAAAAAACTCAAATAAGATGGGGGATGGATTTGGAAACTCTTTTTGCTATGCTTCTCACTTTTTGGTAATAACAAGGTTTTTCCCATTAAAGTTCTGAGATAGGAAGGGACATCCTTGTTATTATTTAAGTAGAATTTTGAGCCTTTCCCTCATATTATAAAACAAAAAATTATGATTACTCATTGGGACATCCCACACACAATAAACAAACAACTCCTCCCTATGATACATACATTATGAAAAATCACTATTATTACTCATGTACTCAAGAGAAAATACCTGAGACATATAATCACAAAAAATATTACTTGGTTTAGAGGCAAAATTAGACCAATAATCACTAGAATTTCAAGGGTTTTGAAGTTCAAAATACATAACCTAAGTTACAATAGTTTTGTATATCTAAGATGAGGGCCTCAAGCACACCCAATATTCCTTAGATTCATCTGAGGTTAAAAATGGGTCAATCTCTTGGGAATTGAAAAGTTATGGAACTTCATCATTTATAATAACATTAATAGGAGAACCTAATTTAGACAAACAATCCTCAAAAGTGTCTCTTGAGATGGATATTAAATATGACCTACAATCTTTAAAGTCATCATCATCTGTGAACTCATTATGGGAAAGGTCCATAAATATAGAATCAGAATCATAAGTATAATCATAAAAAACATTTTCCTCCAAAACCTCATCTAAACTCTCATTTTGAGTGTGACCTTCAATATTTGAATGAATTAGCTCTTGACTTTCCAAATTATGAATAAAATTTATATTTACCTATGGCTCACTATTTTTGATTTTAGGAGCAATAAATTCATCAATTATTGATTCTAGAGAGATCATCCCATACACTACATGTTGGTTATCCTTTTGTTATTATTATTTTGAATTAAAACTCTAATTTTTGCCATCTGAGTAGTCTAATTTTTTTGAATAGTTATGCTCTAGAAAATATGAAACTTCATGGGAATTATATGTGTAATAAAAGGTCTTTGATTCAATGATAAATGATGTTGATGTCCACACACACTAGGGTTCCTAGTCAATCACATAATCAACCATAGTGGCCTGTACATTAGAGTTAGGCACTAAATTGAATTCAAAATATATCAAATCAAGGCATGGGTATCTATGTGAATTAATTAAATTCAAAGGGAACTCATGAATAGAATCAAAATTATTAAGAGAAGCCAACAGACCTTTTTTATTTACCTCATAATAAACATACATACATGCCTCAGGCATAACATAATCTAAAATCTTAACATCGAAGCTTGCATGATCAGAGGAGAATAAGTTAGGATTATAATCATCAAATGAGTCTTCTGATAGATATTCCAATGAAAATCGGTAGTCATAAGAGTCATCAACACCATCTTCAAAGCTAATATCTTCCTTTGAAAGTCAAAGTAATTGATCCTCTACCTGGGCATATTCTATCTCATAGAGCTATTGCAAAGGTTGATAATGTTCTTCTAAATTGACACTTTATTCACCACCATCATTTCCTTCTTCAATTATCTCATCAAGTATAGGGATGAAATAAACATGATCCAATTCTTCTTACTTGATGGATTCCTCTTCTTCTTGTTGGTATCTCAATTTCTCCTATAACATTACAATTTCTTCTTTGATGGATATAATATGCTCTTATCCCTCTTTTATGATCCAATCATCCTCTCCATTTAGGATCTCTTCTTCCTTTTTGACCATGTCAAAAATTTGGGGGTCAAAACTTTAGGTTCAACATGTCCATACTTGTGATTAATTATTGCATCAATGATGGGCTCTAGAGTATTCTTATTATGCATAGTTCCTGGATTAAAAGGAAACACTTCTACTATGTTCCTATTTGGGCATAGTAACTAGATTTATCTTTGGATAGCTTCTATACAATTCATATCTAATAAACCTATTACAGATAACCTAATAGAAGCCATTAAATTATTTTTTAAATCATGAGTATCAATATTTGGACCAAATCGAAAAAAAAGTTCCTTAAAATCACTCTAACTTATGATAGAACTAAGTGCCAACTCTACAAACCAATCATGCATTTCTTCTCCCAGCATGAAAGGGAACAACCTATAGATTACATCCTCAACTTTGATATCCATAACATGCATAGCATATGTGTAAGTAATAAGATGCTCTTCAATAGCTCTTGGGTGATTATTATGGAACCTAAGAAGGTATAGAAATGGGTTATCAGGAAGATCATGTTGAATACCTGGGATATATATAGGTGATTTTTCAAGCCAATCCATTCTCAAATTTTTAGTTTTCTAAATTCTATGATTTTTTTTGATTTTTTGGTTTTTCACATGGGGGCTCTTTTGTGTGAATATAACAAAAGTTTAAGGTCCTTATAGTGCTAGTGAAACTATTGATATGGTTTTTACACACACCACAATCAATGAGGTAGCCTCTAACATTTTAGGATCTCAATGGAGGTAAACTACACTCTAGGGCATGTGTTGTAAGTATGTAATTTGAAAATCCTATTGATGGAATAAATGGTAGGGCATGCAGGTTGTTGATAAGGTTTTTGGATGAAGGTATGGTTCCTAAAGGGTAGTGAATTCCTACATGAGTTAGATGGATGGCAGGTTTCTAATCTAAAGTGGGTAGATATAAAAAAAAACTCAAAAAGGAGGGAAGGGTAAGGCATAAAAGAAGACTCTATGGTTTTTAGGAATCACCTATCTATTTGGTTTGTAAATGGATAAGTAATTTCAAAACCTATGCCTGTTACAAGTAGCTATTACACACACACAAAGTCAAACATAATTTAGAAGTCTAAGGGGATATTGATATAGGAAAGTTATAATTCTTAGTCAAAGGTTGCCCATTTTAGGGTATCTATTTCACACCCTTAATCAAGAGATTATGGCTTAGGCTAATGAGGTATATTTTTCACACACACAAAAAACTATATCAAAAGAAAGCACTCATACACATTTAGAATTATGAATTAATCAACTTAATTACCAATAATTAATGTAATTTGCTAATTCTTCAATAAATTTTACACATCTAAGACTAACATATCAATCAAGATAAGAAATAATTCATCACAACTTTTGCATAGTAAGAATTATTGAATCATGTAACCAAAAAGATAAGCCTAATCACATAGAAATTGGAGAGAGAATACACAAACATATTTACTAAAAATCAAAATTACTTCTAATCTTGTACATTGAAAATCCCCCCCTCTCTAATTAGTGGATTAAAATTGATTAAATAAGCTTGGGGAAGGGGTTACCTTATCCTCCAAGCTCATGCAAAGTCATTACATGTGATAGTCAGAACTTGAGTTCTAACTGTGGTCAAAACCATATAAGATTCTACTTACAATTTTAGTTTAAGTTAGCCTTTGAAAAAGCTATGCAACATGTGCATGTGTAAATAAGGGAAAATTTTACAATTATAGATCAAACTATGTGAAAACTAAATATAGATAATAATACCTTATTTTATAGGTTATGAGAACAACCTATTAAATACTTTAAGTTAGCCATTTCTAATGAAACCTAGACATGTGTTAAGGACAAGTGCCCCTTTACAAATGCCTTAGAACCAAAATCATTACTTAACTAGGACTAACTTCCTATTACTATATGTTACATGTTGTACCTAACTTTATAGAATAGAAAATTCTTTTGAAAGGATTTGCAAGGTCTTTATATTAAAAGAATATGCCATGTTAACCTAATGTTTGAGATGCCTAAGTAAATATAGTCTTCTCTTGTTCTACTTCTAGATCTTCCTTTTTATATTAGCTAACCAAATTAAGTCTAAGGTTCATGTATTCTTCATTGGTTTGTTATCCAATGTGTCATGTCCATGTATCAATATCCATGATGAGCTATCCATTTAATTAAAACATGACTAATATCACCTTTAGACACATGTCCCTACGTTGTGCTTTCTTGAAACAAGATCAAAGTCAATTTTTACCTCTGAGCTCATGAGATTATGACAAGTGTCAATTTTATATTGGCTCTAGATCTTTTGAAAAGTCTTATTGGTCTCACACCATTGGATTTATTTATAAGAATAAATATGGTTTGTTGATTTTCAGATTATTTGAATCCAAAAAACTATCTACCATGGCTTAACATTGATGTTTACACATATATCATTTGACATCTACATGACTATCATTAACATCTATGAGATTGTCATTGATGTCTTTGAGAATGTCAATCCTTGAACCCCAATGGATAATTATAAATATTTATTTTGATGTTTGTGTACCACAATGATTATATTTTTTCATGAATATCATTGATGTCCACATGATCGTAAATCTTTGAACCCCAAATGGTTAATTATTTAGCTTAATTTTGACGTTGGCATACCCATCTTATTATGCAAGTTAATCTTTGAAGGATTATATACTAAGATAGAAATCTCATCAAGACATGAATTTTCTAGAGTAGGATCTTAACACCAATAAAATTGATTCCATGTGATCCTTTAGCTCCATGAGGATTTTTTAGCATACTTATAAAATGTATAAGTAAGCTGACACATCCATTTATGCAACATCTTAATGATGGTCTAGCATTTCATATCTTGTGTAAGTCATTTTTTGATCCTTAAAATCTCTATAATTTTTCTCATCTATTTAATCTAAGAAAAATCTTGGTATGTGGGCCAAAATTTGGTAATGTTAATCGCACACTACTAGATCTATGGTGTACAAGTTAACACACACCATAGATCTAAGTGCTTGACCTTTTTTAATTTACTTGTGAACTTGACACCTGTCATCTCCTTGGGACTCTTTGATCCACTTGGTAGATCCATGGGTTTAAGATCTTATTGACTTTGTTGACTTTGGGGAAGGGCCCATGGACCATTGATCTACCACCTTGCTCCTAAAATGTTACCACTTGGCATCTCATGGAGCTCTAAGAACCCTTGACCTTTCAATTTTGATCTTGCATCATTAGATAATATATGAATGAGCCATTACATAACATTAGATTTCAATCCACTTGTTTGAACACGATCAATTCTTATAAATAAATATAAAAATTAGAGCTTTGGAAAAATTTAAGCTAAGGTTTAAGACAAAATAAAAGGGACCCTACAATTAATAAAATCATATTCACCTAAAATTCTCTACAAATATAAGGGACTTAGGATAAATTCTTAGGTTAATATATTAAAGTGCTCCCTAATAATTTTGACCCTACATAAATTTTGAGTCTTATTTCAAAAAAAAAAAAGACCTAGGCTAACATACTTAGACTAAGGCTTTTTAACTTTATTTAAACATAGATCCAATTAGATGATTAAAGACCAAGGGTTACTTAAAATAAAGAATCAATTTAATCATTAAAGTATAATACCCTTAGGAAATGTTCTTATAAATAAGACCCCATAAAACTTGAAACATGGAAATATAAGATTCAAACATTAGCAACATTAGATGAAGTCAAATAAATATTGTGCTTATAGACTAGATCATCACAAGATATTTAAATTGGTTATTGATCAATTTGAATGTTCAATTTATAACATAGATTTGTAGAATTTGAATAAGGGCCCTCATTTTTAGAAATGGGGGCATGTTGGGTACAACACCATACTTTTAAAAATTTGATTTATCAAAGATATATAGTGGGTGTTAATCAGATCATAGATCTAGTGGTGAGCATTTAATTTGATCAAATAAGGATCTAATAGATCACATGATCTTGTTAGATAGAGATCAATGACATGTATGAAGTCAATATGTCAAAGGATGATAAGAAGGAATGTGATGGTGATAAGTATCATAATATTTTAATATTTTAAAAAATATCAATGGAATGCGGGTGTTCATATAGATAGAGATCGATGGTGTGGGTTGAGTCAAAGAGTCAAATGTGCAGAAGGCATGCTGAACTACCAAGTGGCATAATCATGGGAGTTGAGATCAAAGATCAATGGTGAGAATTGTAAGGTAAAGACTAGGATACTTTGATAAAATATATGGTGTGTATTTGATCTAAATTCTATGGGACATGAGATAATGATAACGTGTCTGATGTTTAACATGTACATAGTGACCATTGGCATTTCATTTTAATAAAGGAAAAATTAGTGCTTAGTTTTTGAGCTATATATTTTGATCCAAGATGAATTTATTGATGTAGTAAAAATAATAGTTGTAAAGTAATTTAAGGTGCATCCAAAAAATTTGATTATAATATTTGAATTTTTGCATAATTGTAGATATTAAGCTCCAAAGTTGACTATGTGCTTAACCTTATTTTGTAAGTGACTCAAGAAGGATAATTGAGTTATTCTTGATAGTATTTAAATGTTTTAAGATGAAATATATATTAAAGAGTATTTTATATCCATGAATACTATATATGCTGATTTTGGAGGTTTTACCAATCTATATTTAGTATGAACAAAGGTTTAGAAGTTAACTATGTTTGTTGAATGCACTGGCAAATTGAGTGACCATGTTGTAGTTATGAGTTGAAGGTGTTATGAGAATAATTGAAGAATAAAATTAGTATGGAGATATTATATAAGTATATAAGGCTTATGAGAAAGTATTTAATGTCATTATATGCCCCTAATGAGATATGGAGAGTTGAAATAGTTTGATTGTATGTGACCAATCTAAGTGGTCATTTTGAGAGAGTTATTGTTAGTGCTTAAATCTTGTATTGAAGTGTCTAAAGCACATAGAGGTATTGTATATTTCCTGAAGGGTTCACCCATGTGATATAATCATAAGGATATGTGAAATATTTGAGTTTTTTCTTTAGAAGTTTGAGACTATATTTTTTGTGTATGAAGACCTAAGGAGCAAGGAGACCTAATTGGTAGGTTCAAGTGTTGAGTTGGTGTTCCAAGTGGCATGGAACCATATGAGAATAATAAAATGTATATTGGATATATGTTTTATGTGTTCAAATCATTGGTAAAGTATGAAGGTGGTTAAATTAGTTGCACATGTAACATGTGAGTATGAAGGACTAATTATTTTAGGTCTCACCAAGACATAATAGTGGTTTGGGGCCAATGAAGGATTGGATGACCTAAGGAGTGTGTGGTTATTAAATTTTTAATCTATGAGGAACCTATTTTAAAGGTATAAATAATATATAAATCATCTTGAATGACCGAAATGTGTTAAAGGAAGAGAGTGGTATAAGTATAAGGTCTAATTGGATTAATTATGTTAGTTATGAATGTGAAGATTCAAGAAAAGAAGAGAACATTTGAAAGGAAAGGTACATATTAGTTAGGACCATCAAAGTGAAAAAAATATTAGACATTTTTATATGAACAATTTGATGTAGGATAACACATAGATCATTGGACCTAATGAGCCTAGAAGAGGCAGTTTGATCAAGTTAGCCCTAGAGGCAGATTGAGAGAGATCGTAGGTGAAGAGTGTAGACAAAGGTGATCATCATCAGTTGAAGATTAGAAATAGGTTTTCAAGATGATATTTTTAAGTAGATAAGTGGGTTTTTGGTTTACTAAGGGGTTATTTCCTCCTTGCTAGATAGGGGCAGATGCTCTTTATGGGATTGGTATCTCACTAAACTAAGGGATGTGTATTCCTTAATTAGTTGGTGCTAGTCTAAATGTTAGATCTTATTTTATAGGATTGTATTCCACATTTTAGGGTTTAGTGGGTTTCATACCCCAAGAGGGTTTCCCACATATATGGTATGTTCATGTCATGTATGCTCTTATGTATGTTTTGGATGTATGTGCTTTCATGTGTATGTTGCTTGATCAAGTTGATGTATGCAAAATGTTTAAGAGTTGGGAATTTAATTGGAGTATCTTACATTATTGATTCACCCCCCTCTTAGTGATTATACCTCTAAAAATTGGTATCAGAGTAGTACCATATTTTCAAGTTTAACCACTTGAAGGTGAACCAAAGTATAATATGGATAAGTAATTGAAGAAAGAGAATCAAGAGTTGAAGGCTCAAGTGGAGGTCACGTATGCATGTCTAAAATCAAGTGAATAAAAGTGCAATCAGTTTAAGGAACTTTTTGAGAAGTACAGAGGTAAGACGAGAGAGTATAATCAAGAAGAAGATAAAAATAAGATCATGGCCTCATACTTTAAGGATATTATGGATGAGTACATCAAGCTCAATAAGGAGATTTAATCCTTGAAAGCAAGCTCAAGATCAAAATATGATAAAAATAAAATCATCATTCTTGAGGATCAATTAAGGGTTACAAAGACAAATTTGAGTTTAGAAGAGGAAGAATGCAAACATCTCAAGACTCAATTAGAAGAGACAAATGCCAAGTTGAGTTCAAAGCAAGGTGAGTATGATGAGTTGTAGTCCAATATTTATTCTATAAATATTATTGAAGAAAAAACATGTAGAT
The DNA here is from genome assembly GCA_037957365.1 of Torreya grandis. Lineage (NCBI taxonomy): Eukaryota > Viridiplantae > Streptophyta > Pinopsida > Cupressales > Taxaceae > Torreya > Torreya grandis. The sequence goes on along the minus strand of JARHVA010001410.1, from coordinate 121,591 downwards.
TGAAGGATGACATGGCTAAATAATATAAGAGGATAAGGAGACTATCCAAGTTCTCAAAATTTAGTTGTAGGATATAAGTTAAAGTATGATAGCTAAAGAGGATGAGAGTGTTAAATTGAAAACCAAGCTAGATTCATTAAACTAGGAGCATGAAAAATTTGTTGTCAGGATAAATAAGGATTAGAAAGGGTAAGAGAGGTCAACTAAAGATATGAAGGATGCAAGAACCAAGATCAATAAAAAAAGATCCATCAGGTAACCAAGTTATATAAAGTATGAAATATATTTTAATGGTCATTGTTATGCTTGTCACAAGTTTGGTCATAAGGAAAGAAACTATAAAAGGAAGAGCAATTGGTTAGCTAGAAGTATGGATAATGTAGTCTACTATAATTGTCATGATATGGGGCATATTAATAGATTTTTCCCCAAAATGCATGGGAAAGGATTAAACCATCTATGGACACCAAAGACATTTAAGCTTGAGCATAATAAAACTAAGAGACAACATGATATGTTTGTTGAGATTCATAATATTAATCAAGTATAAGGTATGAATGATGTTATTTATTTTAGTTGTCATCAATTTGGCCATATTGTAAGATATTATACAATCAAGCTCTCAAACCATAAGAAGGAGCATGGACATCCTAGAGTGCTCAAGAAAGGTCAATCCTTGGTATGGAATCATAAGGAAGTGAAGACCAAGAAAAATAATTTAGTTGATCTGAAAGATCAAGGTGGAATTATTGCTAAAGCAAAAGAGGAATCAAATATGAATAAGGTTTACGAATGCTAAGAGAATGTGTCATCTATCAAGATAGAAAAGGAGAATCAAAAGTCATTTCAAGTTGAGCTCAAAGAGAAGAACAAGGTGCCAGATGAAATTAGTTCTGAGATAGGTATGAATTTAAGTGAAAATCATGTTTTCATTGAGGAAGTTTCATGCAAATAACATCAATTGTTAATGCCCAGTGATGAGGTTCTTTCTTTAGATGAAAATATATGCCATGAATATTTGTTGTCTCCATGTATTGTCAATTCATTCTTAAAATAAAAAGAGAATATTCTAGTGGATGAACATGTTTCTTCTCTTAAACCTAAGAAAAAGAAAAAGAATTATCAATATTAGATATCTAAGGAGGAGAAGGGATATGAGTTGTGGGCAACTCCTAGTTTCACATTATTCTATGACATTATAGATCATTATGTCTCTATCTAATCTTCAAGGAGATAATTGACAAGCAATATGAATCATGGTGGATACCATTTGAGATTTGGTTGATGTTTTAGGACAAGAATATCATTTGAAGATGTGTTTGGCTAAGGGGGAGCTAACTTAGTTAGCTTGAGTGTATTAAAAAATTATGCATGATGTGAGGGGGAACATATGTGAGATGTTCTAGTCTTGATGGAGATGTTAATAAGTTTTCTATAGCTGTGAATTCAAGAATATTGATATAATGACTTGATCTAACCAAGTCATATGTTTTGACAAGGTATTGAATCTTCATACATGAGAAAAGGGATCTTGTGAGTTATATAGGTAGATAGATCCAAGGATCATAAAATTCCAAGTTCATTTTGGTGCATGTCAAACGGGGAGAAATTGATTCATATGTTTGAAAGTATGTAAGTATCTTGAGCATATTATTTGAATGCATACAAGATGTTGAGGAATGATTGTTGGCATGTTGAGGAAGAGACCCTTTATAATTAATGTCAAAGGGGGATAAAGATCAAAATGAAAGAGTTAAAATGAGGTCATTATGAGGGTTTTGATCCATCAATGATAAAGGGAGAGATTTTTGAGCTTGTTCATTGATGTTAGGTTGTCATTTATGTTAAAGAGAGTATGTGGTACTAGTGTATTAATGACAAAGTGATTAAATTGATAGTTTAGATAGTGTTTGACTTAGTGAGGAAATTTATGGATGATATGGACATGTTACAGAGACCCTATGGAATTTTATGAGTGATTATAATGCTTATATAAGTGAACAAAATTCATTAGAATAGTCATATTAATGTCTAAGCTCAAGTAGTCATTTTGATAGATAAAGTTGAGTAAACAAATTGATGATGTCATATTTCACACATGTGAAGGTTTCAAGAATAGATTTATACCTAGATGTATTTACCTATTTTGATTCTTATAAATGTACCAAAGGTGTCCTTAGTGTTTAAAGAACATTTCTCATTTTAGAATTTAGAAAATTCAAAGCATGAGTTGCAGGTTTTGACAATTTGGTTGCCTATGGTGAAATAACAGTAGAGTAAGATAACTTTTCCATAATTTTTATATAATTTTGGTGGTTGGGAGCCATCTTGGCCCATTATTTGTGAATCCTTATTAATACTTAGTGAATTAAGTTCCTTATTTAAGCTAAAGAATGATATAAATGGATATTTATAATATGGCTAAAACTAAAGTGATCATGGTGTAAAAAAAGAGCAAAGAAAAGGGTAGCGTAGAAAATAAATAAGTGATTTCCAATTTTAGTCTTGAACATTATGAAAAAGTATTAATTTCAACTGAATAAACATTTAAAAATATATATAATGCAACATAGCCTAAACTCAAATCTCACTATATATTAGGCAAACTTTAGAGAAAAACATTTAAGAATCACAAGTAAGAACATGTCTACTTTAGGGATTTACCACTATAATCAAATAACCATTACACATATAAATATATATCAAAGTAAAATGAAGAAGAATCTAATATATTTCAACTAATCTAGCAGAGGTACAAATCAGAAACCCTATATTAGAGAATGCTATTCATAATTCAAAGACACTATTCAAATTCAAGGCCTCTACTAACAAATGAGAAAAAAGCTACATTAGCAATTAACACATCAAAGTGGACAATCCTTATAGAATTTATTGATTATATTAATTAATTCAAGTATATAAAGTTTCTCAAAAATCTCCCTCTTTTTAAAATGGGGATGTATGCCTTTATAGGAAGAATAGGTAGTATACTGGTCAATTATAAATTATAGGTGTAAAAAGGTAAGGACAACTATCCTTACAAGCTCTATAATACATGTGATTTCCCAAATCATACTGACCTAGAGGTAAATATGATAACAAACTATCATATGCATTTACAATGAAATATTCTATTATAAAATGTTACTTAATTTCTATTAGAATATAATATTTCTCTAACTTGTTGGTATGGCCCTTATTTGTTGTTGAAGGATGCTCATGGCCCTCTCATGTTGTTCATCAACCAACTCAAGATCTACATTAGGATTCATGATGTAATCCTCTTGGTTTGCTTGTTGATTTAATTTTTGGTCATTTTTGGCCAAGGCCTCATTGATACTTATAGCTTCATTGATCCTCTCACCTACATTGAATATCATATCCAAGATCTTACTATTATCTTGTCCAGACTAGCCTTTTCTTTTCCCTTGGATTTCTTGAGTCACCAAAGTGGCCCTATGCTTGAAATCTTCATCATGATGAGGCCTAGGGAAATAGGTTACATAGGATTGATAAGCATGGTCCCAAGAAGTTGCTCAATTCTACTAATGAGCTCTTTGTCATCTTTTAGAAGCCTCTTTACCTTGGTATGCTATGTGCTCAAGCTTTGAACCTTATCAATAAAAATCCCTAATATTATGCCTAGGTGTCCCATACTTATGGTTTTAAATTTTGGGATCTACTTCTTTGCTTAGATGTTGAGAAGCTAAGAAATTTTGTCCTCTGAGGCCTTCCATTGGGTGACCAGGTCCTTGGTTAATGTATCTTGGTCCTCTAATGAAATATACCTCATATTCATTAAATTTAATGTCTAAAACATGTCATAAAATAATACATCCAACATTTTGGTCATGGCCTTCAGGACTGATAAGATAGCTTGGGTTTGCAAATTATCCTTTTCTCTTTATAAATTAACGACTATTTATTTTAGACCCTATACTCTAGCCTTGGTTTTTTATGATTGTTCTTATATCAAGATTTCCACATCTTCCACATGGATGGCAACTTCACCAATTTGTTAGCCTCCCATGGGAGTTAATCCTATAAATAGCTCCACCTTTTGAAAGGTGAATTATTCTATCCCAACCATGGTTATCCTAGTTTTATTCTCTCTAATCCTACTATCTCAAGATTGAAATAAACTATGGTAATTATTTACTTAAACTAGGGAGGTTCTAGGACCTCCACACATAAGCTAGTAGATTCTCTTAGAGCATCCATATTCTTACCTCTTAAGCCTTGGGTAACCATAATTATTCTCTCTTACTTCTCCTTCATTATAGCCTTTATAAAAAACTTAATGTCACCATGCACATACACAAAAACCCTTGTCATGGCCCATGAGTGGAAGAGAGATGGGATCTTATGAAATTTTCCACAGATGAACCAATCAGGAATGACTGGTCCATGAACTAGAAATTCATCACTAAAGGGATTGACTTCACTAGTGGGATGAGTGAAGCTCAATCTAGGTTTATTCCTTGGTTCTAATGGGACCAAAGCTAATTATAACTTCCTCTTCTCTTGAGGTGTCATGAGAATCAAATATTTTACTATTTCTTCCCTTGAGGGGTCCTCCTCTCCACTTGGGCCATATGACTCTACAATTTCCCTGAGGGCACCCTCAAGTGTCTCTTTTGGTTCTAAGGATATTATATCAATGTAATAGATTAGAGAAGGTGGTATATATTATATGGTTGAATGTAAGGGTCCTTCCCCAAGTATTTATTCTAATCTTATCTCTCTAACCTTCTCCTTTCCTTTGCCTTGATCATCCTAAATTTTCTCAACCTACTATTAGGACTATTATAGTTGCTCTACCTAAGGTTTCTCATGAGTTGTCCCAGATGGCCTAAGTAGTAAATGGTATTGTAAAGGGTGCATTTTCCATGTTTCCATAGATGGTTTGTTGTCCTTGACCAATCTAAGCTCTAGGTTGATTTTTTGGCCTTAGATCTTGGCCAACACTTCCCCATAGTTCTTGGCTCTAATGTATATGGTGTCATGGACACCTAATTGGTGTACGTAGTCAAGCTTGAGATTTTTGTCCTTTAGATGTTCTCTTAATTTGTTCCTTGGATCCCAAATTTTGAGTTTATCTAAATGAAATCCAAATGAATTACTATGTGTGACCATAACTTCCACCTACTTCCAGTCTTTAAATATGATTTTCCTAATATATAATGGGAAGGGGTGAAGTAGACCTTTCCTCTTTTCCTTGCAAGCCTTGTCAATACCAAGGATCAGCTAGGAGGAAATATCTTGCTCAAAAAGTTTATTTGGGACATGCACTCATAGTATATAAGGTTGGGACATAATTCACTCTATCCTAGTGATTGTGTAATCAGGATAATACCATACATCACCAATCATCTCCACACACTTTTGATGAGGGGGTAAAGCCTAGGCATGGGGACACCTATGATGGAAAATGAAGTCACAAAAAAATTACATGTGATTCTTGTATTTAAAGATATGTAATTTAGAATAGTGGTGTGAGATGGTTGTCCTACCTTCTAGGGACCAACTCATAATGCTAGGGAAGGTGATTGAAGTAAGAAGGGATCAAGTAGGTAAGACATCATGTAGAATTTCTTAGAGGTCTTTCTCTTGATGGTGATGAATTACTTGGAAAGGAAGATGCTGATAAAATCTCCTATTGGAGGGGTAAGTTTTTCTTCCACCAAGAAGTGTACATATGAGACCCAAACCTTATTCACATAAGTGTTTGAGGGGGCCCCAAAAGCTCTATTTAACAAGGTCATTATCACCCTAATACCTTCTCTAAACTAGATGATAGGGATTTTTCCATCAATGGTTATAAATATGTGAGGTCCTTGGTTAATCTAGTGTCTGAGGATGGAGACTAGGTCATGGTTATTGGTCTATTCCCTCATCTTGGGAAGGTCCACATGGGGAAGAGGGAGATTATATTACTTTTTGAAAGTAAAAGGGGAAATGTATACTACCTATTTTGAGTTACCTTCCCTAATAATCCATTCACCATCAATCTTGAAATCAAAAAAAAATGGGGAAAAGGACATCAATACACTTAAATACCTCTAGTTTTATCATGGCATGATGGAGGATAGCCATCTAGATTACAACCAGGTCATAGTGTCATCTATTGGTGGTGGCATTTATCTACTCTTCTTTTGACATGGGTTTTAATTCTTATACCATGAAGAAGAGCTCAAACCAATTCCTATTGACATAGATCTTTAATATGGCAAGGTCTAGTTTTGTATCCTTGAATACCGAAAACTCACTATCTATCATCAAATAGAGCTCGACCTCTTCCTTTAATTACTATCTATTGGATATAATGATCCTTGTCTCTATTAGTTATTCATGTTGAACTGTAGATGATTTTTATGGAAGCTATCTTACACTTGGGAACATAATTAAGCTTAATTTGGTCAGGTTGATAGCAAATTGAGCTTGATTGGGTTGCCTTTTATGTAAGGTTTAGGGTTATAGAGCTTTAATGGTGGAAAATATCCAAGATTTGGCTTATACATGTTTTATATTTAATTTGGACCCCTACCTTTATACCTTTGTGTTTTCAAGCCCAAAAGATCTTTAGTTTTGCCCTTTTTTGCTTGCATGGAGCTTATGTGGCATTGGTATGGATCTTTCATGGCATTTTTCATAAATGCCATTTGAACACTATCCATTAGAATTTAAAATACTTTCTTTATTTCATGTTTTAGGATCAAAATCTTGGATTAGCACGAGACGTTGATCATAATCTAGAACCCTATATTTTAAATGGTTCTTGGGTCTTAAGCCTTGTAGTCATGACACTTGATATGCTAAAACTTCTTCCCCATGTTCCAAATCTTATGTCAGTCCTTTATTGAATAATTATTGGCCATGAAGTGGGTCCATGGGTTTTTGGGGTTTTGTTGAAAAGTATCTAAGGATCTTCACATTGTTAGATCAAATCTAATGATAAAACACGGATCATTGATCTATGAAAATACCTGAATATTAAGTTAGTACAATTTTAAAAGTCATGATTTAGGCTTATGTCCCTTAGGATAAGGTTTATGTTATGTTTATTAAGCATGAGACAAACCTTAGGCTAAGGATTTTAAACCTAAGTTATGATTTAAAATGGGTTAAGGTATAAGCATTCTAGGTTAATGTATGCGTTATGTTTAGCAAACACAATGAAAAAAATAGGCTAAAATATTTATGCCATGTGTCACAAACCATGCCCAAAATAGGTTCAACATGAAATGATAATCTGAATTTTACATAGGGTAAGTCATATGATTTAAGGTCCACTATCTAAAATGCAATGTGGGTCCTTAAAGCAAATAATTAGGCTAGGCATATTTCTTGTATAATATTTGTGTTCTACAAATTGAGGCCTTCTATTTTGGTCATATTTTGAGAATTTCCCTCAGCTTGGTGAGCCACCTTAGAGTAAAAAATAGGGTTTTGGGATATTATTTGAACACTTGGCAAGAATTTTTTATGAATTTAAAATTGATGGTGTCGTGGGTGTCAAATACACCTTCATGGGCGTTAGTTGAGGGTTACATGGATATCAAGTTTAAACCAATGAAAATTTCATTTTAATGGACTTAAAGTTTATGGTCATGTGGGGATCAAGTTAGTCTTTTCAGACATGTAAATGATGGTCGTGTGAATGTCAATTTTAATTTCATTAAAATATTTAGGGTCAAATTTGAGGATTCCATTTGGCATTTTTGTAAGGATTCCAAAGGTCTCAGTGTCAATTCACTCCATTGGATCAAATTCCATGATAAAGAAATGGTTGTGGGATCTTGATCCAGAGACTTGCTTTTAATTGGGTATCATGTCAAGTGGGTCCCCATTCATTTTAGTCTTCAAATTTAATGGTGATGCATGTCCATATTTTGAGTTCATTGTATCCTTTTAACTTTTAAATTATGCTTCATTATATTTGATTGAGTCCTTGTGAGTAAGCATGAGTCATCAGATTATCCAAGATGCATACTATTTAAGTTGAAGTTTCAAGTTATCTTCACTCCATTTGATCAAATGTCATGATAAAGAGACAATCATAGGATCTTGCGAGATGCAAAGAATTTAAGTTAGGACCATAGGGATATAAAAAGACTTAAGATTAAGGTGCTAAGACTAAATTCATGATTGTATTAATAAATATGTCAAGGCTTTAGTATTAAAGTCTTAGGCTAAGTTGGGGAGTATAAAAGGATCCTACAAAATGACATTTAGTTAGGCCATATAGAACTTAAAAAAGGGGGAAATAATGAAAGGGGTCAAGTTTCTTAGTTAAGTTGCATTAAAAAACATGACTAAACCTAAGATATGCATTTTATATCTAAGTCTATCAATGAGTTTTAAAATGGTTCCCACTAATTTGGTTATCACCGATATTCAAATTTGAACTGAGGGTTTGCTAAGGTTTTAGAATGTAGATTTCTTGAGGGTGTGTGCTAGGGAACCTACAAATAATAGTCAAATAAACTTCATTAGCAATGTTAGTCTAGATTAAGACAAAAATAAAACCACACAAATATATATTTAAACAACCTATATGACCTTAAAACTCTATAGAAGAGTTTGTCTTATTGAAATTACCATGTTTTATAATAAGGGTTTCTCAAGGGTCCCAATCTCAAAAGAATGGGGGTATGTTGGTCCCAATAAATGATGACTCATGGGGTAAACATAATAATATGTTATAACCTATAGACTATAGGTTTAGACAAATGATCAGGTCATCCACTTCAATTGATCAAAACCACCATCTAGATTAGATTATGGTTGAAACAAACCTTACACTTGTAGACTTAAGTTCAAATTTTAGGACATACCCAAACTATGTGTGTACTTTGATTCCACTTACTATTTGTCTTGGGATTCAATAAAAAACTTCTATTTTCATGTCCTCAATCACTTACATTGACTTATAGTATACTAAAATGTTCATTATGAACCATGTTTTAACTTAGAGAAAGATTGGGCATTAATGTATTGCCATCCAGGCATCCATAGCCTTGACATAGATGCCTTTAGCTCCACTCATGGCCTTTCTCCATTTCCAGCCAAGCATCCATAGCCTTGATGGATATTTCTAGAATCACCTTTCCCTAAAAGCTTTAGATTTTTCATTGTATTCTATTTTTTCTATTTTTTTAGATATTTATGCTTTTAGTAAGGATGGGAACCAGGATAGCCAAGTTTTAAGATTTGGTCAAATATTTGATCTTTAGAAAATCATCTATGGCTGTAACTCTTATCCTAGGTAAGGGATAAGATTTAATTAAGTACTAGTTTGGGGTATACCCTAATAATTTGAGTCTCTACTCATCAAGTGTAAGTCTTCTTAAAACCAATTTGAGGTCAAGGAAATGGTTGGGTCTCTTGAAATGATTAGTCTGTTCATTGGTCTTGCTCAGTTTCTCTATGTTACAACACTATGATTTATGTTTCAAAACCATGATTGCCTTATGCATGGAGTTCATACCTTCATTTATGAATTAGGGAGAATATTTTAAGCAAACTTCATAACTTTAAAGTTCAGTATTGTTCCTAGGGACTTATTAAAATCAAGGAACCAAAAAACATGAAAGAAACACACAACATAAAGCAAGACAAAAAAAACAACCCAAAATATATTAATATATACATGTTTATGTACAAACAAGGAATACAAATGAAAGAACATGGAAATAAAATAACTAGCCTACCTACACTAATATATATATCTTACATCTTTACTCATGAAGACCCCAAGAAGATCAATAAAAAAATAAAGCTTGAGGTATTTCCCATTGGTGGGAAATGCAAACTATGCTTCTTGCAGATCTTTAAGCTTGAAAGTGTTGTCTAATGTTATTTTTAATCTGATATGGGCTAATCCACAAGGGTGTGAATTTGTCATGTTTACCCTTAGGCTCAAATTCCTTATCCCAAAGAAGAACTAGGTATCTTTGCCTAAACATCTTGATTTTAGACCTTTTATCAAACCATCTCTTAACTATGGTCTGATGTCTTCTAAAGTTATCAAAGGCTTTCTCCCTTGCATCTTCCATCTAAAGTATATCTAGTAATCTAGAATTGGCTAACTCTTGTCTACCCTACATGTATTCTTACATTAATTTGTATGTGGGGAAACTTGAGAGTGATAGGAAATATGGGTTACTATCTATACACCATTAGGAATGGTGAGGATTTTAAGGCTTGCTTGATCCTTATCCTATCATCCCAAAGTGAAAATTTAAGGATCTTGTGCCAAGTCTTGGGTCTGTCTTTAGTAGATTTCTTGATTACCTTCATTAAGTTCTTATTTATTGACTCAGAGACTCCAATCCCTTAGGGATAATGGTTGGATACAAAATTAAGAGTGATGCCATTATCATAATCCCATTCGGTCATCTCTATGGATATGAAGGCATATTCATTATCACATACTAGAGATACTAGGGTCCAAAACCTAGTACATATGTTTTCTTCCAAGAAGTTGATCACATCTTTAGTTCTACATTATTTGGTGGCTCTAGATTTAGTTCACCTTTTACAATAGTCTATGGCATTAAGGACATATTTTTTACCTTTACATGAGTTAGGGTTGATTACACCAATAAAATCTAGTCCCCATAAAGCAAAGGGTTTATCAATCATGATTGGTTGTAGAGGCATTGATACCTTTGGCTCCTTGGTGCTAAAGATTTGGCATGAATGATATTCCCTCACATGTTTATGAGCATGTTTAGAAATAGTTGGCCACTAATAGCCAACTCTAAGAATTTTGTGGGTTATGGTTTTCCTAGATGGATGTCCACTGCCTAACTTTTCATGAAATATGCTCATGATTTGGGTGGTTTCTTCTTTTAAAACACATCTCAAGTAGATTCCTTCATATTTCCTTCTATATAATATTCTATTCTTGATAAAGTAGTGGTGTACCTCTAGCCTTAGGGCCTTCTTTTTCTCCCTAGATAGACTTGTAGGATAATTACCATTGATTAGTAAATGTATTATTGGATCATACCACTCATCAGATTGAAATTTTTGTTGATCTACTTACATAAAACTTAGCCTAGGGTTAATATTATCAATCATTTGAATCAAACCTTGGCACCTTACCAACTTTGTAGTTTTCATTTCCAAGTCATATTCCTACAAGATTGACATCCATTTACCTCTACATTCTCCCAATTCATTCTAACTTAACATAAGTTTGGTGGTAAGGTTAGGTAAGATGGTATGCACCTTATTTCTAAGGATGTAATGCCTAAATTTATTAGCTACCTTGACTAATGCATACACCTATTTATCAATCAATGAATAATTTAACTCAACATTCTTAAAATTGGTACTCATAAAATCAATTGGGTGGTCACACCCTTCAATTTTATAAGTTAACATTACAGCCATAGTAGGTTTAGATGCAAAGGAATAGAGGTAGAAGTCCCTTGAAAAGTTAGGACTTATTAGGACTAGAGCTTGACTGATGGTCAACTTGATATCATGGATTGCCTTCTTAGAATCTTCATTCCATGTGACTTTGGTATCCTTCTTCGGTATGTCATTTTGTGGTTTGACAATTTCTTCAAAACTAGAGATAAACTTTCTTACAAAATTTATCTTACCTAAAAATGACTTTAGCTCTTTTTTACCATTTTGAGGTTCTATTCTAGATATGGCCTACACTCTTTTAGAATCTATAGAGATCCCATCTTTAGTTATAACATGACCTAATAAATTCACTTTAGTCACATAAAATATAGTCTTTTTAGGGTTCAAAGAAATGCCATACCTTTTACATATTTTAAAAACTTGTTGTAAATGCATAAAGTGATCTTCCCTATTTTAAGAAAAAACTATTAGATCATCCATATATATGATAATGCACTTACCAATCAGGCCTTGGAAGGTATGATACATAGCTCTTTGGAAGGTGGTTCTTGCATTAATGAGTCTAAAAGGCATTCTCTTGTAGGATAAGGTTCCCCACTTTATTATGAAGGTTGTTTTCATCTTGTCCTCTCTATTAACCAATACTTGGTTGTAACCCAAAAATACATCAAGAAAGTACATCATAACTAATCCTATAACAACTTGAATTACTTGATCTAGGGAAGGAAGGGGGTATTTGTCCTTCTCTAATGCTTTGTTCAAATTATTGAAATCTATACAAGGCATAATCTCACTATTATTCTTCTTTACTAGTACCAAATTATCCACCCAAGTAGAGTACCTAATGGGGAAGACTATTCTAGCATCTAGTAATCTTTTGACCTCCTTGAAGATCATGGGTTCTAGGATCAGGTTTATAGGCCTTTGTTTCTACTTAAATGGTTTGTAGCTCTCTTTATTGGGTATAATATGGGTGATGACCCTTGGATCAAATATCTTTAGGTCATCATAGGACCATGTTATGACATCTTTTTATCGAGTAAGGAGTTCCTTAGCTTTCTTATTTTTAAAATTTGTGCAGGCCTTCCCAACATTTACCAGTTGGGGTTGATCATGAAGCCCTATATCAATATCATTATATTCCTTCCCATTTACCTTGGGAACCTTAGAAGCCTCAATAATTTTGTCTTAATCAAACAGTCTCTCTAAAGTGATCATTCCCTTTGGGACCTTATTGTCACTCAGCTGAATGACTTTACCATTAACTTTATATTCCCTAGATGTAATTCCATTAGCTTCATCAATGACATGAGAATTAAATGTTATATAATTTATTATGAAATCCAATATCTATTGATCATCATTGAAGACTTTAAAGTGGTTAATATAATCTAACACTGAAGGATAAGAAATCAGTTCAATGTTGAAATTAGGGGATTATTGATTGGGCATGAGATTAACTACAACAGATGCCAATTAATTAACTACTTGATTCTCTTCCCTTGGGATGGAATTGATGCCAAAGGAATCAAAGGATTCAATTAGATCCCAAGCTTTTAACTTATACCTTTCAAGGTATGAGAGCTTACATTGGTACTTGATTTTGACCTAGTTAACCACTAGCTCTGAATCCCCATAAACTAGTAGTTCTTTGACCTTCATTTTTATAACAAATTATAAGCCAAGGTTAGGGTCTTCATATTTAGTGAGATTGTTAGTACAATGGAATTAGAGTCTATAAGAAGCATGGTACCTTTTTTTTAGTGGGGCTAGTCAAAATAATACCAACACTTGATTCAACATTACACCTAACACCATCAAAGTACAATTTCCATAATCTAGTAACAATAAAAGTATTATTGGTATCACATACCTTGTCAGCCTCTAGGGTGAAAAATCCTAAGTATGAGTCTATTATACTAACTCTTTCATTGAAAACATTAAATTTAGTTATCATATGCTTCATTCTTGGTTCTCTCTCAACTCTAATCTGATTGGGGACACCCTTCCAAGGTAGCCACATATGTGAATAATCTATGGACATGTAACCATTCAAAGCCTTAGTCCATTCCATACTTAATAAAATTACATAAAAATCAAGTATTTTAACCACTTTAATATAAATTAATTATTGTACCGTAGGCTCAGAAGCTAGTTGTGTATGAACATTTAATAATTATCTTACAACTTTAACCCTAGATTTGTCTAATTGGGTGACAACCCTATCAAAATTTATAGTTATTAAACCAAATTATTTTCATATTCCTATAGGCATGATATTAGTAGATGCTATTAAATATAATAATAAATCATGTAAGTTATTACCAAACATCCTAATAGTGAGCAAGAAGGGATGAGACTCAACTTTGGTTTTATGAATTGTTACATTGGCACGACCAGTCTTAAAGTGACTGTGCTTTCCTGACAAAGATTCCAACAAAATATCCCTTTGCTCTATAATCTACGTGAGTTTATGTAATGTTATATTAGCCTTTATTTTCTTCATGTCCTCAAATATGTTATAACTAGTTTTGCCAAAAGAACTAGAAATATCAACATTGGGTTTATAAGTACCCCCTTTTGGTGGCTCTAGACTATTGCTTGAAGAGGTTTTAGGAGGAGTTACAAAGTTTTTTAGAGGAATTGAGGTAGTTAAGGGCTGCCTCTACTCTCTATTCCTCAAGGGATACATCTTATTCAAGAACTAATGAAAAGCTTGGATCTACTTAGGGACCTCATCAGGTTCATTTTCTTCTTGAAAGGGGAAATCAAAGGTATCAACCATGAAGGCCTACTTAGATGGCTTAGATCCAGAGGTGCTTTCACCACTTTTTTTTTAAGACCACTTTGAATGTATCCAAATCTTCTTGGAAGGCCTAAAAGGGTTTGAAAATTTTTATACAGTCAATTTCCCCATGTTTGGCTATGTAATGTACCCTACAATAGTTAGGCAATACAATATCAATAAGATTGACGCCCATATTATTACTATTGGAAGATGGTTCATTAGCCTTATTATTGTGAAAAATATCTTTCTAAAATCTATTACTTTTCCTATTGAACCTTTCAAATAAGAAATTTCTACCATAGTATTCTCTAGTATTTCCCACTTATTTTTGCAACTAAAGAAAATTAGTGCTCAATTTTTGAACCATTTTCAAGATTATTTCATTCTCATTTTTTGGAGTTTCAAAATTATGTACCTAGTTATTATTAGTAAATGGTACCAAATCCTTTTTATCACTTGGGTTAAAGCCATTAGTGGGGTGAGTCAAGAATCTCAAATTTTGGTTTCGAGCTGCATGACTTAATGGCAACTGGGTTAGATTTGGGAGTTGGTTTAAGGTTGGGAGATTTTGGTTATTTTTGGGGAACAAGTTCATCACAGGTAGGTGTGGGTTCACATTTGGGACTAAATAACCCATTTTCTCCTGGGGCTACATTTGATCATTAAGGATTACTGATTTAGAATAGGCTTGGGCTAATAAAGCTATAACTAGGATAAACCTCTTTAGGAACATAGAGGTCATAAGATCTACTGCATCTTTGTAGATATCTAGCGATAGGACATCATTAGGCTTGTATGGTTCCATGGTCATGTTATACATATTTTAAAATCTAGCATTGAAGCACCTGATGGGCTCACTGACATCCCTTCTAATAGTAGTGAACTGGTGGTAAATAACATAAGGATTAATAATTTTACCAAATTGATCAATAAAAACATTGTTAAAATCATTCCAACTTATGATTTAATTTTTAGGAAAATTCAAGAACCATTCATAAGCAACATATTTAAAATTAAATGGAAATAACCTACATGTCACATCTTCATGCACAACATTAATCAATCTTAAAATAGCTTTAAAAGAGTTTATATGTTCCTTAATAGTCACTACACTTATTGGACTAAATGCAGGTAGGTATTTCTTAGGGTTTATTAGAAGATCATGAACCACCCCTGGTACATTAATCAAGGAATCCCCTAACCATGCCATACCTAGGCAATAATTGAAGGCACAAGTACCTTGAATTGGTGAAGTTGGAAGAGATTTAGATGTCCTGTGTGTACGTTTATCATGTATATCTTTTCTATGTACCCCAAGCTTGAGAAAAGGCTCATTAGTTGATGAGTGTGATATTTTTCTAATCTTAGGCAATTCCAGCTTGAAATTTAATGATCTTACTTGAAATACGATATGTCAAGTTAACTTCTATAAAGAACAAGAGTTAGACCTGCACATTGAGATTATTTTGTAAAGGTGGGAAGAAGAATGAAAAAGGACATTGCTATTTAATTGAATTATCTCAAAGGTGCATCCAACTACATGAATATGGTCTATCTTTACAAGTCTAAGACTAAAGGAACTTAGATCTATGAAAGATATGCTCACCTGTGATGAAAATGAACCATTCTAACCTCAAATACTATGGATTTTCAAAAGTTAAAGTCATATTTACTAGAAACAAGCATCAATGCCTAAAGAAATTCAAATGAAGCACAAAGTTTTTTTGAAAACACTGAAAGTTAATGATCTTTATATTTTAAAGAAAAGAGTTTACTCAAAACACAAAGATATAATGATCTTTAGGTGAAGCAAACTAAGATCACCAAAGATTCATAGAATTACCCTCCTTCTAGCACCAGTAGGATCTATCTTATTTATGATTATAAATGTACCATAGGTGTCCTTAGTTTTTAAAGAACACTTCTCATTTTATAATTTAGAAAATTTAAAGCATGAGTTTCAGGTTTTGACAATCTGGTTGCGTGTGGTGAAATAATAGTAGAGTAAGATAATTGTTTCATAATATTTATATAATTTTGGTGGTTAGGAGCCACCTTGGCCCTTTTTTTGTGAATACTTCTTGATACTTAGTGAATTAAATTACTTAATTAAGCTATAGACTTATCTAAATGGATATTAATTATGTGGCTAAAACTAAAGTGATCATGGTGTAAAAAAGAGCAAAGACAAGGATAGGGTAGAAAAGAAATAAGTGATTACCAATTTTAGTCCTAAAAATTAGGAAAAAGTATTAATGGAAATTGAATGCACATTTAACAAATATATAATGAAACATATCCTAAGCTCAAATATCACTATATATTAGGAAAACTTTAGAGGAAAATGTTTAAGAATCACAAGTAAGAACCAAGTCTACTGTAGGGATTTACCACTATAATCAAATATCCATTACACATCTAAATATAGAGAAAAGTGAAATGAAGTGGAAACTAAGATATTTCAACTAATCTAGCATAGGCACAAATCAGAAACCCTATGATTAGAGAATGTTATTCAAAATTTAAAGACACTACTCAAATTCAAGACTTCTACTAATAATTGAGAGAAAAGCTACATTAGCAATTAACACATCAAAATGGATAATCCTTATAAAATTCCCTGATTCTATTAATTGCTTCAAGTAATTAAAGTTTCTTAGAAATCTCCCTCTTTTTATAATGGTGATACATGCCTTTATAGGAATAATAGATAGTATACTGATTAGTTACAAAATATAGGTGTACAAAGGTAAGGACATTATCCTTACAAGCTCTATAATACATGTGCTTTCCCAAATCATACTGACCTAGAGGAAAATATGCTAACAAACTAGCATATTACTTTACAATAGAATATTATATTATAAAATGTTACCTAATTTCTATTAGAATAGAATATTTCTCTAACTTGATAGTGGGGCCCCTATTTATTGTTGGAGGATGCTCATGGCCCTCTCATGTTCATCAACCAACTCAAGATCCACAATAGGATTTGTGATGCACTCCTCCTTTTGGTTTACTAGCTCATTGAATTCTTGGTCATTTTTAGCCAAGGCCTCCTTGATACTTCTAGCTTCGTTGATGCTCTCACCTGCATTGAAGATCATATCCAAGATCTTGTTTTTATCTTGTCTATATTGGCCTTTATTTTTTCCTTAGATTTTTTAAGTCATCGAAGTGGCCTTATGATTGAACTCTTCATCACTGATGAGGCCAAGGGTAGTAAGTTGTGTAAGATTGACAAACATGGTCCCAAGAAGTTGCTCAATTTTTCTAATGAGCTCTTTTTCAAAATTTAGGAGCCTCTTTACCTTGGTATGCTAGGTACTCAAGGTTTGAACCTTATCAATAACAATCCCTAAGATTGTGCCTAGGTGTCCCATACTTATGGTTCTAAAGTTTAGGATTTGCTTCTTTGCTTGAATATTGAGGAGCTAAGAAATTTTATCTTTTGAGGCCTACCATTGGGTGATTAGGTCCTTATCTAGTGTTTTATAGTCCTCTAATGCACTATAACTCATCTTCATTAACTTTAATACCTCAAACATGTTATAAAATGACTCATCCAACATTTTGGTCATGGCCTCTAAGACTAATAAGATAGCCTAGGTTTGCAAATTCTTCTTTTCTCTTTCTAAATTTTGGATCATTTATTTTAGACCCTAGAATCTAGCCTTGGCTTCTTGTGATTGTGATTTTATCAGGCTTTCCACATATTCCACATGGATGGAAACTTCACCAAGTTGTTGGCCTCCCATTTGAGTTAATCCTATAAATGGCTCTACCTTCTAAAAGGTGAATTCTTGTATCCCAACCATGGCTATCCTAATTATTATTATCTCTAAGCCTACTATCTCAAGATTGAAATAAATTATGGTAATTGGTTCCTTGAACTGGGGAGGTTCTAGGACCTCCACACCTAATCTAGTAGATGCTCTTTGAGTATCCATATTTTTACCTCTTGAGCCTTGGATAACCATAATTATCCTCTCTTCCTACTCCTTCATTATAGCCTTTATCTAAGGCTTAATTTCATTATACACATCCACACAAACCCTTGTCATGTCCCATGAGAAAGAGAGAGATGGGATCTTTTGCAATTTTGAATAGATAAACTAGTCAAGAATGAATTGTCCATGAATTGAAAATTCATCACTGAAGAGATTAACTTCACTAGTGGGATGAGTGAAGGTCAATCTAGGTTTCTTCTTTCATTCTATTAGGATCAAGGCAAATTTTACCTTCTCCTTTTCTTGAGGTGCCACAAGAATTATATCTTTTCCTATTATTTCCCCTAAGGGGTGCTCCTCTCCACCTAAGCCATAAGACTCTACAAGTTCCTTGAGGGCACCCTCATGTGTCTCTTCTAGTTCCAAGGCTATCATGTTAATGTATTAGATTAGAGAAGGTGGTCTTTATTGTATGGTTGATGGTAAGGGTCCTTCTCTAGGTCTTTTTTCTAATCTTATCTCTCCAACCTTCCCCTTTCCTTTACCTTAAATATCCTAAATTTTCCTAGCCTACTATTGGGATTGCTACATTTGCTCTACCTGAGGTTTCTCATGAGTTATCTTAGATGGAAAATGTAGTAAATGGTATTGAAAAGGGTGCATTTTCCATTTTCCCTTAGATGGCTTGTTGTTCCTAACCAATCTATTCTCTAAATCTATGTTGTAGCCTTAGATCCTATCCAACACTTCCCCATAGTTCTTGAATCTAATGTATATGGTTTTATGGACACCTAGTTGGTGCACATACTCAATGTTGAGCCTTTTATCATTTAGATGTTCTCCTAATTTGATCCTTAGATACCAGATTTTGAGTTCATCTAGTTGAAATCCAAATGAATTCTTATGTATGACTATAATTTCCACTTGATTCAAGTCTTTAATTATGATTTTCCTAATATCCAATGGGAAAGGGTGAAGCAAACCTTTCCTCTTTTCCTTACAAGCCTTATCAATGCCAAGGATGAGCTGTGAGGTAATCTCCTACTCAACAAGTTTATTTGGGACATGCACTAGTAGTTTATAAGGTTGAGATATAATTCCCTTTATCCTGATGACTATGCAATCAAGATAATACCATACATCCCCAATCATCTCCACACACTTTTTAATGAGGGGGTGAAGACTAGGCATGGGGGCAATTGTGATGGCTTCAACTATTTTTGGAAAAATGTAGTCATAGATAAACTACATGTGATTCCTATATTTAAAGATATGTAATTTGTAATAGTGGTGTGAGATGGTTGTCCTACCTTCTAGGGACCAATTATTAATACTAGGGAAGGTGATTGAAGTAATAAGGGTGTCAAGTAGGTAAGACATCATGTATAATTGATTGGAGGTCTTTCTCTTAATGGTAATGAATTGCTTGGCAAGGAAGATGCTGATCAAATCTCCAATTAAAAGGGTAAGTTTTTATTCCACCAAGAATTATATATATGAGACCCAAAATGTATTCATATAAGTGGTTAAAGGGGCACTAAAATATCTATTTAAAAAGGTCATTATCACCCTAATACCTTCTCTAAACTAGATGATAGGGATTTTTCCATCAAGGGTTATAAGATGTGAGGTCCTTAGTTTAGCTAGGGTCTGAGGACAAAGTCTAGGTCATGGTTATTGGTCCATTCCCTCATCTTGGGAAGGTCCACATGGGGAAGAGGGAGCTTATAATATTTTTCAAAATGAATAGGGGAAATGTATGATAATTATTTTGAGTTACCTTCCATGATAATCCATTTTCCATCAATCTTGTAATCAACACAAATGGGGGAAAGGACATCAATGTAGTGTAATACCTCTATTTTTGTTGTGGCATGATGGAGGCTAGCCATATGGATTAAAACTAGTTTATAGTGACATCTATTGGTGGTGGAATTTCTCTACTCTTCCTTTATGATGGGATATAGTTATTTTACCATGAATAAGATCTCAGACCAATTCCTAATGTTGTGGATGTTTAATGTGGTGAGGTATTGTTTTGTATTCATGAATACCTAGTCCTCACTATCTATCATCAAATAGAGCTCAATCTCTTCCTTTAATTGCTATATATTAGCTTCCATGATCCTTGTTTCTACCAATTGCTCACATCAAACTATAGATGATTTTCATGGAAGCTCTCTTACACCTGGGAACATAATTAAGCTTACTTTGGTCATGTTGATAGAAAATTGAGCTTGATTGGGTTGCCTTTTATGTAGAGCTTAGGGTTCTAGAGATTTAATGGTGGAAGATATCCAAACTTTGGCTTATATATTTTATATATTTGATTTAGACCCCTACCTTTATACCTTTGTGTTTTCAATCCCACAAGATCTTCAATTTTGTCCTTTTTTGCTTACGTGGAGCTTATGTGGCACTAATCTAGATATTTCATGTCATTTTTCCTAAATGACATTTGAACACTAGCCATTAGAATTTAAAATACTTTACTTATTTCATGTTTTAAGATCAAAAACCTTGATTATTATGAGCCATTGATCATAATTTGGGCCCTTGTATTTTAATTGGTGTTTAGGTCTTAAGCCTTATGGTTGAGACACTTGGCATGCTCATGCATCTTCCCCATGTGCCAAATCTTATTTTAGTCCTTTGTCAAATAATTATTGGCCATGTAATGGGTCTGTGGGTTCTCAAGGTTTTGTTGAAAAGTCTTTGGGGACCTTCATGCCATTGGATCAAATCCAGTGATAAAGTGTAGACCATTGATCTACAAAAATGCCTAAAAATTAAGTTAGTACACTTTTAAAAGTTAAAACTTAGGCTTACATCCCTTAGGCTAAGGTTTATTTCATGTTTATTAAGAATGATACAAACATTAGGCTAAAGAATTTAAACCTAAGTCATGATTTAAAATGGGTTAATGTATAAGCATTCTAGGTTAATGTATGCATTATATTTAACAGACATAATGAAAACATTAGGCTAAAATGTTTATGCCATGTGTCACAAACCATGCCCAAAATAGTTTCAACATGAAATGATAATCTAAATTTTACATAGTTTAAGTCTTGTTATTTAAGGTCCACTATGCAAAATTTAATGTGTGTCCTTAAAGCATATACTTAGGCTAGGTATATTTGTTGCATAATATTTATGTTTTGAAGATCAAGGCCTTCCATTTTAGGCATATTTTGAGCATTTCCCTCAGCTTGATGAGCCACCTTAGAGTAAAAAATAGGGTTTTAGGATCTCATCTAAACACTTGGCAAGAAATATTCATCAGTTTAAAATTGATGGTCTCATGGGCATCAAATACACCATGAGCATCAGTTGACAGTTACATGGCCATCAAGTTTAAACCAGTGAAAATTTCATTTTAATGGACTTAAATTTGATGATCACATAGGTGTCAAGATTGTCTTTTTAAATGTCTAAATGATGATCACAAGAATGTCAATTTTAAGTTCATTAAAATATTTAGGGTCAATTATAAGGATGCCACTTGGCATTGTTGTAGGGCTTCCTAGGGTCTTGATGTTAATTCATTTTGTTGGATTAAATGTCACAATAAAGTGACAGCCATGGGATCTTGATCTAGAGACTTGATTTAGATTGGTTGTCATGTCAAGTGGGTTGCCTTTCCTTTTAGTCTTCAAAATTAATGGTGCCACATATCCATCTTTTGGGCTCTCTATATCCTTTTGAATTTTCAATTATGCTTTGCTCTATTTGATTGGGTGCTTGTGAGTAAGCATATATCATCATATTATCCAAGATGTATGCTATTTAAGCTAAAGTTTTAGTTTATCTTCACTCCATTTGATCAAATTTCATGATAAAGTGACAAAAAATAGGATCCTATGAGATGTAAATAATTTAAGTTAGGACCATGGGGATATAAAAAGACTTAGGCTTAAGGCACTAAGACTAAGGTCATGATTATATTAATGAATACATGAAGGCCTTAGTATTAAAGTCTTAGGATAAGTTAGGGAGTATAAAATGACCATGCATAATGACATTTAGTTAGGCCATAAGGAACTTAGAAAAGGGGGAAATAATGAAGGGAGTCAAGTTTCTTAATCAAGTTGTGTTAAAAAACATGACTAAACATAAGATATGCATTTTATATCTAAGTCTATCAATGATTTTAAAAATGGATCCTACCAATTTGGTTCCCTATGATATTCATATTTGAGTCAAGGTTTTTCTAAGGTTTTGGAATGTATAATTCTCAAGGGTGTATGCCATGGAACCTGCAACTAATAGTCAAATGAACTTCATTAGCAATGTTAGTCCAGATTAAGACAAAATAAAACCACACTAGTCTATCTTTAAATAACCTAGATGAACTTAAAAATATAAAGAATACTTTATCTTATTGAAATTACTATGTTTTATAATAAGGGTTTCTCAAGGGTCCCAATCTTAAAATAATAGGGGTATGTTTATCCCAACACTTATGTGAGGAGATCATATGTTCAAATTTCATGTCATGAGCTTCAATAGAGCAAAAGTTATTGAGGTGAAAAGTTGGATTCTTAGATAAAATTTACTAAGTTACCATACTTATCCAAATTTTATGATCTATGATGAGCATTAGTTAGATCACATATCTAATGGAAAACATTTAATCTAATTAGATAACGATCCAATGGAGTGCATGATCTTGTCAGATAGAGATCAACAACATGCATGAAGTTAATATGTTAAAAGATGATAAAAAATAACACACTAGTGAAAAATGTCACAATATTGGAATATTTAATATAATATCAATGGTACATGGGTTTTTGTATAGATAGAGATCGATGGTGCGGGTCAGGTTAAAGAGTCAAATGTAGAGAAAGCACATAGAGATACCAAGTGACATAATCGTGGGAGCTCAGATTAAAGATTAATGGTGAGTGTTTTAAGGTAAATAATAGGATAAATTAAGGATATTTATAGTGTTTATTTGATATAGCTACAAGGGGACATGAGATGATGACAATGTGTCTAATGTTTAACATTTACACAATGATCGTTAGCATTTGATTTTTAAAAAAAGGAAAAACTAGTGCTTAGTTTTTGAGCTATATATTTTGATATAAGACAAATTTACTAATGAATTAAAAATAAAATTTGTAAATGACTTCAAGGAACATCCATAAAATTTGATTATAAAATTTTAATGTTTGTATAGTTGTAGATATTGAGCTCCAAAGTTGGGTATGTGTTTGACCATGTTCTGCAAGTGACCCAAGAAGGATAATTGAGTTATTCTTGATAGTATTTAAATGTTTCAAGATGAAATAAATATTTAAGAGTGTTTTATACTCCATGAATACTATCTATGTTTACTCTTGAGGTTTGACCAATCTATATTTAGTATGAAAAAAGGCTTAGAAGTTGATTGTGTTTGTTGAATACATTGGTAGATTGAGTGACCATGTTGTAATAGTGAGTTAAAGGTGTTATGAGTAGAATTGAAGAATAAAATGAGTATAGAGATCTTATATAAGTATATAATGATTATTATAAAGTATTTAATTTCATGATATGACCTTTATTAGATATGGAGAGTCAAAATAGCTTGACTGTATTTTTATTTTATGTGACTAGTTTGAGTGGACATTTTGAGAGAGTTGTTTTTAGTGCTTAGATCTTATGTTGAAGTGTCTAAATAACATAAAACTGTTAAAAATGTCTTTAAGGGTTCACAAATGTGATCTAATCATATTTATATGTGAAATATTTGAGTTTTTACTTCAAAATTTTGAGACTATGTTTTTTGTGTATGAAGGCCTGAAGAGCAAAAAGACCTAATTGATAGGTTCAAGTGTTGATTTGGTGTTCTAGGTGGAATAAACCCATATTATAGTAATAAATGGGATATTTTAGATAATTTTTATGTGTTCAAAACATTTTTAAAGGATCAAGGTGGTCCAAGTAGTCTCACATGTAACATGTGAGTATGAAGGCCTAATTATTTTAGGTCTCACCAAGACCTAATAGTGGTTTGGGGCTAATGAGGTATTGGCTGACATAAAGAGTGTGTGGTTCTTAAATTTAATGTTTATTAGGAAATATTTTATAGGTATAAAAAATATGTAAATCATCTTGGCTGACCAATATGGGTTAAAGGAAGAGAATGGTATAAGTACAAGGTCTAACTGAACTAATTGTGTTATTTGTGAATGTGTGGATTCAAGAAAAAGAAGAGAACCTTTGAAAGAGAAGATATAGGTTAGTTAAGAACATAAAATTTGGAAAAATATAAAACATGTTTATCTAATCAATTTTATGTAGGAGGACACACATGTCATTGGACCTAATGATCATAAAAGAGGCAGTTTGAGCAAGTTAGCCCTAGAGGCAACTTGAGAGAGATTAGAGGTGAAGAGTGTAGACAATGGTTATCATCATCAATAAAAGGGTAAAAAAAAGTTTTAAAGGTGAAATATTTAGGTAGCTAAGTGGGTTATTTTTTTCCAAGGGGGTTAGTTCATCCTTACAAGGTAAATCTTCCTAAAGGTTTAGTTGTTATGGGTGCTCAAATAGACAGGGGAAGTTGATCCTTATGGGATTAGTGTCTCACTAAACTAAGGTATGGGTTTTCCTTGATAATTTTGTGATATTATAAATTTTAGATCTTATTTTATATGATTTTAGTCTATCTTTTAGGGTTTAGTGGGTTTTATACCCCAAGAGGGTTTCCCACATATATGATGTGTTCATGTGTTGTATGCTTTGGATGTATGTGCTTTCATGTTTATGTTACTTGATAAATTTGATGTATGTTTAATGTTTAAGATTTTGTAATTTAATTTGATTATATTTTATAATTTATTCACCCCCCCTCTCAATGATTATACCTTTAACACTTTTATCTCTACCTCTAGCATTTTTAGACAATAGCTTGCAACCTTTCCTAGTTTTCATACCCAAATGTAGCCATCCCCTATGGAGACTCATCCTCAAATTTTCCTTGTAAGCTATCCATATGCAACCATTAGTGATATAAGCCTCCCTTTCCCTGTAACTTATGTTATACTAGTTTGACCTACTCATGCAATTATCCATGGGTTAACCTATATAATTATAAGCATCCTCTTAAGTGATCCAACTCCTACCCATATAATTGTAATCTCCCATACAACATTTATCCATATTACTATTCAAATTACCCTTGAAGTTCCTCTAACATCAAGTTTTTAATCTTAACCTACTCTTATAACCTACAATGAACCAACATGTCCAAGTGTAATAATTTTGGGTAACCAACCAACTTTGAGAATCAATAGAGTATACACCAAGCACCTCATCAGACCTCAGGATCCTTTTGGTTCTACTTCCCCAAGAGTATTAGAACAAAAAATAAGCCTTAAATAGAATCCTAATAATAACAAAGATTTTTTTTCCCCCAAGCCATGAGTATAGACTCATCTTATACTTAAAGCACCATCTTGGGCCCCTCTCTCTCTTATAACTAGTTTCCATAAGAATTAACTTTAATCAAGCCATCTCCTCTTTCAATATGAAAATCCAACTCCCATTTTCACCCATGATTCCCCCTCCATCTTCCATCCCATTTCATATCCATCCTCCATCATTTCTACCTCCACCTATGCATCTACCATCCCCTTCATTTGCTACCTCATATTTAATAGCCCTAGGACCAATGGGAAGACAAGGATGGATTGGTCCCATATAAGATTTAGGATCACAAATACTTGAGATGTTCTACAATGGGGACTCAAACATTCATATCTAATTAAATATATATACTAGAAGGATGAAGAGGGTGATAACCTAAATCTTCACCCAAGATGGATACCCTATTATGTGGATTATAAATCAAGGGCTATTCTCCCTCACTAAGAACAAGACTCACATGGGAGAATAAAATATTGTAAAGGACTCAATATCTATGATATGCGACATAAATGAAATAATGAATAAGCTTATGGATGATATCAAAGAACAAGTTAGGACCATAGAATCCCAAGTTAGGAACTCATTCCCATTTGACTTAATTTTAAAGATGGAATTAAAACTCATTGGATTATTCATAACCTTATGAGAGGTGAGCATATCTATTTTAAATGGAAACATGTTATTCTAGAGAGCACAATATTATTTAGACTAGATCATTAGAATTGACAACAAATGCAAGATGATGACAATGATAATAAATAATGGGATGTTACCCAAGTTCAAAACATGCCCCTCATGGACCTTAATTTATACCATATGTTCACAGGGATCATGGGGACTACATTATAAGATTGGTTCAAAGACATAAAATTTATCATTGGACCCTTAGAGAAAATCATGGACCAAATCCTTGATTACTTCAAGGAGGTAAACATTATTATACTCTTCCACCCTGATGGAATACTACTCAACACTAATGAATTTAGGGTCTACCTTAAAAATTTAAAGGTAGCCATGAAGAAGAAGGTGGTGAAGGCCAATAAATTTATGGATTGGGATATTTTACAACTTGTTATGTAGTCCACCACATCAATGTAGTGAAGGTATCTCTTGAGGCCCTTCTTAAGGCACATGCTAAATTATTGACTCAAATTAAAGTTATGTTTCAAGGGCCACTTGTCAACCTACCTAAGCTAGATAAACATAAAAATATCATTGTGTAGGAACTAATAGCTCAACAAGACACCCAAATTCAATTGGGAAGTGTTCCCCACAGGGTTTTATTGATGATACTACCATTCCTCATGGTCATAAATGAGAATGTTGTTATCATGTTTTTTTGTGTTCTTCCCCCTGTTCTATTTTTTGGGACAAATTATTGTATGGTTTTAGTTACTTTTCCATGATGGTTTAAAGTGCGATTCCATGAAAATGGGTGGAAGATCCCATATCAATCCTATATATGCTACTTTGTAGCACTGTTGTAAGGTCAACATTTTTGTAATAGAAGGCATGATGAGTTAATGTACTTACAAGTTTTGCATTATCTAGGTTTTGATTATATTATGATGTGTTGTATTTATGAATGACTTCAAATTTTATGGTGAAAATGGGATAATATTAGTGCTAGAGGATATTATATGAGTCTTTCTACAAGCCATATGTCTAATCAAGAATGAGTCACATGTTATTTTAGTTAATTTCTACATTTATTATCATTTTATAAGGAAATTATAAGTTTGTGTGTGTGTTAACTAAAATATTGTAAGTATTTATCTTTGGAATGAAGATACATGAATTGAGATCATGATTTATCCTTTGATTCCATTCCATGTATGGCTCAAGTTTGAGCTAATGTGAAACCCAACATATAGTATTGAAATTATAGCTAGGCTCATATTCAATCTTAAACATTAAGGCTTACATATTCATCCATAAATCCACCTTTTCTTCTACACCCTCATCTTTCTTTTATGTTTCTTTAATTTATGCTTTGAATCGAGTTTCTCATGTCCAAATGATAGATCCCAAATTAATGGAGTAGCATAATTTTAGAAAAAATCAATTGATGTGAGAATTTATTATATTATGGATAGTGTTGAACTAGTGGTGGTAACAACTCATCTCATGAAGAATTATTCCAAGTAGGCTATCTAATGGATCCTAATACCTGCAACTCATGCCTTAGACTATCCCAACAATAGTTCTAAAATGAGAGGATGAAAGTCCATTAACTCTTCCTCGGTCTCTTAATGTACCCAATTTAATAGGTACATTTAGAGGTCTTAATAGACTCATATTGCATCCAATATTACATAAGACAAGTTTTTGCCTCAAAGACAAGATATAAGCAATAATTACTCTAAATGTAGACACAGGGTAGAATTATAAGAAATAACAATTGAAAAAAGAATGTTCCTCTCCATTGGATTGAAATGGTGGTTTGAATTTATAATGATGAATAAATCTAATACATCTTAGATATTTAGATAAAAATATCATCCAACTTGATTTATTCTTAAAAATGTAGACTAGCCTCAAACTTGGTTAGTTAGGCTGATTTAGTTGAGAAGTGTGTGCCTAAACTTTCATAACTGCATCAAACTAATTTATATAGTTGGGATGGGTAGATAACAGGTAGAACTCAATTAGATGGGTTGACATAGTTGGAATATATAGGTCTTGGCATGGTTAGAGGATGCAATATGGAAAGAGATAACTTTGGGGATCAAATTTGGGAAAACTAGAATGGATATGGGGATAATAAGTAAATAAAAAATCTCTCATGAATCACCATCAATTTGTCCACCCCTTTCTCAGAACACCCTTTTAAGGTGTGCACTCAAATATATTGAAACTTGATAGGTTTTTATAAGAGATAAAGTGTCAATAAATGATAATTTTGTTAAAATATTATGTATACAATATCTATAGGTTCATGAATTATGGTTTAAAACATCATAAACTTGTATATTCAATAGGGAAACTATTGGTAGGGATCGGAAAATAACAATCACTATAGGGATATAACTATTACTATTAATGTTTACGTAGGGTTTGATCTCCTATTTTATGATATGAGTGATTACATCAAACAAAAATCATTTTTAGGGATAGTGACAAACCTAGTAAACAAATAAATATTAGAATAAGCTAAGTACATCTCTTCCATTTTATCTTATAAATTTATAATCTTCTAATTTCAATATCAATTTTCCCTTTTACATTAAAATTTGTGTGACTATTTTCCATTTTTACATAATCTGAATATTTCTAGTTTTACATTATTTTAAGACACATTAATCCAAAATAATTTAATGAATCGGATCATTGACTTGAACATTAACAAAACCTAAGCATATTTTACCTTAAGGTTTCATATTTTATTAATGTTTCATATTTATCATCTATTAGGGTTTGAATTTAAGATATTATTTCTAATTTCCCCTTGTCACATGCAAAAATCTAAATTTTTTCTCCTTTTCCTTAATGTTTCAAGTTTATTCTCCTATTAGGTTTATTGCTTATTTGAAAACATTTAGATTGATATATAATTGAAAATTATCTATTTTAAAAATGATTTGATGCTTTTACTAGTTGTATTTATTGATTAAAAAACCTATTTTTTCCCCAAAATAATCTTAGGTTTCTTAGGGTGGTTGGTTCTTTATGTAGACCTTGTCAAATTCATCTTTTGCATATATACACCCTTAGGATTTCATTATTTTTGATTTGTGTGATTGTAATCATGGTTCAAAATTATTTATATCTACTATTTTTAGACATAATGTCAAAAATATTGAATACTTTATCAATTGTGTCATATATTCATATTTAAAATGAGGACAAGTGATGAGTCAAAATGATATAAAATTAAGGATGACATTATACATGGGGAAATATTAGCTCTCATTAGTAACATATAGCCCATTTATATTATATCTGAATGTTTGGGGTTTGTGATTATAAATCAAAATATTCCAAACCCATGAGAATTAGTCTACTTAGTACTTATTTAAACCCTATTATGGCTCATCCTAAAGACTCATTATTTTATACAAATGATGTGCCCTATGATTATAAAATTTAGTGGACAAACATGGATATAGATAATCATGCTTGTGTGAGAAATGATGATGCTTATAAATAGTAATTATGCTTGAGTGATTGAGGGTAATAATTAATTATTATTATGATTATGATTATGTGAATAATGATGTTAAGGATTAGTATGATGGTGATGTATCTTTGTACAATGGTAGTGAATGATAAGTGGGTAAAATTAAATTTTTAATAAATTAATTCTCCTTCCCCTTAAATATAAATTTACACTAGTCATGAGGTACAATGATAAAAAATTAAAAGGGAATTGAATAATGTACTTCTTGATATTATTAAACTTAACATTAAGAAAGATGATATAATAAAAAAAATGGATAGGTGATACACATGTTTATTATAATGATGTTATATCTTGAAATTATGTTTCTAATAATATAATGTGCATTTATTCTTTTATTGACATGAAATGTGATGATGTTTCTAAATGCAGTGCTTATTCTATTGACATGAAATGTGATGTTGTTTATAAACATAATTATTTTTCTATTGATAAGTAATGTGATAATTATTTTAAATAAGAAATTATATGCATAAATTATGGATATTTTATACCCATGTTTAAGATAAAAGGTTTAATTAAACCTATGAATGAAACTTTCCAATCTATAACCATGCATGCTAAGCATATATTGTCCATGATGCATGCAATTGGTGAACTAAAAATAATAATTTGCTACCTTATAGGGAATATAATTCCAAGTTTGATAATAATTTAATATTAGGAAAACCTATATTAATAAGGATAATTAATCATCCATATCAAAAGGACTTATTATGCCTATGTTTCAATTATTTTATGGACATGGAAATCTCATACCTACCTTGCACACTTTGTGTCTTCTCTTTGAGAACATTCATGTGATGGGATAGTATTAATAAAAACATTTCATTTAATTTTGAAAGGTAAATATTTAATTTTGGTGGAAAAATGGGCACTTTGGGTATTTTTTGATTTGTGACTTGCCCAATGTAAAGTGACACCAATTCGCCAATAGTAGGAGAAATCACGTAGGAATGGTGAATCTCTTCTAATTTTGAGAGGGTTATTTCCCTCATATTATATGATAAATTTGGGGGGTTTTATTTAGTTTTAAATTGAAATAATGAAATGAAAAAAAAAAAGAAAAATGAGAAAAGGGGAGAAATCTACAATGGGATAAAAACAGAGAACCACCAGGATAACTTAAGAATAAATAGTAGAAATAGAACTTCCTCTCACACAAAAATGAAAATAGAATAAACAAGTGTTTTGGGAACATAATTAATTCTTGGAAGCATATAGTATCATAAAAAACCCAATTACATACACTTTGTATGAATTTATAATGATATCAAACACATACAAACTCATGGCCATCAAGGAGGCTCATCCATGGAGACTCTCAAAACAAAATTTGGGAAACACCATTATTGTACATAACCAAATAAATTAATAAATTTAATGGAGTATTTTATCATAAATAAGAAATATTAATTCATAAATAAAGATAATTGAAATCTACAAAACCCCCAAAACTTCTCACCTACTTGCTTGTATTTTGTTGCTCCAATCTAGAAATAACATTGCTCCACACAAAGTTGTATCTATCTCTCTCCAAGAGATTGAGGAAAAGAATAAGAATGTATAAAAAATTCAAATTTTTTTATTTTGTACCATACTTGCCTTTAGAAGATGAAAAATTATTTATTTGCCCATTTTTGGTTTTATTTTTTTGGGCAAATTCATAATATTAAGTGAGATTTTCAATTTACATTTGAAAATAAGTATTAATTCTAAAAATAATTAATATGTATAATGAGTATGAAAAAATATAGTCATTTAATGAATTTAATTAACACTAAATAATTATATAATTAATAGTATAATCAAGCCAATAAATTTCCCATCAAATCCACTATATCAAATGTACAATTTACAACCTATGGGCTAGTAAAAAATGATGCCTTTTCTATTGGGCTACAGAGTCATGTAAAATATTATAGAAAATAAGATGAAATATAAAAATGATGAGAAATTAATAAAATGTTGTACTAAAATTTGAATGGCCAAATTTTAGTACAACACTTAGATTGGTTCTATAATCTACCTACTAGCTCTTAATTTTATATCTAAAACTATAAGAGGTTTTCCTATCTCATTTCAACAAGCATAGAGGTCTTAGATTAATTTTATAACATCTCCAAAACCTTAGACATGGTGGAACACATAGAGTATTAAAATTTAAGGTTAAAAATTTCTTTACATTGCTTAATGTATCAACCAAATAATTTGTAAAATCAATTCATCTTTAGTAACATTATTTCTACCTCCACTCAAGGAAAAATCAATTTATCATACCTATACTTATTTTGAGTGACTTTATATGGATATATTTGCTTGTGAGTGTGATATTATATATAAAATCACGTGTGTATGATATTATAAGTTCCCTAAAGTTAAAAAATTTAAGTATCAAAAGTGATTGTCCATATATGAAGGAAGGTACATATAAGACAGTTAATAAGGAGGCAACTCGCATGAGTCCCACCCCTTCTATCATGGACCAACCCATATGGTTTTAAATATTTAAGGATAAACCAAATGATATTATTCAAATGGTCCTTGCTAAGAAGTTGAATACATTTCCTTATAATTAACATCACCCTACACAATGTTTAACACAAGTGGTGGAGATATCATTTTGTAGCTATCATCGTATCAATGGGCATAGAAATAAAAATTGTTATGAATTTCAACATAAAACTAGATAAATTTTAGATAATGGTGTCATTACACTTAAAAAATTTATCAACACTCTGATAAGGTTAGCTTATTATTCTTCTTCTTCTTCTATTTCAAAATGTATGAAAGCCAATATGTCCCTATAAATTCATAAAGGCCATACATTGCCATATGAATGTAAAAAGGAACCAGTGGTCAATGAAACTCTCATTGAAGGTGAACATAGAAAAATAATTGTTATTGATGACATGGTAAAATATAATTTGTGCATAATTTATGTTATTAATAAAATAGGGCATGATGAGAGTGAGTTAAAGCATATAAACACCCATGAAGAGTCATTCGGACATATCATAATTTTGGTTTATTTTGGGCCCAATATAGTCAAGACATTAATTTTCATGAAGCCTAACATTACGTAATTCAATGAAATACTTGTAAAACCATTATTATAATAAATGGAAGAAATTGGATAATGTCAAAAAGACTATTTCATTCAATTTAAAAGTGGTTTAATTAGGTTTCAAAGAGATAAACCATTTGATAAGGAAACACATACTAAGAGTATAATTACATCTTGAAGCAATGGGTGCCAAAGAAAAGTAAACCGATTCTACATGAAGAAGCTAAACAAGTATTAAACACATCCAATAAACATATAGCTTAAGAAAATAATAATACCCAACTATTAGTGTGGGTCTTGTTTCATTATGTGCATTATCTCAATCAGGTTTAACAAAATTATCTAATGCAAATCCAATCACAAGTGTGCCTACGAATTCAGTGCAAAGTTTATACCCACATGATTCACTCACTCATTAGCTAAATCAAATAAGTCAACACATTTTTATAAGTGAATATGACTTATTATATATGCATGGTTGGTCAGATTGATACCATCCCATTTAATTTTTCAGATTGTGATGTGATCATTAAATAGGTATAATCAAGACATACATTTTGATTCAATATGTTTCAAATTATTTTTGTATTCAAGAGATATAAATAGGTAAAAACTATTGAAATTCAGATTACATAAGATATATCATTTATCATGAAAATTTGAATTCAAATAGAGAATTGATTTCATTTACTAAATATATAAATGACCAAGAGAGAAGACAATTGATATTCTATTATGTAGTTACGATTGTTTATATATAATCATCTAAAATATTTTTAAAGTATATGTAGTTGCTTAGTTAAGGGAAAAAACTTTCAAAATATACCAAGACATTGCCAATGAATCCTCAAACACCTATGGAAACTATATCTATCCACTGTCTATCAATACTATCCCTCTATATTTTTATATTTTTTTATGCCATATATTGATTTGCCTGCCTGTATAGATGATTTTTAGATGTTTATTAATCCTTAGCCTTATGCATAGATCATATTTTTATCTTATTTTTCTTCAAATTTTAACTCCACTTTTGACACTTGAACTAATTTTTTTTGTAAAATATGGGTTGGACAATCACAACCACTCCCTATTGAGTTGTTGATAATTGCTTACATTTCAATACTCTAAAGAGGGCTCAAACTACATAGTTTTTTCACCTATTTATATGTATGACACATCATGTTCCATTAGAATGCAATACAACTCTTTGGCTTTTGACATGTGATAATATACAAATTTGACCTTGTGTTACTATTCAAACTTAGATTTTAAGATTTTTAATTCATGATTTTTTTTTTCTATATTTATATGATTTTGGATAATGTGTTAAGGGTGTAAAAATAGATGTCTCAATGTTAGAGTAGTTCTCAACATAATTTCCAAGTGGGTCAAAATTTAGGCTTATCTTGTATCTATAGATGATGCTTTGGGTATTTCCTCCCAGAGCTGACATGTGAAACACACTTATGCTAACCCATGAGAGAGATTTGAATTTTAAAAATAACTATTTACGATATTAAGACACTAATGATGAATGCATACACTATTTTTAACCTTGAATGTATGATTATTGCCAAAACTATTCAGGAAAAGACATATAATGATATAGAATATGGTGATAGTCTACCTAGGATTTGGTTTGTTCTAGAAAAAACTAGGAAGATCCTAATCATGGATGGTACTAAATAGGGTTGAACAAGTTAATATATAGATAAATAGATTTATAATAATGTCAATAAGAGTAAAATTATACCCACAATTCATATATGTCAAATTTGAATTTTTAAAGTTTCTAATACAAAACTTAGATGTAAAAAAAATACATATCATTTACATGTCACATCTAGAAACACTAACAAAAAATAAAAACATTAAAAAAATTAAAAAATCATATATTGAAAAAATACAAAACTAGGACATATGTATGACATGCTTGATAGTTATCATGGTTGATTAATGTTATTTATCATATACATAGTGAATTGCATATATGTTTTATACACACATTATTTTCATTGTATACCTTAGTAGGATGTAAAATATACAAGTTACATGTGATACATGGACATAAAAATGTGTGACATTGTTTACATCTAGGTTCAACCTTTCTATAGTGGAGGCATGCTAATAGTGGGGATATATCTACATAATTATCAAGGTCTATATTTATATATTGGTCCATTGATCATAATAGTCTATAACACATGAATTTATCTTGATTATAGTTTATAGAGTAATATTTATTATGGATATTGTGTTTTGATATATTGGATGATGACATTTATTGATTATATGGACTAAAATTATTGGATTCATTCTTATTTGATGTTGATGGTTATTGGATTGTGTGATAATTGATGTGTGTTATATTACATGGTATATGATTGCATTGATTATATCACATCATGCATCATTTGTGTTAGAGGATCCTCTAGTCCATGTCATGGCCATGGCGTGCCCATGTTGGGTCAAATTTGAGTCATAGCTCGAGTGCTTATGTGCTTCATAATCATGATATTATTTGCATGTATGTGGTTACATATACGATTGTTGTTTAGTTTGATGTTGTGATATTTATCATGAATAATTTTAGTGTGCATGTTTATATTATATTTATCATGAATTTATTGTGATTATTATTACTACATGCTTAATTAATATATATACTTAATGTGACATTTGTATCCCCATTATCCCCATTAATGTTTATATGATGACATATATTATCATGTTTATATACATACTTTAGATGATCATATTTTTATATATAAGATGTGGTACACATAATTATTTATTTTGAGATGAGTAGTTAGTAGGATTAATCTTTCAAATCAAAGGGAGGGCATATAAAGGGCTTGTCTTAGATATTCAAGCCATTAAAAATTGATAGTTCATACTTTTGGTTAGTTTATGTGATTCAAATGGGATATATTAAGGTATATGTGAGGAATTTTACATGATTATGAGGAACATATTGGATATTTTATGACATTTTGAGACAGATTAAATGGGTCAAATTGAGCATATTTATTGGATTGATGAATATTATATGACATTATGACAAATAGAATATGGCATTTTTAGACATCATAAATTTGGTATTATAGACTTTATATTGTCATTTTTTACCAATCATTGAAAAACATGATTTGTGTATACATAATTCAATCTTGCTCACATTTTAACTTATCCTTTTACTTACCTTTGGGATCAACCTTACCATTTTTTCATTATTCACACATACAATATCTATTATCCATGCCCAAATAGTTTATTTTCTTAATCATGTTATCACTACACCCTAGATACTTGTCTTCTCATCTCTAGACATATTTGATAATAGTCAGATGATTTCAATTATTAGAATCATCCACCTTCTCTAGATTAATCCTAATTTATCCTTACTGGTTATTTTAAAGATTAAATCCCTTCCTTTGGGTCGGTGTACATATTTCACACATCTGATCAGAGGGAAATTACCCATATATTCTCTTATATATAAACATGAAGCCTAATCTTACTCTTAATAGGTTGCATACATTCTAGCAAACCACTATTGAGAACACACATAATTAAGTGAGATAACTATGTAGTTTGATCCCTCTTCATATTATTTGAATGTATAAAAAATTAAACCACTCAATAGGTGGTGGTTTGGGATATCCAACCATCATATCAAAATTAGAGCTAGGGTACTAAGGTGAAGGATAAAAAATCTAGATCTACGCATAGGATCGAACCTCTAATATTACACATGAACTATATTGATAGGTTTGTGTTACAACATAAAGAATAATATATTGGTATAAACATATATGACATTTATAGTATGAATCATATGAATGTAGCTATCACAAGCATCTAGGGACTACCAAATCTATCTAAGCAAGTTTTGACAGTCATTCTCATGATTTGAATGACCACATAAACATTCCATGGAATTTATGATGATTGTACATTATCATAGACCAAAATAGAATAAAAATAAAATAATTACCCTATTATCTTGGTCATTTATATAAATAACAAGTTTAGTAAATGAGTATTACCCTACCTTTTATATTTAATATGCATTATTTACACATATTTTGTACAATTTGATTATTCAATAGTTTTAGAATATTTAGAACATTAACTAAAAAATAAATCAAAATTTTTAAATGAAACCTTCATTATTTGAGCATAACAAACCCTAGGTTTCCCTTAGGGTTTTATTATACCTTCATCAGATCTTTAAATTTTTGTGTTAGGGTTTCATGTTAAATTTATGATTTCCTCCTTATCACATAAATAAGAATGAAAAATATTGTTTATTCAGATGCTAATAAATTAAACTAAAATCTTTGCTTTTGTGGTAGACTTTATTGATGTATATCTACAAGAATCAACTCAATATCTTAAAATGAATTCAAAACTACTTGATACATTGTTACATGTAACTAGAGATGAAATGAAATAAAATGGTAAGGTTGTCATATCTAAGGAACAACATGATATTTTAAATGATAATAATTTAAATTTTATAGGTACATAAATAAAATAGACATTCAGACCATTACTGCTACTATTGTTATCCCTATGTCTACACCTATGGTTACACATGTGATGCACATTATTAGTGTGGGTAAACACAAGGTTTTCATTAGATATCAATGGGTATTCCTATACAAAATAGTTTTATGCATCTTAGGATTGTTATTCATGTGAAACCATTAGTTACTACATAGTATTTTATGCATACACTTGAGATGCTTTTATAACTATCATTGATATTCAAGCTAAATTTTCTCAATTGGAACATAATTCAACTAGAGTGGGACATTCCACTCAATATCAAATATTATTTAATAACCCATTATCTTCTTAAATTTTATATTATCCCTTAAATACATGATTTTTGGTACCCAATATTAAATAATATGATGGTAAAGGTGATTTAGAACAACACCTTTGATCCTTTAAAGAAACATGTTTGGATTATGCATCTAATGATAAATTATTAATTAAGTTGTTTCAATAGAGTATTAAGGACTATGTATTATGATGATCATATGACCTCCCAATATAATTAGTCCATGCCTTTAATCATTTTATTGATCAATTCTTATCACACTTTTTAGTAAACACTAGTGAGAAGACATCTTATGCTCAAATTGCAAAAGTTAAGTTAAGGACCCAATCAACCCATTAGTGATTTTGTACTTCACTACAATACTATTCTCTCTAATATGAAAAATCCCATGGATAATAATGAGTTTCAAGATATACTCAAGAAAAAATTCCTTTCCCCACTACATGATTCCATTATGTGCAAATGTTTCCAATATTTCAATTAATTATGGCATAAGGTCAAGGACTGTGAAGTCATGCTTTTTGCTATTAATAAGATAAATTATGGATCCAATAATCTAATGACTTATAATATAAAAATACAAAGAAAAAAAAATTAAAAAAAAAAATTATGATAAAAATGAGACAAAATTTAAATTTAATGTAGTCTTGTAACCTATTAATCAATTTATAGTGTCTACACCTCAAAAGAGGTAGTTTACATAATTACCTAAACATGATCATAAGATAATACAAAATTTACTCAAGTAAAATGTCATTTATCTCCCTCCCCAAAAAGAGGTTATATGAATAAGGCACCATATAAGGGATTATATGTTAACAAATATTATGATTACCATAGATGAACATGACATTGAAATAATATATGCATCAATTTGTGACATAAGATAATATTTGGTGGATATTAATGACATAGCCTAATGATAATTCCATACTGATAATATTTTTTGATCCCTTTGAAAATCATGCAGCAAAATAGATGAAAACTAATCTTGATGTACATATGACTTATAATGTACACCCTACTCTAACTTCTTATGCTTTCATAACTATAGAGGAACATCCTATATATGGTATTATTGGTAAAATTTAGAGTACACAAGTACATAGTCCTAATATAACATTTGATGAGCATGAGATCATTAAAAATGATTCTACTAATCCACCATTATTTTTCACACTTAAATTGACTCACACCCTATACACAATGTCATGGTGGATAAGGGGTCATGTGAAAACATTTTCACTATGACACTACTTATTAGTATTAGTTACACACATGAGGATTTAATTTATACAACAAATAAAATGAAATGATTCAATGGAAAGAGACAAAACCTTCTTGGGAACATTGTGTTACCACTTATGGTAGGACTTAAAATAGTTTCTACTTTGTTATTATTTATAGCTAATACAAGGTCACTTTACATGTTATTAATATGACCATGGATACATAATATTCATGTAGTATCATCTTTAGTATACCAATGTGTGAAATATAGCTATAATAAAAAAGTGGTTAAAATTATAGGTATATCATATGAATAACCTATTCCAATAGAGACATTTCCTCATATGGAATTTTAATGAAAATTTATTGATCTTCTTGAGATACGAATACTTTAGTGCCCATTACATGAGAGGTCTTGTCAAGTTCAATAAGAATTACTAATCTATCATGTCTTAAGCTAGTTTTAAATGACACTTTATGTGTTCCATGGTAAACATGAGCATATTATGATACTATAAAAAACATCCCATAGGATACTATGGTTACTATAATTACACAACATACATTATAACATATTATCTATGATGATAATTATGTATATGCCACACTTCTTAGATTACAACAAAAATACATGTCATATTACTCACCCATGATTGTTAAAATTCACCATGATTGATATGAGATCTACATGTGAGAATCATTAATGGGATAATTTATTAGTAATAACTAGTGGAATAATAATCACTTGGTGGGGGTGAATAATTGTATTCAAAACATTCATTCAATTCCACTTAAGCATACATGAACCATTCATACAAACATGAACATCTAGCAAAGCATATGAAACCATAAAAGATCATGAAACACATTACATATGTGGGAAAACCTCAAGGGGAAGAAAAAAACAATGATATATATAAATTAACTATAGTACTATAAGATAAAAATCAATCTTTAGTGAATCACCAAATTCGTATGGAGCACCAACCCCAACTTGTCAAACACCCACTCAACTAGGCTTTAGCAAGCACTAACCTACAAGGAGGCACCAACCCCATATATGAATCAACACAAAATTAACCACATAAAATTTTTTATCACCTCAATAATTTTTTTCTCACATAATATATGATGATCATCTTCTTTATCTCTTCTCTCTCTTTTGTCCCTCTCAAACTACCTTCTAGGCTTCTTCGCTCAACTAGATCTCTTCAAGATAGATTAGGTCATATGACCTTGATATTAATATATAATACCCATGTTATATATTAATTATAGTTTCTATACACCCCTTTTATAGTCTAAAATACCTCCTTCATCTCTTCAAAGTGTTATTTCCTTTGCTTGCACTCTAAAAATCTAACTAAGCAATTAGGCCTAAAAGGCCTTATCATTATACTAGGATCATACTAACACACCTATTGATTTGCCACAAAAATTTCATAACTTGGATAATAATTGAAAAAAAATTTAAAAATAATAATAAATCTTGAAAATAGTTGGCCACACCTTTATTATCCCTTATCCTTCTTTAGGCCTTATATAGACCTAGTAGGCCTTCTTAAAAACACATTACCTTATGTTATTATTGAAATAATTTAAATTTAATAAATAATAATATAATTTCATAAATTGATAAAATATACTCATAAAAATCTTCTAATTTCCATAACACTTTTTAGCACCAACCCCTTCTTGAACACTCCTTGTAGCACTGTTCATAATTAGGCCTGTGAACCTATTGAAAGTCTACCAAACAAAACTAAAGTATGTACACAATTTATTCACACAAAAATGAAAATTAATAAAATTAATATAAATTAAATTATCTTGAAAAAATTAAAATTCAATTTATACTTCATAACTTATGTCAAAAGGACTAAAACACTTCTCTGTAAATAGCCCACTTAGAACTGCCAGAACACTCCAAAAACTAGTCATGATTAACTTGATATTCAACACCTAAAATAAAATTTCACATGAACAATAAAAATTTAAAATTATCCTTTTAAATATATATAAAACTATAAAATACAAAAATCACATGGTCTAATGTCAAATATTGGTCTTGCAGATCAATCTTCTGACCTTATCTCACATAGTCTTGCATGAACTAGACAAGCCATATTTACGTCAACTTTTCAAAATATTAAACTAAATTAAAATATTTAAAAAAGAATTAAAATTATTTTAAATTCTCAAAAAATAATTCCATATGAATTAGACACCTAAAATTATAGCATAGAGTCTCAAACTCATCACTGCAACTTGCTCACTCAAAATTACCAGTTTTCTTCAAAGACCAGTCATGATGACTTTTGATGAAATAAAATGAATTTTTATGAAATAAAATGATAATATGAAATTTGAATACCATATTTATACAAAAATATCATATAGTCTATTGAAAAATACAGACTAATTTGTTGACCTCACTACACACAGACCTCATTGAGTTAAACAAGCCATTTTGGATTCATCATTTTTACCAATATACCTAAATTAAAATATTTATAAAAATAATTAATAAGAAATAAAATTAAAAAAAAAAAAAACATATCCATGCACTTGGTTTCATCACTCTATCATGATAATGCATTCCTAATCATCTTCTCACTACTGCCTGCATTTTTCACTATTTACACCATTTGGTCTATTAGTGTCTGACAAACTTAGATGACCAATTTATAATAATTGAGGGATATAAAATATTTATAAATATTCATGGAAATTAAAAATTATTCTTAAGCTTATCCTCCATCCATTTTCATACTTATTCCAATACAAATTTTGAATTATATAATAACTTCTTTAGAAACAAGCCTATAACTCATCATTTTCTCTCCTCTCTCTAACCAATACCACATGGAGGTACCTGTGAGAGTATAATATAATATAAAATAGATTACCTAATTAATTAAATCCATCCTAATAACTTTTTATCAACATCTTCAACATCAAGTCATTATTAGGGTTCTAAGAGGGTTTAAACCTATTTTTATTCTTAATAATAATTTATAAATCATAACCCATTAATCCAAAAACAAATGACTATAATTTTTATCTAGGAATATTTTTCCATATAACATCAATAACTTAGGTTTCCATGCAAAATTTTTATGATCTAATGAGCACAAGAAAATCCTTCTCGGGTTGAGAACCCTTCATTATGAGCACTCAAGAGACCTCTAAGCAACTTTTTATGCCTTGTCCTTCACACTAAGACTTAAAAATTAATTAACACACTTGAAAAAACATACCTCACATTTGATAATTCTTAAATAATCTCAAACACTCTGAAATATAATCATGAATCCTTATTAGGCCACATTCTCTTTGGTTGCTTATATCTTAATCTACAAACCACATTAAACCTTAAACTTGATCTTCATGCATATTTATTTGTTATATCCACATTTATAACATAATAAATCAACCTATATCATGTGTAGACACTTACATACATACTTCACATGCCTTGACAATAGATCATGATATCACATTAGGCTAGGTAGGGTGTAGAAGTGGTTTAGATGCAGACTTGGATTGAAGGTCCTACCCTTGTAGGATCACCTTGAGACTCTTATGAGTGATAAAATACCTCATATAAAATTTTCAAGAAACCTAATACAATCATTCATTCCTTTGTGAACTCATCTCACTAAGCCACCATACTCATACCTTTTCACAAAGTCTCTTCATGCCATAATTAGTACCATGA
Source organism: Torreya grandis (assembly GCA_037957365.1). NCBI lineage: Eukaryota > Viridiplantae > Streptophyta > Pinopsida > Cupressales > Taxaceae > Torreya > Torreya grandis. The sequence continues at coordinate 78,993 of JARHVA010001410.1, read as the reverse complement.
CTAGGCTTCTTAATAACTTGAAACTTAACAAGTGACCTTGAAAAACTTATGAAAGTATCTACACTTTAATTAAATTATCACACAATTAATAAAAACCTCTCAAAATATTGTGCTTATTTATGTCACTAAACTTCACTATGTACACCTTCTCATAGGATTTAGACTAGGCTTCTCACGACACCTTGTACTCAATAACTAGTAATCAAACATGATTACCTTAATGATATAAAATAAGAATACTCTTTAGATACAACTCTCACACCAATTTAATAATATTATTTTTGATAAATTTTTTCTAATGACCTCATGCTGACCTAGAGCTTCATAATCATGCTTTAATTATCACTTAACCATCATACCTCTTTGTGACAACACTAAAAACTTCAATCTGACCTGAACCTTGACATAAATTAACATAAGATACATTATTTAGCTTCAAATTATCTCTTGTATTCAAATTATCTCTTGCTTTAAAATACATCTTGTCACATGGCTTCCTTTACACATCAAACACACAAGCTCATACCTCAAATACCACTCACCATGTAACTTCACAAGATGCTCCCTTTTTGACATAAATGAAAACAACATGCTGATAAGAACATAATTAAAAAATATAAAAAAATGAAAAAAAAATTCAAAAGAAACCAAGACCTATGCCTAAAATGTGTTTCTATTTTACATGATTCATTTATGTTGTTTATCATATACATGGTATATTACATATACATTTTTATATGAACATGTGTTTAATATTATACACAATGAGAATGTAGGACATATATGTTATATATGACATGGGAATTCAAATACAAAATGTACCTACACTAAGAGGATACCTTCCATACATTGAGGGAATGAATTCATGAGGGGAATCTTAACACATTATAAAAGTTATATATATTCATTACCATTTCATTATTCATATAAAGACACTTAAATACATTACTTTATCTTGTGCATAATCTATAGAATGACACAGTATATGGATACTATATTTTGCTATGTGTAATGATGCCATGGATTGATTGTGTAGAGTAGCCCTTCTTGTTTTAAGGCATTTCATGTTACATGGTGTGATCCTTAATTGTGTATTACATTTCATAAATCTTTATTTATGTGACTCTTACTATACTTAACATTAAGTGTTATCATGCATGTTATGATGATTGATTATATGCATCATGGACATGACATTACATGTGATTATATGTGGATAGATTTAAGATTGTCTATTGAGCTTATGGTGTTGTGATTCATATCACACACTCTTATAATTATGTGTAATTCCATGATTCATATCATGCATCTTCTTCTTATATTATTAATCAATAATTATATGGTCATTAATGAAGACTATTACTACCTGTGTCATTAATATATGCTCTTGACATGACACTTGTATTCCTTATGATACACATTTCAAATATGATTTGATGATTTAATATTTATATTATGATATAATATAATCATGTTATCATATGATCTACATGATTACATCTTTGTTTATAAAACATAATGCATATAACTCCTTTATTTTGAGATGAGTGATTTGTAGGCGACATACCTCACCTCAAAATGGGAACATACAAAATGGGATTGTCTTATAGACTTAGTACTTCAAAGAAAAATAATTTAGATTTTGGGTGAGATTATATGATTTAGATTATCACAAATTGATTTATATTGACACATGTTATATGACTAATATTTCATAAATTATCAAATTAAGGGAATATAAAAAACATTCTACAAGATTATGAGTGATGGTTGATAGATATTATGACATAGTTTATATGATGAAAAGTGCACATATTATCAAATCAAGTGATAGATTATATCATTCCATTTATATATTTAATCACATATATAAAAACATACATAGATTAAAACTTAAATTTGCATGTATAGTTTAATTCATAATTTTTAGATTTATATTGAAACTACTATTGGGTACCATTCTTAGGAAATTATAATGAGTAGTGTGATTTAGGTTATACATCCCTCAAAATTTTAAGGACTTCTCCATCTTCAATGATGGTTGGGGCATCTATCTTCTCAACCCATGATTTTAACACCGACATATCCTTGAGGCATAATCACCCAATTTCATAATTAATTTAGAGGTTATATTTATTTTCATACATACAAATATATTCATTCCTTGATTCTTTAATTCCAAATATTTTTAATAATAGACATTACTTTATATTTTCTATTATAAGTAGATAATAATTTATGCATGTTTCATTGTAGGTTTATATATAGAAAGCTCAATACTTAGGACATACATAAAGACACCATATGTTGTTACACTTAGGTAAAAAATTTATTCCTTTTTCATTTTAACATAGAATTTTCAATATGATTGTAGATATTAAAATATAGTCTTCGGTACTTGACAATGACAAGTTGGATACACATTTACCATGTATAACTTGAGAACTCAAACAAGGTCCTAGTCCACCATTTTCTCACACTTGTATGTTATCTTATGAGTGAACCCTTTTATTCTATTGTTATACACCTACAATAATCTAATTATCTATCTCAAATAGGCTACATATCTTGCACAAACATCATTATATTCTTAGTTTAGTCTACTTGTATACAAGCTTATTTTGACAGATTTAGTTAGTATTGCTAGTTGATATTCACCTAATCTTCTTGGTAGAGACCCACTCTTAGTAATGACTATTTTATAAAATCAAAATTATTCTTAGTTATATCCCGTCATCTTAGCATGTTAGTGGTGTGATAAATTTTTCAATTGGATCCATATATAAATAAGTCAAGGTCTCATTCAAAAGGGACTTAACACTTATTTGATATATATCTAAACACTATTGGACATTAATAAAATATACCTTATCATTATATATTTTTAAACTTATCACTAGGATCATTCATAATCCAAGTCTAAAACATACCATATTTGATCTAAAGTAAACATTGTCAAGTATCAAAGCCACATGATTAATTATAAATGTATAATGGAGGTCATAATTGCATAATCACACTAGGTGGGAGAAATACATGTGGCTTGACTTCCATTACATTATTATATACATAAGTAGTGGTTAATAATCAGACATGGGTGATTGGGTTCATCTTATCCCATTAAACTTCCCCCATTTTTGTAGGTTTCTATCCCTCACAAGCACACCTAAGGTTTCAAAGAAAAGGATATTATTTTTTGGAGTTGTGCACATCATCAAGGTTTAAGATCACAAACATATATTAATAAAATATAGTTTTAGGTGTCCATATAGTCATTTTTTCATACTTTCATATAAGTTAGTACAAACCAATAGGTTGGTATCATCTGATGATACTAAGCTAATCATGCAAAATTGACCCAACATAGATAGGGAATTAGTTTTATAACCAATCAAATCATACTACTACTCATCCATAATTTTCAATTATAGAATATAATAATAATTATATAGTCAACCAAAAGAACTGAGCATCATGATATCTTTGTTACTTTCCATATTTAGCATATGCTACTTGTCAAATTAGAAGAATCAATTTCAGTGTTTTATAGATGTATGATGAAAAGCCATATTTATTGATATAAATTAGATTTAAAAGTTCTATATTTATTAGATAAATCTCAACCATTAATCTAAAATAAGTTAAAATATATTTTTTAACTCATAAAAATATCAAAGAATACAAACACAAGGTTTTCCCTTAGGGTTTCATCCTTCTAGGGTTTCATATTTTAGCCTTAGGATTTTATTTTCAAACTTCATTTCTAATTATTCATTAATAATACACATTATTAATGACCATGTTTAATGAACATCATGGCTAAAATAAGTAATTAGGTTAATATTTTTACCCATCATAACCCATTCTAATAGCTTAGATGCATATAAATGAGGTGGGTGAATCAAATACATGAAAGGAAGAGAAACCAATCATAACTAACTATAGTACAACAAGAATGGACAACATGATATAAGATAAGGAAAATACAAGGCAATTAAAAAGACAAATAATGGAAACTAACTATAGTACATCAAGAAGGGACAACATGATATAAGATTAGAAATAATTGGACATAATGTCAAATGATATAATAAAAAATAGATAAAAATAATATTGAAGCACATGTCCAATTCCAATGTAAATGAGAAATTACCATGCATGTGCTTATAAATAATATTAAATTTTTCCACACACATTATCCAAGACATCATATAAATCTCTATGAAGCTGGTTACAAACTATTGCTAATGTCTTGTCAATATTTACTAAATACTAGTCAAATACTTCTTTTCTTATCTCCTCAACTGAGAAAGTAGGAATACTCATTGGATCATGTTGAGGAAGGAATTGGGTAAAGGATGGTCAAGAGAATGTGTGGGTATGGGATATATGGGAGATGCAGGAATCATTGGTGGAGAAGGATCCATGGGTGGAGAAGGAACCACAAGTAGAGGGATAGAAGGTGGTGAAGGGACCACATGAAATGTATCTATGGGAGAAGAAGGAGGAGCCTTCTTATAATAATGACCTATGAGAGGAATGGTATAAGGTCCAAGAATAGATATAATATGATCCTTAAGATACTAATAAAGGATATGATAATGATCAATATGATGTGTGATGCATTGGTGCCATAGATAATACCTCTCACCATACTTAGGTATATGTTCAAAAATAATCTTTAGAGGAGGTATGGTAGTGTCTATTGATGGGGAAAAAGGACATAATGTATCAATATATTTCTGTAACTTATGATAATGGGTAAAAGAGTGATTATCTATCCCATAGAAGTAATAGATACTCTTGTGAGTATTTTTAGGAGAAACACTCATGGGAAAAGGTGTAATAAGCATGCATTAAGAAGGAGATGGATCATCAAACTGATTGGTGGGCAAAGGATCCATCTTGGGTGAATGAAGAAAGCCATCACCAAGAGAAGGTGGTGAGGGATAAAGAATGAAAGTAGGCTAAATAGAATAAATAATAATGGAAGAAGTAAAAGTAGGCTCATTAATAATGGACTAAGTAATAATAATTGGTTCTAACATAGATTCCACTGTGGGAGGAGTGGGATCAATAGAAGGTCTAAGGAGGGTTACACTAACCTTAGGAGTGAACCAATGATGGGAGTCAGGGAACTTAGAAAACTAGTAAGGTCTAATCATAACACAATCCATGAGCATAGTCCTACGAGGCTCCTAAAAAATGTGAGGTGTTGGCACCATCTGTACTCTGTAATAAAGAGAAAAAATCAAGCATCAAAAACTATAAATGTTGGAACATGAGAATATGCATGAAATACTCAAATAAAGAAGAATGATAATGCACAATATTGACATCATGGGATTGGACAAAACCACCTAATAAAGTATCATCTAAATAATAGCCATCATCATAATCTGGTGTATGAAGATCAATGACACAAGCTGGAATAACTTTGTCATTAGAAAACACATGTTGAATAAAATGCCTTGTCTTAGATAAGACTACAAGAATGTCATCATAAGGTGGTTTATGAGAATGAGGTTACAATGAGGCTATAAGTTGTGAGATAAGATGAGGCATGAGATTAAAATTTTTGATCCTTAAGTTAATCTCATCAAGTTCATCATCATTAGAGTTTAGAAGGTTAAGAGGAATGTTACCAATGAGTTTAAGATGCCCATTGTAACCTTTGGTTGAGTTGATAGGAAAATTTAAATTTTGTGATTCATGGAATGGAATATAGGTAAAGGATTAAGAGTAAGAATATTGAAGACACCACGATCTTGGAATTGTTCAAAATTACAAGGGTTATTATCTCCTTGAATGCTATAAATTACTCCATTATAAGGGAATTTAACACATTGGTAGGTGGAAGAAGTGATAGCTCACATACGACGAGTCTAAAACCTACCAAGCAAGATGTTATAAGAAAGAGGGAAATTAAATATCACCACATTTATATGAATAGGAATAGGTGGGACAATAATGGGAAGCCACATACACCTAAGAGGAGGCATTTAACTTCCATCATATCCTTAGAAGGTGCTATGTGTAGACTTAAGATTGTATTTTGAATATCCAATGGTTTTAATGAAATCAAGAGAAGCAACATAAGTTATAGAACCCTTTTCAATCAATGATCATTTGATTTGGATATCACCTACTTGGATACTAATAAATAAAGGAGGATCATCTACATAAAGTAGAATTTCATTTGGAATCATAGATGTGATGTGAAATTCCAAACAAATATAAGTGTCAATAATTTCATCAACATTGATGGACATCTCTTCACATTATTGGAAGATACTATCATCAAAACTAGATAAGGCTACCTCCCATCTTATTAAGGGAGGATGAGAGACATTCATCTAAAATAATAGTTGCATAAGACAATTCTGATGTTAGGGAGATGTCCTCATAATCTCAAGAAATAGAATTTGAGATGGGAGATTAGTGAGTTCTACAATGGGATCCAACTTATCGTAACCCATGAGAAGATTTTTAGATATAGGTACATAATGGTTAAGGAGATCTTAGGAAATAGGAACCAAAGAACATTGAAATTTGTGTTGATAATAATGAGAAGGCTTATAAGAAGGTTATAAATCATTTGGTGATTAAGAAATAGTTGGTTTAGATTGATCTTGATAAGTAAAAGTATTAATAGAAGGTTGATTATCATTGGAAGATTGATTATCATTATTACTAGAAGGTGATGAAAGAATAGTAGAAATAGAATGATATGTGTTATCCAAGGGAGTATCATAAATTAGATAATCATAAAAGGCTATAATATCTTCTTTCCCCAACTCATTAAAATGAGTTGGAGAAGAATCTTAGATAAAATGGAATATCTTAGAAGGAGGTAGGGTGTAGATAGGTTGGGAATCAATGAAAACTACCACCCTTCACATATTAGCCATGCTAATCACATTTTATTTAGAAGTGGGTTCAACAAAAATTTCTATATTATTGGTGGAGGAAGTGGGATTGTCTTGGTTCTCTTGAATAGGTTGATGATTAGCTAAAGGATATTTATAAATAGCTAAATGAAAATTTGCTTGATTTAAGGCTTGAGTTTTATCATGAGTTTTATACTACTTGAAAGTAACTTCATAAGATTATTGATGCTTGTGAGTGATAGCATCATGAATAAAATTAGGACCAAGAAGAATGTCCATGGCTAAATTATGAAGTTGTCTATAGGTCTCATGAGAGTGACCCCAACTAGCATGAAACCAACAAAACTTGTTAAGATCATACTAGGTTTTCATAGGAAAAGTAGGGTCAATATCTTAAGTGAGATGTATAGGTATATGCTTAAGAAATTAAGCTAAGGAAATGGGTTTATGGACATCAATGATTCTTGGTGAAGAGAAATGAGGATTAGAATATTGTTGAGAAGGACCTAGTTTTGAAGAAGGGGTAGGAATGACAACTTAAACATTGTTAATGGTATCATATGAATCGGTAACACCATCATTGGTAATATTTTGGTTTTTGTTTTTAATTAATTGATGAGGACCCATGGAAGGTTAGGGTGGTTCAAATTGATTCATGAGGAAATCTTGTCTTTTGGCTTGGTCAATGGCCTCTTCCAAGGTACATAGAGAAAGGGTACGTACTCGATATTGTAATTTAGGAAAAATGACATTTTATAAAGAGATGAAAGAGATTATCATTTGCCATTATATGTTTACACATTTAAAAAAGTCTTCCATCATTTAACAAAGGCTTGAGTGGTTTCATTTTCATTTTGTTTACAATTGATGAAGTGGGCCAAAGTGTTTTCAGGAAGATCACTAGTTTGGAATTCTTGTACTAAAGAATTCACTAAATCCTCCAAACTAGTGATGGAATGAGATATAAGTTGATTATACCAATCCAAGGCATCACCTATGAGGGGTTTGGAAAAGAGTTTGGTACTATCAAATGTGTTTAATTTGACCCAATACTTATACATATTTCTAAATGTTTTAAGATGAAGGGTAGGATTAGTTGATCCATTATAAGAGATGGTAGGTGTTATACCTTTGATATCAATGTTAGCAATTTGAGTAGTAAGAGGTTTATTTTGTAAATTCTTTGATAACTTTGTTAAGTAATGGAGTTTAAGGAATAAGATTACCTTGATAATCTCAAAGAGGGGGAGGAGGAACACTTTGGTTATGTGTGCCCTAAGCCATTAGTTGTGGTTGTGTTTGAAGATTAAAAAGGTGGTTTCGCATTCTCATCATTTGATTCATATTATGAGATTAAAATGTGTTCATTTGATTGAGAGTTTGTAATAATAGTTGATGAGTTTGATTAGTGTTTTTAGAATTAGTATTGGTGTTTGAGTTAGTATTAGTGGCTTGGGTACCACTATTAGTGTTGACATGAGTTTGGGAAGAGTTATGAGAGTTTGAAGCACTAGTGGAAATTTTTTCTTGTGAAGCAAAATATGGACTAGTAAAAGGTTGAGAGGAAGAAGCATTATTACCTTGGGTAGTAAACAATGAACTAGTGGATGGATTAATGATAATGGGTCTTATGAGAGGCCCATTAAATTTATAACCAACCATGTTAGTTGAGATACTAAGCATGGAGGTAGAAGAAGTTAAAAAAGAAGATGTCATAACATAAGAAGGAATCAAGATTGAAGGGAGAGGTTGAGAAACAAATAAATAAATACCCTCCAAATTTATTTGAGAAAGTGGAAGTAGGAAAATGAGGTTATTCAACTTGATAGCTAATCACGAGGTTATAAATGGTAGAAGGGTCTTTCCCTCTATGTCGAGGGAATTTAGTGATAAAGAAAAGCATTTTAGGTGTGTATTCTAACTGAGATTGATATTATAAGAAGAGAGAGTTATGATTCAAAGAGGTATTATAAGGATTCCCATAATTAATTATATGGGTTACAATATGGACATTACTAGCATTCTCGAAAGGAACCCTACTTTGTCTATGGGAGACCCTATTAGGATTGGTGAATTCCATCATATCTGTTAATTGATTTTTAGTGTTATCACCAAATAGATAGTCTATCATGAAAGGAAGAAAAGGCAAGATGAGATAAACAAGGAATCAGATGGTGACTGTAACTAAACTAAGTCGACTTGGTTGACCTAGTGTAAAAATTAGATTTGTGAAACTAAACTAGGTCCATAGGATCAACCTAGTATAGAGAACAAAGACTAGTAGAAAAGAAGGAAAAGTATAAAAATAGTACTAGGTTGACTAGGTCAACCTAATGTAGTTTATATGGGTTGGAAAATATGCTAGGTTGACTCGGTCCACTTAGTATAGTAAATAGGAAAAAGAAAGAGTTGATAATCAATTTGTGAAAATAAAATGAGATAATGTGTAGTTCATCTAAGGAAGTAAATGTTGAAAGTAAGCAAAACATTAATTGAATTGATGTTAGTCAATCCAATTTATGAACCCAAAGCAAAAATATTGCACCAATATGAGCCAGTGCAAGTTCTCACTCACACAATTGAGCAAAGAGCAAGAAAATAACTTGGAAAGTAAAGCTAGCTAATTGGTCAACCTAGAATGTTAAATTATTAATAATGATTTTAAATGATAGAAAGTTGGGTGTAAATAAGGTACTAAATAGTAATCTGTGGATGGTTTTATATGAGTTTAGGATGAAAGGGACTATAGTGGAAATGATATAGGCTTGGTATTGGGGTCTACCCCCTCACTTAACACACCAAAAAAATAAGAGTGTCAGGGGCTTAGCCAAAATATACCATTAACCATGATTTATACTTGACTAGAGTATCAAGTTGGCTTCCCCCTTGGTGATGAAATCTAAGTAGGCTGGCCTGGGTAGTCAAATGTTAAAATGATTTTTGATGTTAAGTGATTTAGCCATGTGTACATAAAATAAAAATAGTGTAACTAAATGGTTAATTAAAAAGCTCCTAATTAGACTATGTAACTATTCTAAGCATGCAAATAACTAAAATGAAAATATGTGATTAACATATAAGTTGAATTTTGACTTTGAAACAAGGTATAGTGAAAACACTATATGCACAATAAATAGAACTAGGTCAAGAGTGTCGAGCTAGCACTATTGAAAATAGGGTCTAGAAAACCTACTAGGTCAACCAATTCAACCTAGTTATTTTAGACAATAAATAGGACATATAACTAGGTTAACCAGGTCGATTTAGTTGGTTGTGTAGAGGTAATTTTGAAGGCTAACAACTTGAAAAAAAAGTACAAAAATAGAGAAATAAAAAAGAATATAAAGTCACCTTGATGGTTTAGATATATAAATTATTGATCCAAAACCTATAAATTGGGTCAATCTGGTTGACCAAGCAATACAAAAATCTACTAAAACAATCTTGAAAATGCACTAGGTCAACCTAGTCGACCTAACTAGTTAGACTAGAAGTCTAGAAATGTACTAGGTTGAGTTGGTCAACTTAGTAAGATGATCTAAAAGTTTAGAAACTAAAATCTATACTAGGTCAATATGATCAATTAGGTTGTACAAAAATTACTACAAAGTGATTGAAAATACACTAGGTTAACAAGGTTGACCTAGTAGGCTGAACTAGTATTCCAAAAAGTGCTGAAAACCTGTATTGGGTCAAGTTGGTTGATCTAGTTGCCTATTCTTGTGCACAAAGAAAAAGAAAATTGGGTAAACAAAATTGAACTAGTATGTATAAATATATGATATAAATTATGAAAAAATAACAAAATAAATGAAATAAAAGTGAACAAATCCAACAAGGGTTGGATTCACTAGAATGTATGCAATTAAAATTACATGATGCATAATGAATTAATCTTGGATAAAATAACATAGAGCACGCCTACACTTCTAATTTTTTATACACTGGTTAAGCAAGAGCATGAAAAATATGGGGATCCAATATACTCTATTAGGGGATCACTTGTATCATTTGTCATAACACATCATGCTAGGAAGGGTTCCAAATCTTACAATCTAACATAATCACACAACAACCCTAAAAGAGTCCTATGATTTGATATTCACTTATGTAATAAACAAGAAAGTAAACTATTCTAATAAAAATAAAACTAAAATAATCTAGTGTGTACCAAATCTTGTAGCATGAAGTGGGGTTTAGAACAAAACAAATAAACAGTAACTAAACTAAACATGTATAAAAGACATATACTCATGTCAATGTATACAAAATCCTAATACATGTAAGATAAGAATACATACTACATTATCTATATACTCTTACAAAGGAGAAATAAATTTAGGAATACTTACTTTTGAATATGAACTTATTGAGTTTCAACCTCTCCCTTGGCTAAGGTACTTCGCAAGAGATTGTTGTAGCTTGTAAGAATAACCAAGATAAATTAGCTCTAAGATACAAAAACTACCTAAACATCTAGAATACTTCTCCACAGGACAAGATCAGAGCTCAAAAATAAAGTATTGAACCCTATGGCTTTATTCCTCAAGTATAATGGTCAATGATCATATGTTTGCTCACACTTCTTCACTTAATTCTTTGCTCTCTTTTGACTCTTATGAAATGGTGGTAAATGACCTTGTATATATATTAGTAACTTACCTAAAAGCTATTTTAACTTTTTAGTTGTACTAGGTTGACTGGGTTGACCTACTACATTCTTGAGTCAATTCCTAAAGTATGTGCTAGGTTGGTCAAGATGAAAACAAGTCAAAATAGCTAAAGTGTCTCCAAAATACACTAGGTCAACTAGGTTGACCTAGTCAACTGAATAGGTAAAAATGGTAATAAGGCAAGAATAATGGAATAAAGCATGATAATGAATGTAATGGATAGGAAAGATAAGAACAAGCCTAGGGTTCATGGTTTTAGGGATTTAGTGTGTAGATAACAAGTGGCAAAAGGAACAACAATCTTACAAAGCACCAATGGTCTACCCACCCCTTTCTTAGTGTACCCCTTAAGGCATGCACTCAAAGAGATTAAGACTTGATAGGTTCTTGAAAGATATGAAGTGTCAATAATCAATAGAAGTTTGAAAATATTATATGTATACACACCTCACTCATATAATCTCACACACTTAGTAAACCATCAAACCATCACCATTCACTCAAAACATGCCAAGAGCTAGTCATTAGGGGTCAATATGCTCAAATGAGAAAATATAACCCCCAATAGTCTTTTATATTCACCCTTTTAGGGCTGACATGTGACCATCGATGGTTAGGGTGACCAATGATGGTCAACCCCCAACATCAACCATGACTATCTATGGTCAGCCTTTTAGGGTTTTTTTCCCTCCCAACCACTAATTTTCACACAAAAATTGTTACCCACTCACCCAATCCAACTACCCATCAATAAATATTCCATTCTCTACCAAATTAGACCACTAATGATTTTAACCTCACCACTTGGCCATTTTGGCTTGACTATCTCATGTTTTGTGATGACCTTGCCTGGTCATTTTGATTACACTGATTAAATTGCCAAAGTTGAACATTTTAAACTTGATCTACATTACACACACTCAACCAATTTTTGTCTTCATGAGATCACTTCCTACCTTGGATACCCATGAAAACATTGACCTTATCTAGGAGACTTACATTTACAAGTGTATCCCAATCATCACATATGGTCACGTGGTCCACTTTTTACTTGTCCTTCTAATATCGACATTATTTTTACCAACCATGATAACATATTCATTACATGATATTATATATCACACTTAGTCACACTATGTGTACATTTTTATGCTCAATACCCAACCTACTACCCATTTCATTACCAATTTACCCACTTATCAAACATGCACCCAATTCTATTTCACTTCATCAATTCATAGTTTGAGGGGGAGTACCTCTTCCCATGCTTAGGGAAACCAAAACTTTTAATTTCAATCCATTTTTTATTTTTTAGCTCAATGATACAACGTACATAACAAAAGGGGGCAAAATGTAGACACTAAAAAATTGAACACAATAGTTCCAAATGTTGAACTAACCCCTAAACCACCTCAGGACCTCCTAGGGACTCTTTCACAACATTTAAACCACAATCTTGAGTTAAGTTAACTAATTTACCCTGGATAACCCTTGACCAAACTTAACCTCACCCTCAACCACTGATGGTCACCCTAACCACTATTGGTTAGGCCTAACCATCAACAATCATCCTTCAACCACTTGAATAGTCAAATACAATCAGCTCTATCTTTATTTTTCATATATAGCTTTTCTAATTTGTGTGCAATAAAATTCATGTGAAAGCTAAATTTAAACTTCTTGTTGGACATCTTGATATCCTATTGTTTCACCTCTCCTTCTTTCCTATAAAAAGAGAGGAGGAGCAGGCAAAAGAGAGGCTTAATTAATTAAAAATTAGTCAATTAATCGATCAATAAATCAATCAATCCATCATCATCCACATCTAGAATCAAATATTTCTTGCATGAATAGTTCCTTTTATAGTGCTTTATTATCTACAAGTCACTCATCCCAAGTTAAAGAGGAGTATCTATAACTGTTTGTATCAATGCGTGCACAACATATCAAGTTTTTCTACCATACCCTTCTCAAGTTTATTTTCTCTTTCTTTCAAAGAATATAAGAGAAATTTCTCTAAAACACAAGACAATAATAAAAAGTGAGGATGACAAGAAAATATCTTTAAAGTATTTCTTTTTAGGTAACTTATCATTACATTTATTCATTGCATTGATTTTTTACTTATTTCATGTTGATATGTTTTCAAAATATATGAAATGGGTATTTTTGAGTTAGTTATAAATATGGTTGGAATGATGATGAGGCTCTTTTACGTTTGTTTATTTTTTTTAAACAAAGTACCTTGCATGTAATTATTTCTATGAGGAAATGAGTTTCTTGTTTGTTTAAAAGAAGTATGTGGTAAAGGCCAACCACATAATATAATTCATTTTGTTCTTTATGAATTATTTAAATGAATTATCTTTTATTCCATTATTTCTCAAAGGAAATCAACGGTCAAGACCAACTAAATAATATAATAAATAGAGTATAAAAAAAATTGTGACAAAAAATTAGAATATAGAGTATAAATAATAAACCGACTATGGGGCCATAAGGCAAGAAAACTATGAAAAGTGAAAATGGGAAGAACATATATTTAAAGAAATGATTTTCATGGAACTTATCATTATATTTATTTATTTTAAGATAGATGACTATGTATATAACAACTATAAACTCTATTATAGATATGCATATGTATTCAAACATAAGTAAGCTTCTTGAATACATATGTGATGGTTTCTCAAATTTTCTATTCATTGATGCAAGCTATTGGTGGAGGTGAAGAACTTGTAGTTGAAATATTAGGATGAGAGGTTGGAAACAAAAGTGAAGACAATTTTTAAGCTTGTTTCCTTGTGATTACAACTGCAAGGTATAGATTTGTGGTTTTTTGGTTATGAATATTGAGTATTTTTTTACATGAACAATTATCTATCTTGAAATGAATAAATATAATGATAATTTCCTTGAAAATTATTTATTTAAAGATATTTAAACAAAACACTATCTTTAAGATGTCTTAACTATATCCATAATCAATAATGTTAAGGTTTACCAAAATGTCTTAACCATATCCATAATTAATAATGGCCTTTCAAATATAATTTTATTTCAATTAATAAACTATGCCAACCAGAATATAATTATTACTTTAAGCATATTATGTCCTAAGTGAAAAGTGATCCTTAACACATTTATAAAACTAAGTAAACAAATAAGTTCTTTATATATGGTTTTAGTGACTAAAAAACTTAATAATAAATAACCAAAACTATAATTATAAAATTGTAAGTTAAAATTGCTACGTCTTCAAGAATTCAAAGATTAAAAAACTAGGCAGTGTTAAAAGAGGTTAATGACATAAATGAATTCACATCCTAAATTCTCACATCTAATATATATTTTATTTATAGTATTTATTTTGGTGTAGGTGGAATTAAAGCTATGAGGATTGAGGTTGAGATATTGCCCCATTTTTTAGTGAATTGGTGCCAACATATTGAAGGTCCAAGGAAAAATTTAATCTTCATCCAACATGTCACCCATGGGATTAATGAAAGCTAATTGAATACACGTGTGATTATTTTATCAAAATTTCTAATCATTTATGCAAGCTATTGACAAAAGTGAATCTATTGGTCCAATGCAGATACTTACAGTTCATTACACTATATATACCTCAAATAAGTTTGATATAAAATAACCAAGGAACACCAAAATATACTTATGCATATCTATAATAGAGTTAAAAACTATTATAGACATGTTATCTTAATCAAATATAATTCAAAAATGCACCTACTTGGTATAAAATAATAGGGTAACCCTATAATATACTTATGCATCTCTATAATAGAGTTTAAAACTATTATAGATATGTTATCTTAATCAAATAGAACATAAAAATACTATTAAGCAAGGAATATACTAAGAGGGGGGGTGAATCAGTATATTATATATCTTATAAATCTTTCCTTTAACCAAATTCCACTTAATCAAACATTCAAGATATGCAATAAAACTCAAACAATAAACATCCACACAAGATAGAGAGAGCACCAGATATAATGTGGAAACCCAATGTGGGAAAAACTACAGAGAATCAATCTCAAATATATTCATGAGAACAACCCCATAAGAGCACCATACCCCTTTGCCAAGTACAAACCTCAGCTACAATTTGTGAGCACCAACCCACATGAGCTTCAAACCCCTTTGCTGAGCACCAACCCAACACCTATTCATGAGCACCAACCCATAGGAGCACCAACCCCTTTGTCGAGCACCAACCCAACAATAATTCGTGAGCACCAACCCACAAGAGCACCAACCCCTTTGCTAAGCACCAACTCAACAACAATTCATGAGCACCAACCCATAGGAGCACCAACCCCTTTGTGTATACCACACACCTATCTCTCAATGTTGCTATCTCAATAAATGATAGATCAATGCGACATCTCCTTCCTCTTTCTCACTTTTGATCTTCTAAGCTAGATATAACAAATACAAATCATCTCTCACAATTGCTCTTCTAAGCTAGATATTACAATATCAAATTAACCTCTCACTTCCTTATTACAAATGGCTACTCAAGCCTTTATTTATAGCTTTCCAAATAACCTTTGGCCTTCCCCCTTTGTGACCTTTCAATTCTCATGGAAAATGGTGCCAATCTTGGATGACCCTTCATATCCAAGCACTTGAAAAGTCATGTGGTGACCCTTCATGACCAAAAACGTCTTTCCCACTTTTGTCCTTATCTTTGGTGACTTTTCATATTCCTTAAAGTGTCCCTTCATGAGAAATTCGCCCTTTACTCTTTTGTCTTCACTTGGTGACTCTTGGTATTCCCCAAGATGACTCTTCATGGGAAAATCTATCCCATCCTTCTTTTGTCTTTATCCCGTGACTCTTTGACTTCTCCATGGGCCCTTATTTTGTCTCATATGCAACCAAAAATATATTCATTAATATTAAATAAATATTAGCTCATATTAGACAAAATATATTTATTACAAACAACATTAAATGTAATGGGGCCTTTATTACCAATAATACTAGACCTTTAACATCAATGACAATATTTCCAACAATCTCCCCCTTTGTCATTGATGGCAACCTCAATCCTAAAACTACCACATCCTGTCACTTGCACATACCATCATCTGAAAACATATAGTAACTCCCCCTTACTATAACAACCTGTACCTATTCCCTGTACCTATTTTTTGCACTTGTACCTATACCTATTATTCTCCCCCTTTGACATCAATGGCAAAGGGCCTACATAGAGATTACACTTAGCTCCCCCTCACTTGATGCTGAACATCAATGGCAGGAAGTAAAATAAATTACTCTCAACTCCTCTTGCCAATCTTTGAGAAGATATTTGATTATGCATATAAAACATTCTTAGTCTTGGTTCTACCATTATCTAAAATTAAAGTACCTTTTCCAGCTATCCTAGTAGTGGTTTTATCTCTAAATCTCATTGTACCATCATTGATCTCCCTTACTCTTATCTCCTATCATATGCCTCGAACATTTGCTATCAACAAACCATGGCTGATTTTTATCTCTTACATGCAAAGCTATTTGCACCAACATAGAATCTTCAGGTTGTTTCTTCTGCCATGAACATGACTGAACCTTCTTCCTAATGAATGGAGATTTGAAACTTTGATCCTTCTTGATTGAATTGCATGAGTATCCTTTTCTTTCTCTCTAAAATTGTTAGCTCTTTTTCAACATTCTAATTTCTTATGACCATAATCATTTGAAATATTGCATATGCAAGAATCTTTCTAATAGCCTCAAACCATAATACTGATGCAAAATTTTCTTCAAAAATATATTCTCTAAAAAGATATACAAATTAATTTTCCAACTAAATTTCTTGTCATGCAACATATCCAAGACCCAATAGCATCCACCATGCTTCAATTTTTATTAAAAGTGTCTCCTTGAAGCCTAGAAGAGACACCCCACACAATAGGGTTCTAGAAATAAATCTCAGGAGATTCCCACATCTCCTCTATTTCTTCCTTGATCTTCTTGTGTTTTTATTTTAGAATCAATTTAAGCATGTCTAAGCTTTTTGACCTACTAACCTTATCATTTATGATGTTTTTCTTTTTCTCAACTTTTACAACTATCTTATCTTGACAAAGCTCATGCTCAAATGTAACAAGAGATTCTGTACAATCCTTTTTATCTAATTCTTTATCTACTATAGCAAGTAATTCATTTTCATTCTTGAACTCAACCTGATTAACCTTTACTATTTTAGGTCTCCAAACCTTAATTTGACTCTTCTCATATCTTTTAGAGGCTCTGTAACCTTTGACATACTTTGAATATATCTTTACTTTTTTTGGCATAATCTAGCAATATGGCCAACCTCATGACAACAAAAGCAAACAATATTTCTCATACCTTTTTCTTGAATGTGACTGAGATCTCCCTTTGATTTATTGCTTCTCCTCATACAATCTCTTGCCCTATGACCAACATGATGACAAATAAAACAATGGCCATGAAAAGAATTTGAAAACTTAAAAGCATTGGGCAGCCTAATCGACTTCTTTGATTTG
This sequence comes from Torreya grandis, assembly GCA_037957365.1. Taxonomy (NCBI): domain Eukaryota; kingdom Viridiplantae; phylum Streptophyta; class Pinopsida; order Cupressales; family Taxaceae; genus Torreya; species Torreya grandis. The sequence continues at coordinate 60,885 of JARHVA010001410.1, read as the reverse complement.
CCTTCAAAACCTGCATCCTTCTTTCCTTGGACCAATATTTCATGATATTTCTCAACCTTGATTATAAGCTTCTCATGATTATACTTTAAAGAACCTAACTCAACCTTCAACTAATTACACTCTTCTTCTTTTGATGTTAAAATTGAAGTTGCAACCTCTAACTAATTCTTAAGATCCTGAATAAATATCTTATTTTCTTTTACTTCTATAGCCAACTTAGAATACAAGATACACACCTTTTCCTTAAGATCCTCAACCATAGATTTCAACTCTTGATTCTCCTTCTTTAGCTGCTTGGCCATCTTGTGCTTTTCCTTGACCTACCTTCAAGCTGTTAAACCCTTTTTGAAGGAACCTGCTCTGATACCAATTGTTAAGCACAAAATATACTGAGAGGGGGGGGTGAATCAGTATCTTATATATCTTATAAATATTTCCTTTAAAACCAAATTCCACTTAATCAAACATTCAAGATATGCAATAAAACTCAAACAATAAACATCCACACAAGATAGAGAGAGACACCAGATATAATGTGGAAACCCAATGTGGGAAAAACCACGAAGAATTAATCCCCCTTTGCCAAGTAAAAACCTCAGCTATAATTCATGAGCACCAACCCATAGGAGCTTCAAACCCCTTTGTTGAGCACCAACCCAACACCTATTCGTGAGTACCAACCCACAGGAGCACCAACCCCTTTGCCGAGCACCAACCCAGCAACAATTCGTGAACACCAACCTATAGGAGCACCAACCCATAGGAGCACCAACCCCTTTGCTAAGCACCAACTCAGCAACAAGTCATGAGCACCAACCCCTTTGTGTATACCACACACCTATCTCTCAATGTTGCTATCTCAACAAATGATAGATCAATATAACATCTCCTTCCTCTTTCTCACTTTTGATCTTCTAAGCTAGATATAACAATACAAATCATCTCTCACAATTGCTCTTCTAAGCTAGATATTACAATATCAAATCAACCTCTCACTTCTATATTACAAATGGTTACTCAAGCCTTTATTTATAGCTTTCCAAATAACCTTTGGCCTTCCCCCTTTGTGACCTTTCAATTCTCATGGAAAATGGCACCAATCTTGGATGACCCTTCATATCCAAGCATTTGAAAAGTCATGTGGTGACCCTTCGTGACCAAAAATGTCTTTCCCACTTTTGTCCTTATCTTTGGTGACTTTTCATATTCCTTAAATTGTCCCTTCATGAGAAATTCGCCCTTTACTCTTTTGTCTTCACTTCGTGACTCTTGGTATTCCCCGAGATGAATCTTCATGGGAAAATCTATCCCATCCTTCTTTTGTCTTTATCCCATGACTCTTCGACTTCTCCATGGGCCCTTATTTTGTCTCATATGCAACCAAAAATATATTCATTAATATTAAATAAATATTAACTCATATTAGCCAAGATATATTTATTACAAAAAACATTAAATGCAATGGGGCCTTTATCACCAATAATACTAGACCTTTGACATCAATAAAAATATTTCCAACAAATACATTTAATTGGTATAAAATAATAAGGAAACATCACAATATACTTATGCATCTCTATAATAGAGTTTATAAATGATATATACATGTTTTCTTAATCAAATAGAACATAAAAATACACCTACTTAGCATAAAATAAGAAGATAACACCACAATATATGTATTAATCTCTATAATAGAGTTTAAAAATATTATAGACACGTTCTATTAATTTAAAAAACATAAAAATACACCTACTTAGCATAAAATAACAAGAGAACACCACAATATACTTATGCATCTCTATAATAGAGTTTACAATTGTTATAGAAATGTTCTCTTAATCAAACATAACACAAAAATACACCTACTTGGTATAAAATAATAAAGTAACACCACAATATACTTATGCATCTCTATAATAGAGTTTATAACTATTATAGACATTTCTATTAATCAAACAAAACACAAAAACACACCTACTTGGTATAAAATAATAAGGGAATACCATAATATACTTATGCATCTCTATAATAGAGTTTACAACTATTATATATATGTTATCTTAATCAAATATAATACAAAAATACACTTACTTGGTATAAAATAGCAAGGAAATACCATAATATACTTATGCATCTCTATAATAGAGTTTACAATTATTATATACATGTTCTCTTAATCAAACAAAATAAAAAAACACATCTACTTGGTATAAAATAACAAAGGAATGCCATAATATACTTATGCATATATCTAATAGAGTTTTTAACTATTATAGACATGTTCTCTTAATCAAACAAAACACAAAAAATACACCTACTTGGTATAAAATAATAATGGAAAACCACAATATACTTATACATCTATCTAATAAAGTTTAAAACTATTATAGACATGTTCTCTTAATCAAATAGAACATAAAAATATAGGTTTTTCTAATCAAGTATTATCACTTTTCCATCAAAATTAGAGTCACCCAGTATTAATTATCAAATTTCAATTTGGCCACATGAATCCATGGAAAATTATTTAGGATCACAAAATCTATTGTCCTTACTCAATCAACCTTAGATTTCAGATGCCTAAATTTCAAATTTCAACATTCTAATTTTATTCATTTTGTTCTTGATAATTATTATGTGCATTCTCTTCAAAAGTTGTTGGACTTGGATCCAGTACTGTAGACTCTGTGTAGTGTGTTTGAAGAATTATTAGTCAATCCTCTTCTTTTAGATGTAGAATACCAAATTTCTAGAGCTCCATCAAATAGAAAAATGGGAACATTGTATCTAGTTATATAGAGCCTCAATAAAGTCTCTAAATTCTTGTCAAGCTTGTTTCTTAACTTTGAATTTGAAAATGACGATGCACTAAAATTTATCTCATCTTCCACTGAGCCCAAAATCATTGTTTGGCATAAAATATCAAGATTAAAATATTCTAAGATACCATCACATATTATTCACTCAAACTTAAAGTAGTCCATAACTGGTAATCAATCCATATTTGAAAGCATTGTCCACAAATTTAACTTATTCCAACATTGTTGTGGAAAATTGAATAGACTACTCACTTAGCATTGACAAATCTAAAATACCTTCAATTTCTTGACCATTCAATTCTACACTATTACAAAAGTGTTGGGCCAAGATTTTAATTTTATTCTAAAAATATGATGAGCTAGCATTTTTTCAATATTGAGGGTAGACCACAACCATGGATTCTAGTATTTCATCTCAAGGAAAATGATTTATAATCTCTAAAGAGAGACATTTTTAAATTTCCTTGAATTTGGACCGTATAGAAGATACAACCTCAAGGAATCGACCCCTTATGAAAAGAGCTTATTTGAGTCTATTATATCAAATAACTATGTCAAAAGTGTGTAGGGGTATTTTACATTCTCACATTTATCCACATAAATATCTATCTTCACTAAACTACAAATAGTTACCATTATGTTTAGTATTTGTCATTAAGTTCCACCTTGTGAACTTTCCCCTGTAAATTAATGTTGTGTTAAATATAAATTATCAAGGGTAAGACATATTAATTTTATCGACTTAGAATTTTCCTGAATGTACATTGTTATTTCTTGAGATTTATTTATCATTAAATTCATTTCATCTAACATGGGTAAAATGTTGCATAAGGTTAATAATGTCTCTATATCACTTAACCAAAACAAAATATTTGGAGCTTTATCTATTATGTGGTGTTCTTCCATTATTCCCATCAATGACTAATATTCTACATGTATTCTATGTGTAAGGCACCTATAACAACAACCTACTCTGATACCACTTGTTAGGATCCAACTCCTCAATAAGAGCATAATATGATTACCTTGTATAAGCAAATAAACATGGAAATATACCAGAATTAACAAGTAACTACAATTCACAAATGACATAGAATATGAGAGACAATACACAATCTTGTATTAATACTCATGCCAGAAGGAAATACAATGAAGATGCCACAATCTTCCACACCTCTCAGATGTATAGATCTCTTTCCCTCAAGAGTTCACTCTCCTACCAAAAATGGTCCCAACACACAACTCAAACATAGAGTTAGTGTTCACCTCCAACCAGTCAATAATAACCCTGCCAGTACACAAGTACTCAAATTACTTCAAGCAGATCTCCCATGAACTTGCAACAACTTGCAACTCAAATGATCTTACTTACCATGTATAACTTCTCCTTGATCTTGCTGCCACCTGCAGATCAACCTATTCTTACAATTGGAAGGATCTACCTTGCCTTCCTCTATTTGCTCATCTTACAATACATGCCAATGAGTCTATAAATAGATCCCATACTAAACAATAACTTAGAATTCTAATTTATAATAATTATACACGCAACTCAAGACTCAAAATAGTCTTTACATGCAAACAACCAGTTAAACAAACAAACTATTCGTGCAACGAACAGTTCTAGAACTACACAGGTGATCGATGTTAGTCCCTGTCTGTTTAGAGATGACTGATGTTGGCCGACTCCTGCCGATGTTGGTTGCCCTTCTGTTCACTCTTGACTGACGTCAGTTGTGCTACTAATGCTAGTTTCTCTAGAACTCAGCAACCTCCTCCATGTCTGTAAATAGTTAAAGCTTTTATCTCCATAACCTAACAATCTCCCACTTGGAGATAAATAGCTGCAACTGTACCTGTACCTATACATCATCTAGTTTGTTTCCTGGCATTGTATCCCTCTTCAAGATCACTCTTGAAGACCAAACACCAAAAATCATGTGGTGCACCTCCTGTCATCCAAATCACCTGCCACATCTGCATCTACAAACCCATGTAAAAAAGAACTTGACCCTGCATAGCATGTCGACCTGCTATTGGTCCCTCTCAAATACTTGAGAATCCATTGAACTACCCTCCAGTGCTTCTTTCCCAAATTGGCTCCAAACTTGTCTAACAACTCCCACTGCTTGGGAAAACTCAGGTCTATTACATACCATGCACTTAACCTCATTATGTGAATCAGAACACTGTTCATATAACTATCCAACCATCGGCATGCTAACTGGTTTCACACAATCATGTGGACACAAAATCAACCTATGACCTTCCATGTCTCTAGAACACACTCATGCCAAAGAATCTTGCTACTCCTAGATTCCTCATGACACATCTTTGAACTAACTTTACCTTTAGTTTAGCAACTCCCTGCACATGTGTAACCCTGCAACAAGCACACAATATAGTAACAAGATAATGTAGCTAATATTATCCAACCTAGTAAAGAGATACACAATGGTCAAACCTCCATTGCCCTGTAGCTTACTCAAGACCATATACAATGGCCTTCCATCTCACGTGTCCATTCTCACTCTTCTTTATCTTGAACATCCATTCATCTCTTAGTGCTTTCTTCCAGCTGGCAACTCCACCAAAAAAATCTCATTTGGTTTTTTTCCAAGGAATCACATCCTTCATCTATGCCAAGCTCCCACTATTTCTTAGATCTACCTGCTCTGCTTCTTTAATAACTTCCTAGTTCTTGACCATCAGTGAGCAACAAGTAGTGTATAGAAGGGAAATGACAAATTTGAGGCTTACTTACCCTTTAATTCCTCCATATGGGTTCTTGAGACTCCTTGATAGCTTGCTGTCCACCCAAAATCCATCTTAATGACCAATGCTGGTCACATCTCAGTCTACACCTGATCGACATTGGTTTCATGTGATTGCCTCATTACCAATGTCAGTTTCCCCTAACTGATGCCCGTGTTTATTTATCTTGAGTCACTGACATTAGGCTACACATAGCTAACGTCGATCCCTGTCTGGATGTTGACATCAGTTTTATAATGGATGTCAGTCTCTGTGTTTTACTTGTGAGCAATGACCATTAACCACGAGCTCCTTTTGGGTCAAAACCCTATCCAAATCAACCTTGTTCTACTTAGAATTCTTTAGCCCCTTGAATTGATCTCTGTCTGTCATCTTCTCCTTGAAAACCAAGGCTTTCCTATTTTTGTCATGAACATCAGATTTCTCAAGAAACGTCACTTTCTTCTTTTGCTTACAGAAATCTCGATCCATGCTTTTCAAAACCGAAAGCATACCCTTTGACTCAAGAACATGCATCCCCTTCTTATTCATGTGACCAAGCCTATTAAGCCACATCTTTGAATCTATAGCTGAAGTAGATAAACCAGAAGGAGAATCAGTAATACAAGTAGATAGATAAAGTGTACCTACTTTCTTACCTCTTGTTATAATAAGTGCACCCTAGGAAACTTTCCAAGAGTCCACTGTGAGAGTTACTATGTAACCCTCATCACCCAACTTTCCAATAGAAATCAAATTCTACTTCAGGACTGGGATATGCATGACCTCCTTCAACACCCATGTGTTGCCCGTCTGCAATTTTAGCTTCACTTTCCCTTGCCAACTATTTGACAAGGCTTACCATCCCCTAAATAAATTTCTCCAAAGTCTCCCTAGACATATTCATGAAAAAATTCCCTATTTGGGGATGCATTAAAAGAGGCACTAGAATCTAAAACCCAAGATTCTACTTTATCCAAGGAACATGCCAGAGCATCCTATGTAACAATACCTACAACATCTACATCTTCATGTCCTTCATGCTGATCTTCATTCACCCAGCAATCTCTCTTTACATGCCCTTACTTTCCACATTTCCAGCAGGTTATTCTACCATACCTAGATTTGGATCTCCTGCCTATCTTGGACCTTGATCTCCCATGCTCGATATTTTCTCTTTGCCTTCCCCTACTTTAAACACTCAAAGCATTCCTTGATGATTCACCTATGCTTTTCCTATGAATTTCTTCATTCAAGATTACACTCACAACATCATCCACTTTTAAGATCTTTGAAGTAGACACAATATTACTAACTGTCATTGCCAAACTCTCCCAACTTTTAGGTAATGAGCATAAGATTAAGAGAGCCTTAATTTCATCATCAAAAACAATATTGACTGAATTTAACTGGTTTACCAAACCATGGAAATCACTAAGATGACTATGAATAGATCCACCTTCCAACATTTGCAAATTAAATAATTACTTCATAAGAAATACCTTATTTGAAGCTGAGGGTTTTTCATATAAATTTGCCAAAGATTCCATCAACTCTACCATTGTCTTAGCCTAAGATAAGTTGGAAATCATAGACGATGCAAGGCTCAACCTTATAGATCCCAGAGCCTTTCAATCAAGAACCTCCCATTATTCATCCTTCATATCCAAGGGCTTGCATGCAACCCCAACCAACAGTAAGTACAAATCTTTTTGATACAGATAATCTTCAATCTACATCCTCCATAATTGATAGTTCTTGCCATTAAACTTCTCCATTCATAGCTTACTTTCTTCTACCATTGCTATACTCCCACTCAAATAGAAACCCCTGTGAGTGACCTGTAATCAACAAACACTAACCAGATCTAATACAACCTGTTAGTAACCCAACCAAAAGCTCTGATACCACTTGTAAGGCACATAGAACAACAAACTACTCTGATACCACTTGTTAGGATCTAACTCCTCAATAAGAGTATAATATGATTACCTTGTATAAGCAACTAAACATGAAAATATACCAGAATTAACAAGTAACTAGAATTCACAAATGACACAGAATATGAGAGACAATACACAATCTTGTATTAATACTCATGATAGAAGGAAATACAATGAAGATGCCACAATCTTCCACACCTCTCAGATGTATAGATCTCTTTCCCTCAAGAGTTCACTTTCCTACCAAAAATGGTCCCAACACATAACTCAAACACAGAGTTGGTGTTCACCTCCAACCCGTCAGTAATAACCCTTCTAGTACACAAGTACTCAAAGTAATTCAAGTAGATATCCCATGAACTTGCAATAACCTGAAACTCAAATGATCTTACTTACCACGTAGAACTTCTCCTTGATCTTGCTGCCACCTGCAGATCAACCTATTCTTACAATTGGAAGGATCTACCTTGCCTTCCTCTATTTGCTCATCTTACAATACATGCCAATGATTTTATAAATAGATCCCATACTAAACAATAACTTAGACTTCTAATTTACAATAATTAGACATGCAGCTCAAGACTCAAAATAGTCTTTACATGCAAATAACTAGTTAAACAAACTAACTATTCGTGTAATGAACAGTTCTAGAATTGCACAGGCAACCAACATTGGTCCCTATCTATCTGGAGACGACTGATGTCAACTGACTCTTGTTGATGTCAGTTTTCATTTTGTTCACCCCTGACTGATGTCGGTTGTACTGCCGATGCCAGTTTCTTTGGAACTCAGAAACCCCCTCCATGTCTACAAATAGTTGAAGCTTTTAGCTCCATAACCTAACATCATCTAACATGTGTAAAATGTTGCATAAGGTTAATAATGTTTCTATATCACTTAACCAAAACAAAATATTTGGAGCTTTATCTATTATGTGGCAGTCCTCCATTATTCCCATCAATGACTTATATTCTACATATATTCTATGTGTTGGTCCACAAAAGGAAATCCATACAGTATTAGCATCCTTAAATAACTTGTTTCATTGCATTAAACCTTCAGTAAAATTTTAGAATTGTAAATATCTTTTTAGACTTCTACAAAATTGTGAAGGATTTCACAAATAAGATCTTCACCTTTTGAGACTAATGTACACTTTCTCACAATTTTGAATGCCAAATTCATTCTATGTTTCATGCAATGAATACCAATCATATATAGTGTACATGAAGTTTGTAGCCTTATGCAAAGATCACTTTTTTGACCTTAAAGAGGTAATGCTCCATATGACCCTAAACAAAAAATCTTTCTTGCAAATGAAAAATCATCCATGCCACCAACCTCTTCCAAATTGTTCTTGACTAGATCCAAAAAGTTTTGAGAAGTTGCATTTTCTTTTCTTTTATGAATGGTAAGAAAATAAAGTTGATGAACATTATTTAAAATAATATAAACATGCATACACACCTAAGAAGTGTTATCAATGGTTGTAACCTCATCCAATAACAATGTTATGTATCTTGAAAACCTTATCTTCTCTTGAAGATCCTCCTTTTCTAGTTCAACAAAATAATTATCCCATTCCAAACTACTAGTAATTGACCAATGAGTATTTAGAAAATTTGAGATGACAAGAAATTTTATCATGTCCTTATATCCTAGATACTCAGTTATTAGTTGACCTTTGTTTAAAATTTTAAAAATAATACAAAGTTATATAGTCTTTAGCATTTGGTTGATTCCCATCATTTTTCTAAACAAAGTTTCAATGTTTATTCCACTTTCATGAATTTTTATTATTTTTCTAGGTATTCATCATATTTACTCACATACTTAACATGAAGAGACCCTTCTTTTGTTCTCCATCATATCATTGATTTCTCCTCTCCATTTATAATTTTATTTTTGTACACTTTCCCCACATGCTTCTATATGGTATCTATTTTTATCTACAAGAAATTATCGTTTCCTAGTTTCCAATTACATATCTTGCATCTACACTCTTTTGGTGGCTCATTAGTGTCTTAATTCAAAATAGGTTCAATGAAAAGATATCTAGAAATAAATTCAACTTGAAAAGTCCTTGAAATTTCCCATTCACACGACTTCCTTTTTTTGAAACTATGACAAATTTCATGAACTACTTGTGAGGTTGAATTATCAACACTTTTAGAACGAGATTGTCTTAAATCAACTATGTCATGATCATTAGAATTGTTACTTTCATCCACTAATTGAAAGTGATCAGAACCCTATTTAACATGATGTTGATCATGAGAATTTTTTTTTGGTTCTATTTGGTTTTCTAAACTAATTTTTGTAAAGGTTGTTCTTTTTAATGTTTATCAAAATATGACAACAAGGTATTTCCATTCGATGAACCCCATATTAATTTACTATCACTTGAACTAGGAGTAGACATTTTACAAATAAATAAACTTTTAATGTCAAATTTATGAATCGCTAATGCAAATCACTCCCTTGAAGGATGAAATCACTATTTCACTTCTTTGGCATTTTAAAAGTTGACACCTAAAAAAAGAAAAGATACCATCACATTTATTCAAAAAAATCTAAAAAATGAACTACAAAAATATCCATTTAAAAATGATATCATAAGTAGAATCTAAATCTACACAATCTATAAATTTATAAATTAAAACTTGAACTAAACCACAACTCACTTGCAAATTCAAAACATGAAAATAGGAGCCAACGCAAATTTATAAAGACATGCTAAAAAATTATTAGTGGTTATTTTGATGCACCTTGGATCTTTATTTTTATGGTTGTACAATAATAGTGATTCTAGGAAGCAAAAAATGTTCCTAAGATGTGCATAGGGGTTTTTATAAATTTTGGGAATAATAATGAATGATGCACTAATTAAATATCTCAATTATCAAATATATGTATATGTGAATCAGATTTCAAATAATACAATATAACCTATCCAACAGAGTAAATCCTATAGAAGAGGCAATCTCTTGAAGAAAAGATTTATAATTCTATCAAAGCATTTTATCAATGAAAATAGAACAACAAAAAGGAAACTATAATCACTATTATAACTAAGAGAAACTAAAAAAATAAACTAACATATTCATAATTTAATGGTCAATCTTAGATTAGTATTTTGAGAGACTTACATATGTTTTTACTCAATTTATACTAACTACTGCACATGATCTTACCGTATGTACTCATTATTTTTAGTTATGTCATCCTCTCTTTTCATAGTTGTCTTACCTTATGGCCTCATAGTTTATTTTTTATACTCTATACTCTAAGTTTTTTTCTCAATTTTTACTATACTTAGTTTATTATATTATTTGGTTAGTCTTTACCACATACTACTTTTAAATTAACAAAAACCTGATTTCCTCTAAGAAATACTCCTTTTAAACAAATAAAAAATTATTTTCTTCTGAGAAATAATGGCATCCAAGATACTTATTTTAAATAATACACAAATAATAAAATGAATAAATGCAACAGAGCCTCATGATAATTTCAACTATATTTCTCACTAACCCAAAAATACCCATTTCATAGATTTTAAGTTTTAGGAAAAAGTTTGTAGATATATATTAAATTTTCCAAAAAACCAACATGCATAGTGTTTATAGAAAATATCTTTAAAGTAATGTTTTAAAGGAACTTATCATTATATTTATTCATTTAAATGAATATAAAAATTGAGAAACCATGACATATACATTCAAATAACTTACTTATGCTCGAATATATATGCATCTCTATAATATAGTTTATAACTATTATAGACACGTTCTCTTAATCAAACATAAGACTGAGAATAATTATTTGCATTGCTAGTCATATATGTTGAAATGAATAAATATAATGATAAGTTCTTTTAAAATCCTTTATTTAAAGATATTTGTTTCCATCCTCACTTTTCATAGTTGTTTTGCCTTACGGCCCCATAGTCAGTTTATTATTTATACTCTATACTCTAATTTTTTGTCACATTTTTTGCTATACTTAATTTAGTTTATTATTTGGTAGGTCTTTATCATATAAATATTGTAAAAAAAATAAGAAACTAATTTCCTTTGATAAATACTCCTTTTAAACAAATAAGAAACTAATTTCCTCTAAGAAATAATGGCATGCAAGACACTTCTTTTAAACAATGCACAAATAAGAAAATGAATAAATGCAAAGGAGCCTCATGATCATTTCAACCATATTTCTAACTAACCCAAAAATACCCATTTCATAGATTTTGAGTTTAAGGAAAATATTTGCAGATATACACAAAATTTCTAAGAAAACCAATAAGCATAGTATTCCATCCTCACTTTTCATAGTTGTCTTGCCTTATAGACCCATAGTTAGTTTATTATTTATATTTTGTACTCTAATTTTTATCAATTTTTTTTTATATACTAAGTTTATTATATTATTTGGTTGGTCTTTATCATATGGTTCTCTTAAACAAATAAGAAATTGATTTCCTTTAAGAAATACTCATTTTAAACAACAAGAAATTGATTTCCTATAGGAAATAATGGCATACAAGATAATTATTTTAAATAATACACAAATAACAAAATGAATAAATATAATAGAGCCTAATAATTATTTAAACTATATTTATAACTAACCCAAAAATATGCATTTCACAAATTTTGAGTTTAAGGAAAAGATTTGCAGATATACCCAAAATTTCCAAAAAAATAAAAAAGTATAGTGTTTTGAGCAAATATATTTAAAGAAATGATTTTAAAGGAACTTATCATTATATTTATTCATTACAAGTTAGATGACTATGCATGTGAACAACTACTCTTAGTCTTTAGAATAAAAGAAACACAAATCTATACCTTATAGTTATAATCACAAGGAAACTAACTTATAAATTTTATGCACTTCATCCTAATATTTTGACTACCAGAGCTTCACTTCCGCCAATAGCTTGCATCAATGGTTAGAAAAATTGAGAAACTGTCAATAAATATATTTAAAGAAATAATTTTAAATAACTTATCATTATATTTATTTATTTCAATATAAAATAATGTGCATGCAAATAACTACTCTCATTCTTTATAATAAAAGAAATACAAATCCATACCTTACAATTACAATCATAAGGAAACCAAATTATAAATTGTTTATACCTTCATTTCCAATATCTTATCTCAATATTTTGACTATCAAAGCTTCACTTCCACCAATAACTTGCATTAATGAGTAGAAAAAATGAGAAACCATTAGAAAATAACTTTAAATAAATACTTTTTAAGGAAATTATCACTATATTTATTCATTTCAAGATAGATGATTGTGTATGCAAATACGTTCTCTTAGTATTTAGAAAAAAAGAAACACAAATCCATACATTGTAGTTATAATGACAAGGAAACCAACTTATAAATTGTTTTCACCTTTGTTTTCAACCTTTCATCCTGATCTTCTAACTACTAGAGCTTCACTTCCACCAATAGCTTGCATAAATGACTAAAAATTTGAGAAATTGTCACATATGTATTCAAGCAACTAAAATTAATTTTATGGGTGATGTGTTGGACCAAAATTAAATTTTAAATTGGGACACTCTATAATCCATCATAAATTCACTAAAAAATGGGGAAATATCTAAACCTAAATCACATAGCTTTAATTTTACTTGCACCACATTCAATGTTAGAAATAAAATAAATATTTGGTTTGAAAATTATATATTATTAAGTTTTTTAGTTATTAAAACCATATATAAGGAAGAACATGTTTATTTTACTTGATTTTATAAATGGTGCTAAAAAAATTTCAAAATATTTTCATATTTTTAAAATTATAAGCTATATAATAAGGTATGCCAAAATGTCCTAGCCATATCCATAATTTACCTTTCAAATATTCTTTTATTTCAACTAATAAATGATACAAACCAAAATAAAATTATTAACTTAAGTTTATTGTGTCCTAGGTGGTCCTTATCACACACACACACACACACACACACACACACACACACACACACACACACACACACACACACACACACACACACACACACACACACACACACACACACACACACACACATTAATTCCAGACTAACCTATACATGTCTCATATAATTTCCTATCAAATCAGACCCACACATGCATAATAACTCTAGAGAATATGTATCCCAAAGTAGGATTGATTATAATATATAAATCAATTTGAAACCCCTTTATAATAAATTATATAAAATTGAGGCTATTTTACCTATGTATATTTTTACAAAATTATCCATTTTCAAAATTAAAAAAAAACTTATTTATATCCTTTTGGCTATAAATAGCCTCTAAAATTTTCCCTAGTGGGGGGTGTTTTGGGGGGAGACTTGGGTTGTCTAACCCATCCTATCTAAACCATTTTCATAGGGTTTTAAGTTTTGAAAGTGGAGTTAGTTTTTCATGGTGATGGAGAAAAAATATGGATCTGTGCATATGACCAAGATTATGATGTTGCATAGTAACCATCTTGATAACACACTGACTAAGGTGGAATAGACTAAAAAAATGTCATTTCTAGTATAATTTTTTTATAGCCATTTTAGGAATCTAAGCACTACTAGATCTATCTAGGTGGGTTCTAACACTCATTATCCTAATATAAGAGACCATAGCCCTATTTTAGGGCATTTATAACTATACATTATCTTAAGACAAAAAATAATAGAAACAAGCTAAGTAGCCTATCCTTTTGGTCATTTATATAAATATAAAATGTGATAAACTAGTCTTACTCTACCTTTTACATTAAAATATACATAGTTTAGACATATTTTATACAAAATTAGTATCCAAAATAAGTTAAAACACATTTCATTTCATTTTGAGGTAAAAATGGATTAGATTTGGGGAATGAATTTTATTTATACAAAAAAAAAAAAAACTACTTTATATAAGTGAATAAATAGAGAATGATGATACTATGTAATCACTTTAAATCTATAATCCATGTACAACAGTTCATATGGAGTTTCATTTTAACATACAAACATGTTTTAGGGTTTTAGTTTGACATACAAACATGTTTTGATACTCTACCTTTACATACAAACCTAATTTCAAGGCTCCACAAAATAATTGTGATGATAATCAAAGTAGTGCAATTGATGTTTTTATAGTACTTAATTTATAGCATTTCTCCTTTTTTTTTATTGGTGGTTAAGGAATTAAATCTCTTTGACCAAAGTTTCAGTGGGTTACCTCTCATTGGGGAGTAATCAGCCCGTGAAATTATCCAAAGAGTCTAACAAGTGGTGGCTTGGTTCATGTACCCTCAAGTGTATTCATTCCTTAAATTTTTAATTCCAAATAATTTAATGACGTAAATTAATTCATATTTTTTACCATAAATGGACATTTCTCTATACATGTTTCATTACAGGTTTTTCATATAGCAAGTGGGACATTTTGGGCCTAATTTTAAATAACAAGTACAATCATCACATGTACCATATTCCTTATTTTATTCTTTTAATATAGAATTTTTAATTCTAGACTAAAAGGGTGGTATTTAAAGACACAAAATTTGGTATTAGACACTTTGGAAACATTAAATTTGGCATAATTTGACATACTTAGACTTTTTGTACACATTTAAATCTTGTACACTATTTTCCCTATACATCTACCCACCAATTATTTTTTCCAACCAGATATGCATATTCACGATCATCTTGGTATTTTTAAGAACCTCTTAAAATTATAAATAAACTATCTTTGTATCTTAGATCACTTATTTTCACTCTTAGGATAGTACCAACAATAGTCAGAAAATTATAATTTACTATGTGTATTTGCCTATGTTAGTAGTGTTTGAGAACACTCAATGACTATTTTTCAAATTGGGAAGTCTCCATTAGGTTAGCTTAAACACATTTCATGGGTCAGTCATAGTGGGAAATTTTAAAGATTTAGCTATAAATACAAATAAATCCTTACTTTATATTCAATTCATAACTTGATCACTACTTGGATAAGTCTTAACAAACTTAAGAAATCAATTATCACTCTCTTGAGACATTATCGTAAAGGCATACATATCTGATTATCCCTCAAAATAGAAATTCTAGAGTCAATTAGACATAGGTGAAGGTTTCATGGTGCCAAGTGTCAAAATATTAACATCCTAGTGCATTCTAGATGTATCATGATTAAGCACGCGCACACACACATAGGTGGAATAACTATGTGGGGTTTGATGCCTATTCAGAGTATTGAAATATAGGTAATGTTCACTCAATCATAAGAGAGTGGTTTGGGATATCAAAAAAAAATGTTAACTATTTTTTTAAGGGTAATCTTATCATTAAAATTATAATTAGGGTTTAAAATTAGAGTGAAGGAGAGAAAAGATGAGTGCACAATACAAAGGTGAGTGCATACATAATAAGTATCTATAGGTATAGGTGTAGTAGTCTATGGTGTCATAGATTTTTAAAATCATTAGGGACACTACTAGTAGGTCTTGTTTAGTACTGGTCATGATAAGAGTGCGATTACTACCAACAACATCTGCATAGGGTTTGAGATCTTGTTTCTTAATATGCACAACTATAGAGTAGACAAAAAGATTTTTAAGGGACAATGATGAACATAGTAAAAAATATAATATTATAATAATCTAAGTACATCTCTTCCATCTTGTTTTATCAATTTATAATTTTTAAAGTGCAATATTAATTTGCATTTTTACATTTATATTTTTATTATAATTTCCCTATTTTACATAATTTTAATATTTCTAATTTTACACTATTTTAAGACACATTAATATAAAATAAGTAAAATAGGGGGAATATATCTTATTGAGGAATTATTTTCTAATTGTGTGAATTAAAAATATCTCTAGTTTTATTTTTCAATAAAATAAAGTAAGAGATATGATAATTGAATTATATAGGTCTAGATATTATGAGAAGAGTTAGTGCCATTTAAGGAGCATGTGTGAATGAATTGTGTGCAGGCATGTGAGCTTGCTAACCTAGTCTAAAATAAGGAATTATTTAAAGGATATTGATTTAAAAAAAATATGTGAAGG
The DNA here is from genome assembly GCA_037957365.1 of Torreya grandis. Taxonomy (NCBI): domain Eukaryota; kingdom Viridiplantae; phylum Streptophyta; class Pinopsida; order Cupressales; family Taxaceae; genus Torreya; species Torreya grandis. The sequence continues at coordinate 44,297 of JARHVA010001410.1, read as the reverse complement.
AGTTATGGTTTAAAAACAATGGTGAATAAAAAACTACACAATAATTGTGATGCCTCTAGTGTTGGAGAAGGAGGAAAATGAAGTATCAATGTCAAAATTAGAATCAATATCTAAGAGTGAAATAGAGACCAAAGGAGAAGTGGGGATAAAAATTTAAAAAAACCCAACCAAGTAATTAGTAAATCACTTAGTGAGAGTGTGGTAACAAGGATAAAGATGTTTGATCCACCCTCAATGGTGGTTGAAAATAGATAAACAATGGGGGAAGAATCTATGTCAAAGGTTATAGAGTGTATGGTTGAATATTTATATCATTGAAAGGAAAATATTGTTAAGGAGATAGAGGAAAAATTAGATTTTCCTAATAGAAAAATAATTAGATGACTATGAGAGAACACCTAAAGGACACGAAAATCCTATAGCTATTTAATTTTCCTTTCCTAGGAAGTCTGAATGAGTTTAAAAGATGGATGTTAGCTCAAACACATGAGAGGAGACTCTATTTTGGAGGTATGAGTATGAATATATAACTTATGAACATCAAACTAATTCTAGGGTTGAAGATGAAGTAGAAGATATATGTGTGAAATTCATAGAGAATGAAAACATTACAAAGGTGATGATGTAATTTAAATTGTGTTATGGAAGCTACATAGTTAAGTTGTAAGACATTTCAAAATTGTTGATTTGGGTAACAATGCATATAATTAGTGTGAATTTTACCATGTGCAAGTGAATTTAGGATGTGTCCAAGGAAGTTATCTATGTATCACAAAGAAAGGAGTAAGGTATATTTTTTCCAATTATATAGTTAAGGAAGTGAACTACGTAGTGAATGATTCTCATGCTAAAGGGGGAAAATTCAGATGGGAAATGTACTTGGTCTTGATGTTACTATAAGAAATGTGGATTCCAAAGGGACAATCATTAAAATTTATGAAATATATGAAGTCACATGTAGAGAATTATGAGATGCACCAATTTACAAACAAGATAAATGAAACCTATATGTCAAATATGGATATGTGGTATAACAATGTACTTCTTGCATTTGGTACAAATAATAAAATTCTTAAAAATGTCATACATGCATTTCATAAGTATGCATAATTTATGTAATGAAACATTATATACTTGTGAAGATCAAGGAATAAGATGATAAATGGAGCTCCTAGATGAAGTTTTCATTTATAAGTTCCATGTACTACATAGAGAAAACATTATTGAGGATGAAAGGTATCCTATGGGAAACTATCAGTGTTGATAAGGTTGAAAAATAAAGAATCAACGTTAGAGAAATTTTCAACATGATCCATAAATAAGTGATTGATGAAGTTGAGGATTTAAAGAATGATGACCTAGATCTCAAGTTCACACAAGAGTGTTTTGAACAAAATAAAGGTGAATATCATGCAACATTGAAGGTGGTATTTGTTAATCCTGCATGGAAAAACAAGTTACCAAAATAGAAGGTAAAGGAATATGTTACAAAAATATAAGGTGGGGTAGAGAAGAAGAATAAGAATTCCAAGGTAATGGAGAAGATGGACATTGCACAACAGGATTTAAATATGCCAAAATAATATACTAAACTAATCATTATACTATTAAATTTAGAAGATGAGGTGAGTGAGAAATAATTATAGAGAAACCACCAAATAAATATGCTATGAAATCCTTTAAGAAGAGGAAAATTTGAGGACAAAGCATGAAGAATTTGAAGAATAATTAAAAAACATTTTTTGGAAAAATAAATTCAAATTATTTCAAAGGAACCTAATAAAAGTGAAGAAGATATACATATGGAGGGTAACTCATTAGACAAGGAAGAAACATAAATACCCATGGTGGAAGGTTTAGATACATTCGATTTGGTGGAGTTTTTAGACTGAACATCTTAAGTGAAGAAGACATAGGTTGAAGAGGAAGATGATGGAGTGAAATAAAATATTCAAGAATTTTTGGATACTCATGAAATATGTCCTACATTTTAGATTCAAATGGATGACATAAATATGGAAGGGACTTGAAAATTGGCTAAAAAAGATCACTTATGATCTACATAAGATGGATGCTAAATAACTAGGTATGAGCATGGTACAACTAACTAATAATATGGCATAACATAGTTTAGACATGGAGAAGAAGGTGGATGACCTTAAAAAGTGACTTGTAAGAGAGTTTGGGAGAGTGAATAGATAAGTATCAAATATGATGTAGGTGATGTAAAATATTGGAAGATCAACTATCACCATAAAAAAACATGACCAAAATTATGTGATGACATTACTAAATATGGAATGGAGCTAATGGTGAAGTTGATAGCAACCATTAGGAAGCCAATAGGTGAAGATCTAATATAAATGAATTAATGAGTTGAAGATGATGTGTAACCCTAAAAGGAGAAGTTTAATAAGCTATAAAATGAAAAAAATGAATAGAATCACAAGCTAGACAAATAGAAAAAGGCATAAAAAATTAAATTAGACGTGGCCAAAAAAAATTGAAAATATTAGGTTGAGGAGTTAAACATAGTGCTCAAAGAAACACAAAAGTGATAAATAACCACAAGGAACATTTTCAACATGTTTGGAAAAACTTCAAAGTATGTCGATGCAAGGTTGAAAAAGGAGAAAGAAAAAATAGGAGAGTTAAATTCTATTCTTTTGAAAGAAATGAACATGGAAGAAATAAAAAAAATATGTCTAGTTTGAATACATGGAAGGCTAAGGTTAAAGAACAATTATAGTAATTAGAGGATAAATTTTTTAACTTACATAGAGAAGTTTTCATGGAGGAATATAACATTCATGACACTATGAAAAAATATAAGTTGAAAGTAAATAAGTTTGACAATCTATGTGGATAGTGGACATGACCTTTCAAAACTGAAATAAATGAATTTTAATGTGCAGATGGTTTGGAAAACCATTTGTGAAGAAATGGTGGTTTTGAGAAAATATTGTAAGAAATAATTCCAAGCATGGCTATAGAGGAGAATAAATAATTTGTTCAAGGATAGATAACTGGTGAAGTAGGGGGAATGTTGATCTTGAATTTTGGATAAATATTAAGAAGAAAGGAAAACTAGATATGACTAAGTTTAGAATAGTATGATCTAGACACACTCATTCATGTTAAGTATCTTATAAAGATAATGAATACACAATGAATAACTTAAGTGAATTTTTCATGATTGATGTCATGTCATTCCTAGCTCAGAAGAAGCACATTTCTAAAGAAGGATTACTAGTCTAGAAAGAAACATATATTGGGATATATTGGTCATAGAGATATTAAAAGTGTCAAGAACCAAAAGAAAGTTAATAAAGATGTGGTATAATAAATCTTAGGCATGAGTATGTTCCAAGGACATGCATTTATAATTGGTAGACTAAGAGAATAGTATGGGAATAAGTTAAAACATTTTCATAATTGGATAGTTGTAAATCCAATTAGAAAAGGGATGAATTGGAAATAGGTCCAAATAAACCCATAAATAGGGACATTAGGATTGCATCTGAGACATTTATATTGGAGATCATGCATCATCAAAGGTTTGATGTTTTATAGGTGAAGAAGCAAATTGAATTATCATCTTAGGGTTTGGAAGAATGCATTCTTCTATGAAGGCTTATGTAAAGTTTTTAAATTATTTATAGTGTCAAATACCTTTGAGTATAATTGTAATGGTCGATATGTATGTAGATATTATTGTCAAATATAGTGAATGTTAGCAAAAATGGATGTGTTTTATGTATATGTTATTTTCTAAGGTTTATATGTTTATTTACATGCTCTTTATTTATTTACACACACACACACACACACACACACACACACACACACACACACACACACACACACACACACACACACACACGCACACACACAGACATTAATAGGGTTATTGATGGTCTATTTTTGAACTTTGTTAGAGGGATTAGGTATTTTTACCTAAGTAATATGCTGATGTAACAAGCTTTAATATATGTCTATTTTTTTGGACCACCTGTCTTGTGTAACGTCAAGGAAAGGTTAATAAGCACAAAAAAAATATAACTTAAATACAATGTAGGCCACTATAATTTTAAATGTCCATTCAAAAATTATAAAAATGTGAGCTAGAGTCCTATTTGAACATGTTGGATATGGAGGTCTTAGGAAAGATAATGGATAAAAATAACAATACCATCGAACCACCATATAAACAAGTAAATCTTATAAATAAAATAATTATCCATTAATATAATAAAGGAAATTAATTCTATTCTTTATCAAAATAAATAAGTACCAACTACAAATACTATTATCTAACCACCATATAAACATAGTTTTCACCTAATTTAAATTTATTTATTTGATTGAAATTTAGTTAATTTAGTTAGTTAATCAGAAACTAAGTTAACTAATTAAGAATTTAATTATAATTAATTAGATTTGAAATTTTTTTTGAGTTCATTTTTATTTTTTCCTGAAACACACTTAAGAATAATTTGAATTTATAACATAGTTAGTACTATAACCCAAGGGGTGACATGGTAGTGGGTTGGATCCTCCTAGGAGAATTGAGTTCTCCTTAGTGGGTCCAACTCATTCCTAAACCATATTATTATAAGGCATAGATAAGAATAAATATACATTAGATAAAAAATAAAATAAATCCATAACCATTCCAACCAAAAAGTTCATACACATAATATTTTTCAATTATAATTTACTGATGTTTTCTCTTGTAGTGACTTACCAACACATCAATCTCACCTAGTGCATAGATTAAAGGGTACATAGGTAATGGGGTGGGAAATTATCATGGTGATATGAAATATATTTTGTTATTATACATTTATTACACCATTAATATTATTAGTTTTACCTCCTCTAAGTGTTTATTCATCTATCTCTCATGTTTACCTCTTATCTAAAATTTTTAGCTTCCCTATATCCTATGGTATTGGCCTAGTTAATACCATATGTTTTGTGCCTTCACCATTATTATGTTGTATCATCCAATTTTATAAAATTATGAGCCTATTTTCTAACATTTAAATGATATCATTATGGTTAATACCATTCACTGTCAGCTGACATCTTCAGATATACCCTACGTATCATTTAGGAGAGTTAGTGGCCTAAAAACTTATCTTTAGGAGGATCATCTTGTGCTTCCATTAAATATCAATAGGAAGAGTAATTTGGTGTTAATAATTGAGTATATATGAGGTTTCATCCAAATTTATAAGGTTTTAAACCTAAAACATCTCTCAAAAATTTACATATACATAATATTTTTAAACTTTATCAGTTATTGACTCTTTTTCTCTTGTAAAAACTTGTCAAGTATCAATATACTTGAGTGTAATCCATAAAGGGTGCACCATGAAAGGGGTGGGAAAAATAATGTTGATTTGTGAGAGACATTTTTGTTTGTCTAAAATTCCTATATCCATTACACTTCTCCTAGACTTGATCCTCTAAGCAATATTCCTGCATCTAACCCCTAACTATACTGAGACTGATATTTTTATGGCAATGTCAACTTGACTCAATGTATTTCTCCTAAATACCATAAAATTTAAACCTAATCCAACCCAAGTTGATGTATTCTAAAAATTATGACAAACACTTTGTAACTAAATCAACCCTAGCTAACTTAGTTCAAGAGTAAACCATCATATTTTCAACTACATCAAGGCTGGCTGATGGTGTTGGCTAAAATTTTAGGAAGGATTAATATCACTCACCATTATAAATACAAGTCCCCATTTTTGTCCAATAGAGAGGAACATTAATTTTTACATTGTCATTTATTATAATTATTCTTAAGTTTACATTTGGAGAAACCATTGCTTAGATCTTGTCTTGGAGGGAAAAAACTTGTCTTATAGAATCTTGGATGCAATAGGAGAAGTAATTTTATCCTAGATCTTGATTTAACATTTTTGATCTTTAGAACCACAAAAATCTCTTACAAAACATCATTGGCCAAGGGGGAGATTGAGGCTCAACATTTTTGGTTAAAGGTAAGTATATTATAACTCTAGATCTTTCATTTGATACATAGAAGTTCCATATTTAGGAGCTTAAATTAATTTATAACTCCTTATTTAAATTTCTTATACACTTATACTTAATGTGGCTATAAGATTTTTCAAACTTGTCATTTCTCACCTTAGGTAACCTAGGCCTTCATTTGCCTACCATGGTCCCTTCCCCATTTTAGTTTATTTTTAACAACCCCCCTTGTTTGTGTTATTATCTTGGAAATAATAGATTAGATTAATTCAAATATTAAAATACCTAGTTAAGGTTATTTCATTATATTGATTACCTAGAGGCTTTGGAACCCTCTCCATTGATGTTATGTGGTAAGTGATCATCGTGTTAGGTTTAGTAGATCCATTTGGTCATATATCAATACATTATATATTGAAGGGATATATTTGATTTACCTTATCTTAGTTTGGATCTATTAGATATGATAAACTATAGGTCAATCTTACCTCATTACATACATCTAACATGAACTAATTGTTGATTTTTCTATTTCAACAAACTATATCGATGTAGTTAGATTCAATTTTATTTATTTAAATTTTTCCAATAGGATAAATAAATGAAGGTCAATATAGTCTAATCTCTATGTATCTTTAAGAAAGTAAATAAACACTAGTTGATAAAATTTTATATCTCTATGTCTTCTAGTAGTCTAAATAGATGTAGGTTGATATAGTCTTATACTTAGATATATGTGTTTTCTTCATTCAACCAACTATATCAACCAAGTATAATCTAGTTTTGTTTACTAGTTATAATTCTACCCAACAATATTTACCTAATATAAGATAGTTCTACTTGTTTATTTTTTTAGTCAACTTGATTAAACAACTAGATTTAATTCTGTATTATTTTTTTAGTTTTGTCAAATTTACTTTAGTCAGACAACTATATCAACCCTGTCTAATTTAGTTATAAATTATTTTATCTTTCTATCAAATTATAATGACCTTCACTGATATAGTTATGTGTTTTCACCTTTAAAAAAAACTATATCGTCATTGTCTAATCTAGTTTATTAATCACATTTAAACTACATTTATACAAACTGTATCAACTTGCATCGATGCATTTCTATACTGTGTGAATAACTACATCAACCTGCACTAATATAGTTACGTATTTTCATTTTTCATCCTAAAAAAGGCAAGTTAACAATTTTTGGGTAATTATTCAAGCATTTCTTTTCAAATTGATTACTTATTTATTTCAATTCATTGAATGATGTAAATTGATTTTTGAATTTTTTTCTCTTTGTTTGGCTTTCCTTAAAAGCTATGTTCTGATAGTTTTCAAATTGCTAAGTTACTATCATGAAGGGATACATGGTTTTTTTGTTTATAATCCTTGTTTATTATTTATAGACACCATGGCATGAGGGGTTTATCCTAATAATCATAGCCATAGTAAAGAGTTGAACATAAATTTTAGTTTCCAAGTGCCTCAGGGTATCTCATAAATTCCTATGTTTTCCTTTCTATTGAACCTTAGGAAGCCATTCATCCATAAATTTATGTAATGCACCAATTAGTGGTTAGCATTAAGAAGTTACTCTTAGCTTACCCTTGAAATAAATTTTAATAGGATATAGGAATGATACTTATTCCATAGTTAGTGCTATGAAATATTAGGTTGAAATTATCCAACAAGCAAGCAAGTATATTTAAGAGATTAAAAATTAGTCACATTTTTAAATTGAATCTACCTGATCTTAATTTTAGATAAATATTTAGAAAAAATAGTTAAATTTCTAATTTGTTACTTGCTAATATATTCTATATTGTATACTATATCAACCAACATAAATATAATAATGTGCTTTGTGTCCCAACTACATTAACCAATGTTGGCATAACTATTTATGTGTAAACAAACTACATTAACTAGGCTCAATTAGTCTACTGATTTTACTTTTTTCCTACTTTTGTTTATTAGACTATATTAACTAGGACTACTACAATTTATTCATAATACTAATAATTTCCCATAGATATGACTAGATCAACTAGGTTAGATATAGTTTATCTTTCACATCTTTGCCTATGTATCTACATCAACCATGATTAATACATATTTTTTTTATATTTTACCCTTTACTGACTACATCGACTAGGCTCAATATAGTTTATCTTTCACATTTATATCTATGTAAATACATTGAACATAGTTGATATAGTACATTTTTTTTATCACTTTCTTTAAGGACTACATCGAATACTCTCGATATAGTCTATCTTTCACATTTATTTATGTGTAACTACAATGAACATGGTCGATATAGTATTTTTTTTTATCACTATACGCTTTACTGACTACATCGACGAGATGATATAATTTGTCTTTTAAATTTTTGTCTATTTAACTACATTGACCATGGTAAATATAGTACATTTTTTTATCATTGTACCCTTTATAGACTATATTGACTAGGCTTAATATAGTCTATTTTTCATATTTTTGTATGTGTAATTACATCAACCATAATTGATATAGTACATTTAATGATTGATTGAGTTGGTTGATACAATTTTTAATTTAAACTATCCACCATGCTATATATCTTTGATGATTCTAAATAAATAACACAACATGATATGATGGATTTGACTATCTCCCATAAAGCTCCTAAATTTCATTTTAATATTATCAATAATCAAAATAAAATAAATATTCATGTAACTACTAAAATAACTAAGTATAATTCACTCTCTAGCTCCTAAACTGTAGATCCTTTTAATTTTCCTCTCCACATGCCCATGATTGAGGATGAAAGTGATTTTGAATAAACTTCTAAAATGATCCTTTTCATCAATGAAAACCCTCAACACAAGGGCAAGGATCTATGTTCATATATAGCCTCATGATGAGGCTCCACATAAGAGGTCCCCCATCACCTAAACATAACATTATGATATAATTTGGTGAAATTTAATACATGAATTATTATATTCCTTCTTTTTCCACTATGCCAAGTATAAAAAACTACTATGGTAAGTCTTTCCTCTTAGTGGGTATACTCAAAGTGCCCATATTACTACTAACATTAATGTTATCATTGGTGCATCTCAAGCCACTTATACTAGATAATAAAATATAAATACTAATAAAATCTTATTTAAATCCATGAAATGACTACTTTTCAAAAAAATTAATGCCAACCAAATGATGCAAATGCAAAATCAACTCTAAAAATTACAAAGTCTCCTCAAAAACCTCAATGGGGAGTGAAAAATTTAAATTCCCTCGACCCCCTAGAGATGCACAAGGTAATCTTATTCCTCAACCCCCACTTATTAATAATGTCATCAAGAATCTTCAAAATGAACCACTAAACCCTCAAATTGTAAACATAGAAATGTGAGTTATCACTCCTATTATCATATAAAATGGATCTATTGATCATGCTTTGCATTTGAAATATTTTGGTAACCTTTAAAAATATTATATTAATCTAAATACCTTAATTACTACAAAAAATCTATCCAAAACCTTTTTAGGTAATGCCCTAGATTGGTACAATCAATTTAAGTCTCACACTATCTCTAGTTTATAAGACTTAATTAATGCATTGGTTCAATAATTTCAAACCAATAATCTAAATAAAAATAACTTACCCATTTTATTAATTTTTAATAGATAGAATCTAAAACTGATCAAGCTTTCATTAAAATATTGAATGCCTTATCTAACAATGTTGAACATGTTAGTAACACACTGGGTTACTCAAGACTTACACAAGTTTTTAAAAAAGTCCAAATGGTTTACTTATAACAATCATCTACAACTATCTAAAAAATAATTGTTTGACTAATAAATGTATCAAACATATTAAACATGGAAATTTATCAAGCCAATAGTTAATAGAATGATCCATTTAGTTTTTGAATAGATTATAACACCAACTGAATATTTCTCATAAATGAAAATTGGAAAGAGTCAAATACCTCAAATCACTAATATAATCCACAACACAACTATAAATAAGCATACAACCACTACTATTAAAATATTCAAAATTAATTATGAAACTCACAACCATTGTTATGTTGAATATTCATCATATAATAATGTACTAGATATTAAATATAAGTACAAAGTAAAATATATAATATAACATGGCCACCAATACAAATGAGCCTCACAAAAAAATCAATGATCCATATATGTAGCCATGAGTATGATCCCAAATGGTTAAATAAATGAATAAAGGGAGAGCATCATCTGATTTATTTACCTCCAACCATAGATAATTAGTCTCCCACACACCTCCCTATTGGGAGTGGCTCTTACCTTCATGGAGGGGTAGATAAGAATAGTGTGAATATCAAGAAATCAATCAAAACCCATGTGTGTACAATCAATAACACATTCAATAGTCACATAGACCATGGAAATAATACTATATCTAATATGACATCAAAAAACATATGTAAACTATAAATTACAATGAAATGACAATGTCTTAGCTATAACATTGATTTGGTGAAAGTTTTCATTATAGATATTAGATCTAGGGATTTGAGTCAATTATACTGACATAAATTCTTTACTAATGAATCATAAACTATCATATGATATTAGGCAGTAGATATATGATTTTCAAGAGAACACCCTCATATATCTATCGCCATTTATCATATAAAACATGCTAATGACTTCTCATAATAAATCATTATACAATAATATAGATTGTAACATACATCAATTTAGGTAATTATGCAATGAAAGGTACAAACAAAAATTTATTTGTTTCAACTTATGAAATTCATATATATTTTCTTCTACATTCATCTAAGAATACATAAAGGACTAGAACTATAATTCAAGAACACTATATACACACCATGCATCTTTCTTTAATCACAATTGATATGGTATAAAAGTCAATCAACAATACAAACCAATGACTCTCAAATAACTCATATAACTAAGTTTAATTTATACTTCAATGATCATTTATCCATTATAAACTTGTTCCATCATTCCTTTAGTAAAATAAATGCTCATATATTTACTAATACATAATATTCAACCTATATATGTTTTGTATACTAGATCTATCATATTGATTATATATAAAAGGACCATTCTAATAATATAACTCATACAAAACTTATAATAACATATGAACACAAAGAATGTTCCCTAAAATATTCTATACACCTTACACATTTGGTTTTTGGATATTAATTCCAACATTTCCTTATACCATACTTAAATAAAGAAAAGTGTAACCAACCTTATATATTTAATATATGTTCGACCTAAAACAAGAAGTATATTAAGCATATACAAACTCATTACTCATTCTATTTATTTGAGTCCATTAAAAATAGAATTATGTATAATGAATTCATTGACCATTTTAATTTATTTAAAAAATGAATTACCATGCTCAAAATTTCCAAAATAACATACAGCCATACTAGTTCAATATCATCTCAAGAAGATAAATATATTCTTAGGTTTAATATCTCAGTATTTTTTGTCTACACATTTTCTTACATAATTGAATATAATCATATTTATATGTATATATAAATATATACACACATACCTTCATTTATACATACAAATAAGGTAAGTTTCTAAGTACTAGCATTATCATTATGTGAGTGCAGATTTATCATTAGAATTGATAACATATAGATACCAAAATCGTCAAATGTAGACACACACACACAATATACCTACATAAAAATATGTATGTTTGTACACACACACACACACACACACACACACACACACACACACACACACACACACACACACACACACACACACACACACACACACACACACACACACACACACATCTTATTTTTTATTTATATTATATGTTTAAGTTTGAATATTCTAGGCTGAGTCCTTAGTTACAGGTATTTACATTTGATATTCAAACACACACACACACACACACACACACACACACACACACACACACACACACACACACACACACACACACACACACACACACACACACACAAACACACACACACACACAAACACACACACACACACACACACACACACACACACACACACACACACACACACACACACACACACACACACACACACACACACACACACACACACACACACACACACACACACACACACACACACACACACACACACACACACACACACACCCACACCCACACCCACACCCACACCCACACCCACACCCACACCCACACCCACACACACACACACACACACACACACACACACACACACACACACACACACACACACACATGAATCCACTAACTGATATCCAAAAAAAAAAAAAAAAACATCTATCTCCTAGCTAAAACAAGTACTCAATTAGTCTACAACTCAAGAAAACTACAACTAGTTATAATAACACAATTTTATCATGCTCAACTTTATATAAAATCCTACAAATATGACATACCAATTAAGTTCCAAATAAAATCATATGCATGCTTAATCCCTATACCATTTTGGTTTCTTACCAATAATGAATCTTGACCATTATTACCAGTTCACAAGAATAAAATAAAACATAAAATATTTCCTTTTTTATAATTTTAAAAAGGTCTTATGTTAAATGAATTAACATAGTGTTAACTATTAATGTTTAGGGCTTATTGATTCAAATAAATGCCTAATTTTCTTCTTAAATATAGCTTAACCTCATCTCTATAGGCCTAAAGATGAAATGAGTTCCATCCCTAGGTCTATAGAACTGAATCGTTAAGGTTTTAGTATTATATTTTACATATAAAATCTAGTTTCATTTACACACAGGCTTGGTATAATGTGTATATGCTTGTGGATGGAATAGAGTCTATCCCTAGGTCTATAATCATGAAACTCTGATTTTATTTTATCCTAAAACTACCATTTCACACATTCAGATAATGAAAATTAAAACCCATAATTATAATCACATTTCCTTGACATCCAAGTCTATAATCAATAATTTAAATTATAAACTCAAGATGAACCAACCTGATTATATAGTGGTTTCTATTTTAATGTGCAAAAGCACATATTTTATCTTATTTGGTTGAGATCTATTCTCTTCTCTCCTTACTGTGTTCTCATTTTCCTCCATTTTTATCTTATTGTTCCTTTTTTCCCAAAACCTATGCTTGTTTTTCATGACCAAGTAACTCTCCTATAACTCTACGAGTTAGTCATAATAGAACTCAAATTCGTTAATACATAAACCCTTCCATTAGATGTTAAATTACAATCATAAACTCTATATTCGTCATGGTATCTAAATGAAACCCTTAATTTTCCAAATGGTGAATCCAACTCTATCATCATAGTGTAGTCATCTAAAATTTCATTTTAGCACAATGAGTGTCACTTGAGAACATCTTGTCTTAGCTTATCCCTGGACCTATGTTAGGGCCTATTTTGATCATATTCTATCTTTCATGTGGGTTTGATACACTTCCCAAACTTACCAAAAGTAGAACTAAGACACCCCTTAGGCACCTAGGCCCTCTAGTGACCTGATTATGGGACTTGTATAGTAAAATGACCCTTTAAACACTCATGCATTATGCTAGTGACTTAGGGACTGTTATAGTGTCCCTTTTCTCCTTACTCATCCAACAAATATATTTCCATCCCCTAATGAAATTTAGGGTTGGATTTACCATTAGGTTTTCCCTTATTATTTTTAACAATTGCACAGTTTTAGTTTTCAACCTTTCATCATGATTATCATGATGAAAGCCATCTTCTACTTTTTGGTACAAATTTTGGTGGTTTATATTTCATGATTATTTCCTATCATTTTTATAATGATGTACATATATTTAACTCCTCTCATAGATCACCTTAGAACTCAATTTAATTCACGTAATGGTTCATACCCTCTTGAGCTCCCCTTCCATGGAGAACATTGTTACATGACCAATTATGAGTTACCTCTGGTTACTACTTGATGAAAAAAAGCTTAGAGAACTCCTTTTATTACTTCTGCACCTAGACTAGTTAACCACCTTTATTCCCATCCCACTTTTAATACTTACCCTTGATAAATAGTAGATCTTGTAGTTAAAGTTGTTATTATAAAGAATCTAGTGCCTCTTCAACCTATATAGGAATAACATACTCCAACAATCCCTCCTCATCCCCCAAATAATATAATGGGGTCTAGGGCTCATAACAAAGCATATGATATTGTGGATCAATTGAGAAATACACCAACTAATATTTGTATATTGGAATTACTTCAAAAGGTAACCATTTTCAAAGATATATTTTTTCAAACACTCAATCATACATCTTTACCTCATGATATAGATATAACTTATTTTGCATCTCTCATTAACACTATCAAGGACATTGAAGATGTTATATCTTTTGGAAATGAGGATTTACCCTCACAAATAGTTATTAATCATAATCTGCCACTCTTCATTTAGGCACAAATTATAACCATTGCTATCAAATGAGTTCTAATTCAAATTGGTTCAAGTATTAACATATGCAATCTCACATTTATACATATTATGGGAGTTGATAAAATATCCATTTAGAAGACATATAAGAACATTTGAGATTTTGATGTCATTGGCCAATAGGCATTGGGTTTGATTACATTAGATATTAAGATCATGTAAAAAACCCTACCCATACATTTTTAGGTGATGCCTAATCATTTTCATTAAAATTTATTACTTGGGAGACCTTGGATATATGATATGGAGGCTATACCCTCTACCTTACATAGATGTGTCAAGATTATACATGATGGATATTTATACACTTGTCCAACTGATAACCAGCTATTCATATATCATAGAGTCACTAAGCCTACTACCCTAAGTATATATTCAGATGGGATACCTCATATTATCATAGAACCTCCACCTCATATCATTCATATAGAGTAGATACAAACATATACGATCGAGGAATCTAGCACTATTATTCCCACACTAGTTCCAAATCCTCTTATTTATCCCCACAACATATTAATCCCTACCCATGGTGGATGATGATATTCACATAACATAGTTACAATTAATTGTTAACTTAGAGGGAGTATATGTTATAAACTTAGTTAAAGATTTTGAGACCACCACATATGATAACACAATGCCCATGGATATTGATGAGTATTTATGTGGAATGACCTTCACACCAGTAAACTCTAGAGAATATAGATATGATTCCATGGCACTCATACCTTTACCTACACATCCATCACCATCATTTCACAACCTGATAGATACAAGCCTAGACACTCACTTGCATTTAGAGGTAGATTATTCTATGTTCTTAGCACATATGAATACACCTATATATATATATTGATCTAGTTATATAGATTGAGGTAGATGATATGCATGACATACCACACAAAATTTTATAGATATTACATGAAAGAGGATTGATGGTACTACACAAAGTTTACCACAAATCTGTAAGTAGATTATCATAGTAGGATGATAGATCTTTTATCATTTTCACAGGATTACCAAACATGATATAGATACATGCTCAACATTAAAATATAAATTGAATAAGTTCAAGGCTCAGGGCACTATTTAGGTTACAAATTATATACCTCCACTAGTATAGGCACCATTATGGACTCTTTACTAACATATACACTTATATAATGATATTTTGACCATCTAAGCTTTCATCAAGGATTGATACATCCCTCATGTTTCTATAAATGAGGATTATGACCCTAACATTTTTACAACACAAGACATCAAGAGATAGAGCTACAATATGCTATACATTATCAAGACTCCTTAAGACATCATACTACTATTTGCATGTAGACCAAAGGTGATTAACACACTACTCTTCATCATGAGCACAATCACTCATATATCTGTATATCTGTTACACTTGGAAACACATGGTTGCAATAAATGGATATCATTATTGATTGGGTAGATAAATTCTTGACTTTTAATTATGAGGGAAACATAGTTCACATTCTACATGATGGTATAGATGAGAATCAGAGAATTCATATAGATACCTCATGGTCCAATGTAGTCTACCCTAGTATTGCACATGAGTTTTATTACACAATGGAATAACATGCCATTTAGATTCATAAAATCTAGACTAACATCAAGGATAAGGATATACTTATAATGATAACATGGTGTGATGATGATGATTTATTCTAGTTTGGGTAGATTCAATATCTAACATTAGATGACCTCCCACTAGATCCTACATTTGACTATCCACATCCTATAGATGTGCTCTTAGGTCTATAGAGTTATTAAATTTCATTTGTGTATAATATCCTTTACTTCCAACATTATTTGTACATAGTTTCTTTTACCTTACTCCTTGTGTATAGTTTCATTTTAATTATTGCTTGTACATAAATTACACTTAAAAAACACAAAAATAATAAAAAATGAAAAAACATTCAAATATTTATCAAAAAATACAAAATTTTAGATTGTATGCATTTCCATTTTTACATTTCTATTTTATAGGTACTACATATGTTATGTATGTTAGTATAGTTAGTTTTATCATACATACATGCTTCAATTATTCTTTTTAAGTGTTTTTAGATTATTATAAGACCCTAGTCCATCACATATATCCATATTTACTACTATCTACCCATTTGAGGCATATACACAAATACATTGATTCAACATTGATACATTCAACCATTGGGGGCATCCTATACATAGTTTCTGACTTACCAAGTTACATCTTTCTATACTCCATATCATAGATTTAGAATTGTTTATATCTTAATATAAATAATCTTATACTACACTAATTTATTACTGACTACTACTATTGTATATTTAATTCATTTACATATTTACTCTTATACAAATTTGTACCACATGTTTATGCATACTTTATTTTCTAACTTTACTAGCTTAGATTTGATTATGTCTATTTTCTTCTACATCTATTTGACGTCATTTGAATATGTCATTATTTTATATCTCTAAGCCACTTTCTTTCATTGTATATATGCTTTGGAAAATTTTCCATGTTTTTGTGTGTGATTTATTAATTATGTATGCAAACATTTGAACATGTCCTTCCATATGACTCTAAGCTAACCTTGATTATTATTTGCATATATGGAAATTTAAACATATCCTTGTATGCATTGATTTATTAGACTTAATGAAATGTGCCAATGTAACTTGTATTGTGTTCCCTTGGTGTAATTTTCATGTCTCATGTGTTTGTATGTATGATTTCTTATATGCATCATGGCCATGACACTTGTCTCTTGATTATTACTTTCACATTATTTTCAATCTCATGAGGGACCTCATGCATCTCCCATTCCTTCTTGGGTGCCTTAATGGACATCATGCCCCATCTCCTAAAGTAGTTACACAAATTATACTAAGATTTATTGTTCATATACATGCTTGTATTATTATCCCTATCTTGACAAACCTTGTAAATGTTAGATATAATATAGATTATACATTACACACTTATGCTCAATCAATTTTAAATTATGATGTCATGTATAAACATTATATTATCACACAAATATTATACATTTCGAATCTAACACACATAATGTAGAGATTTTATTTTGAGGAAATTTTTTACACAAGTTCAATAACTCCCCTAAAAAGAGGGGGAATTCACAAGGATTTATCATTGAGATCAGGCCATATGAGTGCACATAAAACACAAATTTTAGTATGTAGACATAGATTACAGAGCCTAGAATCAAGAAAACATAGTGAAAATAGTCATACATAGATTAGTTCTAGTTTTACATAAAAATAATATAGTTAGACACTACCAAGTCTTAGTGGATACTATCACAGTGTGTTACTATACAAGGGACTACTCTACTATTTATAATCCCAAAAAACATGATATTCTATAATTTCCAAAAAATTACATGTATATTTTAAGTTTACATAATTTTAGTCATAGATTATTAGATATGCTCAATTTATGTATAATTACATAGGTTTGCTCAGATTAGGGGTATCATGCATGGCATGATCACACCTATTTAAGTTTCAAACACTCATACATAGATTATTATGACTTGGTACACAATCCATATATAAAAATATCACACTTAGGAACATGTGTGCGGTGCATCATTCCCATATGTTTAGTTTAACACCAATACTCTTAGATGTTATGGTAAATCCATGTCATTCTCTATGTTGTATACTCTAGACACCATTTACACTAGGTTTCACACTATATTGATGCCTTATTCCATTTGTAGTAGTTAGTATTTTCATGTCATCCCTAAGCTACATTCTTGAGTGGCCCCTATGTCATTTTACATTTTAAAGTTCTGAGTGGCCCTAGAGCCATGATACATAGTTTCATTTATATCACATAACTTTAGTTACATTTCACAATTTTAGTTTTAGATACATATACTACACATGGTAGGTGTAATCACCTAATAATGACACTTGAGACCAACCATCCCTAACATATCCTTAGACCTATCTTAGGGCATATCTAGACACTTATCTAACCTTTGTGTGGGCCACATGCATCCCTAATCATCCTTGAAGTAGTCCCAAACCATCATTTTAGCATCATAACCCTTAGTGCCTCAGGTTCTACCACCTGGACACTAGTGCCATAATTTTTATAGTAGCACTCTAAGGTGCTAGTGTCATAGTTTAAGTGTTATTATCCTCTTCCCTCCTTTTGTTTCCAATGGATATATTTTCAAATAGGCAACCACCTAGGGTTAGCCTAGACCTATTTTAATACCCACACAAGTAGTAGAATAGTATATATACATGACTTTTATCCCTATAACCACTAGATGAAAATTAGATGAAAATTATATAAACAAACTCATAATAAGTTATGAAAATATCTATTCTACCCTACTAATCCATATTATACCCTACTTATACATTCAACTATTTTCAATGTTCTTAGGTTTAGATTACTTAGATTTCTAGTCTCAAGAACATTCAAAGTACTAAAATCAACATTCAAACTAGCTTCAATTTCACTTGTGTCAGACTTAGGTGGGTAGAATTAAATTGGTCTTGATAACTCTTTGAAGTATTGGTATGTAACTCTCATTATAATAGGGTGTTAAAGATGGCCATCCGACCCCACTAACAATAAAATTTTCTAATTATGCCAATCAAATGCCCTAAAAACATGGAGGTTTAGGGTTTGCATATAAAATTAGTTAAAACAAGTCATCTAAAGAGATCTAAAACTCATATACATAGAAATAAGCTTGGTAAACCCAAGCACAGGTAAACCTAGAAGCTTAGAATAGTTTTACATAGAGGACACTAGTGCTAAAATGTGGACACTAGTATCACATGGTGATACTATCTAAATAAGATGCTACAATCTAGAAAGGGTTTTGATGCCTATTTCTTATGTGTAACACTAATATTATCCTCTATCATAGTTTACATCCTCCATATCTCCCACCTTAGTCAATTTCTATCTAAGTACTTGTTTACATTATTTATTACTATTTTTAGAAAGGTCAAACTAGGTCAATTATGTTACAAATTAGTGTATATATTTATTACATATTTCTACCCTAATTTACTATAACAACATAGGTATTAAACTTTATAAACCCTAAAAAGTTAAAAACATTTGATGAACCCAACTTACTTTAACTAGTGCACAAACCCTAACCCTAGATAACCCTAGGGTTTATGTTTCTAGCCTTTTAAGACCCACATTCAGATTTTAGATCCCTATATTTTTTGATTTGTATTTCATAAAATTATGATAATAATGAAAAATGAAGTTTATCACTTTTTAATACAAAATTTTGTAGCTTCATTTGTATACTTGTTTCCTTTCATTTGGAATGAATTTAAAGATGACATAAAGGCATGTACATAATAATTTTATATCAATTAAAATATATGTCATATTTAATTATATCTCTAACATGTTATTATTCTCTTATGAATAATTTAATTAAAAAACAAATCCTTATATACATAGAGGATATATTACATAAACTAAAAACTAGGTTTCAACTTTCAATGCCATATCCTATGAACTTGAAAGAATCTCCTCCTCTTCATCTCCATGAGGGTGATAAATAATTTCCCTTTAATCAATTCCATGCTATCACTCATCCAAAAAATGATGTAGCCTATACTATTGTTACTAATTCCCATACTCTACTTATCCATGCCTCCACCTCTCCCCTACAGGGTGTGTGCCTACATTTTTAATCAAAAGTAACTAAGGTTTGCACTTGTGAGACTCTAAGGTATCCAATTATCAGTATGAACAAACTAATATAAGAATTATAGAATTAAAATCAATTATTAAGTGAAAAGGTCAAATAATTGGAAAATCAAATTACATGTACAAAATCTCTTAAATATGTTAGTATTCATCATGTATATGTATCTACACCTAGTAAATTTATGCCTAACACTCTTTCATATCCAAATCATAAATTACAAGATGAGAAATAAAATTAAGATAACAATAATACACAATATGGGAATCAAGACACTCTCCCCCCTCTTAACAATGAAAATCTTATTGTCAATAAGATGAGATTTTATAGAGTTTCAAAGACAAACTTTAAGAATAGCCCCATGATAATGCATAAATTATTCAATTCATATTTGAAATAAAGAACAAGTCAAATAATGGTCAATCCTCTACTCCCCCAGGTAATAATATCATTACACCTACTTTGGAGGTAACTCAACTTGTACAATAACTTATTTTAACTTGATAACCTTCAATAGAAACTACACTTCTTATGGCTAGTTCCTCCTCTCTACATGTATAATCCCTTATGCATGATATTTATTATCTGTAGGCTAATGTGTTACATATTGAGCAAGGAGCTACTAGGCCATAAAATTATTTGGATTATCATGTTATTTTACATACAACTTTGGCACATCATATAATGTTAAATCCTTTCCCAATCAGATTCATGGCACCTAAGTTTATTTTGTATGATGGTAAGGGTGACCCAAAACATCATCTATGAACTTTCCATGTAATATGTTTATAATATATGTCCAATGGTTATATCCTTAATAAGTTGTTCCCATGTAGTCTAAAGGACTATGCCTTACAGTGGTTCTCTGATCTTCCAAATTAGTTTATCAATTCATTAAATCCATTTGTAGATATGTTTTTATCATATTTTTCAATTAACATCCATGATATTATCTCATATTCTCAAGTATCATGATTGAAGCATAAATCCATTGAGCCTATTGCAGAATATGTCTTGAGATATAAATCTATATTTGAAAAGATGACTAGCCCCATGTCAAATAGAGAGATCCAAGACATATTTAAATAGAGATTACTACCATCATTACATAAAGTTATCTTATTCAAGAAGCTTCCAACCTTCATAGATTTATACTACATAGTGAAAGAAAGGGATGTTAAGATTATCTCTATGTATAAACTAAAGTACACAAATATATCTAAGTAAACTACTAAGAGTTATAATAAGCCTCCATATAAATTAAGGGCCACTAAAAATAAGAGTGATAGAAAGGCCATAGTTAATATAGCTTCAGATCCATCTCCTTACCTAGTTTTATCAGCTCCTCCATGGAGAGTTTTCACCAACATTCCAGAATCATCAACATGTGTTTTACAATAGATCTTGGAATGCAATGTCATATCTCTCCCTCCCATCAAAGAGGTTGATACGATATGGAATTTTCCAAAGAGTTATGATTAGCCAGACTAAAAAAACCAATGCATCTCCTTAAAACATAAGATACAAGATTTGATAGAGGCCAACATCATTGATGTGGTCAGACCCATAAAGGCACCCAAAGTTTAATAAATGAAAGCTAAGGCATTGAAAATATTTTTAGATATATTTCTAAAGCATATAGCTAATGAGACAAGGGTAACCTAAAGTGTTCACTATATGTATTAAGCACATCCACCACCAACATCATATCACACTACTATAGGGGATGCACACCCCCTACATAATATCATTGGTGTGTATCATACTAAATTACAAGCTAGAACACTCAATAATTTATTAGAGTAGGAGATTATTGATGATAATTTAGATTTATAAGCACTATTTTTACAAGCCTACATTGATCATCACCCTATTCAGAGTGTTATGGTTGATAATGTGTCAAGTATTAACATGTACAATATCGTACTTATATAAAATGTGACTTATGTAGAATAGGACATTTCTCCTATCAACATAATTATTTATGGTTTTAGTGGCCATGTTTATAAATCCATTTGGGGGGGTTGTACTTCCACTATAAGTTGGAATAACACATGTGGCAACTAGATTCTTAGTAGTACCTAGTGTAGGCATATTTGACATGTTATTAGGTAGGCCATAAATACAACAATTACAATCCATTCCATTCACAATTCACAAATGCCTCAAAGAGATACATGATAATTAGGTGATCATAGTTAAGGGTCTTTAATATGAGTATCCTTTACCTATACCATGGTAGTCACACCATAATTACTAGTTATAGTTCTAGGCACAATTCCAATCAATACACTGTAGAGTTCAGTTGAGCCACCAGTGAAGTTGTGGTCTGCTCATACAATTTTACCACACATGCATAATCAACCATAGAGACCATTATTAGATAGACCCATGCATTAGAAATATTTTACATATTATAAATGTCCTCCCTCTACACCTTTCCTTTTGATATTAGTGTTATTGAGTTTCCAAGGTTTTCATCATAGGGCACCCATGTTAGCTACAACATATTCTATAAGTTTGGTCCCTAATACCCCTATAGTTCATAGGACACCCTATTCAACTTCATTAATTTGTAACAAAACTACATATGAAGTGCTATCTATAGATCACTCAATACAATAGGTTTTATGACCTAAGTTACCATTTCATACAACATGCATGATTATTGTTCATTTATTTAACATATGCCACATTGATAGGGAATCTCCCATGAGACTCATTAGTTAGTATGTTCCTCCCTTATTTTACATAGATTATAACCATAAAAAAATTACTATATCAAAACACAAAAAAATCAAATATTTATGAAAAAATATAAACTACATATGGTATGTATTGCCAAGTTTACATCTGTTATATTTTTTAGACATTAAATATGTTAGCTATCTTAGTATAGTTGGTTTTTATCATACATAAATTGATTCAATTATTCTTGTTAAGTGTTCATAGATACTTATAGGACCTAGGTCCAATACATATATCTAGATTTTCTACTATTTACCTACTAGGGGTATTTACACAAATACATGGGTTATTCATTTGATACATTTACCCATTTGGGGACATATTATACATAGTTTTTATTGTTAGGTTACATATTTCTAAACTTTGCATCACATATTTAGCATTGTTATATATTGATATTGATCATCCTACACCTAATCAAATTATTTTGCTGACTAATAGTACTTTAGAGTTAGCTTATGCATATCTTTGCTCTTACATAGATTTGTACCACATGTTCATGCATACTTTCATTTTAATATTTCTTATTTTAGACTTGATTGTGTCTCTATTCTTCTTCTATTAGAGTAAATTTGAATATTCCATTACTCTATGGCTATATGCCACTTATTTTCATTATATGTATGATTTGGACATGTTCCCATGTCCTTGTTTGTGCCCTCCTAATTGTGTATATAAATAATTCAACATGTACTTCCATGTGGATCTAAGCCAATTTTTTTGTTGTTTATGTATGTGGACATTTGAACATGTCCTTATATGTCTTTATTTTTCAAATTTAGTGACATGTGCCCATGTCCCTTATATTGTGGCCCCTGAGCCTACTTTGCATACCTCATGTGTGTTATATGCATGCTTTTTTATATGCTTCATGTCTATGAAACTTGTTTCCTGCTTGTCACACACTCAAATTTTAGATTCCATGAGAGACCTCATACATATCCCCTTAATACTTGGATTACATGATGGAAATCATGCTCCATTCCCCTAGGTAGCTACTCAATTATTACTCAAATAAAATGTACACATACATTTTTATATCTATCTTGATAGCCTTGTGAGTGATAGACATAACATACATCATAAATTACAAACTTATGCTCATAATATCTTACATTTCAATGTTATAAATGCACATTATATTGGTTTATAATGTAGATACCATATATTCTTCAGTTAACATACATTTTGTAGAGATTGTTCTTTTAAGGTCAAATCTTACAAATTTCAAAAATTCCCCTCAAAATAGGGGTCATTCATAAGGGTTTGTCATATATATTAGGATTTTTTAATGCACTCAAAGTATAATTTCTAGCACATAAGCATAGAATACAGAAATTGATTTCAAGAAAACATAGTGGGAAACAATGACATAGAGACCATTTTTAGTTGAAAGGAATCTAGAATAAATGGAAATTAGTGCCCAAATTGGGCCACTAGTTCTATAAAGCACTACTATCCAAGATAACACACTACTATCTAGTAGCCTCAATTTCAATAAATTTTAGATTAGATAAAAAAAGTATAGAAGGTAAAGTCTATACTTACATAGGTTCAATTATAGATTACCATTTTATCTCAATTTAGTTCAGATTTGTATCAATTTACTCAATTTTAGAGCATCATGTGTGGAATGATCATTCTCATTCCATCTAAGATGCTTAGATATAGATTATTATAACTAAATCTAGAATTCATATACTCAAATATTAGTTATGGGGGCATGTGAAATTCACATTATTTCCTTATGCTCATTCATACACTAGTTGATCATATGGAATGACAAACTCCATGTCATTCTCTACATTGTACACATTAGAGACTATGTTCCAAGTTACACACCAAATTCATGTCTTACTCCATTTGTAGTGGTTGGCATTCTTGAGTGTCCTAGATACATTTTACATTAAAAATTTCTTGAGTGGCCATAGAGCTAACACATATAGTTCTAATTATAGTTAAACATATTTAGTTACATTACACATTTTCAATTTTAGATGCATCTACTGCACATGGGTATGAAATGATGGATCCATGTTATTCATAGTTCATGATCCACCAAGAAGGGGTGGGTAGTGATGGAGTAAAAATTGAATTGATTCCTAAGCCACCCACATGGATTAAACAAGCCATCAACTTAGTCCAAGTTATTAATTAATTGATCACTATCTTCATGCGTGCACAAAATTAATCACCAAGTTTATGTATTATTTCACATACCCAGTGAGGTATATTCATTAATTTCCTCTCTCTTATTTCTTTACTTAGTTTTGTCTTTACCTTTGATATATCTTCAGTAAGGACTAATCTATGCACATTTCATTTTTAGGATATGTAATGGAGCATGCTTCACATACTCAAATATAGGTTCATAGACTTCACCTCTTAGGTAAGTCTAGGTATGCTTCTTTTTAGTTTATCCTAGTCATTTCATTTTGCTACATTTATAAAATATAAGGGGGAAATGTAATATCCTAAAAATGACACTTGATTTTCAAGAGTGTTACTTGAGACCACCCATCCATAGCTTAGCCATAGACATATCTTAGGGCCTATTTAGACACTTATATATCCTTTTTATGGGCCACATGCATCCCTAAATATCCTTGAAGTAGTCTCATACCATAAATTTAACATATTGGCCCCTAGTGCCTCAGGTTCTACCATTTGGACACTAGCACCATAATTTGGACAATAATGTCCCATGGTACTTGTGTCCTAGTTTGGATGTTATTATCATTTTATCTTCATTTGTCTCCAATGAATTTATTTTTAAATGGGAAAACACCTAGGGTTGGCCTAGACCACTTTTAAGACCTGCATAGTCACTAAAATAATATATATACATTAATTTTAGTCCTATAACCACTATATGTAAATGAGATGAAAACTATAGAAAAAAAATCAGAATAAGTTGTGAAAATGAATGTTATTAATCCTTATTCTACCAAACTTATGTCTATAACCATCTATAACATTCCTAAGATTAGAATACTTAGATTTATAGTTTTAATAACATTCAAAGCACTCAAATTGGCACTCATACTAGCTTCACTTATAGTTTCACCAACACTTATTTGGGAAAAATTACATTGGGCTTGATCTCTATTCATAATATTGGTATGTAGAAAACTCTCATCAGAACAAGGTATTGAGGATGTCTAGCCTACCTCACTAATAACACACTTTGCTACTTGTGCCAACTAAATACCTTAACAACATAGAGGTTTAAGGTTTGAATATAAAATCAATCAAAGAATGTCATCTATAAAGACATAGAACTCATTCACATAGGAAAAATCATGGAAAACCTAGACACAGGTACACATAGAAGCTCAAAATAGTTCTACATAGAGACACTAATGACATAAGGTGCTAATGTCTAATTAGGGTGTTACTATCCAGGAAGGGTTTTGATGCTTAGGATCATGCCTATGACACTCATATCAGCCTTTTTCCTAGCTTGGAACCTTTAGATCTCCCATCTTAGTCAATTTTTAACTAAGTATTTATTTACATTATTTATTGATATTTTTAGTAAGGTCAAACAAGGTCAATTTTTTTATAAATTAGTGGTTGTATTTATTACATATTTATACCCTAATTTAATATAATCAAACATTTAACAACCTAGGTATTAAATTATATAAACCCTAAAAATTTAAAAACCATAGGCAATGATGGAGTCACAACCTACTTGAGCTCTTGAGTCACCTACATGGGAGTGTTAGATAAGACATCAGTTTAATCCTCACATATTATGATCCATCGAGCAGGTGTGGGTAATGATGGAGTCATAGATTACTTAATTTCTTAAGCCAACCCACACATGGGGATTGAGTAGGCCATTGACTTAGTCTAAGTTATTCACCATTTGATCACCAATTACACACACATAAGGTCACTAGGTTCTAACATTGGTTCATGTACCCAATAAGGTGTATTTGTTCCTTTCCTCTTTCTCATATATTTTTTACTCAATTTTGTATTTGATTTTTATATCTCTTAATCAAGGACTAACTCATTCATTTTTTATTTATAGGGCATCTAATGGATCATTCTTCATAGACTCAAACCTAGATACATAGGCTTTGCCTTATAGGTAAGTCTAAGTACATTTATTTTTATTTTATCCTAATAATTTCACTTTGTTGAATTTATAAAATAAATAGGGGGTAAATGCAATGAGTGTTACTTGATACCATCTTATCTTAGCTTATCCCTAGGTTTATATTATGGCCTCTTTTGATCCTATTCTAAATTTTGTGTGGGTTTAACCCACTCCCAAACTTACCAAAAGTATCACTAAGCCATATCATATGAACCCAAGCCCTTTGTTGACCAGATTATTCCACTTAAAGATTAGTATGATCCTTTGGACAATAACACACTGCACTAGTGACCTAGGGACTACGTTAGGTCCTTTTATTCTTTACTCTTCCAATAGACATTTTTCCATCCCCCAATGTAATTTAGGGTTAGAATAGACCTATTTCACATATTAACAAAGACTAGAATGCCATATATACAACACTTTTAGTCACTTATCCACTAGATAAAAATTAGATGTAAACGATTTCAAACAAACTTTGAAATAGTTATACAAATCAAGGTCATTAATACCTATTATGCCCTACTTCTACATACAACCATCTACAATATCCAAAATATCAAAATACTCAAATTTAAAATCTCAAGTCACACTAAAAACACTCAATCTAGCACTCATACTATCATTTACTTACACTTTCACCAAACATTTAGGTGATAAAACTACATCAGGCTTGCTCCTTCTTGAAAGTATTGGTATGTAGGCAATACTGAACATATGGGGTGTTGAGTTCACATCCAACCAACCAAACTAATGCCACTATATTTTAATTATGCTTCTCAAATACCCTAAAAAAATTTAGGCCTAGGGTTTTTCATATAAATCAATCAAAATAGGTTGCAAGCAGTGAACTAGTATTCATCTTCATAAGCACAAGCATCTCAAGTCCAGTTGAAGGTATACCTAGAAGTTCATTAACAATTTTTCAAGTGGACACTACCACACTCCTAAAATAAATATTATGGTGCGATACTATATAAAGGAGCACATTTCTATCTGGGAGAGTTTTTGACTCTATATTCTTATTTGTGACATTCTACATAACTCATGTACCAAGTTTTAGCCTGTCACTCATCTGTCTCAATCAGTTTCAGCCTATCACTCATCTGTCTCAATCAATTTCTAGCTAAGTACTTCCTTTTATAGGTCATTATTATTTATAGAATAATTAGATAGGTAAATTATTATATGAATCACAAGTTGTAATTATTACATATTTATTCCTTTATTTATTTTTATAGCACTTTAACAACCCAGGGTTTTACATTCCATAATCTCCTTAAAAGTTAAATCACATAGAAATAAAAATGAATCTAATTCCTTCTCATGATTACCATAATACCTAATTTATTTTAATTTCAAATTTATGGTATTTTTAAATTAATAATAATTAAATAAAATATAAAGTCACTAAATTATTTTAATTAGATTTATTTGGGGTATTTCCATCTTAACTTGCCTCTTCACCATGTCACCAAAAAGGGGAAAAAGGTAACCAAATAAAAAAGATCAATAAATAATCAACACTCTCTTAGTGTTAAAACATAAAATTAATTCACCTTACACATAATTCAACATGATCTAATTCATAATGAGTTTAAATGGAAATATGAAAACCAACACAAAATCTACATAATATGTTAATCAAAACATCTATTCAAGTAACCATTTAAAATGAATGCAAACATACCTTACTATCTATAAATATTAACAATGAAAGAATCATTTATCACTTTAGTAGAATATTGACTAACATTAATTTCACCTAAGAAAACAAGAATTTAGTGTGTGTCAATTTGGTTAAGTTATTTCAATGCCCAATGCTGATATCTATACCCCCTCTTTGATGATACTCTACCTCTATACTACTTGTGAGGGTAGAATAGTCCTTCAACCACTTTAATTACAAAAAGGTTGTTAGTTTGAGAATATAAAAAGTAATCAAATACTCATAAAATATAAGTATAAAAAAACTACTATAATGTAAACCATCTATGAATGAAATCATAGTCAACATGATCGTAGAACATAGTGTAAACATATGCAAATGTTCTCCAATATAATAATTGATCATAAAAATAAAAAATATGTATGTCAATCATACATCTTATGGATCCATATCAAATATAAAAATCAAAACTATAAATCATTAGTTCCATAATCCCTACTAATACTTAAGTATTTTTTGTAGAGTGGGATATAATGTGACATCCTTCCCCCTAAAATATGTCATTTTTCTGATGAATTTTATTTCAAATAATATTTCAAGAAATAAAAAGAATGTTTAATTAAAAAATAATTTAAATAAATGAGTAAAAAACCTCATGAATTCCTCATAGTCCTCCCATGTAACACTATCCTCAAAATATTGGTCCCAATAGACCTTGCATTGTGATACTTCTCTACTCCAAACGTTAATCTAGTGAGTATCAAATATTATGATCGGTTCTATTATGACCACCCCTTGATCTATAAATTTTAATTCATTATAGTCCAAAACATGAGAAGGATTAGATATATACTTCTTAAGATAAGATACATGAAAAATATTATTCATTTGAGCTAAAGTTAGTGGAAATACAAGTATATATGCTACATAATTAGTCACTTATAGAACTTCAAAGGGTCCCACATATATCAGTGACAAGTTTACTAATTTACCAAACTTAATAGAACTCTTTTTGGGTTTGATTCACAAAAATTTTTATCTCCAACTGAGAATTGCCTTGCTATTCTTTTCAGATCAACATAACTTTTTTGCCTATCATTGGCTTTATCAAATCTTTCTCTTAATAACTTTACTTATTCATTCATTTCTATATGCATATCAAGGATAAACACCACTCTATCTTTTAATTTATCTCAACTAATTTTTGTCTTGATTATCTTACCATATAATGCCTCAAAAAGATCCATTTTCAAAGTTGATTGGTATGAGTTGTTATAAACAAACTAAACCAATGGTAGGTATTCCTCCCATTTGTATTTCTGGTCCATGCAATGCATACTCAAAAGATCCTCTAAGACCTGATTTACTCTCTCTATTTTCCCATCCTATTCTAGATGGTAATTTGTATTAAAGTTTAGTTATGTACCCAAAGGTTAATTGAGAGTTTTCCAAAACTTAGAGGTCATCCTAGTGTCCCTGCTTGAAATGATCTTTTTTGAAAACCCATGCAATCTAAATAACTCTTTCAAAAACCTTTTGATTACCATTGGTGTAGCATTTATTAGATTACTTGAAATGAAGTGATATATCTTCGTAATTTTATCCACAACCATCAAAATCATGTCATGATAATTTTTAGACATAGATAATCCTTTAACAAAGTCCATGCTAATAATTTACCACTTATATTTTGGTATGGAATGTGGGTATAACAACCCAATAAGATGAAAATGTTTAGTCTTATCTCACTAAAACTTGAAGTTTATATAAAAAATATAGTTGCATCCTTTTTTATTCCCTTTCAAAAATACAAGGGTCTTAATTTTTCTAATAACTTTGCCATTCTAAGATGTCTTAAATATGGAGTATTGTGCAATTCCTTTAGCATAATATTCCTCAAATATTCCCTATCAGGGATTTATATTTTACCATTATATCTTAGAATATCATCATTATCGAATTTAAATTCATAGTATCTATGATCTTGACAATTCTCAATCAAATTTTTCTTAACCTATTTATAGAATTCATCTCTAGGTGATAATTTTACTACTATATCAAAAAGTACTTATTATGGCTAATATCTCAATGTAACTTCTATAACTAAGGGCATATACAACTCTATTATATTTTACCTTAATGTATTTAGTGTGAAAATTATAGTTTAAAAAAAATTCTAAACACCACCTTTGATGAGCATTAAGGTTAGGTTGTGTAAATATATACATGAGTCCCAAGTTACCAGTTTTAAGCTCAGAAGGATTTTGCAACAAATAATGCATCCAAACTTGCAAATAATGAACTATGAAAAATAGTTTTAGGTCATGAGGAGCATAATTTACCTCATATGGTTTTAATTTACTCAATCCATAGGTTAAAATTGAACCATCCTGCATAATAAATCCTCCTAAACCATATCTTGACACATTTGTTATAACTAAAATGTAACCTTTGGGATCTAGAATCTATAACACTTGTGCTAAAGTAAGCCTCGTTTTCAAAACTTGAAAGGATTAATTTAATTTATCAGACCAAATAAAATGATAATCTCTCCATTGAAGAGAGTATTGAGGTATGAACCTAATGTTGGTATTAAGGTATTAATGTTGTCATTTATGTCAAAGTTAAATTAAATGTCCTTCATGTCAAAAGTTAGAATTAGTATCATGCTTGGTGAAGTGGTGTGTTACAAAGAAGTTTTGTTTCTCTATTGAGAGAAAATTTGAACATAACCTAATATTATTTTGAAGGTTTAACGACATATCAAGATCATGTTCAAGATACAAAGGAAGCATATTGATTGAGCTCTAAGTACTAAGGAGCATACAAGGTAAGGACATGGGTCAAAAAGTCCTTGTATTATATATAAGGTATCAACACAAAGTTGAAATGTGATAGATATCATGAATTTAATGAGAGTATCCTTGTATTTAGAGAATCATGTTTAAAAAATGACATCATTGAGAGATAGCTTGTTTGTGTCTAAACTCTAAGTATTAGGTATCTTGAGTAGCTTGGTCTAGCTCTATGAAGAAGATGTATGCATGAATCATGGTAAATATTTATGATTTGGGTTATTAAAATCATTATAAAGTGTCCTAATCTATTTTAACTATGAAAAAGAGATAGATAAGCTCACTGATAGTTTCAAGGTCCAGTTTTGAGGCTTAAATCTTTAATTTAAAGACCTAGTGAAATCGCATAAGTATGGTAGCATGATGATTTGAGCCACTGGGGACCTATGTGATCAAGGTTGGTAGTGTATGAGTAGGATATGAGATCACATGACATGCAGATGAGGTTTTTAAGATAGTTTAAGAGGTTTTAAGGCATGATCATAGTCTAAGTATGATTGACAATATAAGGCCTAGTGTGCAAAGTGACCTATAATAGCCTAATAAGGGGTAAAGATAAATTAAAAAGGTGGAAGAGTTATTGAAAGAATTTATATATGTGTGAGAGGTCATATTAAGTGTTTTTAAATTTTTTGAAGTCAATACCTAAATAAAAAAGCATGAAACCCTATGATAAGGTTTCCTATGTGCATAGAATAGGGTGTTTTAGACCCAAGAAGAGATTTATTGTACTCATTGGAATTTAAAACTTTCATGAGAGATTGATAACTTAATGGAAGTTTGATAAGGTCCCTATTTTAGTTTTTTGTATTTTTTTTAATATGAGGGGAAATCCTTTATGATTGATTGCTAAGACGTAAAACGAGTCAAAACCCTCTCAAAATCCTTATAATGAATTGATAGGAAAGATATTATTAGTTATGGATTATAATTATATTTTTTACCTAGTTTTATGTTTTAAAATTGTAAATTATTCTTCAATTATTCTCTAATTTGTTTTTTTTACTTGATAGTGAGTAAAATCTATAAGAAACTCCTTATTTTTGAAGAATTTGATGCTATAGGTAGGGTTGACCAGGTCAAAGATGAAAATGGATGGAGGATGATGTGTAATAATTATATTTTATGACCAAAATTTTTTTCAGTAGGTTTAAGACTATAAATGTGCTAAATTGGTCATGGAAGTTGGCATATCGCTAAACAAGCCTAATGACCAGAATGGTGAGAAAACTAGGTGAGAATGAGAATGAGACTATGGACTGGTTACAAAGGATTAGGGATGAATAATAATACATTTGGTAATTATTAAATAATTATACCTCTTATCCCCTTGGTTTATAAGTTTTGATGATTCCTATACTCAAGCAAAAATTTATCATCAAACTGGTTTATCTAACATAGTGAAATCTATGTAAAATAAACTAGGGAGATTGGTTTGTAAGACCAATATTGATATGTGACCATGAAATATATATTTTAAGAGATTAAATAATGATGATAAATGTTCAAAAATAACCATTATAATATAAAAAAGGTGTCTTCATAGGTGTTTTAAAATTTTATTTTCTTGACTGTGTTTTTGGTGTTATAGACAACTTTTTGTGTGTGTGTGTGAAAAGTATGTTTCTAAGTCATGTTGCACTTGTTTGGAAGATAAAATGATATTTAATGTGTTATAAAGTTATAATATTTTAATTTATTTTAATTTCCTTTTCAAGTAAGGAGAGTCAAATTCTTTTGACTATTTGTTGACAATGTTTGGTGGTTTTGAGTAAGCCATTTACAAGAGTGTTCCTAAGACATTTTGGCCTATGTGGTGAAGAAAAAAGGATATGGGGAGGTATTTTAAGTCAGAAATATACTATTTATATTATTTTATGTATGTTTTATGTGTAAAATTTATTTACATGGTTCAAAATTTCAAGATAGACTTTCTGACAGTGATAAGGCCTAAAGGTGAGTAAACCTAATTGGATGGTTCAAGGTGTAAAATAAATAAAATGGTGTTTGGTACCTAAGGATATGTTATCATGGGTATTTTTAAGTTACATATGAATTTTTTCATATGTTTTTAGAGACTCAAGGTGTTCAAACCAGGTTTAAGTGAAACATGTGCTTAGGGAAGGCCTAATTGCATTAGGTCTCTATTAGGCCTAATGGTGGTTTTATCCCTTAAGGGTAATTACCAACCTATGTAATATTTGTTTCACTTATGAAACGTTTGTATTGATATATTTAAATAATAATAAAATTATAGTGAGGTCCTTGTCCAACCAATATGGGTATGATAAAGAATCAAGTATAATGTCAAGGCCTAATAAGTCTATTTTGACTAGTTATAGAATTGAAATATTGAGCAAAGGAAATAGAGTTTTGGAGAATATTTTAAGGGATTGAATATATATATATGATCATATAACTATGTTTCTATAGGTGTTGAGCAAGGTCATTTGACCTAATTCTATCAAGGACAGGGCTAATTGGGCGAGAAAGCCTAATAGGCCATTTGAGAGACAAATAAGTGTGAGAAGAGAAAAAAAGGAGATAATATTCAATTTATTAATAAATATGTTTCCAAGGATGATTAAATATTCAAGGAATATAAGTTGGTGATTTGTTTCTTAGGGGGTTGGAGCTTCCTTGTAGGTTAAAGCTTGTTAAATGCACTAGTTGAGTTGGTGCTTAACTAAGTGAGGGGTTGGTGCTCCTTGTGGGGTTAGTGCCTGACTAAAGGGTTAATTAATTTCTTATATGAAATTATTTAAAGTTTTGAATAAGTTTATTTTATTCCAATATAGGATTTCTCACATAAATCTCATGTCTTTATAGTGTTTGCTTTCATAGATGCTTGTGTATGCCTTATTTGATGTATGTAAGTGCATAAATGCTTCATGAATCTTAATTGAAATTATAAGAATGTTTTAATAAAAATTATTCATCCTACCTCTCAATATATGTACTTCCAAAATTTGGTATCAGATCAAGTCCTTTTAAATGAGGTCTTATAACCTAAAGGATATTCTACACAAGCTAAGATGGCTAGTCAATCACAAGGTGGTTTTTACACAATAAAATCTCCATTATTTAATGGATACACTTATGAATTTTAGAGTGTTATTATGATTAAATATCTAATGTATCAATTTCATGATGTTTGGTAATTAATTTTTGAATTAGTACACTACACACCCTATTCCTCTTATGGATGCAATAGGTAAGAAGGCTAGTGACAATAACTCAAAAGCAATGAATGGTATTATGTGTAGCCTATCAAAGGTATAAATTTTGAAGGTAATACACTATATATTTTCTAAATAAATGTGGGATAAGTTTAAAAATATTCATGAGGTATATTCCAAGGTCAAATTGGCCAAGTTGCAAACCCATAAAAGATAATTTGAAAGTCTAAAGATGAATGAAGATGAGGCCATGATAGGCTACTTGTTGAGAGTTAATGAAGTGGTCAACATAATAAGAGGTTTAAGAGAATAATTGAAAGATAATTCTATATTTCAAAATGTTTTAGGGTATCTAACTCCAAAATTTTATTCCAAGGTATGTGCCATTGAAGAAATGCAAGATCTAGACAAGCTATAGATGGATGGACTTCATGAAACCCTAATAACCTATGAGATGAGGACAAGTGAAGGAAGAATTACAAATAAGGAAGTTATATTCAAGGCATGAAAGAAGCTAAAAGAGAATAATTCACAAGGTAATAAAGTCAAATATAATGATGAATCTGATATTGATGATGATGAGTTGATATCTATGTTTGCAAAAATGTTGAAGATAGGTTTAGGTAAATACAAGGGCAAGCTACTTTTTAAATGCTTCAACTATGGAGGGGTTGGACACTTTAACAACATATGTAATCATAATAATAAGACAAAGGATGATGGAGATAATGATGAAGATCATTATTATGATAAAAAATCTTATAAATTTGATAAGAGTAATAAAACTTTAAAAGATTTGACAAAAAAAAAGGTTCTTTGAAACCAAAAGGAGTCTTTACACCAAGGAAAATTATAGCTCATCTGATGAGAGTGAGAGAAGTGATTAAGAGGGTGATCATGAAGGTGATGGTCTTGATGTCATTGAGGTTCTCTTCATGGATTAAGAAGCAAGTTGATCAAATCTAGAAGAATCCATATGGATTGTAGGTGCTATTAGTGATTCAGATGAAGAAGGAAATGAGGTGGATCTTAAGGCTAAGTTAATGAATATTATATAAGAATTAAAGATGGTAAAAAATAAGAATAGGGTGATTAGATATCTTATCAAATATTATGAAGATAAAATCAACTTGTTTGAAGATAAACTAAGAAATAACTCTAAGGATCAAGAGGAAATAGTCAAATAGGTAGAGAGTCAACTTGAAATTGTGTCTACAAGATTAGAGGAAAATTAAGAAGAATGTACAAGTTATGTAGCTGAAGTGAACTCATTGAGAGCTAAATTGAAACAAACATAAAATAAAGTCAAGTCCTTTACGAGGTTTGAAAAGAGTACCAATGATCTAGATAACATTTTGTGTAGTCAAAAGATTGATAATGACAAAATAGGCCTTGTCTTCATTAGAGATCAAGAGGACACTAATGTGATAAAAAGGGTCAAAGATCAAACAAAAAATGAGGGTCATGATAGAACAAAGGCCATTACTATCAAGAAATATAATAACATAATATATTATAATCCTTTCAATGGATGTTGTTATTCATGTAACTAATTTGGTTATATAACAAGGCATTATACAAGGCCCTTCAAAAATGAATTTGCATGGAACAATGAGGAAAACCATAAGCCAAGAGGTATGAGTGATGGTTTGTTTCCATTGAGAGGGATATTTTTTTTAAATTGTCATAATATTGGTCACATTTCAAATTACTATAAGCACAACTTATAAAGGCAAGATAATAAATTTGAGGATTCTAGAACACAAGAAAAAAGACAAAACATTAAGAGGAAACCTAAAGTAGCTAAGGTTAATAATTAGTCTACAAATCCAAGTGGACTATTTGCCATGGTAGAGTAAAATCAAGATGTAAAGGAGTGTCAAGAATTTTATCTATCAACTCAGTTTATTAATGAAGGATTCAAGATCAGTAGATCAAGCCAAAATGTTACTCAAACAAAGATTGAGGAGGTTGAGCCAGAAGGAAAAATAAAGCATAAAAGGATCATGAAGTAAGTTCAGTCCTACAAGGACATGGAGATCTAAGAATCTCCTGAGCTTATATTTTTCCATTTCTCTATAGTAGAGGTGACTCCATTAATATTCATGAAGGAACTCAGCTAGGAAGTAAGAATCATGAAGGATTCTCAATTATAGGGGAGTTTTGTGGTCTTAGGAGACCTTCAAATTCAATTTTAAATCAAATAAGTCTATTATAGGTGTGATCACAAAATAAAAATCACAATTTTTTTTATGATGACTTGATCAAACCTAATCACACTTTTGAAAATGTCTTTAATTTTCATGGAGACAAAGGGATTCAATCATGTCTCATGAGTAGGTACGTGAGCTTGGGATATGTTAAAGTTTATGACATAAAGGATTGATGAGTTTATTTGAAATAAAATATATGTTTCCCTAGGTCTAAGGATCAAATAGCTTCCAAGAAGATAAACCTTTATCATTAATGTCAAAGGGGGAGAAAGTTCCTATTTTAAAGATCAAGAATTCAAAAAGACCTAGCTTGAAGGAAAGAGAATGATATTCTATATTAAGAGTGTTTACCATCAATGATAATGGTGTATATTATTGATGTATGTTCCTAATGTTGGTATTAAGGTATTAATGATGGCATTGATGTCAAAGTTAAGTTGATTGTCCTTCATGTCAAAATTCATAGTTGGTGTCATGCTTGGTGAAGTGGTATGTTATAAAAAAGTTTTATTTTTATATTGAGAAAAAATTTGAAGGTAAATTTATATTTTTTACTAGGTTTGATAACATATCAATATCATTTTCAAGATACAAGGGAAGCATCTTGATTGATCTCTAAGTACCGAGGAGTATGCAAGGTAAGTACATGGGTCAAAAAGTCTTTATATTATATGTAAGGTCTTAAAAAAAGCTTGAAATGTCAAAAAGCTCATAAATTATATTGATATTAGCCTTGTCTTCAAATAATCATGTTTTAATAATGACATCATTGAGAGATATCATGTTTTTGTCCAAACTCTGAGTATTAAGTATCTTGAGTAGACTAGGTTAGCTATGTGAAGAAGATGTATGCATGAATCATGGTAAATATTTGTGATATAGGTCATTATATGCATGATAAAGTGTCATAATATATTTTAACTATGATAAAGTGACAAATAAGCTCACTGATGAGTTTCAAGGTCTATTTTTGAGGCTTAACCTTTACTTGAAATACCTAGTGAAATGGTATAGGTCTAATAACATGATGAGTTAAGCCAATTGAGACATGTTTGATCAAGGTTGGTAATATATTAGTAGGATATGATATAAAATTATATGTGGATACGGTTTTTAATATAGTTCAATAGGTTTTAAGGCATGATCATAGTCTAAGTATGACTGGCAGTATAAGGCCTAGTATGCAAAATAACCTCTAATGGCATAATAAGGGGTCAAGATCACTTAAAAATGTGTAATATATATTTAAATCATTTAAAAATATTTGATAGGTCATATTAAGTGTGTGGACAAAGTTTTAAGTCAATACCTGAAGGATAAATCATGAAAACATGTGATAAGGTTTCCTATATGCATAGAATGGGATGTTGTAGACCTGAGAAGAGATTTATTATACTCATTAGAACATGAAAATTTTTCATGATATATTTATCAATTAATGGAAGTTTGATAAGGTACATATATTTATTTTATTATAATTTTATTTGAAGGTGAGGGGCAACCTTTATAAATGATTGCTAAGAAGTGAAACTTGTCAAAACACTCTCAAAACCCTTATAATGTACTGATAGGAAATATATTATGGATTATGGATTAGAATGGTCTTTTTGAAATATTTTAATTTTTTAAACATATAAATAATTATTCAAGGATTGTCTATGTGGTTTTTTTTGACTTGATAGTGAGTAGAATATATGGGAAACCCCTTATTTCTAAAGAATTTGATGTTATATGTAGGGTTGACTAGGTCAAAGCATGAAAATGGATGGAGGATGATGTGTAATAATTATATTTTTTTAAAATTAAAAATTTTAATTAATTTATACACCAAAAACGTGATAAACTAGTCATGGAAGTTGGCCTATCACTAAATAGGCCTAATGAGTAGAAGAATGGGAAAACTATGTGAGAATGAGAATGAGATTAGGGATTGGTTTCAAGGGAATAGGGTGGATAATAATTCATGGGGTAATTATTAAATAATTATAAATATTATATCTTTGGTTTATAATTTTTGATGATGCCTAT
Source organism: Torreya grandis (assembly GCA_037957365.1). Lineage (NCBI taxonomy): Eukaryota > Viridiplantae > Streptophyta > Pinopsida > Cupressales > Taxaceae > Torreya > Torreya grandis. The sequence goes on along the minus strand of JARHVA010001410.1, from coordinate 5,231 downwards.
ACTCAAGAAAAAAGTTTTCATCAAACTAGTCTAACACAGTGAAAGTTGTGTAGAATGAACTAGTGAGATTGGTCTATAAGACCAATATTGATATATGAAAATGAAATATATATTTTAAGATATGAAATAAGGATGATAAAGGTTCCAAAAAATCCATTTTAATATCACATAATTTTTCCCATAGGTTTTCTAATATTTGATTTTCTTGACTGCGTTTTTGGTGCTACAGGC